>CM040127.1:39542682-40142682 GCA_022559845.1 Amorphophallus konjac | reverse complement strand
GTTGAAGTTACCAGAGATGGGGAGAGAGAGTGAAAGAGAGGCGGGGGGCGAGGTCACCTGGGGGAGAGAGACGGCCATACGGGGGGGAGAGGGTAGGGGGATCGAGGTTATCAGAGAGTGGGAGAGAGGTTGGGGGCGAGGTTACTGGGGAGAGAGAGCTGGGGGGAGGGAGGCCCAAGGGGCATTACCGGAGAGGGAGAGAGAGCGGAGAGGGAACGAGGGAGGGAGAGAGGTCGAGAGAGAGGGTGACGTCACTGAAGAGGGAGAGGATGGCGTACGTGGTGGTGCTTCTCCTCCGGTGCGCCGTGTCAAAGGGAGACACACCAACATCATCAAGGATCCCGCCGGCCTGTGCCCTCCTTCGACCTGCAGAGATTATGCCACTGTGGTTCTCTCTCTGTCTCTCATCTCGATGCATGTAACAAAAGAGCCAAAGGAGGAACAGATGTACTAAAAAATAAATAAAAATATAATTCAAGAAGATTGATAATTTTTTATCTTTAATTTGATTTTTAAATAATTCATTCTAATCAAAAAAAGTATAATGAATTATTTCACTTAAACTTAATCAAAATTTGAAGTAAAAAAATAAAAAATGAGAATAACTTATCTAATTTTAAATTAATCTATTCTTTTATTTTATTATCAAAGAGCACCGTGGGAAAAATAGAAAACATAAATAATGAAAAAGACATAAAAGCCTTCTTTGTTTACGGGTTAAGATAGCGGGAATCATAATTCGATGTGAGAGAAAACTGTGAGTTCCACAGTTTTCCCTCACACCCATTCCCCCTTAACCGAGGTGGAGCGACTTATTCGGGCGATGGGGGTCGAATAAGCCACCCCACCCGAGAGACAAAGTGGCCCAAAGGGAATAGATGGTACAGTTGACATTTGAACGGAGGAAGGAAATCATAACATAGGTCCTCTCTCTACTCTCTCTCCATAGGTGCCTCTCTCTCTCCCTCGTCACGTGATTGTGTTGATACCTGTTATCTTTTCTCACCCCCTATCTTTTTCCTTCCCGTGGGAGATGGAATTTTTTATTTCTTTTTTATTACATAAATTCTTTTTGTTTGGGATATTTGATATTTATTTATTATTTTATATACACAAACTTGTCACGAAGTAATAATTTATTCAGACTCCAAAGACTGAATGACTCGAAGTCGTATAAGTGTGCTGTCTGACTAATCAGACAAAAGGGGATATCTAGTTGGGACTCAAAATCTGTCATACCATAAAGATTACGACGTTAATTACATCTCTCCGATGGAAGAAAACCATTGATTAATCGACAAGAGAAAGGGCCCTATGACTTAAAATTTATATTAATACATCCAAGAATATGCGGGGATTTTTATTATTTGTAACGAGAGATGAAAATCGTCCGTTATGAGGCCTTTTGATTAGCGAAGAAGAAACTGTGCATTACTCCTGATTATTTCTTTCTGATCGTTGTTATTCTATTATTATTATTTATTGAAGACGTATAAATTTTGGGTGTCTCCTCTGAGGTATTATCCCCGCTACGCCCGGGGACGGCTAAGGTTTTGTCCTTTTGCCGATAAAAGAGCTCTCAAATGAGAAGACTTGGGTTTTGTTTATAAGCACGTGCCCATCTTTGTAGTTTCTAATATCGGATCTTTTGAGCCCCCTTCTTAGGCCTCTACACTACCCCCCCCCCCTCCCAAAAGGTGGGCTTTGTGCTTATTGGGCTGAGGTTCTCACATACGGGGCCAATGAAGACGTACAAATTTGGAGTGTCTCTTTTAAGGTATTGTCCCTGCTACACCTGGGGCGGCTAAGGTTTTATCCTTTATGCTGGTAAAAGATCCCTCAAATGAGAAGACTTGGGTTTTGCTTATAAGTACATGTCCATCTTTGTAGTTTCTAATATGGGATCTTTTGAGCCCCCTTCTTAGGCCTCTATAATAATAATAATTATTATTATTACTTTTATTCTTTATTGCTTTGATCTTATTATGTTTTCTTTTGGAGTCACTCGAGCGACGAAGATATTGGAAAGAAAATTTGCAGATAATTATCTAAACCAACTCTTCCGGTGATCTTTAAACCCAAAGTTCTAACAAAATTTCGACATCATCTCCCGCTGTCCCGAAGTATACTGTGGGATCTAACGGATGCTCATCCATAGAAATATGAGACGGCCCCTTAATTATTTAGGTGTGCATGAAGCAGCAACACCCGATCCCATATTGAATGCGGCACCCCTGAGGTCTAGCCTACTGGGGGGCCCGGATCATCCGAGGCCTCAAAGTTGCATATGCACTAGCTATTCGATCCACTATTCCTGCCATCACTCACGTACGAAGTGTAACGACTCAAGATCCGGATACCGGGAATAACCCGATACCATTCGAATCCTAACTCGCCACCCACAAGCTAGAGGGCTCGGAAGGGTGAAAAAGGATGGTGTGATCATGCATTGAAATTCTAAACGTGCAGGAAATAAACTATAGAATTTAATATATAATTGACAGAAATAAAATTAACATTTTATAACAATTAATAATTCTACAGAGTCCAATCCACAGGTACAGTCAACGAAAAGGAAACGTACTCTGCTGCGGGTCACACCCCCGGCACTGGCAAGCTGGCATACTACTGGTCCTCCGACCGGGAAAGCTCCACCTCCAAGAGAGCGCTACAACTGAAAAGTAGGGAGTGAGTCTCATCTCATTGACTCATTAGGGGTCCCGCGGATCCCCACCACAACAAAAGTAGTAAACAATAGTAACAACGGCAATAACAAGAATAAACAACAGTGGTCGGGACGGCAAGAGCGGTGAGCTAAGAAAACGTAGAACCTCTACGCTAGCCTGGTCCCCAACAAGGGAACCTCAACCTCTAGTCGGGATCGCCGACCCACAGCGAACCCGTAGCCCTACTATCGAGGGAGAACCTCGCAATGACGCGGTAGTAACAATCCGATGGAAACACCGACAAGGCCACACGGCCACACAAACACACACGACCTCCACCCCCGGGAGGACGACAACACACTGGCAACCTCGGTCCCGAGCTAAGGTCAGTGGAAGGACCCTGCCCAAACACAGGGCAACACACATGCCCGTCTGTCGGAAGGGCCACGACAACGTTGTTGGTAACTCAACATTCACCGACATAGGGTCTGCTACTCAAGTATACACAGCATGGGTAGATGCGTCCACTGACATCTTATACTGCGCCAATGCCTAATATGCACGCACACTACTCACACTCGGTCTCGGGAGGAGTAGAGGAGACACTCTCACACACCACACCCTGGGACTGGTTGGGATCCGCACCTCTGTGTCCGTCAGCATGGCCATGTCCAACTACCCGACACGGGGTACGTGCCACTGCGTCCATCAGCAGCGTACTCTTATCCCAACCAAGGTACCTATGCTCAGGCGGTCTCGCCTCAGAACAAGGAGCGTAGTACACATTGGGCGGTCCCGCCCGGTCCAACACGATCGGCTACTAGGATGCTCCACGGTCTCGCGGAGTCCCGTCGAACTCTAACATATGCGGTCCCATGGGAATCTACCTCGAAACACGGTCGGTCACGGTCTCACGGAACATCGAGAAAGATGTACACACACGCAACCCACCGTGAACCACGGTATGACATAAAAGGGGGGTTAAAGAAACTACCCCGACCGGATAGCAAAACTTAGTGGACATCCGCCCACTAATTCACACGGAAACCACCCCAACCGTGATCATAGAACTCACGCGGATATGACCCTCCACGGTCACTAAACTCACATGGTAATTGACTCGCCACGGGCACCCAAGCCACGTGGAGACTATGCTACAATTGCATAGTCTAAACCCATCACGGGGAACCCATGGACCCTAGAACCACGAGAATCTATCCTCGGGCGATCGCCGCCCTCACAAGGCCGAAATGGCCCAATTCCCATGGGTTTACGTTAAGTAAAACACTAAGGTTTGGATTCGGGGCGGAAACCACATTTCCCGGGGCCGAATAGGCCACTAAAAACCCAGGGCCAGGGGAGTTCGGTCGACCAGCCAAGGCTGGTCAGTCGACCGAACCTCCCAGGGGAGAAAGCCCCTGCAACCAGGTCGACTTGCCCTGGGTCGGTCGATCGAACTCAGGGGTTCAGTCGACCGAACCAAATAGCAGAACGGCCTTTCAGTTCTGCTAGAACCGGTCGACCAATTGGTCGACCGATTCCGGCGACCAACGCACAGGAAACCCCTTAGGGTCCCGTTCCACGCCCGACTCGCCCCCATAGTGAGCGGGAAGCTTGGGGAATCGATCCCCGACCTCCAACACACTTAATGGGACCCAATGGGTCGCGAAACGGTGATCAAAATCACTGTTTCGACGCTCACCCCGAATCATGCTTAAACCTTCCCGGAAAAAGGGCAAAATCCGCTCTCGGCCTCACCACGGCTCGAAACCACAGGGAAAGGCGGGAAAAGCAAGGGGGAAACATTCCCCAACATCTAATCTACCAAACCACTCAGAATCATCGCCCGAAACGACGAAATCGTCACTCGTCCTGAAACATGCATAAGACCCCAACAAAAGGGAAACCCGCTCAATCTCACACCGATCAACATGAAAATGCGAGGAAATAACGCGAAGAATGTAAGGATCCATCCCCTACCTCTTACGAAGAAACTGCGAAGATTGGAAGCTGATCCACACTCAAAACGTTGCGATCCCACGACCAGTTCACGAACCCCATGCCATCGTCTCTCGCTCTGAGCTATGGTCCTCGCCACTCGTCATCCGTGCTGCCCTCCGCCTCACCGCACGTCCTCCCCGTCGGCCACCGGAGAAGAAGAGGGAGAGACGCGAGAGTGAGAGGGAGAGAACGTGGGAGGGGAAGAGAGTGTGACGAGAGAGAGAGGGAGAGAGAGGGGAGGGGAGTTTTTATAAAAGAACATTTTTATTTTCTTTTTCTTCTTTTTTTTGAAAATTACAATAACTCCAAAAAAATCGGGAAAATATATTCTGACTCCGAAAAATTCCAGAAAAATGCTGGGCCACTTCGCGTGACGTCACGGACCCAAAATAATTCACAGACACACCATTAAAGGGTCCAAAAAATCAATATAAAAGTCTGAAACCCGCTCAGACATAATTCGTAACCTGCGGAAATACGATCGGAAAATCCGGGGCATTACATGGAGGCTCAAAGATAAATCGACGTGTCGTTGAGCAGTTGGGTCCATAGTCGAGAAGCGCTGTAAATCTGAACGGTCTATGAGAGAAAACTCGTTTGAATATTAATTTGGGGACTAATTTATCCTGCGAGTGCAACAATGTCACGGATAATCCTCTGAACATGTGTTAGCCTATGATCCAACGTGGTTCGATATTCTTAGAATGCATCGAAACCTTAAAAAAAGGATAGAATTTGGAAAATGCATATTAAATCTAGGTGGTTGTCAGCCCTAAGGTGGGTTCAGGTCCTAACCACAGCAGGGTAAGTCCGAGAATCCAAACCTTACCATAGGCATCATTTATGTCTCCCTAATTCATAATTTAGGGGTGTCGGATCTGGCTAGACAATTGCACGGGGACAATTTAAGGGGTTTATGCGAGGAGACATTAAGCATGACGAGACTCAGTGGCCAGCGATAAAATAGACTCTAAGTGAAATCTATTCCTGGTGCATGGGGTTGCGATTAGATCCAAAAAATTGAATTTAAGCCCTTAATGGGCCGCTAATGAGTAGTAACTTGGCACTATTCATATTGTTCATCACAACGATGAATAGTCCCTTTTCTGGCATCAAGCAGGTCCCCTCCCTGTTGCAGGGGCAACGAGGATCACCGATTTGGGCCTCTAAATGGGCAGGACCGGCGGCACGACGATGGACGACGACGAAAGAGATAAAAAAATAGTTATCAAGAAGGTGTCGGATCGCTTGGTAGAAGAAGAAAACGGGAAAGCAATAGGGGTGCCAAATTACACTGCGGCAAGAGAGAAACAAAGGGTTTGATGCCCTAGCACAGACAAAGCCAAAGACAACGATCATATATGTGATGCACCTAAGTTTCCCAAGGGCAAGACTGTCATATTTCTGGACCAAAGCGAGCACCCCGTTTCCCGAGTTACTGATCCTGAATGAGATCAACGGGACTGCGATCTGAAATCGACGATTATGAGGCAATTTGGAGTCATCCTCACATCCATGATATTGGCTTATCAGGATGCGATCATCTTCCCATATACTCATTAGAAAATAGAAATTTCAGACTTGGCCCCAAAAGAAGAAGTCGGAATAGGGGCTCTAGAGCTTGACAGGCGAGCCACAGTGCGGGCCAGCCATTGTGAGATATGTAGGCTTATCAGCCAGATTTCTTGATGTGAAATAACCCCACCAGCATCAAAGCTATGTGAGACTAATCCTTTGGGGCGGCTTTGACATCGAGTTGGTCAGGCGGATAGCGCAACCGGGGAGAGAGAAGCTCCCGGTGGGCCCCGCCTCCCCCCTCACACAGCCTCCGCTAACCGGGGGCGGTTAGCGTGCTCGACCCTCCGGAGTCGAGCACGTTAACCGTGCTCGGTTAGCAAAGGGGGCCTCGAGAAATTTTTCAAGAAAAGGGAACGAACAAAAGAGGGGCACCACGGACGACGTAGACAGTGTGATCGAGTGGAGGCAGTCATCTTGGGATCATGTCCATAACTCAGGACAGATTCCAAGGATGCGTTTCCGTAGGAGGGGGGGTCTCCCTTTCCTCTAATACATTTGCATTCTTCATGGAAGGATAAGATTAACTCAAGCGGTCAAGCAATGCGTGATTATAATATAGAGACGGTGACGAGGGTGGGGCAAAAGAAACAACAAATGGCAATAAGAAAAAAAATGATCGTTCAATATATTTGAACCATGCACAAACTTGCAGAATATCAATTTGAATACATAAAAGAGCCCCTCTGCGGCGGCTCCGAATACCTTTACCCCACTTATAGAGAACACTCTTTCCCCCCGTTACCTTCCCATCTAAGTCTGCTACGAATGAGCTCCCTCTCTTCATAGGGAATTCCGGAATTGTCTCCCTTCTGGCAAAGCAACTTCAACATGGACCCTCTAAAAGGCTCACCCTTTGTGCATATCTCACCTTCCTACCCAATGAACCTTCTCGCACCTTTGTGATGACAAGAGTAGATGGGGGCGGGGGGCGGGGGGGAGAGCTCTATCGCCCTTCTCATGCTTGCAAACCTGGCCTTCTTGGCCAATGACCCTTCTCGCACCTTTGTGATGACGATAGTAGATTGGTGGGGGGGAGCTCTATCACCCTTCTCATGCTTGCAAACCATCGCCCTTCTAGCTCTTGCAATCCCTTTATACATGTTTCTTACCCTTCAATTCTTCCTCTTCGTATCGAGATGTAGACAAATCCATGCTTTACAATAAGACAATAAGTGGGGGGCATTAATGTCTTTTTTCCATGTCCAGTTATATTGCCTATGGTTGCTTCCATCACTTCTACAGAACTAAACGACATGGATATTTTCATATGGCAGAAGATTGTAGGAATGTTTTTGATACAGTGACAATGCATGGGACTTATTTGGAATTCTTTTAAGATTACATGAGTAATTTGTAAAAATTCTTATGTTTATTTAAGTTTGTGTGATAGAAATCATAGAATTCTAACGAGCAAAAACTCTCCACGAGAGGACCTAGAAGGGGTCGATCGGTGAAGACTTCGTCTCATGATAAGAAAGTCCCAAGTTCGACTTTTAAGGAGACTTACTTGACTCACATTTAGATATGAACATGGGATTTGCTAACCTTGAGAAAAAAGCAGTGTACGTGAACTGAGTATCGTTAGATTTGATCTTAAATTTCACACACTATGTGTAGACTCAAGTATCATTATATTAATTTTCATGTCATAAAAAAATGAATATTGAATGGTGGTGGGTCAAACCAACCACCCTCTCTTCCTCCCCCCTCCCCACCACACCCCACCATGCGCACGCGCGCGCGCACACACACGTGCCATCTCCCACCTCACTCCTCTCAAAAATAAAATAAAAAATCACCCCCCCACGCCCCCACACAAAAAATCCAAAATCTTATTCGTTGGGCAGAACACACTCAGGGTGCATTTGAGAACGCAAACAGCCATAGCTTTAGAGTAAGAATCCCCCAACATATTTTAATACTTATCAAACGCCTAACGTCCGTCTCGACTTTTGAACGCTCATAAAAAATAGGAGGAAAGAGGTTGCCGATATAAAGTGGGTGCTCCATCGGAAATCCTTATAAACAAGTATAAAGTGGATTTTGAAGACTTTTCATGATTACAAATCTAAGACGAGTGAGAGATTTGTCTGGTTATAAAATTTTTATGAGAATAAAAAATCTGGGTGCGTTCTCAAACACACCCTTAATATTATAGGTAGATTTTGCCAAGGTGTCAGGGTCAAGTTAGTTTGGAATGTGGATACACGATGGTTGGTTAAAGTGCATGCACAAATACATGTACCAAAAATTAAAGATGCATATTTGTGATCCTTGAATCAAGAGATTGTTAGTGTAATTACGAACACACAATAAAAAATTACAATTCTTAAATCAAACAAGCAGTGCAATGCATGCATGATGTAAGGAAAAAAAACATGGAAACTAAGAAATGAATTGATAGAATTTATCACATGAATAAGTTTTAGTTTTCTTCGCAAAAATAATTTTCATAGAGTTATCCCTCTTATTTTCATATCATTTTTAATAATCTCACGTCACCATCGTATTTACAAAAATATCCTTATCGTCACCAACTATTAACATTATGTTAAAATATTTTATTTGACAATCGTTAGCCTCTAATTAAATTTGAACAAAAAACAAAATACCTCTCATATCTCATAAATT
The DNA here is from genome assembly GCA_022559845.1 of Amorphophallus konjac. NCBI lineage: Eukaryota > Viridiplantae > Streptophyta > Magnoliopsida > Alismatales > Araceae > Amorphophallus > Amorphophallus konjac. The sequence continues at coordinate 40,133,806 of CM040127.1, read as the reverse complement.
CTTGTTTCTCTCTTCACGTGTTTCTCTCTTAATTTATATCTTCTTCTATTTTTTTGGCATAATATGTCGATCAAAATAAGTCTTTTTTATAAAGATATTTTCATCCAACAATTTAATTATATGGATGAAAATAAAATATTTTTTAAATATTTGATGGAAGTTAGCTGCCGGGGGATTTTTGGACCCATCAGTGATGTAATGAGATTATTAGACACAATGTGAAAGTAAGAGGAGTGATTTTGGGGAGCAGTGAAGGGAGGAGGGGGGCGGGGCGTCAGGATTGAGAGTGGTGGTGGTGCTTGATGCTCTTTTTATGCTTTCTCCTCCAACTGGTTAGGACTTAGGAGTTAGGAGGAAGAGATCTGCCCACCCGAGTGTGCAATAATATGTAGGGATTTTTACATAAATATCTTCATAAAATTTAATTTGGTAAATATACTCTTTATCTGGACATGTTATCACATATATCCATCATTTGGACATAAATATTACGAGTATATCTTTTAATTTACTGTCGTCGTCAGGATGAGAATATTCTTTAAAATATATCATCTACGATTATTAGATCTAAGATATATTTGATAAAATTAAATTTTATATAGGTATATACATAAAAATCTTACTCTTTAACTCATACTTAACTCACGTTAAACACAATCGAGTTACGAGGAAAGATATAATAGTGATATTATCTATATTTTAAAGATATTTATGATAATATACTCACACTAGGGATATATTTGATAGCATTAAATTTTATAAAAAAATATATGTAAAAATCCCTAATATTTAGTATGTATCACGTTATAAATTTTTTTAAAAAATCGTTTCCTGGGTGTGCATCACGATTGGAGGCCTGGCCCATCGGGGCCCACCCGATCGAGGGGAAGTCAAAGTAGGGGGCTCCCCGCTTCTTCCCACTGCGGCAACTCCTTTGGCCCCGGTGTGACTAAGGAGCACTTGAGCAGCGGCGAGAGCTGAGAGGGCGGTGGGGGAGCAATGGCTGGGGCAGCCCGGTTCTGGCGCTGGGTGGCGGCGGCGGCGCTGCTGTTCCGGGTGGCCCTGATCAGCTTTCCTGGAAGCCTCAAGCTGGGCACCCGCCCGGAGGTCGCCACGCCCCTCACCAGCCTCCGCCGCTGTAAGCCCTTCCACCCCTTCCCCGGCGGATGTCTGCGTTTTGTTTCCCCTTTTCACCCCTTTCTTCCCTTGATTTGAGGGTTTTGTGGTGGGGCTGTGCAGTGGCCGAAGGTTACTGGTTGAAGAAGTCGGGGATGTCCCCGTATTCAGGTTCGATCTCGACTTTGTGAGCCGTTCCGGTTTATCTCGATTGGGATGTGATCATTTGCATCGTGTTTTATCTTTTCTTAGGTTCGATGATCTCAATTCAACGGGAAAACGTTGTGCTTATCACTCATATTTTCCTTTCTGGGACGTGAATTCGTGCATTGCTTTCTGTCCAAATGGTGGGGTAGGGGTGGCGACTCTTTGGTGTGAATCAGGGGGGGTGGATGCTGGCACTCCCCCCTTTCCCTAAGACAACTTTTATTCATGTGATAGTTGTTCACGTATACTCTCTCTCTCTCTCTCTCTCTCTCTCTCTCTCTCTCTCTCTCTCTCTCTCTCTCTCTCTCTCTCTCTCTATATATATATATATATATATATATATATATATATACCCCATGGTAATTTGCCATGGGGTCGACATATAGGGAGATCATGTCCCATGGATTGAAGGGCCCAGATGCCGACCCCATGGTAATTTGCCATGGGGCCGTCACCGTGTGAACATTTCCCATATATATATATATTATATATAAATGGGATGTTTTTGTGGCCCATTCGCTATACTGCGAGTAGTAGGGGATGAAATTCCCTTACGAACTCTCACTCTGTGCCCATTAGGCCTGACAATTATTCATTTAAAATTCGAACTGAATTCGAATTTGTATTCGTTTGATCAGATAATTATCCGAATAGAGTATCTGATGAATAATTTAATCAATATCGGATACGAATTCGGATATTGGGATATCCGTGTTGGATATTATCCGACCGAATATGAACCCTTAAATGAATATCTAAATATCCACGTATTTTATATATAAGTAATTCAAATCTTAATATGTTGTTTGGTTGCTCTTTTTTACCTTTTTTTCTCAAAATATAATTTAGAAATGAGAATTCTACTTACATCCATTTGATAAGTCCTCTCTTATTTTTCAGAATGAAGTCCAATCTTTTGACAACCTCTCCCAAAATAAAAAAATCTCCACCTTTTCTGTTTTTGAGAAAACAACCCACAACGCTTTCGCATAGTTCGCACGACTCACCTCCAAGTAGGTGAAGTAATTATCCGTTTAAAATTCGAACCGAATTCAAATTCGTATTAATTGAATAATTATCCGAATAAAGTATCTGATGAATAATTTAATCAGATATTACATAATTCGATTATTAATCGGATACGAATTCGGATATCACATTATCCACTTCGAATCCGATCCGTTTACAACTCTAATGTCCATGTCTGAGGTGTAATTCCGCAGCAAGCAGCAACATTTCCTCGCTCGTGTCGTATTCGTTTGGGTTATAATTCATTGGCTGATTCTTCACCTTCAAGTAATGATTGGTGGTGCTGAGATTTTCCTTTCAGATTTATCCCCCAAAAAATATTTTGGTGTGCAGATTTTTTGATATAGTTCTATATAGTCAGAGGCGTGAGGCAACCGAGACGACCAAGAGTCGTCTCATGCCTCAAACGCCTAGGTGATGGCCTTGGCGTTTGAGACGTTTTATTAAAATATATATATATATATACAATTCAAAAAAATATTAATATATGTCTAAATATCAAAGAAAATACATACGTACAATCAAGATTTTCAATAAAATTAACAATAATCAAGATTTGGGGCAAAAATATATACATACAAATGAGATAAGATTTGAATAGGAGGTTTAAATCAAGACTGGATCAAAAGAAGAAGAAGACTGAGAGTGAGACGTTTGAGACGAAAGCCAGGCGAGTTGGGACCGCCTCATCGCCTCAAACACCTAGGCGAGCGCCTAGACGCGCCTCTTACTATATAGATATGGTTAACAAACTTATTGTGAAGTTCATTATTAAACACTTTCTTCTTTAAATTTGTTAGTACAACTTATTATACAGACTAATATTATTGTTGCTTCTATGTAATGACAACATTCTTTTAAACTGTCATTTCTGTTGCAGGATCAATGTATCATGGTTCACCTTTGCTTTTGGCCATTCTGGGGCCTCTGACTATTAAAAAGTAGAGGGTCCATTGACTGGTGCAACTTTTATGAAGAAGACATCCTTTTTTTTCTATATTATCATATCCATCTGTTTTTGTTTGCTGCTAAATACTAACTTGATTATTTTTCTGTTACTGGACTGAAGGGCAACCAGATAATCTCTTTTTTGGGTATGCTATCAAAGCTTTCTATTGCAGAAATTGGAATTCTCTATCTTCAGAATATCCTTTTTAAAAAAAAGTTTACTTCTTAACACTAATCATTGTGAATGATGCACGTTTGAGTTCTTATTGATTCCTTTGTCACAGCAAATTTATTTTTTCACTTGTCATGATCCATTTGTCGACGGCAGTGCCAAAGTTTCATGCCTATTTTATCATCTCAACTAGGAGCTTTAGTGCTTTTCACGTGAATCTGCCTTTTAGATCCTTGTTGTTTCTGTCTACTCGGGTCAAATCAGTATCTGGCCATTATCTAGCATTATAAATTATTTTATTATTTCTTTTTCTTCATCTGCTTATTATTATAGGTTAAATTTATTATTATTTATTATTGTAAAGTCTAATTAACATGTCTTACTTTCAATTCTTTAAGAGGCTTCCTGGAGCTTTTTGTCCCAACCATTTTCCTGATTTAGGACCTCCAAAACATTTGGATCCCTTCTTTCTTAATTTCTTGTTTCTCAACATACATGTAGAAGCCTTCTTTCAGATAAACATACATGCAGAAGCCTTGCTAATATAACTGTGTTCTGGTGTACAGTTTGATATCGGTACTTGCAGATTTTATTACTGCTTTGCTGCTCCGTGCAACTGGCCAGAATCTTCAGTTGGCATACACACGATTTTTGAGATCCAAGAAGCTCTTGCATCTGTTGGAAACTTCAAGTAAGTCCTATTGGCTTGATTTTTTATGAAAGTGGGTGCTACCAATGAAAGCATGTTTTGAGGTTGTATGCATCTTCCTTCATGTTTATGTTGTAATTAAGACTTCCCCCCCCCTTGGAAGTGGATATTGCCACTAATTTATTAAATAACAAAAGAAGGTAATGGATCATCATTGTGCTATCAGAAATCCCTCCCCTCCATACCCCACCCTGCAAAAGAAACAAGGAAAACCTCACAGCCAATTGAAAATTGGATATTACTGCTAATTTATTATATATAAAGTGAAGGCAATGCATCATCAATTTGCTACCAGAAATCCCTCAACCACCCCCCCCCCCCAAAAAAAAAAAAAAAAGCAGAAGACAGAAGGGAATGTTTAGCACTCTTAACTTCTCAAGCAATCCAAAACGGTAGATTGATAACCTTCTGCATTGTATAAGAGTTTAGCCCACTCCAGAACCCTGTATTTATGAAACTAAACACCCCTTTTTTTGAGGGCCAGTGACACAGTGGGCAGAGACAGTAAATAAACCACATAAACCCCCCCCCCCCCCACCCCAGGTTCGAACCTGGGTGGTCCTCCAAACCCTAACTACCTATTACCATCTGGGCCATCGCCCAGTGGTATGAAACTAAACACCCTCCCTGAAATCGTGCTTTGCCTCTTGAAGATTCTTCCACTCTGCTACGCTCAAATAACTCGTGAACACTTGAGACCCCTTATCTGATTGCAACCCAAGATTGGCCTCTCAGCTCTATCCAGGAGCTGATGAACTTTTGGAAAAAAACTGCAACCTAATCTGTTAAGCAAGTGAGCATGGAAGGTGCATCAAATTTCTCTTCTTCCCCTCCACATAGGCAGCAAGTTGGTCCTAATGTCCTCCAAGAAATAAACTTGTGTACATTAATAAACTCTTCTAATATATGAATACCATCTTGACAGAGTATAATTAAATACCCTCTATCAATAGTATTACCAAAATGATTATGAATGTAAATATCTGATCTGGCAACAAATAAAAAAAAGATTCCCCCCCTAAATTGTTAATTACTTCTCTACTTTTTTTATTGTTGTTTGACATTTGATCCCCTTATAGCGTATCCCTCTAACTAGCTCACAATTAATTTCTCCCAAAACTGGACACTGGACAGCCCTAAGGTCAGAGAAGTCACTAAAGTATAGGGAAACCCAAAATCAAAAACAGAATTGCTTACCTTGGCCACACGAGCCATTGATGCCAGCGTAATACTTGCTAGAGGATGTGTGGCAAAGATTACACACCCTATGTTGATTTAAATCAAAAACAGAATTGCTTACCTTGGCCACACGAGCCATTGATGCCAGCGTAATACTTGCCAGAGGATGTGTGGCAAAGATTACACACCCTATGTTGATTTAAGTCAAATGATGAAAACAACACTAGCGTCATGAATGTCTTTAGTTCATGCATCCCCGTGCAATCGCACATACACGCTTATGCACTCCGTGAAACATATACAAACTGAAAAAATACTATATAGATCATTAAAATATAGTTTCATACGACTGAAATATGGACCATAAAATCGAAATATGGAGATGGTGTAGATGACTAAAATGTATATAGACCATAAAATTGCTGACCGAAATATAGTTCATACGATTGAAACATGGACCTTAAAACATACATTTTAATTTTATGGTCTATATTTAGTTAAGTCGTACGAACTATGTTTCAATCATCTACGTTATTTTTCTGTCAGTCATCTGCATCAATATTTATTTGGTCTATATTTCTAATCGTATGAATTATACTTCAACTGTCTACAATATTTTTCAGTTGGCCTAGGTTTTACGGAGCATATTGAGTGTAAGTGCAACGGCATGAGGTTGCATGCGGTTAATAGGTGTCAGTGTCTCTTTGTCATACGGCCCAATCAAAATAGGATGTGCGGGGTGCACAGCAATTAAAAAACTATTGATGTCATGGGTTGGACGAATTCAACTTTACCGGATCATAAAACTGGACCATCAACACCCTTGTAATAAATATATAAAAGCCTCCTCTTGCCTTCCATTTTATCTTAGATATATCTATTTTAAAAGATGGAATTTAATACTTAAGAAGATTTCTTAAAGGAGTATATAAACAAAATTTTTTTCATGTTTTGAAATTTTGATTTTTTTTTGGTGAAAGTGATTTTTTGAAGGTTTGTATAATTAGAAATTTAACAACAGGAAGCATTGAACTTGTGCTCAATTTAAGGCCCTCTTTGACAATCGAATTGTCGGGGGAATAAGATATATGATGAGAGAGAAGTGGGGGTGGGGTCCACATCTCTCCCTCACACAAAAGCGGTATTCGACCCCGGGTGACGCGTTCGACCCTCCGGGGTCGAATACGTTGTTCTTAATCGAAAAACAAAGAAGGCCTAATAGTTTTATAATTAACCAAGATCAGTTTTAGTTTTTTTAACTCTTATTTATTTTAGTAATAGTATAGTACTATATTTTTTACTACTCTTTCTACCACTGATTTTTCGACTATGCAATCATGAAATCGGAAGTTGAACATGAATAACTTTGAGTTTAAAGTTCTTGAATTCATGAGCATTAACTTAAATTCATTTTTCTACCGTTTAATTTTTAAATGAGAGAAAAAATATAATAAAAGCAAAAAAATTTACATGAACATTATTATTAAAGGTGAATTTTAAAAAAAATTATTGCATTAGTAGGTATATCATTACGTTAATTTAAATAGTGTATACATATTATTTGAACATGATTTTTTTAGATTTTTGACAAAAAGAAGTGATACATATGTAAATAAAAATGATATTTTTACATAATTTAGATTTATGCAGTGATATATTTGTGAATATATTTTCAGAAACAAATGTTTTATAAATTATTATTTAACAATAATTTCCGTGTAAAAATTCAAAACTTATGACATCAAAATATCTCTTCATTTAATTTAGCAAAGGATACATGCAAAAAAGTAAACATGTGAGTGAACTGCACTGCATGCTCACAGCTTTAACATCTTCGGGAGGACCAAGGCTCCCACGTACCCCGTTGTTCCTGCTCTCCCTTCCGGCTGCCCGGTGGCGGGAGGGGGTGTTCCTCCCGTGAGGATCCCCCTCCTCGCCTTCCGTGAAGGTCCCTTCCTACTTGTTTGGTGGGTTCCATCTCCTCTAGCTAGTACGAGTTTATGTCAGGTGAGTCTTTTTGGGGGAGTACTTCCCTGCAGACTGCGGTCGCCGTTTCCTTTCATCGTTTCCGTCCTGTTCAGTTTGTCTCTTGCGTTCTTTTATTCGATCACTACGAATCTTTTCCGTGGAAGGCCACTCTCTTCTTCTTGCTCCAAGCAGGCCAACCCCGTTTGTATCAGACTGTCGATCTCCTAATAGATACATACCCCACCTCGTCCATCTCTCCCGACCGGCCGGCCCCTTCCTGTTCGCCGGTGATGATCTTCGTAATTAATTAATTAGCCTGTCCGTTGCTGATCACGGTTTTAGGCGTATCCTTGGGAGTTCGACGAAGCATGCATGATATTAAAATCTTCGTCTTGGAGCAGTTGCCGCGATTTCGTCTTCTGCCTCAAGGGAGCTCGGTGTTCTGGTGCTTATCCCCTGTTGCACCCAAGTGGATGCTTGCAACCCCCCCCCCCCCCCCCGTCGTACTGCCAATCGTATGAGTTTGTCGGCAGAGTTGTGCACCTCCGGAAAGAAACCCTCAACCTTAATATAGAGAGGTGGCTTTGCCTGTTCCTCGTCTCTATATATCTGCCCATCTGGGCGTCTCCAGCAAAGTTTGGTGAAGCTTTCGATCTCTACTGTTTACGTTTGTATCCTTTCAGATCTAGCTAGTGGGTGGGTGGGTCGAGGCCGGCGCGCAGCGTGGGCCTGGGATTGCCTGGCACGGTTGGTTCTCAAAGTCTGTACTTTGCACTGTGCGGATAAGTATATGGAATGAAATGTAACGCCTTCTCTTCCGTCCAAGCAGAACATGTGAACTGCGCGGGCCATCTGAGAGCACACTGACACAGCATCTTTTTATCTGATCGCCATGGAAGATGCCTCGGATATCAAATGATGGGTCGACCGTGCAGTTAGCACCTCAAAACACAAAAGATCTGCTTCTCTTTTATGGGGGACCAGATCACCTCCTCATTTCCCATCTCCAACACCATCTGCGTCGTTGTTGGGTACTGCCACAAACCCTCCACATAATTAAAGGCACCATTCAAGTTCAAAGCGACAGTTGCAGCACCGCCCGATGGCGTTGTTTTTTGTTTTTGTTTTCGTTTTGTTTTTCAAACCATAAAGTTTAACACAGAGGAAGACACATGATTAAGCCACCACTCTGCAGGAGGCGTACGTATGTAAAACTTCTTGCAATGTTTGGATTGTTTACCCAGCATTCTAACATGTAAACTTATTATCTCATCAATGAAAATGTGCATGAATTATCTAACTATTTTTAGTTATATATCTATTTAAATAATATTTTATTATTAGATAATCAATATACTCGACAATAGAGTTCTATACTCTTCGTCCATAGAATGTAAGATGTACGATTGCTATTATATCATTATATGATTATCATATTTTTTATAATTTTAAATTAATTATGTAAATATTATATTATTGTTTAAATAGTTGATAATAACTCGATGTGATATGAGGTCGACTCGTGGTGACTCGGAACCCTCCATATGACACAAGTCGGCCTTATCGGACTGAGTGGGTAACCATATGGCAATACTTTAATTTTTTTTTAAAAAATCTAAATTACGGTTTGATGGTCCTTCATGCGTGAGAATGTGATTTATTTTTTTTATTTTTAAAATATGTTATACAAGGTTTACAAAGATCTTTTTTTTCCCGTCTCTTACTTTATTTGCACAATTCTTGATATCACATTTGGTAAAAGGAAAAACAAACTTTTTCATACTTTTTTTTCAATTTTCTCAAAGGAAAGGATTCGAGTATTTGTACATACCCGGCCCTCCAATTTTTAGAAACGGAAGCCAGGCCTGCGGAACGCGACGCAGCGGCGCGTTCGCGGTCGCATCAAAGGCACTCGGGGAAACTCCCGCAAGACCTCCGAATATCGGAGGAACCGCCCAACTTAACCATTGTCGGTACGCCTGTGCATGGGACACGTCATTGTCTTGGGCTCCCATTGGTCCACGTTTAAAAGTTTCACGTGAAATCCCTGATTTCACATGGTTTTTGTCCGAGCTGACACTCCTCACCACGTTGGCTTTACTTACCACCCCTTCTCCATTATATCCAGGGGAACATTTGTGGCCTCCTTAAACACTGGCACCAGCGCCAGAGACTTCATGGAGGCCTTCTCATGGTGTTCACTTCCAGCCCAAGATTCCAATATATCTGCATTTGCACCTGCACCTACACCAAGCTCTCTCTCTCTCTCTCTCTTTAGATCTCTCTAGATCTCTGTGTGTGTGTGTATGTGTGTGTGTGTGAGGAGGAAAGAGTAGGTGCAGATGCAGATGCAGTTGTATGTCATCTTGGATTCTCTCGCAGGTGTCATCCATGTATCCTCCCCTTCCCAAGAAGTGCTGGGTAAGTACGTATGGATGATGGGTAATGTTTCGGCAGCTGCAGATGCAGTTCTCTTGTCATATTAATGGATCCTCTCAGGTGACATCTCTCTCTCCATGAAGGTCACCCCATCGATCCCAAGAAGCTCTCGGTGAGTATGCACATACAGTTTAGTTTAATTATCCTCATGGTCGGTATGTGAGAGTTCCCCTCATGGAGTTTCTGGACACCAGGAAAATTAAAGTATATATATGAGCTTTTAGGCCTAGCAAAAGAGATGAACAGAATGATACCGAGATATGCTCTCACCGCTTCAATGGATACCTCTATTTTTCTTCTGGTGCCTTCTACAAGGACGTTAAGTTCCTCTTTTTCAATAGTTTAGTTCAACTTTAGGATTTAAATTTTTTATGAGTTGTCTTTCGATAGCTCCATTTTTGTCTGTGTCTTTCAAAGAGTTATCAAAATTTTGTATCAGCATCATCGTATTACGCCCCACTTGGGTGGGTGGCTAGCTAGTACGTACCATTTTAGTGACATTTTGTGCAAGGCATGGAGGATGGCACCCAAAGAGAGAAGAGAGTTTGGAGTACTGGAGGAAGCAGGAGAAAGAGAGTCTTGAAACGAGTATATATGGGAGCTTAAACTCGTATTAAATTTACTATGACAATAAGTTTTTTTTTTAAAATACATAGAGTATCAGAATCTTTTGATCTTGCCCATGAGCAATTGATGCCAATTCAGGGTTGGACTCCGGCTCAGTTCTACTTTCCCGGCTCACAAAGTTGGATCATCAAACCCCTGTACGTAGAGAGAGTCACCACCTGCTGCCCTCCATTTCTTCAAAGATAGGGCTGTTTCAAAAGGCTAAATTTAATACTTAAGGAAGTATCTTAAAAGAGTATCAACAATATGTTTTCTTTCACATCAGTCTGGCTTGCGTCCTATTGGTTGCTCGAGGATATAGAACTAAAGTATTAAACCTTCGCAGCCGTGAGGATCTCGATATACACAGAAGCAACTATGCTCTATATATACCAAGATAAATTTTCAATCGAAGGCTGAAGTGATCAACATGCACATTATAAGACATGTTTGATGTGTTCCAATTGCTAGTTTTTGGAAAGGTGTTTTTGATGGGGATTAGGGACCGTCACCATTGCTCGAAGAAGAATTTTGCACATATTTGATAGAGATCACTTCACTCAAATATAATTAGAAGAGGATCAAGTTTGTTTCTTAATTGATCACACCTTTTTTCACCATTTAATTTGAAAAATTAGACAATGAAAGGTATGGAATTTAAGTCCGTTGATATCATCTCAATCGTCTAATCTAAAGAATATATAGGTGCTCGATGTATATAAAGACTAAGTGGTGAAAAAAAATGGCACCGCGTTCAATTCTAACTCTGATTAAAACATGTATTAGAACGACATGTTTGCAGATATGGCCGGTCATTGTAAGTAGGGACTTTTATATATATATACCTCCATAAAATTTAGTTTTATCAAATATATCCCTCATCTAAGTATATTATCATCAATATCTTTCATTTAGATAGAAATGTTACGGTTATACCTTTTAATTTATTATTATCGACGGGAGAAGAATATTCCGTAAAATATGTCATCTTTCATCGTTAGATCTAGAATATATTTGACAAAATCGAACTTTATAGGAGTATATATATATAAATTTTACTCTTTTTAACTCACACTTAACTCGGGCTAAATACACGGGAGTTACGGCGACGGTATAATCATGATATTATCTATATTTCGAGGATATTCAAGATAATATGCTCAGACAAGAGATACATTTGACAAAATCAAACTTTACAAAGGTATATATGTAAAAATCCCTTACAAGTATATTTCAACTTAAAAATTAAGAGTATGTCCATGCATTAACAAGGAAACATGCATGATGAATAGCCGCACACACCATATACAGAGTATAAACATAAGTACAGCTTTGTTATCATGATCAGCTTTTTGACTACTGTAACTCTTATTTTACCGTAGCAGGGGACACATGCAAAGGAGTGGCACTTGAATTGTCATGGGCCCCTCGGAATCTGCACTTCTGCTGAGGATGTCAAACGATGTGGTTCATACTTCATACCCGAAGCAAGGGTTGGTGGATGGTTCTAGATGATCACTTCTTTGGTTTCATATCCCTGACACCGTCTGTGATCGATGTCTTCACAACACGTGCAATCACTTAACAACGAGACAAGGTTCAAGTTAAGAGAACATTGTGGCATTGCCTGACAACCTGTAGTTGTATGTTGCAGAGAGGAGACATGAGTGGGGAAGTAAATGTAACGCCCAATTTCTTTGAAATTATCAGAATGGTACCCCTGGGCAATTAATTAAGTACGTACGTACGTACGTACGTAGCAGCAAGGATACGTGTAAATGTGAGTTAATCTGGGCAGTGAAGATGTAGGTCGTACGCCATCTTGGATCCGCTCGGGTGTCATCCTCCGTCCATGAAGGTCACCCCCATCCCAAGAACCACTCCGTAGGTAAGTGAGCATAGTTTTGCTTATCCTCGTGCTCGGATAATTCTAAATTTGACGACATGCTCGGATACCAACAACGTTCACGTGCCTTCTTTTGATCTCATATCCGATTTTTAACATCGTCACATATGCACAATTCTTCACGTGAGATTGAAAATATATATCTGCAAGTCACCAAACCATCTACATATATAACTTCTAAATCATAATCATGTCAATATTCTTATTAAATAAAAATACTCATTAATTTACATCATTTATAATAATATCTATCTTACGATCAAGAAGTCAAAATTACGTCAATTTGCTTCTCAAAAAATTTCTTCCTACTCTAATTGTTTATGCGGTGGATCCTATGATTTTTCTTGGATCAACCTCTGACTCGGTCCCCTCCAGTGTCTCAAATTATTACTTATTAATTTCTTAAAAATAATTAAACTAAGCACGTGAGTCTTAAGAGACGGTGGGTATCGGAATCAATCACATGTTTATTACATAATAAATGTTGCAAATTATATATATACTTCTCAACTGATTGCAATTTCATCGAGTTCTAACCATATAAGTCAAATGATTATATTTAATAGAACAAAACAGATATTGATCATATTTTCAGAATATATATCTGTTAAATTTATCAGATTTTCATATGACTCGGAGAGCATATCAGCGCATATTTAGAACATATATTATACTACAGCTTATTCAAGGATACAAACCTCTTTAACTCATGGCATAAATTCATAATTACCCAAAACATGTTATACACATATTATGATGTACATATCAGACATGTATCCAAACCATCATATAAAGAGTCACACATTCTTACCGCGGCGCCCATACGTTGACATATAGACAAATGGTCTAAATGTTGGGGACCTGTCGGCTTTAATCTTTGCGTAAGACCAGAAATAAATACTCCACCATTCACTAAATCAATTTTGATTTTATTTTGATTTTTAAACAAAAGTCTATTTATCCTTGGACCATAGATAGGGTCACATTCCTGTAACGAATGCTACCACAGGGCACCCTCACTTCTCCTTAAGATGGCACTGTCCATGTGTGGATGCACTTTTTATTCACTCATCTTTTTTTTATATCGTTTGTTCATCTTTTTATTTGTTTTATCTCATTTCGATTTATTAGTGCGTCCGTGTGCCAGTCACAAAGTGACAATTAATTCGGACTCCAAGACCGAGGTGATCTAGAGCCAATAGTGCGCGCCGTCTGACTGATCAGACGATAGTGGGTATCGGGTCGAGACTGGAACGCCGTGTCGTAAAGGCACACCGTTAATTACATCTCTCTGGAGGAGAGAAAACCTTTGATTGGTCTCCAAGAAGAGGGGCCCTATGGTCTAAAATTAGCATTGATGAAATAAATAAGGGATATCTTGAATTGCATAAGAGCACCCCATATTAGGGTGTAAAAACATCCAGATCATATCGGTCATTTATCGACCATTTCATGTTCGGACAGACGTCCGGGTTGAAAGCATAATAAGTATGTAGATAACATTCAGGCAAATGTGTGTTGAGGCACGGCAATTTTGATATCTAAAGACAGAGTGAGATTGAATCTCAGTGAAAACGAGTTAGATTTAGTGGGCTGTTGGCTCGGGGTAATGTCAGGCCGTGGTCATATTGGGGTGGTCCCTGAGGTCCAAGCACTACTTGTCGAGGTATCATTGATATCTCCTTCACACCGGGTCTAGGGAGGTGAGGAACCCCAAATCAAGTGTCATTAGTTTCTTAAGAATGGCATTTATATTGATTTTTGTGTTATTATGTTTTCGTGTCATTATTGTCATTATTATAATATTATTTTAATGTTATTGTTCATTATTTATCATTTTTATGGCTGTTGTTTGTTTGTTTTGTTTTTTATTTATTTAGAGAAAAGCTAACTGGGGGGAGGGGAAGTCGACTTGCCCAAGGAGACAAGTCGACCTACCCCCTACGCCAGAAGAGAAAAGAGGCTGGCTAGGGGGGGGGGGGGGGGGAGTCGACTTGCCCAGCTTGCGTCAGAAGAGAGAGGGGCTTAGCCAGAAAAGGGGGAAGTCGACTTGCCGAGGGAGGCAAGTTGACTTGCTCCCTGAAAACAGAGACTCCTCTGCCATCTCACTTCGTGCATTTTTTATTTTTTATTTTATCTTTCATTCATCATTTTTTGTTCATAGCAGACCAAGAGAGGGGCCGGGGGTGAGGGCTCCGGAACAGATATCGTTGAGTTTGTTTTCTTTTATTGCTTAATTATATTTGGGTGCATGTGTGCATCTTCATTCTTTATCATTTAGTTACATATTATTATTTCATTTTTTATCACTTTCATCCTTTTATTTCTTGCTTTATTAACATCATTCCTTTCTTATAAATATCATCTTTCATTATTATTATTATTATTATTATTACTATTATTTTCACCTTTTTTCTCTCTCCTTTTTTTGGGATTGTGGTTTGCTTTTTTTTATTCCTTGTTGCTCATTTTTTGTTTATTTTTTTTTGGTTTATTGCTTGTTGTTTCTCTCTCTTTTTTTAATTAAAGAGGGGCAAGGGCCCAGGGGGCATGTAATGCCCCGGATTTTTCGGATCCTTCTCCGTGGGTCCCGGATCTGATTTCTCGGAGTGTCCAGCTCCGTTGTGTCTGAAATTTCGTTTCGGACATCTTTCGCGTTCGGATCGACGCGATCCGGAGTCGTTTCGGAGGCCCGGAGGCGTTCCGCGACTTTTTCCGCGTGTGTTTTCTGATTCCCGGCGTGGGTTTCGGCTTTCCCTTCGGAATCTCGTTGCGGGTGAACCGGGCCGTTCACCAGGGCGCGAGTGATACCGTTGCGATCGGTGCGCTCCGAGGATCGCGAGGGTGTAATTTTCTATTTTTCTGGATTTTTTCAATTTTCCGGATTTTCCTATAAATAGCTTTTTCTCTCTCTCCCCCTCTCATTTCTCATTTCTCTCCCTCTCTCTTCTCACGCTCTCTCCTCTCTCCCTCTCTCTCCGGCGGCCGACGGGGCGGAGCATGGGCGAGGCGGGGACGGCGCGGGCGAGGCACGGGCGAGGATGGATGAGGATCGAGGCGCGTGGAAGCTCGGCCGTGAGTTCGTGGAACGGCGAGGCTTCAACGGCGTTTTCTTCGTGGATCGGCGTCCACGGTGCGCGTAATCTTCGGTGGAGGTAGGGTGATGGACCCTCAGCCCGTGTACTTCCTTTCCCGCGAGTTTCGTAGGCCGTGGTGAGCCGAGCGGGCTAAACGGGGCGTTTTGGACAAAATGCATGATTTTGGGGTGTGAGCCGGATCTCCCGTTCTATGGTGTTTTCGGGCGATCCAGGGGTTTAGATGCATGCCTAGGGGCTTGGGGAAGGTTTCCCCTTTTGTTTCCCCTTCACCTGGGGGTGAACGGGGCGTGGCATGACTTTTCTCGCGGTTTCTACCGTTTTCGGGCGCGGACTGAGAACGCGCTATACTTCAGTAGCGCGTTCTTGTTTGTCGCGCTGCCCCGACGGAGCGCGTTCATCGGAGAAGATGAACAGTTTGGCGGTTCCTGTCGCGCTATAGGGCTACGGCGCGTTCTGGACTGTCGCGCTATGGAAACATAGCGCGACCTGGCTTGTCGCGCTATAGGTTCCTAGCGCGATCTGCGTTGTCGCGCTAGGGATACCTAGCGCGATATTCCTTGTTGCGCTAGGGTTCCCTACCGCGTTCTGGCTTGTCGCGCTAGGTGATCCTAGCGCGATCTCCGTGTTGTCTCGTGCTCCCCTTGGGCCGTATGTGTCTCGGACACCCCGTGGACTTCCGTGACCGTGTCTTTGGGTGTCCAGAGGGTTGGTTTACCTCGATTAATGTGCCCATCGGTTTAAGGGTCCGTGAGACCTTCTGGTGTTCCGATTGTGTTGTGTTGGTCCCCGGTCGACCAGGTTGTGACCCAGTGGTCGACCTTTGGCCTTGTGAGTGTCCCGGGTACCCCGTGGGTTCTGTGTCCGCGTTTCTGGGGTGTCGGGAGGGACCGTGTTTCCTCGATTAGCGTGCCTGTAGGTGTGATGGGTCCGGGCGACCTCACGTGTTCCTGGCTTTCGGGTTACGCTAGATCGAGTCACCGTGTGTCGGTGTGTGTGCGGTGGGGTCTCCCCCGCATATCGTGGGTTCCTTTGGAAGGCGATTCCCGTGTGGGCCATGTGTTTGGCCTTGGACTGTGAGTCCAGTTGTCCGGCCTGGGGCTGGAGGTTCCCCGCTTGCTTCAAGATGGAAAATCATCGTGGCGGCTTGCATGCTGCCTTGGGAATCGTGCTTCTGTGTTTTTTCGTGTGGCCCGTGTGAGTGGCCTTAGTCCCTTGCGTTCCCTTCCCGAGGGAGTGGTCTTGGCGACTCGTGTGTTGTCTCGGTACTCATGCTATCGTGGTTTTAGACCTAGAGATTGGACTAGATTGACGGCCTTGTGCTGTTGCGTGCAACGGTCTTGACCCCGAGTCTTGTGACTCAAGGACCGTTGGGTGTAGTGCGTCTAGAGGACTGCCTAGAGTCCAGTGGCTTAGTGCCACTCGAGTTTTCTCGACTCTCGCGCACGGTGCGTGCGTGGCCGAGGACTGCGAGTCCTGTTTCTTCTCCGACTGTGGTCACCGTGCGACGGGGCCGGTACGTGGGGTGGTCCCCGTACGTCGTCGGATTCGGACGTTATTTTCCGTTGAGTTGAGAGTCTACTCCTTCAGTGACCCTCCACTAGTCGTAGCCTACCAGTACGCGTGTGCTGGTCGCACCAGGGAGTGGTGTACGGGCTTACCCTGAGGACGGTTTAGACTGGTCACCGTCGGGCACCTCGTCTTAGCCAGAGTCCGGCTGCGGGGAAAAACCAGTCAGAGGGCCAGACCTAGGACGCGTGGTCTGTGTGTGCACATGTGGTTGGGGACTGTGGACGCACGTCGACGGACGTGACCCCAGCTAGTCACTTGTTGTGGTTACTTGTACGGTGTTCGCGCCTCGGGTAGGACCTACCACGTCAGGCGGTTCACCTGCGGTGCGGTGTAAGACGTCAGGGGACGCTACCGGCTGTGCTTCTAGTGGGTGGTACTCCTGTCGAGTACGGAGTGACAGCCTACCAGTTTTCGTGACTTTTGACCTTCGGGTTTTCGGTCGTGTCGACCGTTGAGTCCTTCGGCTGTTTTGCCGTGGCGCGTGTGTTGGTCTTCGCGTCGTGAGATTAGCGCTAGTGGCTTTACCGAGGTTCCGTCTTGTGGTGCGGTACCCGCGATCGGATGGTCGGGGTTGCACCTTGGACAGCGTGTCCAGGTCGGCTGTCCGGGGGACAGGCCTCTACGGCGCGGCTGCCGTGTGTTCTTACTTCGGTAGGTGGTACTAGCGTGGTTCGGTAGCTTCGACTGCGTGGTCGAGGTCTGCCTTCTGGCAGTAGGAGTAGCTGTAGTGCCGAGTTTTGACCGGCCACCGGTTCGCTGTTCCTGCTGTAGTCGTAGCTCTTCTTTCCGCTACCGCCGTTGTTTCCGGTTGGGATTCCGCGGGATCCCTGCTGAGTCTCTGTTTTGGAGACTCATTCCCTGCTTTTTAGGTGTGGCGGTTCTTCCTCGTGGTTCGAGGGTGCGGAGCGGAGGTTCTCTGTTGCCAGCTTGCCAGGCCGATGTTCACTTGGCATGTGGTACGTTTTACTGCTTTAGACTGTACTTTCTGTTGGACTGGACTCTGTTGTAGCTGTAGTTGTTCTTTCTTTCAGCTTGTTGTTGTTGGTTGTCCTGCTTTATTTCCTATTTCATTGTGCCTTCACACTCCTTTTAGCCCTTCCGAGCCCTCTCGGCTCGTGGGCGGCGGTGCGAGTCTCGGGTTATCGGGCCTTCCCGGTAATCGGATTCTCGGGTCGTTACAGCTGGTATCAGAGCGGTGGTTGTGGACGTACATAGGAATTCGAAATATTGCAGTGATCAGAGTCCATAAGGTCCAGTATAGTCGGCAGCTGGCTTAGGGTTTCGTGCTTGTTTTTCGCCTTGTTTCTCGCTTGAGAGCTTGAGTGCGCTGTGCGGCGCTGTGAAGGTGGTTGCTGTCCGCGGCTTTCGTGTCAGCATGGGGTCTAAGGATCGAGGTCGAGAGTCTTCTCCCTCATCGGTGGTGGCCCTGGTTGTGCTGCGTTGGGTAGAGGTTGCTGGCAGGCTTGAGCTCGCGGTGCTGCGTTCGAGGAACCTGCAGCGTGGTCAGGTGTCTGGTGCGGACTGTTCGTGGTTAAGTGGCCGTGAGCGTGCTTCGAGGGAGCTACTGTCGATTTTGGCCACTCCAGCTTGAGGTTTGTCCAGCTCCTGAGGCGTTCTGATCGAGAAGTGTGCTCGGGTGAGCAGAGGATCTTCTCGGTGGGCTGCTGTTTCGTCGAGCCTGATGTTCTTGTCGCGCTCTGTGGCGTCAGAAATGACGTGTCGGTCCTGATTGTTCTGCTGATTTCGAGGCAGGATTTGGCAGAGATGTCCCGTTAAGTCTTTGCTCCTGCGCTTATGTCAGTGGATGGGTTGTGTTCACCCTGGAGTTGGCTTGAGATGTGAAGGCTCCGCGGCGAGTTCGGGACTCGAAGATGAGCGTCGGCGGTTGTCGTTATGGCTCGTGTTGCGGCTCTTAGCGTGGTGTGTTGCAGTTCGAGGAATTGCAGCAGTGGTGCATCGAGAGATGCTGTGAGGGTGGTCCGACGTGACACTCGTCGAGTGTGTCGGAGGCGCTGACCTGATGGAAGTGATAGTTTTCTCGGTGCTGGATGGTGCTGTTTCCAGCGTGCGCGAGGTTTGAGGTCAGGTCGAGCGTGGAGTCCTTCCGTTGGTCGGAAGTGCGCTGGTTTCTCCTTTGGTTGGAGAGATTGCGTTCGGCTAAGGATCGTCATCTTGCATTGCGTGTTCGGATTGGTTGGCCTTTTGTGCCATGAAGTCTGTGCGAGACGTGCTCCTTGTCTTGACAGGGTGGTTGCCTGTGAGAAGTTGTGCCCATTCCCTTGTCGTGTGAGGGTGCTGGCGCTGTTCCGGAAGGACAAGTGCTGGTTGGGCGGTGTTTTGCTTTCTCGGCTGTGCGCGCGGATCTGAGTGCGCAGCGGAAGCATGGTGGGCCCATAACCCACTGGTTCAGGATCGTAGCGTTGGTTGCTACGGGCGGATTCCTGAGTTTGCGTTGAGCATCGGAGGATTGGTTCCTTGGTGTGAAACGTGTTATTGACGTGCCGTTGCTGGAGGTTTTGTGGTTGTTGGCACTGGCAGGATGGAGTGTTGGGAAAAGTGCTGGCTAGTGCGCCGCATGAGTACCATGTTCCTGTGTTGGAAGCCGTGTCAGGCGTCGGTGTTGGACCTGGATGAGGTTGTTGAGAATGTCGCCTGACGGTGGTCGAGGATGTGATGGTCGGAGTCGGTGGCTTGGCGCCCGACTTGTGTTCCCAGTCGTGTCCTCGGATGAGATCGTCTTTTGAGGAAGTGATCTCTGGCAGGCTGTGGGTTCCTGTTGGTTCTACGGTCTTGTCGGATTGTGACGGTGGAATGTTCGTTGCTTAGGGACCCGTGAGCTCTGTCCAGGTGGTGTCCCGTGGCTCTGTGGTAAGGGCGGAATCGGGACTGGCAGGTGTCCACTTGGATTGATCGAAGGATTTGATGAGACCATATGGAAAAGTGACGCCTTAGGGCGGAGGCCTCCTGTGAGGTTTGCATCGGCTTGGTGGTCCCTGATAGGACATTGGTGTCGCAAGGTTATCCCTGGTTTGGTGACTAGCATGGGGTGGTTCCCTATAAGTCTGAGTCCCGTGAGGTGATGACTGAAGACGCCATGTTCTGTCATTTGGTTTCGTCGTGCTCCCCGAGAGGGTCGAGTTGGCGAGCAGTTGGTGACCAGTGGATGGTCTTTTCAGAGACAGAAGATGCTGGTTGTTGGGGCTCGAGCGTGGCGAGAGCCGTGTGCCAGCGAGACCTTTGGTGGTCGTTTCTGTGATGTGCCTTTCCGGATGGGATCTGGGCTTTGTCGAAGGTTGTCTTCTGACAAGAGTTGGCACAGTGTTATGACCGGCTTTCGGCTTGCCATGTGTGGGGTGTTTCTTGGTGTTGAGCCGATGTGCTGGTTGCGGTCCATTGAGATGGCTGCTTGAGCTGGTGGAGGCTCTGTTTTGGTTGCTCCCTTGAGGAGGGTGTGCGACCTGTCAGCTGGTTGCGAAGCTGTTGTGCGATTTGTCTGCTGACCATTGGATGGATCAGTAGCTGTTGCTCGTATCGAGGGTTGTGATTCTTCGGTGAGCGAGATCGTGGCTGCGGCACCATGGTGGATTCTCGCGTTGGCTGAGGTGATGCCGGACTGTGTCCTTTGGTATATGCCTGCTCTGTTGGCCGGTGTGCTCGGCGCGAGGAGCGAGGTGTTGTGTGTGATTGTGAGTCTGGCTGTGTTCCTCAGGATCGGTTTTTTTGTGAGAATCGAGGTTTCTGTGTTGGGACTCTGACAGCGTGTCAGTTGGTTCAGTGTTCTTCCCCTGTGACTTTGTGCTAGGTCCTGAATTTCGAGGACGAAATTCCTTTAAGGGGGGAGGGCTGTAATGCCCCGAATTTTTCGGATCCTTCTCCGTGGGTCCCGGATCTGGTTTCTCGGAGTGTCCAGCTCCGTTGTGTCCGAAATTTCGTTTCGGACATCTTTCGCGTTCGGATCGGCGCGATCCGGAGTCGTTTCGGAGGCCCGGAGGCGTTCCGCGGCTTTTTCCGCGTGTGTTTTTCGATTCCCGACGTGGGTTTCGGCTTTCCCTTCGGAACCTCGTTGCGGGTGAACCGGGCCATTCACCAGGGCGCGAGTGGTACCGTTGCGATCGGTGCGCTCCGAGGATCGCGAGGGTGTAATTTTCTATTTTTTTGGATTTTTCTGATTTTCTGGATTTTCCTATAAATAGCTTTTTCTCTCTCTCCCCCTCTCATTTCTCATTTCTCTCCCTCTCTCTTCTCACGCTCTCTCCTCTCTCCCTCTCTCTCCGGCGGCCGACGGGGCGGAGCATGGGCGAGGCGGGGACGACGCAGGCGAGGCACGGGCGAGAATGGATGAGGATCGAGGCGGTGGAGGCGCGTGGAAGCTCGGTCGTGAGTTCGTGGAACGGCGAGACTTCAACGGCGTTTTCTTCGTGGATCGGCGTCCACGGTGCGCGTAATCTTCGGTGGAGGTAGGGTGATGGACCCTCAGCCCGTGTACTTCCTTTCCCGCGAGTTTCGTAGGCCGTGGTGAGCCGAGCGGGCTAAACGGGGCGTTTTGGGCAAAATGCATGATTTTGGGGTGTGAGCCGGATCTCCCGTTCTATGGTGTTTTCGGGCGATCCAGGGGTTTAGATGCATGCCTAGGGGCTTGGGGAAGGTTTCCCCTTTTGTTTCCCCTTCACCTGGGGGTGAACGGGGCGTGGCATGGCTTTTCCCGCGGTTTCTACCGTTTTCGGGCGCGGACTGAGAACGCGCTATACTTCAGTAGCGCGTTCTTGTTCGTCGCGCTGCCCCGACGGAGCGCGTTCATCGGAGAAGATGAACAGTTTGGCGGTTCCTGTCGCGCTATAGGGCTACGGCGCGTTCTGGACTGTCGCGCTATGGAAACATAGCGCGACCTGGCTTGTCGCGCTATAGGTTCCTAGCGCGATCTGCGTTGTCGCGCTAGGTATCCCTAGCGCGATATTCCTTGTTGCGCTAGGGTTCCCTAGCGCGTTCTGGCTTGTCGCGCTAGGTGATCCTAGCGCGATCTCCGTGTTGTCTCGTGCTCCCCTTGGGCCGTGTGTGTCTCGGACACCCCGTGGACTTCCGTGACCGTGTCTTTGGGTGTCCAAAGGGTTGGTTAACCTCGATTAACGTGCCCATCGGTTTAAGGGTCCGTGAGACCTTCTGGTGTTCCGATTGTGTTGTGTTGGTCCCCGGTCGACCCGGTTGTGACCCAGTGGTCGACCTTTGGCCTTGTGAGTGTCCCGGGTACCCCGTGGGTTCTGTGTTCGCGTTTCTGGGGTGTCGGGAGGGACCGTGTTTCCTCGATTAGCGTGCCTGTAGGTGTGGTGGGTCCGGGCGACCTCACGTGTTCCTGGCTTTCGGGTTACGCTAGATCGAGTCACCGTGTGTCGGTGTGTGTGCGGTGGGGTCTCCCCCGCATATCATGGGTTCCTTTGGAAGGCGATTCCCGTGTGGGCCATGTGTTTGGCCTTGACTGTGAGTCCAGTTGTCCGGCCTGGGGCTGGAGGTTCCCCGCTTGCTTCAAGATGGGAAATCATCGTGGCGGCTTGCATGCTGCCTTGGGAATCGTGCTTCTATATTTTTTCGTGGCCCGTGTGAGTGGCCTTAGTCCCTTGCGTTCCCTTCCCGAGGGAGTGGCCTTGACGACTCGTGTGTTGTCTCGGTACTCGTGCTATCGTGGTTTTAGACCTAGAGATTGTACTAGATTGACGGCCTTGTGCTGTTGCGTGCAACGGTCTTGACCCCGAGTCTTGTGACTCAAGGACCGTTGGGTGTAGTGCGTCTAGAGGACTGCCTAGAGTCCAGTGGCTTAGTGCCACTCGAGTTTTCTCGACTCTCGCGCACGGTGCGTGCGTGACTGAGGACTGCGAGTCCTGTTTCTTCTCCGACTGTGGTCACCGTGCGACGGGGCCGGTACGTGGGGTGGTCCCCGTACGTCGTCGGATTCGGACGTTATTTTTCGTTGAGTTGAGAGTCTACTCCTTCAGTGACCCTCCACTAGTCGTAGCCTACCAGTACGCGTGTGCTGGTCGCACCAGGGAGTGGTGTACGGGCTTACCCTGAGGACGGTTTAGACTGGTCACCGTCGGGCTCCTCGTCTTAGCCAGAGTCCGGCTGCGGGGGAAAACCAGTCAGAGGGCCAGACCTAGGACGCGTGGTCTGTGTGTGCACACGTGGTTGGGGACTGTGGACGCACGTCGACGGGCGTGACCCCAGCTAGTCACTTGTTGTGGTTACTTGTACGGTGTTCGCGCCTCGGGTAGGACCTACCACGTCAGGCGGTTCACCTGCGGTGCGGTGTAAGACGTCAGGGGACGCTACCGGCTGTGCTTCTAGTGGGTGGTACTCCTGTCGAGTACGGAGTGACAGACTACCAGTTTTCGTGGCTTTTGACCTTCGGGTTTTTGGTCGTGTCGACCGTTGAGTCCTTCGGCTGTTTTGCCATGGCGCGTGTGTTGGTCTTCGCGTCATGAGATTAGCGCTAGTGGCTTTACCGAGGTTCCGTCTTGTGGTGCGGTACCCGCGATCGGATGGTCGGGGTTGCACCTTGGACAGCATGTCCAGGTCGGCTGTCTGGGGGACAGGCCTCTACGGCGCGGCTGCCGTGTGTTCTTACTTCGGTAGGTGGTACTAGCGTGGTTCGGTAGCTTCGACTGCATGGTCGAGGTCTGCCTTCTGGCAGTAGGAGTAGCTGTAGTGCCGAGTTTTGACCGGCCACCGGTTCGCTGTTCCTGCTGTAGTCGTAGCTCTTCTTTCCGCTACCGCCGTTGTTTCCGGTTGGGGTTCCGCGGGATCCCTGCTGAGTCTCTGTTTTGGAGACTCATTCCCTGCTTTTCAGGTGTGGCGGTTCTTCCTCGTGGTTCGAGGGTGCGGAGCGGAGGTTCTCTGTTGCCAGCTTGCCGGGCCGAGTGTTCACTTGGCATGTGGTACGTTTTACTGCTTTAGACTGTACTTTCTGTTGGACCGGACTCTGTTGTAGCTGTAGTTGTTCTTTCTTTCAGCTTGTTGTTGTTGGTTGTCCTACTTTATTTCCTATTTCTTTGTGCCTCCACACTCCTTTTAGCCCTTCCGAGCCCTCCCGGCTCGTGGGCGGCGGTGCGAGTCTCGGGTTATCGGGCCTTCCTGGTAATCGGATTCTCGGGTCGTTACAGGGCAAGTCGACTTGCCCCAGGGAGCAAGTCGACTTGACTTGCTCCCTGGAAACAGAGAGGAAGAGATGAACTGGAGAGGGGGGCAAGTCGACTTGGCCTGGGGGACTTGCTCCCCAGCCAAAGAGGAAGAGATGGACTAGAGAGGGGGGGGGACAAGTCGACTTGGAGGCTGGACAAGCCGACTTGCCCCAGGCTTGCTCTGAATTTTGCTACTGGATCCATCAGTAAGTCGACTTGGGGCTGGAGTAAGTCGACTTACACCATGCCAGTGATCAAATGTATGTTGTTTACCCTTAAAGATGGCATGCAACGGTCGTGAAATGCATTGATGCATGATTTGTTTATCAAGGAAGCCACGCCATTGGGAAAATGCAAACAAATGATTTTACTAATTCTTCGTGCATATCATGCAAGGGTTTCATCACACATTCATGCAGGGTAATTCTCAGAATGAGGTGGTGTATTTCACTCACGCATAGTAGGAGTTTGCTACTGGACATAATCCAACCCTCCACAGCCACCATTTGATATACCAAGGGAATTGTGACAGGCAAGCATTCAAGAATTAAAGCGTGTATGAAGTTATATCTGCATTTATAATGCATGTATGGATCAATGCATACGCAAAGATGTAGGTGATATGCTTATTACAAAAAAAATGAGTGAAGGGGCAGATATGCTCGAGTTTGTGCAATTTCAATGAAAATCTGGTATGATCCAATATGCATATGCCATGTTTGATCATTTTCACGAAACCCAATAGATTCTTATGCAAATCTGCCATGCACATGAGGTGTTTGACATTTTATCAAGCACCGCTACCCTGGACAACAGTCCAAGTAAGTCGACTTGGGAGTCGACTCCTATGCAGATTTCTACACAGGAAGCCCAAAATAGAACCAAAGAAAAGGGGGGCTAGCCCGCACAGCACGCATGTCCCCAACGAGACCCAGCAAGGGTCTCAAAATCTGATCATATATACATATGTATATGCATGTGCATGCACATTGTGACACCCTCAAATATAGCTAAGTTGTACTCCATATCATCGAGGCGCCTTTTAAAGTATCGGCTCAGTTCTTGAAAAGAACTTCGAAGTTAAGCGTGCTTAATGGGGAGCAGTACTGGGATGGGTGACATTTCAGGAAGTCTCTCATTCTGGAGCTGATCTTCCTTAGAAAGGGATAAAACCGTGAGACCGATAGACCAAAGCGGATAATACCTTGACGGTATAGAGTACGGGACATGACACACATTGTCCATTCAGAAATTTTCTGCTTTGATATAAAAATTCTTGTTTTCTTGTTTTTCTTCTTTTTTTGTTCATCTTCATCTTTAACAGTCCTTTAGATCATTTTCATCATTGTATCATTTTCTCTATGTCATCGGCTTCATTGTTCTACTGTACATCTGTTATGATGATTTTGTTCAGTTCATCATTTTTTTTATCATTGATCTTGCAATTTGTCCAAATTTTCTGGTGAAAATTTGGTAGCACCTTTCCTACGCCTGGAGTGTTTGGGGGGGTTTAAATTAGGTACTAGTCTACGGAAGCTCCGAGATGGCCCCAAAATAATAAGGATACGCATGAAAGCGTCAACATCCTATGACCCGAATTGGGGAGGACTAGCCTACGAGGGGCTCCAATGACCCACGAGCTGCCAAAGTATTGATTCTGAAACGTGGACTTAGATTGTTGCCAAACTATATGGCCATTAATATTCACCCCTTTAAGGGAGATCACCCGATGACCATGCTATAATGAAGCAAGTCCCCGGAGATCTGAGAGTGATCAGAAAATTTTAGGAAAGAGCCAAGGAGAGTCGAAGAAAATCGAAACCAAAATATCACAAAGCGTTATTTTTTAAGCGTAAGTCGACTTGCACGCCTTTATAAAATGAAAGTAGAATATCGCAAAGTGCTCATTCCGAGGTTATGCCCCATATCTCTCACCCCTTGGCATCATGACTATGAAGCTAGTTAAATCCCAACGTGAGGTTTCGAGAGGGAAAACTTGATCACCGGAGGTGGAAGAAATACAAAAAAAAAGCATCGCGAGGCGAAGAGAGCGAGCAAGAAGAAAGAAAGAGACTATAATCATCCAATATCAGACATCTTGAACATTACAGCATAAAAATTCTCCCAGAGGAGTGTTTTCTTTTATTTCCTATTAGAAAAGGAACAAGAATACATCAAAGAAAAAAGAGAGAAAGAAATACAAAGAGAGAACATGGGCAACACTCCCCGTTCCCACTCCCTCACCTCTGTTTTCTCTCTCACTCTCCCTTTCCTACAAATCTTCTTCTAGTATCGGGCTTCACTTAGAGTTTTGGACTTGGGAAGATGGCCAGCCCGGGGGGGGGGGGCAAAATGCTGGACATCGTGTCCCTTTTATAGAGACGGACGCGAGGGAACCTCCCTCTATCCGAATTTCTTCTTCTTCTTCTTTTTTGCATGCAGAGGCCGCAGGGGAGTAAGTGGAGGCGTGTTCCCAGCGTCGTAGGGGGCAGAGGTGGCGAAGACGTGTTGAGGTCCCGCGTTTCCCGCATCGTAGGCCTGGGCAGTGCCGTGTTCGTTCCTCTCGCGCCGCAGGTCTACGGACAAGGTAGCAGGGAGCAGGTGGAGACGTGTCCCTTCCCTTCGCGCCGCAGGCAACAGAGGTGGCAGGTCATGGGGAGGCTCCGTCGGATGAGAGGAGTGCCTCGCCGCCGGCTCAGGCCGCGCGGAGCCCCTCCGGTTCAAGCGGGGGTGCCGTCGATCCAGAAGGAGTGGGGGCCGCGCCGGTTCAAGGGAGGGGTGCCGCCGATTCAGGTGCATGGGGCCCTGCTGGATCAAGGGAGTGCCACCGATTCAGACCCCCTTCCTATTTTCTTCTTTTTTGTTTCTTCTTCTTTTCTTTATTCTTCCCTTTTTGTTCTTCCCCCTTTTCTTCTTTTATTTTTTCTTGTCTTCTTTTTCTTCTTTGCCCATTCTTAAAAAATAAGAAAATGACAAAAAATGAGTTAGCATCGGAGAAAGGGACGCATATTAACACGCGTCTCTTCGGAGAAGCGTAAATTCTTTTTAGCGTTAATTTTAGCACGTCCGGAGAGACGAGAATTCTTTTAGAATTGGTTTTAGCGTTGATTTTAACACGCCCGAAGAGGTGAGAATTCTTTTAGCATTGATTTTAGCATTGATTTTAACACGCCCGGAGAGGTGAGAGTTCTTTTAGCATTGGTTTTAGCGTTGGCTTTACCGCGCCTAGAGAGGCGAGAAATCTTTTTAGTGTTGATTTGAGCGTTTGATTTTAGCGTTTAATTCTGGTGTTTATTTTAGCGTTTATTCTAGCACGTCAACACCATGTGTTTAATATTTTATTAAACTTATTAATCTTCACAGGATTTCACATCTTACTAACACAAACACATTGGGGATTATATATCCCTAGATAAAATTTAACAAAGTAATCCCCCAGTTAATCATAAAACTCTAAAATGTTAGATCAGCATTCCTATTATCAAAACATAAGAATTTAAATGATACAATTAAAGAATAATATATTTTATCACGTGATTATCTTTAAGATGTGGTACTCAAAAGTTTCCTAAGATCTTTATAAAGATCTTACTCACCCTCCGGACAAGCATTAGATATCGTAGATGTCCTTCTATTCTTAAATACAAGATGAATATTTTTTTTTGATCAAAATCATTTATACGTCTGATATTCTCATTAATTATTAACAATAAAAACTCATACCTTCTTTTCTCTTCTCCTTTTGTTCTCCCTCTATAACTCTTATTCTCGTATTATGTTTAAGAACACTTAGGAAAGAACATATGCAAATATATATATATATATATATATATATATATATATATATATATAACTTGAACTAGCAATTATTTACCCATTTCATCGTTATGGAAAGTAGTTTTCATCCATATCATAAAAATAATATTTTTAGTTTTTTTAGTTGATATAATACTTTCTCAGTCACCACCGCCCAAAAAATAAGAGGTTAATATGCCTATATATATTAATCTCACTAAAGGTAATTTTGTAATTTATAAGATCTATAAGTTTCCACGCTAAGTACAAATCCTAAAGTTAAAAGATAAAATTATTAACCATTTTCCACCACGTTTGCTAGTTCTAAGAAGTCATCAGAGAAGTCACTGTACGTGTTAATATATACTAGATTACTCCTTATAATATTGAGTGGTAAAATCATAATTTTACTTATTATCTAATTTTATTTTTATCATTTTTGACTTAGTGTATGATATAATTAATAAAAACATTTAACATGAGATTTAAAGATATTTAGACTATTTTCCCAATAAGTCTAATATCTATCCGTTTTAACATTTCTATATGTAATTAACCATAATAAGGGTAATTATGTAATTTATACAAATCTTTAATCTTATTATGACAGTTAAGTACTATCATATATATTTTATTAGTTATTTTTCTTATCGTCTGTCTCTTAAATTTATCATCAATATTTTGTCTATCTCTTTAATATATCCTATAATCTTTCCCACTTAGACTATGTTTCGTGATCATCTATTCTGTCTAATTTATCTAGATTTGTCTAACTTATCTAGATTAGACGATATTACGTCCAACTCAATTATTCCTTCTAATTCATTTAAGATTAGACGATGTTCCGTCTAACTCATATGTTCCATCTAACTCATCTTAGACGATGTTATGTCTAACTCATCTAGATTAGACGATGTTCCGTCTAACTCTTTTTAAAGCTCAATATTATTATCCAATACTACATTTCATTATTTAATATTTTGACCTATTAAGTGATAGAATCTCAAAAAATGTTGAGCACAAAAATTGTAAGTAATCGAATTATCTTTCTAATGAACTTAATTTCATCTCATTTGGATATTCCTATATAAATATACTATAGATAACGGACTGTCCGTTTAAAATTATGAATTATTCTTAACAGATTAAATTCCACTAAAAGAGTCTATTGAGCTCTTATCATGAAAAATTAAACACCCTGTGAGTTTCCTAAAACCGGGGTGTTAGACATATATACGATGCTGTCCGTCATACTAAAGTTACTTTGGAGAGTTATTACTTCTCACGCTTTGTAGGCTGATTTCTTTAGGGTCAATCAAGTGTCATCACAAAGTGCACTTCTCTAGTGCTTCTTTAGTAAATATTAAAGCTCCTCACAGACATGCTTGGATTTATGGTGCCTTCATTCAATGCCATTAGTATAGAATTCTCATATATAATTTCTAGTGCTAACTTTTTATGCCCCAGGAACTCTCTTTCAACTGGTAATTTCATGTCTAGGGTGATCATTATCACTTCTATTTGGGAGGTTTGGCTGGCCAAATATTTTTTTTTAATTTTTGAGGGAAAATCTATGTCCCCCGAAGCTATTATTTGGTAAGAGATTCAAAGTTACATTGGATAATTTCTCTCTCTCCCCCCCCCCCCCCCCCCCACCGTTCTAGTAGGCTTTCCTTTCCCATATGCAAGCTGCTATTATCATTAAGTGGGCTTTGTCTATGCCCTTCCTATTGCTAGGAGGACCCCTACCGTCATTCGTTGGCTCTGGCCTCCTACCCCAGGGTACAAACTCAATACTAATTAATACGGTGCCTTTAAATGGAGTATATATTAATATGGGCAGCTGGCAGGAGAGGTATAGGGAGTATGTGGGTAATCCGGCGTTTGCCTTCGTTGTAGTAATATGTTGTAATATATGCATGTCTGCCTTCGTTTTTAAAAATGAGACTAATTAGCCTACTTTCTCCAAAGTGCCATCTTGCTGCATCATGACCATTTGCTTCACGTAAGGGTAGTTTAATTTGGAAATACACCAACATAACAGTGTCTTCTTCGAGCAACAAGAAAATTGAAGTGGGATGGAAAGAGCATCCCCGGCCCGTTACACCAAGATGAGAGTGCAAGGAGATCAGGCTTCACTAGCTATTTGATGGTTCCATGGAAAGTCATGTCGTTTTCTTTTCACTTGAAGATTGTAAGAGGAATATATAAGAAGAGAGGTACGTAGTAACAGCAGGTGATGAAGAATTTTGACATTCTATATATATATAAGAAATGTAAGGGAGAGCAGCATGCATTGCACAAGCTTTTAATAAAGTTTAAAATGGACAATTAAAGAAGATATGCTAATTATGCTCTTAATATTGATCCCGTACAACCGATGTATAACCTCATATATAATGGCATTGCTGAAGGAATTGTTGTCGTGCCTTAATTATAAGGCACAACTCCTGTATGAAACAATGCTTTCCATCTATTGTAAAGACATGTTTCGTAGTGAGTGACGAAAATCTAGTGGCTCTAATCCTTTTTAATCCATTCGTTCATCCTTTGCTAGCTAGCTATCAGATGGACTAGGACTTGGAGTGGATTATTAATTATTGGATTATGTTGACTAAAGATGTTTACACGCTAGTTGCTAGTTAAATTGCAAAAATACTGCTGAATCATATTGTACGGGTTTCCTAGATTTACTGCCACAAAGTAAGGCTATTAGTTATGTTAGATTTTTTTACATGTGATTTGAAAACCTGCACATCCCTCACTATTCTTCACTGTACATGAAGATGCCATACGTGATAATTAAACAGCACCTAATGATTACTATTGGGTCACGTGTTGAAATTGTCATCCACCTGTCTGACAACTAAGAAAAAATCTGTTTAAGGAGCGTCATTCACGGACGCTCCTTTCTTAGATGCATCTCTTGAACTCTTTAAATAAATCACCCTGGGTGATCATTTCAGGGTTTCTGTTAAGAGCTATAGAAATTGTGTTTACCGTTAGAGGGCTACCGTGCTCCGGCAATAGTGCCTTCTTCTTTCTTCCTCATCATTTTTTTTTGTTGAGTTCTTGCAAGTTAGATCGAGATTCACAAAGCTCTATTTGAGAACGTGTTGGCGGGAGAGACGGAATTACCTGTATGAGGGTCGTTGTATCTCTAAGAGGCTTTTGTCACGAGACCCCCATATACGTCGAATAATAATAGATCTCTTAATTAGTTCTAACAACTACGTGCTTCGACACAATAAGTCACTTCTAAACTCATTTATTTTTAATTATTTGTCGTTATTTTATTTGTTTCAACAATATAAATCCTTCGAGTTAGACGTCTAAGGGCTGGATTTGATTTAATTTACGCATGATACTTGATATGCAAGAAGAAAATGGCTTAATTAGAGTCATTTGGTTTGACAAAAGACAACATAAACTACTCTATTTCATTTGTCATACAAATTATACAATTTTTTTTGATATTTTTTGTCAAAACAAACAACCTTCAAGATATCCATGTGGCATTTTTTTCTCCTCAAAACAGGAGATTGGCGAATGTAAGGACTAATTCTTAGCTGAAAAAGATTACTCCACATGGCTAAAGAAACAAGTTTCTAGGCTTGCCAGCTACTCTTATTACGTCCAACTTCCTTCAATATGAAACGTCTTGCAGAAATGCTCGACACTAGATTGCGAGGAGTTGATACTACGTAGAATGGCCAACTGGATACTGTACAAGCTTGGTAAGCTCCTCTCATTGAACTGGGCTAGCTCCCTAAGCTAATCTCACGTTGATGACATGAAAATTCAATATTATGATGACATTAACCAATGTCTTATATAGCTAGGGAAATGTGATATGGTGAGTTAAAAGTGTTGGGGCATGAACCATTGTTCTCATCTCTTTTATTACCTCTCTCTCTCTCTCTCTCTCACACACACACACACACACACACACACACACACACACACACACACAGAGAGAGAGAGAGAGAGAGAGAGAGAGAGAGAGAGAGAGAGAGAGAGAGAGAGAGAGAGAGAGAGAGAGAGAGAGAGAGAGAGAGAGAGACTAGAAGGTAAAAGAGGATACACTTTAGTAAAACGGATAACAATTGTTTAGAAGTTTTCTAATGAGGAGTCAAGAGGATATACCCATATATAAGACATGACAATGACATATATACCTCTAGAATCGATTGCATTCTATTATCTTTCTTTGCATTCTTTATATTATCACATGGCCCCAGAATAGATTGTCATCCATCACATGTACCCACGTTGTCACCTATTGTTTGTTTAACTTAACTTCATGTGGGTTAAGGGATAAAAAAGACTAATTTGTCCTTGTTTAACCTCTTGACAAAATTTGAAATGGTGAGATATATATGTATATATGGTGTTCTCATGTATACCCCTTTACCTATATTTTATACTTTGTTTGCATCTTCAACAAAATATTCCTTTCATATTGACAGTATTGAATGCAGAGGGATATCACATAAAATAATAGTCCTTATTACGAGGGTATACGGGACGATATAAAGAATACGTACAGGGATATATATATATATATATATATATATATATAAATATATATATATATATATATAGAATATAAAATACTCTAGGCATACGTACATATGTAATCATCCCTAGAGTTAAAAGTAAGTTGAATGAAGTGGAGAAGTATATGCAAAATCCTCTCTCTATAATTAATTTAAGCTAGCTAGATTGGTGACCATTTTTTCCGTGGTTGGATGGTTATGTATGAGATATGCATGCATTATTCCATGTTTTTTCTTGTAGGCCTGCATGCATGGCTTTTCCTGAAGCATGTTGTGTATTTGGACCTAGTGGTTAATTACATAATGTTAATTTTTTTCTATTATTCTTGGCTAGCTATGTACGTACCTAGAGAATGCTTCTACGTTTAGGTTTTCTTAACGCAAGCATTACTCTTCTTTGTTCAAACACAGATGCTCTTTGGAGCCTTTCTTTAATTCGTTTTTATCCATTAAAGCGCTGCACTTGCCCATGCCTAATTCTTATGGGCTTCTTGCCTTTCGACGTGGGGGCATGCTTAATTGATATATGCTGTTGGTTGACCTCCTGTTTAAGGGCCCTTTTCTTCTGGGTTTCTCTAGAAAGTGGGTTTTGGTTGAAATGGGCATGCATGAAGATTTTGATGCCCAACTGCTGTTCTGAAGGTAGTCAACATTGGTCGATGGATATATGTAGATGAATCTTGATCGTTCCAAGGAGCTGGACTGTCTGGTAAACTTGGTCTATGCGTCGCTTTCGTTTCAATGAGAGAATCAGGTTAGAGTCGAGCATAGCTTATTAATCTTGACTGATTTCATTTTGTGAGTGAAGTAGATAATAGTCGAGTTATTTTGTGAGTGTCTTCACCGAAAAAAAAGTTATTTTGTGAGTGAAGTTCATATAGAACAGTTTTGAGTTCAAATTAGGCTGCATGATCATTGTTTGCGTTATTATCATCGAAGTTAAAATTGTTACGAAGAAAATCTGGATAGCTTTTTAGTTCATTCAAGTGTTTATAGGGTGTTTGGTTGTAATTTTTTACCTCTTTTTTTCTCTCAAAATAAAAATTAAAACATGTAACCCACTTAAGTGCGTTCGGTAAGACCTCCTTAATTTTTTAGGATGAAATCTCATTCAATTATAACTTCTCTCAAAATAAAAATAGGTCTCATCATATTTTTTTTTGAGAGAGGAACTCACGTCTCCTCACATCATCCCTCTTCCCTGTCATCATGCACCCCACCTCCCCATGTCAGTTGATGTCCAGTCCCACCCCCCTCTCATGCCCATTATCTCCGTGCCTGTCACCATCGTTCCTTGAGCACGAGCTCCTCACGCACGAATAGGGGGAAAGCAGCGATAGATGTAGTCGACGACTAGCGCGAGCTCCTCGGGCAACGTCATCGAGACGGGAGAGGGCAAAATAGCAGACCGGCAGTAGGCGACATCTCTTTTCGTAGTTTGTCCCGGCACCGCCAGAGGTGCCGAAGGAGGAAGGAAGGGAGAAGCAGCAACGAGCTCACCACGAACAGGGGGAACTAAAACTCTGAGCATGATCAGCCGTCGGGATCCTCATCGCCAGACGGAGGAGAAGGGAGAGCAGGGAGGTGCCCTTGACGCCCTGCCCACGCCAGTCATGCATCCGAAACCTCGTCCCCCCCCTCCAGGCTCAGGGATCCACGACGATCGCATCTTCCTAGGGTTCTTGGTGCTCCTATTGCTGCTCAGTCGTCTCAACCATATATGGCTGCGATGGGGCGCAGAGAGGTGGAGGGAGGAGGTGGGAGAGGAAGGGGGAAATGGAGATGCTATGTGAGGAAGCCCTCTCAGGCTCCCTATGGATGTGTCACTGGTAGTAGAAATGGTATGTTGCTGCATTGTGGTGACAAAAGTGTGAAGTTATTGTTGGGGTAGGGATGGGAGTTCAACTCTAAAGGCTATGGGCCATGCCAATGACGGGTCAGCTCCATATCAATATCGGTGACCCGTTGGCAAAAAATTACTCGTACGGTGGACATATTTCAGCCTCTACAAAAAGTGCTGGCTAAATAAATTTACACAAATTTTAAAAATAATGACATTTATATTCAATTTTTATCAATTTTAAAATTTAAGTCAAAAAATGACACAACATAACTTTTTAGATATATATATATATATATATTCAAAAAAATGTTCCCAAATATAAGTTTTTTACTTAGGTTAATCCGGAGATTAGTCCAATTTGACTTTGTTCCCTCTTAGATAAGCATGAAATTTTCTAAGGGGATCAAGGCCAAACTCCGTGATAACCTAAGATGAATCCTAATTGGTCTTAGAATTCCACTTGAATATTTAAAAGTTAATTAAGTTGAGTTTCAATGAACCAATGTAATTCTAACATGCATATCGTTGATGAGGATGATTTTGAATTCTATGACACACAGACCCGACTTGATGCCGAGGAAGATACATCTAATGTTTTCATTGGGATGTGTCAAGATTCACAAATTGATGTACATCAAAACACAAGTAGTGAGAAATCATCCTCCAAAAGTCAAGAGTCCATCAATACCAAAACCCCATCGATCTCCCCAAAAGAAGACCAAGAGCTAGTTAGAGTGTTATCCCGATATTCCCCAACTATTTAGTTGCTCTAACTTCTCAAAGAAGATCACATCTCACTCCTCAATCCATTCCTAGGAGATCTCAAATTTTGATGCCAAACTCATCAATAGGACTCCCTCCCGTATTCCTAGTCAACCTAACCATCCTCTTCACTCTCAATGGGTTACATCCTCTTCGATTTCTCGTGCTATGCCTAATGTCAATACATCCCTTAGGCAATCCAATATCAATTACAAAATCAGTAGTTTATATTTTAAAATCAACACTTGTCAAGGTTAATACTGTATTAAAATTGACGCTCTAAGCAAACAGGGCACTAGTACGTCCGTCTGAACCAAAGTCTTTTCTCTCGCAGAACTTTAGTGAGCATATTTTCTTTACCAATGCTCGGTACGGCCTAGCCAGCCATCTTTGGAGGGACAAGTTCATATCACGTAGAGGGAGCAGTAACACAAGTCCTTCACAAATTTTAGACAGCTTCCAGATCACTTTGGTTGGCGCAGGCCATGCTGGAAGCTGTTTCTTCGCAGAACCAAAACTGGGATTTCCCACGATAAACATTTTTTTTGGGCATCTGGAAGATATTCACGATGATAATTCTGGTTTGGAGTGATTTACCCATTGGATCCGACTCATGGAGATGGGTGATGGATGAAACTGTCTAGGTTGTTGACTCGATTCTGCATAATTCTGGGACTTGGAACTGCATTTAGTGACAAAATGTTTCTTGATGGTCGCCCACGACACTTCAACCCATATACTTCGCTGTGCTCATCCAGATCCGTATCATTACTTCACTAGGCTGCTTGAATCGAATATACACCTGCTTTGATGAATAAGTATCATAAAAGATGTAGTAAAAAAAAATATGATATCATAGCAAAAGGTAAGCTGTTTGGCAATGTAGGCTGGGCTGTTCAATCAACTTTCAGTTCAGCTGAAGAAAATGTGGACCCTCTGTGCATTCCCGACTTTACCAAATCCACAAAATAAAGAAAGATAACAGGGCCCATTAAATAAAGATAACAGGGCCCATTCTAATGACCAGTACCTTAAATAAGTGGAGACAGTTCATCTTCGTGTGAAAGTGCTAAACAAAGGGTACTCGACTGCGAACCGTTTCCAGCTGCTTGAAATATGCTTATTAAAGGATATCAATGCAGCTGTGGAACGCTTCACAGGACGTCTTGCTTCCCACTGCAGAGGAAAAAACGGGAATCTAAATTCTACATTTGAAGGCTGAAAGTGATATGGATGAGACAAAACTCCAAAGAGTTCATTCCAGACGAATGCCAGGAACAATGGAGCAAATACAGTCTGCTGACAACTTCATACTAGTATCTGCATAAAGGAATTGCCATCCAAGAATGCCTACAAAAACCCTCGGAGTTTAAGGATGGCTTCGGAATCTTTTGGATTGAATACTGGCCACATGCTCAGATGTTCCTCAAGATATACTTAGAAAGTATGAATATGGAAAGGGTAGATAGATGAAGCACATCATAAAAGATCACCCATTAACACAATCATGGACAAGAAATTGAGACTTAAAAACTCCTACATTCCCAAGAGAACAACTTATTGGCGCTCTATCTGTATTGTCACATGACTGATATTGTACTCTCTCTTGATGTACCCTATCACCTCATCTAATATGTGATCGGCATCAGCATCTGGTGAAATCGTAACATGGCAAGCCAAGAGGACCTTTCCCACGGTGATAGCCCATATGTGCAACTCATGCACAGCGACAACACCATCCATTTCACAGAGCCCTTTCTCAAGTCTTGTTGCATCAATTTCCCTGGGTGTGCTTTCCATTAAAACCTCAAGAATGTTTCGCAGCATCCTGATTGTTGTTGTTAGCACAATGAATGAAAAGACAAGTGTGCATATCAAATCAATAATCTTCCACTCAGGTTTGTACCAAATGATTGCACCTCCAATCATCACTCCTATGCTCTGAATGGAGTCTCCCAGAACATGTAGGTAGGCGCCTTGGATGTTGATGTTCCTTTTCTTCTTTTTCTTTTCCTTTGGACCAGTGTGCATATCTACATGATCCTCAGATTTCTTTAGAAGAGGCTCATGCTCATCCATATGCATGGACTGTCCCGAGTGATGATGGTGAGTTGTGACAGTTATCGCATGGGTATGACCATGCTCCTCATCATGGTCATGGCCGTGACCATCTTCATCATGACTGTGACCATGTTCCCCATGCCCATGGTCATGACCATGCCCACCATGATCATGACCAAGCAAAACAGCCATAACCACATTGACCACGAGACCAAATGTTGATACTGCAAACATTAGGAACCCCTGGACCTCGCCAGCATGATTGATGATCCTAGCAATTGCCTCATAAACCAGGATGCCAGTCAACAACCATATAAGCTGGATTGAAACTAATGCTCCGAGTATTTCAATTCGAAAAAAACCATATGACTGGCGTGGTGTGGCTTCCCAACCTGATGCCCATAGAGAGAACAAAGAGATGGCAAAGGCTGCAACATCTGATAGCAGGTGAGCTGCATCAGTTAAAATTGCCAGGCTGTTTGCCTTTATGCCACCAACCACTTCAACACTCATAAAAATAATGCATAGGACAACTGCCACTAGAAGCTTGCGCATGGATGCAGATCGTTCTTTGGCATCTTTGGAGCTTGTTCCTGCATCAGAAAAACCACAAGGAGCTCCACCACAAGCATTTTTCCGGCCTAGGCATATTTTCCCCTCAGACACATCTCCTCCAACTTCAATAATTTGAGCTTGTGGAGGATTCTCCAACTGATGATTCTGTACATCCATCTGAGAGAACACAATGTAATCCATAAGCACGATTGCGATACAAGAGTATGAGATACTATTCTACTCATGTGGCTGAATGGAACTTCAGAATAAGTCCTAGAAATCACAATAATAAAGATAATAGTATTGGATATATGCAAGAGAGTGATCAAGGATGTACAATTTACTACTCCATGCATAACTGAGAAAAATAATGCTGACTGCTTCAATCAAATGTAGAATAAAGTAAATTTATACCAACAAAAAGCACCAGGCAGAATGTGACTCTCGGACAAAGAGTGGATTCAGTAAAAGCTTTTTATGACAAACTCACAGACAAGGAAGAAGTTTCAAGAAGACAATTTCAACCTCAAAGATAAGATGCAGTTTGTACTTTTTTCTCACTTCTTTGAACAAATGCTCTTCAATGATCTTGATCAATAAGGAGCTTCAAGGTTTCAAATTATTGTCATTATCATCATAGGTCTTATCCAAATAATCTGAAATGGCTAGATCCAACCAAGGATCCAAGGATATGACAAGAATATTTGACCATCTGACACTAAGGATGTCCAAGAAGCCTGTCTACAGGAAAGGTATGTCAGAAATCCTAGAAAACCACTGTTTCTCCCTTAGGGTGGAAGGAGATAGAAGGAAGCAACAGGTTAGAACCTCTCTCTCTCTCAAGGATAATAGTGCCTGTGGATGGACCCTGCTATGCAGGACAAGGACTCCCACTAAAGTTCGTGCAGCCATGCTGCAGTGAGAAATAAGGATAGAGGAAAAACACCGGTCCTCATCAGGGCCCTTCAGGTAGAAGCCAAACAACACTGCCGGAGACTTGAGTATGCCCACCATAGCATCCCCAATATAAGGTTGCTCATTGACACACCAGGCCTCTGTCTCAGTAATTGATGCATCAAACTCCTTCGACTTTGCCATCTTCATCATCTGCATGACCATTGGGTGTAGATCTCAGTCATAGATGGATATAGTTGGTTTTCGAGACCCACACCTGCCATCAACATCAATTCACAGACACTCCATCTGCTCCACCTGCCTGTCCCACACGTGCAACCCCCCTATCCTCCCAGACAATGCCTCTGGAAATTGGAGCATGAATAATCATCAACGGTAGAGATCTCTGACACCGCTCTGCTCTCAATGGCTTCACTCCACCATATCTTGGCCCTTTGACTGGCCCCAGATACTGGCCTGTGTTGTTCCTGGCATGTCACCTGCCATGAAAGATTCTTCATTGACAGATCTCCTCCAAGGAAAGCACCATCCACTTGCTCCACTGGAAACCTGTTGACCCTGGAAGCTGCCCTTCCTCCCCATCCCATGTCCCCCTCAACCATAGCCGATGCAATTTCAAAAGGAACCTTCACCCACAAAAGGGAAATATCCCCTTCTTGTATTTGTGCCTTTTCTCTACCTTCCTCTCTCTTCACCATTTCCTTTTTCCAACCTTTTCAAAATCAGGGAGAGCCTTCTGACCCAAAATCAATTGAATCCACAAGCCAAAGTAAGCATCATCTGATGCATGGGGGCATGATGCTCACATACTAGCCAACTTTACCTCAAACTGTTGGATGTCTTTCAACCCACACGACCAGCAATTGATGCACTCACACATGCGCACAAACAAACAAGCAGACTCTGTACCTCAAACTCTCCAATGTTTCCCAGCCCACATGACCAGCAATTGAGCCCATTTGGACAGTCTCTTTATCCTGAACCCGTAGACCCACATTACCCGTGCAGACTTGACAACTGAACCTGAGGAGCATGAGCTACAACCATATCAAACAATCGCATGTAGTTGTCCACAGCTCATCCTAACATGCTAGTTAGGCACTCTCCCTCTACTTCAAATTGGCGTCAAATCAATCTCACATGATATCAAACTAGTGTAGAGCAGACTTTGAGCTGTTCTCACAATTTAAGACATGAACCCAGCCATCTCTCACAACACCTGGCATTTGGAACCTTGTAAGTATTGCCAGTTTATTATATGATATGCAATCAACAAAATCAACCAACTTTGGCAGCACTGGACTTCCAATGTCTATGATATAGAACACATGGAAGCACTGAATCTGTTGTTAGCATAGTTTACATACCTTCTAGCATCAAACTATATACGTGTTGAGAAATCAAGTCAAAAAGGTATCCCAAGACTCACATAAAGACCCAGCACTTATCATTGAGTATGACAAGACCCTGATGGATGAGACATGGGGGCATATTTCTCTCTGTTGAGCCAGTTTTGGATCTGATATATGAGGGTACATTTATGGCAGACCATACCACATTGCCAAGCACAAGCACACATCTATGAACTTGTGGGTTCATGACTTGCTCATATAAGTCTCTTCTGTCTCTTCTTATCTTTACGTTTTGATTCCTTATTTGAGGAGGTCCCATGCTTTTCTGTAGCAACTGCAGAGATTAGAGGAAAAAGGTGCTCCTTTTATATGATCCTGTAGGATGCTACAGGAAAGAGCTCTTTATGTCAAGAGTTCAGGATGTAGTCGCTGCTCCAAGTAAACCACATCCCATGATGCTTCACATGTTTTTTCTCAGCATTTTATAATTTTTTTGGTGCTTTTTCGGTCAAATGATGCAGAAGATGAAAGCGCCTTGGTGAGTAATGGTCTGAATAATTGTTGCAAAGCTTGATCCCATGGAAAGACTGAAGCAGAAAAAAGGAGAAGGATGGAAGGATCAGTTGCACCGTGGCAGGCGTGGTGGACAAGGATGCCTTAGCTTTGAAAATCAGATTCACATCAATATTGCTTCTATGTTTTCTCTCTTCAATTTGCTCTTACATTGTATACATATAGATGCCACAGATGCAAGAGTTTCTTATAAGAAATTAATTTTTAACATGACAAATGAGTGATAGAAAAAGTAAACTTCTTTCTTATTTACAAATTTAGGATACCAACAGTCGAGCAGCAGATGAAAAGCTAAATGTATGATGTTACAAAAGAATTATTTTAAGGTTGCATACCTATCAAGTTCAAGACCTAATGCAGGAGTATTTTATATAGAATCCCTTCTCCACAACATCATGTGCATTTTTACATCAAAAGCAAAATCATCTACCTACCACTGTCTACCCTTACAAGAATGGCAATGAGTGAATCATGTTGCCTCTAGCAGAATGGGTAAAAACTGATTGGCATTCATCATGAAGAGAAAGATGCATGCATAACCAGGTTGTCATATGATACAAAGAGAAAAACCAAATATAAAGCCTTAAACACGATGAAGTGCTTGCCACATTGCCCTTTCTGGTAACTCCATATAACTCCCATCCTTAGGTGAAGTGATAGTAGGTTTACACTTGCATAAATTTCAAACAGAAGTAACAAATCTTTATGCCATAATGATTTTGCAGTAAAACAAAGACAAATAACAACCAAGGTTGTTGACTAAATGATAATCAAGAAACAGGAGCTTAACATGTGAAAGCCTAACTTCATGATACACTTGAGCGAACCAATCACGATGCAGTAAATTAAGCTCAATCAGTGCTAGTAACATGTGTTTTGGGGTGCAAAAAAAATGCTTAAGAAGAGGGAGCTGAAAGAGTGGAATTGAAGTCGGTTTCTAACTACTAGATCTAAATTCAGATCTAGAGATGATGGCCATGAGAAACTTCCCCCTTTTTAAAAAAGGAATCTAAAAGAGACAAGGTCCCCAAATGGTTGAGCCAATACTGATCACATGTGACAGGCATAGGCCTCAACTGTATCAAAAAATTAATAATAACCAAAAGTTTGGGTGGGGGAGCATGTTTCAGGCTGTAGCTGTCAAATGTATAGAGAAGGCGGGAGCCAAGTGCCCTAAAAGTAGATGACCCTTTCTTCATTTTTAGCCACAGCTTCATGAAAAAAAATCCATGAACATTTTATGCCTACAATAATCCCACCCGGTAAGTAGGTAATTCTGTGATGATGCTAATTTCGAACTGGTACGAAGACAGAAGAAGAGAAGCACTACTCAAGAAAACACACTGAGATTTAAGAAGTTACTTGAAGAGAAAGCCCAGCATATCTTATAACCATTTAAGCAAACGCATAGAAAATGTGAGGAGTTACCCCTAGCTTCTCTGTCTACGATTAAATTAAGGATAGCTAACGACAAGTAAAAGCTTCCCATAGAGGACCAATAAGAAACCAGAGCGAACGACCAACAGAAGAAGTTGGAAACCTCAAAGCCTACGCACAGCAGATAATTTCCATGTAAGAACCCACGCTCTCTCCAATCAAAAGACAATAAAACGGCCATCTTTCTAGATTCTACGGATCACAACTAGACCACAGAAAAATTCTGAACAAGACATCAAAGCCCCCCAAAATAATAATCATGAAGTAGCCGAATCCGTTCGTAGAGATCAACTAGCAGTGGCTGCAACACCAGAAACACGGTAAAGAATACCCTAACAAGGCTCCCTCCGTAACATGAAAAACAACCAGAAACGCGATCCGAAGAAGACGGTCCGGGCGCCGCCCTTCCCTTCTCAAAGTAGCACCCCACGAGCGACCAGCGGTCGGAACAAAGAAGACTGGGTTGGCCAGACACAGAAGGAAACAAAAGAACAGCTCGGCAGGAGGAGGAGGAAGAGGATGACGGGGGTCGGAGGCGGGAAGAAGAAAAGTGAGAACCACAGCTACCTCGCCTTGCAAAGCCGCCCGCTACCACGAGCCCCGCCGCTGCCGTCGGGGACCGTCGTCGATCTAGACTTCCAGCCACCTATAGGGGGGCTAGGGAGAGAGGAGAAGAGATGGGTCTCCTCTCTCTCTCTCTCTCTCTCTCTCTCTTCCTACGACACGAGCAACGAGCCCTTCCCTCCACGGGTTTGTAACAGCAAAGCAGAGTTAACGTGGTGCTGCGGCTCTTCCCAACCCCGGAGATCCCTCCCTTTCTCTCTCTTCTCTCTAACTATATATGCACACCAGCGATGTCACAATTTTTATTATTCTTTTTATATTTGTATCTCTCAGCCATTTATCGCTTTGTTTCGCAGTTGCCTCGTGGATAAACCCACTTAATCTCAAGTCTAGCCCATTTTACTTTGACAAGAGTGATTTTAATAAATTCAAGTTCATTTGAGTTATCCCGAGTTAATTCGGGTTAACCTATCTCATCTTAATAGGTGAGATAACTTAACCCAATTACTATCAAATTAAAATAAAAAAAATTAGGCTAAGTCAACCTACTCCTCTTTAATATGGGATAAATTTAAGGTTACGTTTGAAAATTATTGAGAGATGACTTTTGAGATAAAATTCTCTGACAGATTTTAATTTGTGTCAAATGGGTAGACACCTTGACTTCCGTGAAAAAAAAAATGCGGAGAAAAGAGAACTAGACACAAAAGTGCCCAATTCTCTTTACACGTGAAAGTTACCTCACAATGAATTCTTAAAGATTTTAAATGATTGTAATCACCAACACCCTGTCACTTAGTGCGACACATGGATTTTTTTTTTCAAAATGTTTTGGCAGATGATTTTCAAATGCTGCCTAAGTCTGTCAAAGAGGGGGTTACAGATTAAAATTTTAATTTTCATATTTTTGCATATAGAAATATTGAATTTAACTTTATTTTTTACCCTTTGAATTTTAAATGGAATCAACGACTAAAAAATGTAAAAAAAATTATGGGAGAACGTTGGTGCCACGAAGGGTTGGAGAGAGAGAGAGGGGGGGGTTTAATTTGTTCTAATACCTGACACCTTTGGCTCATAGCTAGTGCACCATCCCTTGTTCATCTCATCTACCACCTTTGGTTCCTAGTGCACCATCCCT
Organism: Amorphophallus konjac; assembly: GCA_022559845.1. NCBI lineage: Eukaryota > Viridiplantae > Streptophyta > Magnoliopsida > Alismatales > Araceae > Amorphophallus > Amorphophallus konjac. The sequence continues at coordinate 40,090,137 of CM040127.1, read as the reverse complement.
TCTTGATCTGTACAGAAGGTTTCTTGCAATCTTATAGAGTAATACATGTTGCATATTCATAATTTGCAGCTATCTCACACATTCCACTTTTATTGGTTTATTTAGAGCAGATAAAATGTGGGAGATACAAGAGTGATGTAAGTCTCTGATCAGGTTGAAAGACATGGGACTCACACCACTTTCTTAATTGACCCCCCACATCTGATAGATCCTAGTGAACCAAATGAGTAGGATGCATAACACTTGAGGGTTTGTATTCTCAAGATAATTCCCAGAAAATGAATAATTATGAAGAAATAAATTTTCAAAAAATAAAAAAACACATGGTAAATAACTTCAGATAAAATATATAGAAGCATAGATTTATGTTTACAGTTTTCGTAGCAAATTTCATGAATATAAAATCTCATGTTTGCATTCAATTATGGGAGAGAGAGAGAGAGAAGTGGGTGGAAAACTTTCCCAGGATCTATTTCCCCACCTCCCACCATGGGGAAATAGATGCTGAAAAAAAGTATTTCATATATCTGAGAATTTTTTTTTCCAATTATCTTTTTCACGCATTAATTTGTAAAATCTTTGAAAGTTGGTTATGAAAATAAAAGCATAGCTAGCTAGGAAAGTTTAGCAAACAGTACAAATTAACCCTAATGCACATCAAAGTGTTCACCAAAATAATATTATTACTCATCTTCCAATTAATGGGTGGAGGCATATCTTTTTTTCTGATTAGAGAGAGAGAGAGAGAGAGAGATGAGATAAAAGATCAAACAAACCTCTGATTAATTAAATGGTGGAGATATATAGACCATTATTAATTTCAATCAGTAAAGAATATCTATTTAATAGGAGTATAATATATATTACTCAGGTAAAAATTGATGTCACAATTCACCAATGTCGATCAACACATGTCCACTTTTCAACAGATTCTATATATATATATATATATATATCAAACTCCAGCAAATGATAATTTTGGTGACACCTTCAGTCACCTGATCCAGTCATGCAGGAAGACCACCTGTATGCCACATGCCATTCTTCCCTTCCTGATCAACCCATGCTTTTTAGGGTTTGAACGTTTGGCATTTGGAACTTTCAAGTTCTCCCTCAATTAACTTGATTGCCCTTCTACACCCTGCAACTTGCTTTTCCTATCTCACCCGTGATATTATTGTTCACATTTTTAACTTTTGGCAGAATGGTTGTTCGGTGGCCATGAAATCGGAAAAAAAAAAAAAACACCCGATCCATCAGCCAAAGGGCCGGTGGGGTCAAGTTTCCATCTCTAATTAATTAATGCCGTATTCGATCTCCGTCGTCCCATATTTTTTCTCTTAATCATTAACCAAATTAATATCTTCATGGGTAAGATCAATTAGCACATGCATGCATGAGACAACAAGACAGCGACACATACATATTATTGAGAGTGATCTCTTTCTGATGGATGGAGGGGATCTGATGTATGTGAAGCATGTGGGAGATGCTTGCAGCGTATCATGTCTCGGAAGTCGGAACCTTTCTGTGATGGTGATCCATCGGCCATATATTATTGTAACAGTGTTTGTTGCATGCATAATTTCTGTTGTGTCTAGCATAAATGATGCTTGTCCTCATATCACACTGCTGCTTTTTCTAATCTGATGGAGCATTCTTCTTCTTCTTCTTCTTCTTCTTCCCTTCGCTCTTGTTTACATATAAACTGACTCGTGCATGGGTTTGATCTCAAGGGCGATCCACACTTGGTTTTTTTCCTTCTTTTTTTTTTTAATGCCCGCACTGCCTCCCAAACTTCCCCCATGGGAGGTGTCAACTGGAGAGGCAAAGATGCTGGGAGTGTGTGGCAAAGTGTCGCTGGTGTAGGGATGTGTACCGTGCCTATTGTAGCGGTAGAGAACTGGTTACTTAAATCATAATTCACATTTTTAAAGATTTATTTGAGTGTCGTCATCGTAGGACCTACAACCACAAGTGAAGGATAAGATGGAGCCATGAGAGTTATCCTTGTAGACAATTATCCGACGGTTAAGTTAAGTAATGATGAGGGGAGGAGACGACCACTCGGGTAGAGAGGAGGAGGGAGACTAGAGTGAGGGAGTAAGAGCTCGAGGAAATTAGGTCGCGTAACTACTGATCGTTGGGCCATGGTCTTATTTATACCGTCGTCGTGGGTTGACCGTTGAGTTGTCGTAGTCGGAGGGGACATGAGTCGTCCATCGCGTGTCTGACGAGACAAAGAGACATGGAAGTTCACTCGTCATCTGTTCACCGAAGGGATAGCTCCAGTCTCTAACATTCATGCGGTAGGGATCGTCGGAGGGGGCGTGAGACTGCTCTGACAGGGAGATGGGATGAGCGGAGTCCTCCCTTCTTGTTATCTCAGACTGGGACGTCTCTCGTCATTAATACACTACCGGGAGAGTGCGCCGTGACTGTTGACGGGAAAGGTCAGTGTGAGGAGTATACGTAACAGACTCATAGAGCTAAACCTTTGTGACGAGTTAAACGAGCTGATCTGATGGGCCGACAAGATATACCCTCCTCACTTATATTTTACTTTGTCTCCTAATTTTAATATATCATCTTCGTCTTGATGGACGCCCGAATTGCTTCCGGCCTCTTCTCCTAATTTCTCGGGCTTTCTTTTTCCTCGACTCCACCCCCCCCCTTTTTTTTTTTGACTTGTCTGGGCATCTTGATGGGATAAATGTCGTCCAGATGTTCAAGCGTACCATAGCATTAACTGACACACAAGACGCATATACAAAATTATAAAAGATGATTAATTGGAAACTAATTAATTATGACAAGAGATGTATCTATTTTGAAGATATTCAAAAAGAATCGATCCAATATATATATATATATATATATATATTTCATCTGACCCAATCTTGTGCTGGCAGAGCACATACCTCAGAACTAAAATTAATGATAAAATACTTGGAGGATGGAGCGTTTTTGGGGTCCACGTACGGCGTTTTTGTGCTGACAATCTTGAATGTGAAGACGAACGGGCCAAAAAGGAAGACTGGACCGACCCCAAGATGGCGACGGGGGGAGACCCGCCACACAAAGAACCCAAAAAAGGCCTGCAGCCTCCCTCCCTCCCAGCCCCTAATCAAATCACACCATGTGATGTGACACTCCCCCCCCCACCCCCTTTGTTTGTAAGGTGACGGGGAATTTATAGTACAATAGCATTCAAATCTACATATAATATAACATAATAGCGTGAGAGATCTAAGTTTGAATCTAACATCATCTAACTTATGTATATTTTATGGTATCAAAACTGGGATTTTCCTTCGCCAGTTTAGAATCGATGGTTTCAAAGCCAAACATTCTACGGTGTTTTACGTCAGATGATCCCTCCTCCGTAAAAAGTCTGTTATCTTTGGAGCATTTGTTGTTTCTCGTCTTTCCTTTCGAAACGATTCACAGACCGGGAGGTTGACGAGCATCATCCTCACGGCTAGAGGTACAAAGACCTGCTGCCAACCTGATAACGTGCAAGAGATCCACCAGCCGCCCTCTGGTGCCTGTTTCTTGAGGTGCCGCATGTAGTGCAACGACTGCTTCATCATGTGTCTGGAGTTTCGAAGTTTGCCGACTAGCAGAGATGCATGGGCATGTCATGCAGCCATGGCCGATTACACCTGTCTTATCAGACTGGTTACTTTAACTTGAACGGAAATAGAAACTAGCATGCCATGGATGGAGTTCTGAAAAAGGGGCCATAATTAAGTTGGGGTACATGTTGATGGACATGCCAGAAGAAAATATTAGAGTTTTTATCTGTTGCACCGCACTGCAGTCTAGTCATTTTTTTCTCCCATTTTTTTAGGTACAGTCCAAACCCAAGTTATATGTCTATACAGTCCGATGATCAGACATGTAAAAAAATAAAAAAGATCAGATGCCTTAAATGGTCTGCAAGTGGTCGGCCCATTTTCTCAGGCAAATTAGCTAGGGTGCCTAATTTTTATTCTTATTTTTATTTTGATCTATTTTAGTGTTCAAACATCGGATGGACTCTACAGATATGTTGTTTGAGTTTGGACCGACTTATTTTTTTTTGAAAAAAATGGCTGTACTGCAGCACACATGGACAGCGAGTCGGAGTCAAAAAAATTAAGAGTTTTTAGTGCACATTTGGTGTTATTATACAGTCCAGGTCTGCACTAGGTTTATTGTTTTTTTTTTATATTTTTGTGACTAAGAGACTTAAGTCATCTTAATTTGTGGTATAAGTCATACTCTCATACGATGTTGATTCAAAAAAATAGATCCGATATTATTCATTTGATCTGAATTTTTTATTTTTTAAAAATTTTAAACCGTCCGTCCGACGGAGATGTGATTTACACCGCAAGTTAGGATGATTCTTATCTTACATCATAAAAAAAAGAAAAAATTAAAAAATTAAACTTAGTGCACGCTTCACACCCGGTGTGTAATAATCTTGGGTTTGCACTATATACTTTTTTTTTTGAAAAATTAAATGTGGCTTGAACGCTCGGCCCGTTGGTGGGCTGCTGCACCGAGAGATGCCCAACTTGCACCCGAAAGTGGCAGATGCAGCAAAACGTGGGCCTGCTTCCCCATTGGTTATAGTGAGGAGACAGCTAACCAAGTCTCCTTCTTGTTCAATCAGTGCAGCAGCAGTGGGGTCGTCCATTCGTGTCGTGGGTGGAGGTAGCGGAAGACTTGCCAGTCCTGGGGACTTCAATTATGTATGGGGGCATGCTCCCACTTTTTTTTATTGTTTTTTAAGGTATCGGGGAATTTAATATATTCCACGTCAACTGCGCAGTTCTTTAATGTAACTATTAAATTATCAGATTGGAGCACGTGACATTAAAGTGGAAATGACGTGAACGTGAAGTCGGGTAATATGCTGCCTCCTGTTTATTTATAGCTACGAATTGGGGGGGGGGGGGGGAGGGGGAGAGGGGAGGTTAAGAGAGATATTATAATCGAGGTTAATTTATTTTAACAAATAAATAATTTTATTTTAATTGAGAAATATCATATTTGAGGTTATCTTATTCTCTCCTTTCTCTCGAACAATCTAATCTATCCTTAATTCGGATATCAACTCTTAACTAGGATATCTATCAGAATATAAGATTCGCATAATCCAATCGACTAATAAGAAGAGTAAGGTTGAGACTCGAGATATCTAGATTAACCCAACCCAATTACGCAAACACGAAGATTGTTTGTTTAGAGAAATAGGCGGACATATCACCCTTGTTTATCTTAACTGATTTGGTACTCATGCAAAAGATTTTAGTTGGGTTAAGACATATAAATTTTTTCACACCCCTTGAGTAAGTATTTCAGATAATTTTATCTCTCGATCAAAATAGAATGATGCATTTTGTGAAATATTCTATCGGCGGTTAAACTAATCTGATTGATTAATGTAACTTGCAAACAAACAGGCCAGAGGGCACATTTTGACCCCGTCAAGCCTGCACGAGGAACACGCACTCGAACTCAATGGTCTAATAAGTCTCCTCAGAGATACAAAACTTAAGGGTATGGTGGGGGTTTTTGAATTCAAAGGTACGTGATGCCAGATGTGACGATAATACATACGTGGTCTTTAAAATCTCAAAGTTATTTAATAAAATGCCCCGTATTATCACGAAAAAAGTTCATCAATTCATGTATTTACGAGAAAACCCTAAAAAGGATGTTTAACAAATAAACGTCTAATTGTGAGGGCTTAAAATAAATATAGAAGGGCTAACTCGTAAATATGAAAGATCACATGGCCTAAAAGAAAACTACATATCCCCTTTTTCTAAATAAAGAATGTTCAGAGCTAGTCTGATTCCTAGGAAAGGTGGAATCCATGCACCGTCACACTGCCAAAGCAATAAATTAGATAACCGGGAATGATGTCCTTTACCAACATAGAAAGAAAGCCATGCTGACGTACGTAACATCGCAATCAAGGGCTGGTCTGTGATGTGCATAAAGTGTTATCCACTTAATTTGGATCCAATTCGGTTAATAATTGAGATTCTTACGTAAAAATTATTATTAGAAATGAATTTATTAAATAAATATTCATAAAAATATATTAACAGATATAATAGTCCAGAAATGTCATTTAAGTATGAATTTTTTATAATTTTTTGACAGAAATAAGTGATATGTCTATAAATAAAAATGTTATTTTTATATAATTCAGATTTACATAATAATACGTCTACTAATATATTTATAAAAATAAATTTTTTATAAATTCTCGTTTAACAATAATTTTCCTACGGAAAACCTTTAATAATGAAAGTATTATGGATCAAGATAATCTCTGTGTTTACGTCCCCACAGGGATACTACCTTTGAGTTTTGCAAAGGAAAAGCAAGGATCTTCCCCCCCCCCCCCCCCGCGCCCGTCCGTGGATATTATATTATTTGGAGGGCCACCAGAAGATTCCCCCCCTCCACCCTCTCGCCTTGTTGTGTAGTGTGGAACAGAGATCGGAGGAATTGGCTGCTGGCATATGGCGATTGGCAGGCACAAAAACCCTAAAACCATGACAAGAAAGGCGATTAGATTCCAAAATGGCGATTGGCGCTGTGAGAAACACGCACTTGCTAGGCCAAAAACACCCACTCTTTGGGAGCCAGAGGATCTGCAAAGGACGGCAGTGAACTCGGTGCACGCACTTGTTAGGCCAACACGCCTAATGGCTATAGAGCACCACGCCAAACTGGGATGCTGAAGACCACCTACCTGCTGGTTGCGCTCAAGACAAAGAAGACCGAAAGGGAGCAGCACGCCCCCATACATAATTGAGGTCCCCCACTCCCAGGATTGGCAAGTCTTCCGCTACCTCCACCCACCACACGCCATCTGAAGCAATGGACGACCCAACTGCTGCACTGATTGAACAATGAGACTTAGTTATCTGTCTCCTCACTAATCAATTTAAAAATAAAATAAAAATAAAAATAAAAATTAGGCACCCTAATTTGCCCAAGAAAATGGGCCGACCACTTGCAGCCCATTTAAGGCATCTGATCTTTTTTTTTAACCTGTCCGATCATCGGACTGTATAGACATATATCTTGGGTTTGGACTGTACCTAAAAAAATGGGAGAAGAAATGACTAGAAGTGTGGTGTAATTAGGGCGGTTCATAATTCGATTTAAATTAAAAAATTAAAATAAATCGTTCGATTCGTTTCGATTTGATTCGGTTTGAAGTCGAATTCAGTTCGATTTAATTTTATAACATGTAAAATCGAATCAAATCGAATAAATTAAATTTATTATTTATATTTTTATTAATATTATATATTATAACTATATAAAAATATTTAGAAATTTAATTATATACATAAACATATATAAAATATAAATATAAATATTTTTATTTTTATTATATATATATGTTATTAAATTTATATATATTATAATAAAATATAAAATTTTGATTTAAAATTGAATCAAATCAAAAATTTTCAATTTAGTTCGATTCAATTTGATGAGTAAGTTTAATTCGATTTGATTTAGAAAGAAATAATCTCAAATCAAATTAAATCGAATCATGTTCACCATTAAGTGCGGCAGATAAAGTTCTAACATTTTCTTCTGACATGTGCCCCAATTTATGCCCCCTTTTCAGAACTCATCCATGCTGGTTTTTATTTCCGTTCAAGTTAACCAGTGTGATAAGACAGGTGTGATCGACCATGGATGCATGACATGCCCATCTCGCGCCCCCCCTCATCCCCCGCCCACCCCCTACGCTTTCCCTCTCACCACCGTTCGCCGCCCTCCCCTTCTCCCCCTCCTCGGGTGTCCTCTGTAAGGTTTCGCACAGCACCTACGGGCGACGCAGCGGATAACAAAAATTTCATTTGCCCGATCCCGGTGTTATGGAAAGCTTAATCTGTGCTCTAATCGGTGTTTCTAATACCCTAATTACGGGTTGCGTGTTTCACCTTGCGCGGAACAACGCTGTCCGCTAAGCCCGATGCAGAAAAACCGAACCGCACAGCTGTACGGCCTCTAGAGATGATCCACACGGATCCTTGCGCAGCGACGGTACCTCCCCGGCACGACCTTCCCTAGCTCAATCACCTTCAGGAGAGAGAGAGAGCAAGAGGGAGAAAGGGGGAGGTTAATCCTCTCCCTTAAGCTTAATGCTTGTTAGCTTAAGGGAAGGAAGGAAGCAAGAGTTCGAATGAACTCACGTACGTGGCTATATATAGAGTTTAGGTTTATTAGAAAAGGGTTCTAAAAGACCAAAACTGTATATATGTTCTTTATCATATTATACATATGTATTAGACTCCGTTTACACTCCTTTCCAAAAGGAATTAAATGGAAATAATACATACACTTGTATAATAATTATCCGTCACCCAAGAATCCATTGTGTGTGATCCTCTAGGCCCATAGTCACTCTAGTTTAAGGTCCATTAACTTCTAATTCCCAATTAGAAGTAAATTAAACGTATTCTTCGCTTCTACTAGAGCCGAACAATAGTTTAATTTATTCCGAACCTTTGATCACGTTGGGTCAAGCAAATCCGCGTGATCCTAGATGACCCCGGGTTTAAACCAACCTGTCTGGTACCTGTAAGTCCACAGTTACCGCATCGATATAATCCCTCGCTCCTTCTATGAGTCTGGTACGATCGAGGGTACGGTTTCTGTCAAACCCCATGATCGTGCCATTTGACTATGACCTCCTTAAAGTGTATGACGTCCGTTCTAAACGAACTCACACGACCCTGGCCAGGGATTTAACGGAGCGTCAATGTCATGACCCATTAACTGTCTGATATATACCCGATAGTGAGCGATCCCCTCTTGACCATTGATGATCTTCACACGTATCCTGGAGTGGTTAATGACTCGGCAACTCATGACTTATGGTTAAAGTCACTTAGCTAAGTAATTAAACCATTCCAGTCCTCGTGTAAGATCCGATCAATGTCTCAGGTCAAAGGACCAACGATGCTACTGAGACCGTTGGATCTTCAGTTGACATTAGGTATAATCAACCATCTGAAGATCCAATAGCGGATCAGTTCAGTGTACATCCTCCAAGGACATACACCTACACATATGTGTTGGTGCCCCGCACCAATGACCATGAGACTGGTCACTGACACATCATGTGTACTGGTTTAATAGGTAATCAAAGTCCCCGAGTGATTACCCTCCAACCAGGAACAGTTTAAGGTATGTGTACATATAAAGTCAATCTCATGTTCGAGATCCCATCTCGAGCTGACTTTACAACCACATATCCTAGGGACAACGTAAAGTAACACAATCGCATATTTACGCTCAAACACCACTTTATTAATGAACAAGATCGTACAACCACTACAAGAAAAATCGCGGATAGCGACCGACCTATCGGTCGCTATTTAGTCGTAGATCGGTCGCAAATCTACATTGCGACCGAACAGATACTATATAGCGACCGAATATGTCGGTCGCTATATAATAGTCGCTATATAGCGACCGACATAATTCGGTCGCAGTATCAGTCGTTACCAGAGACCGATTATAATCGGTCGCCTGACCGGTCGCTAATAATTCGGTCGCTATTCAGTCTCTATTCGGTCGCTACATTTGTTGTATTTTAAAAAATAAAATTAACCTATCGGATTTATTCGGTGGCTAGTCGGTCGCCATTCGGTCGCCAAGTATAATTATTTAATAAAAGAAATATAACGTATAGTCGCTATTCGGTCGCAATTCAGTCTCCATGCGGTCGCTAATTTTGCATTATTTTTTTTAAAAATTTATTTAAACTGATAAATAAATTACCTGATAAATAACAAATTCATAACATAAATATAAAATCAACTACACAGACAACAATATCGACAAATCTCAAATTCATCACATACAAACACCTGATAAATAACAATTTCATAAAACAATAATAAATCAACTACACGGATCACAATCTCCACGAACCTCAAATTACACACAATTAAAATAAAATCACAAATTAATCATACATCCATAATAATAAAATGACAACATACACAACTAAAATAAAATCACAAATCCTCCACATATGTCTCATCCTGGTCGTCGTCTCGTCCAACATCATCCTGGTCGTCGTCTCGTCCAACATCTCGCGACGGATGATCCTGTATATCATTTAAAAAAATTATAATCAAATCCTTAATAAAGAAATCAAGCATTAACAAGACTTAATAAAGAAATCAAGCATTAACAAGAGTATGCCAATAGTTTAAGCCAGCTCATTTTCATATATATAAATACACACACACAATATAAGTTCAAATTTCATCTTGTATTTTAAAAATGAAGTTTGAGCGCCGAGCTCAAACCGGGCATCCGATTTGGATTCCGTCAGTTCTGACAAGTCACTTTCATCTCCCCGGTCGTATTGGAATGATCGGCACGGCCATCCGACCGGTATTTCGAATTTTAGACCCCCGGACCCGTCCTAACAGTTCATTTGAACTAAGTGTATTTTAAAAATGAAGTTTGAGCGCCGAGCTCAAACCGGGCATCCGATTTGGATTCCGTCAGTTCTGACAAGTCACTTTCATCTCCCCGGTCGTATTGGAATGATCGGCACGGCCATCCGACCGGTATTTCAGATTTTAGAACCAAATGCCCCGTCCTAACAGTTCATTTGAACTAAGTGTATTTTAAAAATGAAGTTTGAGCGCCGAGCTCAAACCGGGCATCCGATTTGGATTCCGTCAGTTCTGACAAGTCACTTTCATCTCCCCGGTCGTATTGGAATGACCGGCACGGCCATCCGACCGGTATTTCAGATTTTAGAACCAAATGCCCCGTCCTAACAGTTCATTTGAACTAAGTGTATTTTAAAAATGAAGTTTGAGCGCCGAGCTCAAACCGGGCATCCGATTTGGATTCCGTCAGTTCTGACAAGTCACTTTCATCTCCCCGGTCGTATTGGAATGACCGGCACGGCCATCCGACCGGTATTTCAGATTTTAGACCCCCGGACCCGTCCTAACAGTTCATTTGAAATAAGTGTATTTTAAAAATGAAGTTTGAGCGCCGAGCTCAAACCGGGCATCCGATTTGGATTCCGTCAGTTCTGACAAGTCACTTTCATCTCCCCGGTCGTATTGGAATGACCGGCACGGCCATCCGACCGGTATTTTCAGATTTTAGAACCAAATGCATAAGTTGCTGCTTCTCGCTGCCTCCATTCAGGTTTGTTAATGTTTTCTTCTATGAATGGCATAACAAGAGGCACAATGTCATCTCCCACGGTCCGTGCAACCAAGCCCAAGCATGTTCCTCCAGCCATTGCAAGATTCCAAACTCCTTCATCCTGATCTTGGTCGTCTTCTTGCTTAAGGAGTGTCTCCAACAGCATAGGGACAAGCGCAGGTAGTGCCTGCTTGATAAAATAAAAGCAAGGGGTGTCAGAATCAGCAGAAAAATCCCCTCCATATTCATCTAAGATGTCAATCTCTTCATCGCATATTGAGCTCCAGAATTCAATAGCTTGTAGAGCAACAGGTTCCTCATCTTCCCTCACAGCTTTTGCAGTGATGTTAAATATGTCCTGCATATACGATGCAAGCTTCTCATAATACATGGAGGATATGGAGACCAAGCATTCGAATGCAGCCTGCCGTATCTTCACCTCAGGGGACAGAGTAGCTTCACAAATGACTCTCATGATATAATCCCTCTCCATATCATTCCCGAAGTTTGCCTGAGCAAATCCCAAAGAATTATGCAGAGCTCGAGTTGCAGCCAGCCTAACATCAATGTTTCCCTCAGAAGCACTCATGCCTTGAACAACCGCTGTCAATATCTTATTGACTTGCTCTTGATCAACTTCATCAGGGGAGACTTCTTCACACATGTAACCTAGGGTGTCCAAAGTTGCTTGCTTAACATCTGGCTGAAGTTGGTGAATATTTGACAAGAGAGAACTGATAAGTTCAGGCCATTGATTTTGAGGCAACTCAATACCAGCAATCTTTGCAACAACTTGAGATGCAGTAGATCTTGCATCAATCACCGGTGAAGAGAGAGTCTGTAGTAAACATCCTTTGACCTGGGCCCTAACAGCTACATCCAATGATAACCATCTCTGCACATGCTCAAATTTTCTGTGTTGCTCCTTTGCATCCAGGGCATTTTTGAGAATCAAGCCTGCCAATTTACGGCTAACAACAGGCTTGTCATTATTTGCTAATTCACTCGAAAGAGATAGCAAGAACCCAGTAACATTTTGATCCTGAAATTGTTTTAAACTTTCCTCAGCATGCTTGCGAACCGCTGAATCTATTGACTGTGCATTCAAAAGAACTTGGGTAACTTCCATAGCCATTTCTGTATGGTATCTTCTCCGCCTTTCCCTTGCAGGGATACAATGAATGTGTAACGGGCTTTGAATTCAGAAAGATAATATGGAGTTCAATCAAACCCTAGAAAGTGGAGGGAATGCAATGAATGTGTTTTCTTCTGAACATGATCAAAGTCCAACATCTTCAAAACTAGATTTTAATAGCAGCAGAAAAAGGACCGGGTTGTGTGGCAGCAGAAGAAACTTTCAGTTGTAGCAGTGAGAAAAAAAGGTTATGGCAGCAGGGAACAAAGTCCCTGATCTTGCCACAGAGAACCTGTGTGCTCCTTGCTCCGCTCAGATAAAGTCTGCATGTTGTACCAGAGATGAAACCTCATCGTGGATCTGATGCCATATTAGAATATGAGAGTGGGTAGAATAGTTGAGAGTACTAAAAATCTCCCTATTAGGGCTATAGACCAATATATATATACAGGTGCACGAGATGATTTCTGATGCAAGTGAAAATAGGACTCATATATAAATCTACATAGAACTACAATGCTAATATAAGGACTAGCAGTCCTAATCTAATAAGGATATACAACATACATAATCTCTCTAACAGCATCAGATAACCAAACTAGTTCCAGTGATAATAGGCGTTCTCCGTTACTTAATCATATTCTTTTTAAAAAAGGATGATCCACTTGAATATAAAAGCTGAATAAAGTCGATTCAGCTGTTTGCACAAAACTAGTATTTTCTAAGTAGCCAGTCCTCTTGCTATTTACCGCCGAGAAATCACTTAATCATGGATGAAATGTGCTTGTAGTTTACCTGATCAATTAGGATCGATGTTGAGACTTTATTAACTTTTCCAACCAAACATGTTGCATCATATTCCTGCAAAAAGAAATGCAGAAAGTAGATATCACTCACAGAATTATCAAAAACTAAGTTGCAGTGCATGGATTAAAACTATTCAGAGCAGTAATCTACAAAAACTCAGAACCACTGTTCAAGTGACAAGATTATCTAAGCATTGCTTTTGGAGTTACTATATTGTTGAATATAATGACAAGAATGTTACCTCCCAATCAGATGTGTTGCTACCCAGATAGTTTGAGAAAGCCTTCTGTCCCCAAGGGCAGTTGACAGGATTGCATATTGGTGCAAAGGCAGAAACAGACTGCAATAGAACACATAACAAAAATGATGCTGTTAATAACATTCAAGGAAATAGGCTTCTATTCACCGCCGATACCATCCACGTGGAAACCTAGCAAAGAGGCACCTTGTATTTATCTGGATTTTTCAGGTACATTGTCAAGGCTCCATGCCCACCCATTGAGTGACCAGAAAGAGATGCACGTGAAGTGTCAAGCTGTGGAAAATTTTCTTTAAGAAGCTTTGGCAATTCCTTAACAACATAGTCATACATTTGCCAGTTTTTCCACTTCTCTTCTGTCGCATTTAAGTAAAAGCCAGCTCCTGGTAAAGCATATTTAAATAATGAACAAAGATGGCAAACATTCAGGCATAGGGCACTCAGCAAAGGACACAATTCTTAAAATGTTTCCTTGAAAGGAAGTTCCCAAACGGTAGTCTACCAAAAAAATCCCAAAAATGGAGAGTCACTATTATAAACAGTGTTTAAATGATGCTCTGCTAATTACTAATGATAGCAACAGATGAAATGAAAAAACACGAGAATACAAAAGGTAGACGTGCTCCATGTGTAAAAGGCTCGTCAAGTCAGAAAGGACACAGCAGAAATCTTTGCTTATAACAAAACTTAAGCAGAAAAGATAATTGTAACCCAACATCAATACATGTTCATCCTTTGTTTAGCAATCTGTAATGTTGAAACATTTTTGCTGCCTTATGAAGTTATGATGAAGTTGTGAATACAGACACAAGCATCTGCTCCAAAGAAGATTGTTTCAAAGCTCCAACATCATCTTTATAGAGTCTTTGGTCCTTATGGGGAGAAAGAAACGATAAAGTCTTTAGGAGGGAAGCTAAAGCTCCAAAGAAGATTGTTTCTTTTATTTTGAAAAAAGTGAGTGGGCTTCGGTTCTATGTAAAGTACACTCACGCAGTTCCTCCTTTTTTGTTTTGTTAAGGGGGAGTGGGTGCCACATCATCTTGGTGTGGATTTTGTCAAGGGATTTTTGGGGAACATTTTGATCATACTTGTACATCCCTCCTTTTTTGATTTAATACAATTTCACGATACCAACCACTTTCAAAAAAAAATGACCGTAAGAAGTTAAATGAATGGCTGGATGAGAGGAAGACAAAGTGGCAAGAGAGGTTGGCCTCGCGCAATCCGGGGTGGGGGGGGATCTCGCGTGTGTTGGGCGCGATCCCCGCACGTGGGAATCGCACCCAACACGAGCGTACACACTAGGCATATCCCCTAGTCCACACACACCGTCTGAAGAATGTACATTATTTTTTATTTTCTTTCTCTATTAACTTTTTTTTAATATCACACTTTTGACCTCCATGAATTTAGGCGTGCGAAGGCTCACAGCACAATCCCATTCTTACTTATTTGGCCATCTAACCTACAGTTTTATGCTCCAACAGTTTGAAACATGGTAACAGGAAATCCGCCATCTAAACCATAGCAAATTTAATCTTTATAAGGAACCTATTAAGGAGGGACAGAGTACATTCCATTTTTGCCTGAAATAATGGAAGAACTTAACATAAAAGATGGCAAGAATTTACACATACCTACACCAAAATCCCAGCTATCTGCCTCCCCTTCCACATTTAGGCCTCCTGAACAATGACAAGAAAAGCATCATAATGATGTTGCTATAATTACTGTTATAAAATGGCTAGCCGATCTCATGACCAACCATAATAATGAGAAAGTAGAATTGCAAGTTGAAACTTGTGTCTGGGCTAAAAATGCCATTGAAGAACTAACTTTCTTGGTGACATTTAGGTTAAACAGTCAAGCCTTAAACACGAGGGGTAACCTACAAACCAATAGAAGCAGGTTCAAACTTTTGAAAACTTATGAAATATTACCAAGAACAATCGTCATCAGCTGAAGTTTAAAAAAAACTGGGAAATTAATATCTAATTTTTAAGAAAACACTCAGATCACCCATGAATAACAAGCAATTCTTGATCTCTGTTTAAAAAATAACAAAAATAAACATTCATTTTCAGAAAAATGAAAGACTATGGCAGAGGTTCTATTATCTAGATGCACATGATATAATAATAAGGTAATTTCAGTCTTTTCCATCTGCTAGCGAATTTCAAAGTAAGCAGTCTGTCTTATCTCTGTTATGTGTCATACAATAAATGGTAATTGATAATGATAGAACCAAAGCAGGATTTAAAGCCCATATGTGTTATCCACTTGGACAAAATAATGATGGAATTGATCCAGAAAATACTATGCAAACCAAATAATGGTGTTCCTTTGGACCTGGAAGTACCGAAGTAGGTTCCTTTGTATGTTAAGGAATATTCCGAGGCAATACATAATGGCAATTGGTGCCACAAATCTCCGATTCCGGTGGTGCAGCACAAAGGGGAGTTGGTGGGGGGTTTCCAGAGGTGGAGGGGGACGGGAAGGGGAGGGGGAGGCAGAGGGGGACACGGGAAGGGGAGGAAGGGAGGAGACCGTCGGAGGCAGAGGGGGAGGCGGAGTGGGACGGGAAGGGGAGGGGGATCAGAGGGGTCAGGCCGGAGGGGGAGGGGCATGGGGATGGGAAGGAGATCTGAGGGGGACGGGGGCGCAGGCCGCAGGGGGGAGGGGAGGGGAGCAAGCCGGCGACGGGGCCGCAGGGGGGAGGGGAGTAGGCCGGCGGGGGAGGGGAGCAGGCCGGTGACGGAGGGGGAAGGAGAGAGAGAGAGAGAGAGAGAGAGAGAGAGAGAGAGAGAGAGAGGTACCTGCGGAGGGCGACGACGGCAGGGCGAGCGGCGACGGCGACTCGACGCGAGCGGCGCGGCGACGGGCTCCGGCGGAGGGGGGCTCGGGCGGGAGGCAGCACGGGGAGGGGGGCTCCGGCGGAGGAGGGGGGCTCGGGCGGGAGGGCTCGGGCGGAGGGGGGGCTCCGGCGGAGGGGGCTCGGGCGGGAGCGGGGAGGGGGGCTAGGGCGGAGAGGGGGCCGCAGGGGAAGGGGGCTCGGGAGGGGGGGCTCGGGCGGGAGGGGGGGGGCTCGGGCGGGAGGGCTCGGGCGGGCGGGGGTCGTAGTAGGAAGTATAACGGCATCAGCGACCGACTGGAGACCGAAGTTAATAGCGACCGATTAGCGACCGATATACATGCGGTCGCTGAAACGGTCTCGGTTATGCGACCGATTATTTCGGTCTCCGAATTGGTCTCTATTTGGGACCGACTAGCGACCGATTAAATCGGTCGCTAATTCGGTCGCTATAGCCACTTTTTCTTGTAGTGAACTATTGGATCTACCCGACCCGAAATTGGCCTGTAGCACACCAACACTAACATCCTCCCCCCGTCCAGCATCCGCCCCTCACCTGCCTCTTCCCCCCCGTCTCTTATCTCCCCCCCTCCTCCCCCCCCCTCCTCCTGCTCCGCCCATCCTCCACCCATCCCCCAACTCCCCCCCCCCCTCCACAACCCCCCTCCGTCTCCCCATCCTTCTCTCCTCCTTTGCCCTCTGCCTCCCCCGCCCCCCGGCCATCTTTCTATCCCCCACCCTCCTCCCTCTTTTGGCCCCGACCACATCACCACTCTGCCCCCCCCATTTGACTTCCTCCCTCCCTAATCTGTTCCATTCTCCCCTACTGTCCCCGCCTCTTCGCTGGCCAGCCCCCCTCAGTTCCTCTGTTCCCCCCCTATTTCATCGTTTCTTCCCGTCTCTCCCCACCCCCTCCTCTCCCTCGACGATGGGCGTCCTCTGGAGTACCCGGAGTACCTCGAGTCTGTTCCGTGCTGCAGGTTTCGGGCTTCCATCTTCGATCTCAAAAGGACTCGGAGACATTGCGCTTATCCCCCACGCATCCTCAGCGGTGCTGGCCTCCCGAGCACCCTTTTCTTCACCGCCATCAGGTAGTGTGGTTCGGAAGCCTCGTGCTCCTCGTGGAGGGTTCCCGTCTCCTACAATGCGGCAATCTCTTCTTCGGCGTCTCCTGGCCTCCTCACCCTGGAGGGTTTTATGTGTTAACACTGTTCTACTCTATCTCTCATTCTCTTCCTAGAAGTCGTTGGTTCGGGCTAGATGTGGATGTCCTTTGTATGTTTGGTTGGTTGTCTTGACTTTGTTCTGTAACCTTCTGCTGTTATGAATGAATATCGTTTACTTTCAAAAAAAAAAAAATCTATGCCAGTCGGCAAACTTTGAAATTCCAAACGCATGATGAAGCAATCGTTGCACTGCATGCGGCACTTCAAGCAACCGACAGTTGAGGCTGCGTTTGGTAGGCACATTTGAAATTTTAACTTGGTGGATTATGAAAATAATTTTTAATTATTGAAAAGTTTTTTATGAGAGATAAACACATTAATATTTAAAAAATTAATCTCTCATTTCAAAAGTGGATTCCTAAGGTTAGATATAGATATGAACAATAAGGTGACTTCTCTCTCAAATTTAAAAGCTCCTTTTAGTAGGATTTTGAAAAGAAGAAGTAGATTTTAATCATTGAAATGGAGTTCACATGTTTCATAATCTCCAACATTAAAATCCACCTCTTCTCACACATCTTCTCAAATGCGCCCTTATTTAGGGCGTGTTTGAAATTCCAATAGGGTGGATTATGAAAGTAGCTTTCAATCATTGGAATGCTCTTTGTGGGAGACAAACACATTAATACTTAAAAAGTTGGCCTCCCATTTTAAAAGTGGATTCTTAAAGTTAGAGAGAGATAGGAATAATAATGTGGCTTCTCTCTCAAATTTAAAAGCTCCTTTTGGTAAGATTTTGAAAAGAAGAAGTTGATTTTAATCATTGGAGTGGGGTCCACATGTTTCATAATCTCTCACATCAAAATTCATCTCTTCTCACACATCTTCTAAAACACGCCCTTAGCTTTTAAACGGGATTCCAATCATTAGAATCCCCAACAAAATTAAAGTCGAACCAAATGTGATAGATAGATATCGACTTTTGTACACTCTCGATTTTATCTAGGGATGTCAAAAATACCCGCAAACCCGATTACCCGCATTACCCGACCCGTGATGGGTCGGGTAATACCCGAATAAATGGATATAGATTCGGGTTTGGATACATTTAAAATACCCGTTTCATATTCGGATAGGGTATGGATTTAGTGCACCCAAACCCGTACCCGATCCGAACCCGCTCTTAATAACTTATTGTGCATGTTAGGCCTATGATTTTGACATGAACCCAATCTGTTGCCCATCTTGTTGAGTTTGTGAATTTAGACTTCTTGCTAAAATTATAAGGATATTTTTATAAAATATAAAAAGTACTTTAGAAAGGAAAGAATTGACCAGATTTCTTTTTTTCTAATTCTCATAAATCTCACATTTCTTTAGATGTGAATGTGGACTCATGTTTTATGGACAGATACGGATATCCGCGGATATATCCAAACCCGTGACGGATATACCCGTATCCATACCCGCGAAAATGATATGGTACTATCCGGGTATGGTATTAGTAAAATTTTCACGGATAGGGTATGATATTGGTCTACCCGAGCCGAACCCGATCCATTGGCATCCCTAATTTTATCTCGATGAGAGAGAGAGAGAGACATAATCGAAATAGTCCCGGATGATTCTCAAAAGCTCTTGTGGAGTTACTTTTGAGAGGCTTGCAGGGGATTACCCATGGTTGGCGCCCTTTTTACCCCCAACTTTCTCTCATTTCACGTAAGTGAGCACTACAGAAAAGTAAAGTAAATGCAAAATATGAAGGGTAATATCGTGAATGGGTAGTTCACCTGCTTCGACCTCGGGCCAAGTAACTTTTCACATGTGATATGTACTCACCTCACAAATCTGAGTCTCATTAACGAGTTTTCGGAACGAGTGGTTTTCAAACTTTTGAAACTTTGGGAAGCCGAACGAGGCCTTACGGTCAAATTCAAGAATCGATTTGGTTCACTTTTAACTTAAATTCAGTTCATTTCCATCTCATAATATGTGAAATTGCATCAAATCGGATAAATTAAATTTATTATTTATTATTTATATTTATATTTATATGTATATTTATTATATATTATAAATATATTAAAATTTTAAATTTTAATTATATACATATACAAATATATAAAATATAAATGTTTTGTTTTTATTATATATATAATTTATTAAATTTATATATATTAAAATAAGATATAAAAAATTTAATTTAAATCGAATCAAATCGCATTTATTTTGATTTGATTAGATTCGATTTAAAAAAAATGAGCCAAACCCAACCGTGAACAACCCTAACAGGCACCAGAGGGCGGCTGGTGGATCTCTTGCACGTTATCAGGTTGGCAGCAGGTCTTTGTACCTCTAGCCGTGAGGATGATGCTCCGTCAACCTCCCGGTCTGTGAATCGTTTCGAAAGGAAAGACGAGAAACAACGAATGCTCCAAAGATAACAGACTTTTTACGGAGGAGGGATCATCTGACGTAAAACACCGTAGAATATTTGGCTTTGAAACCATCGATTCTAAACTGGCGAAGGAAAATCCCAGTTTTGATACCTTGGTTTTTGTTTTTAGGTAATTTTAAATTAAAAATCGAAATCAGATAAAAAGTCCCATGTAGGTTAGTTAATACGATTCCAAAAACCATCGACATATGTTCACTCTAGAAGAGAGGAGGAGGGAGGTCAGAGTGAGGGAGTAAGGACTCGAGAGAATTAGATTGCGTACCGATTGATCGTTGGGTCATAGTCTTATTTATGATGTCGTCGTGGGATTAATCGTTGGGTTACCGTATTCGGAGGAGACATGAATCGTCCAACTCGCGTGTCTGATGAGACAGGGAGATATGGATATTCACTGGTCATCTCTTCACCAAAGGGGTAACTCCACCGTTAATGCGGTAGGAGTCGTCCGAGGGAGTGTGAGACTGCTCTGATAGGGAGATGGGATGAGCGGTGTCCTCTCTTCCCATCGTCAGACTGGGACATCTCCCGCCATTAATGAAGAGTGCGTCTTGACTGTTGACAGGAAAACTGCACCCAGATACGGCATCTGTATTGGACCTGCATTAGCGCAGGGGATGCGTTAGGCCGGTGTGCGGAGTAACGGGCCCTTAGAGCTGAATCGCGATGAGTTGAGCGAGCGGACACCATGAGCAGACAAGATTTGCCCTCCTCACTTATGTTTTGCATCGTCTCATAATTTTAATATATCATCTCCATCTCGATGGATGCCCGAATTGCTTCCGGCCTCTTCTCCCAATTTATTGAGCTTTCTTTTTCCTGGACTTCACCCCTTTTTTTTTTTGACTTGTTTGGGCATATTGATGGGAGAAATGATGTCTAGACGTTCGAGGGTACCATAACATTAATTGACACACAAGACATATATACATAATTATAAAAGATGATTAATTATAAACTAATTTATCATGACAAGAGATGTATCTATTCTGAAGATATTCAAAAGGAATCGTTATATATATATATATATATATATATATATATATATATATATATATATATATATATCACCTGACCCAATCTTGCGCTGGCAGAACACATACCTCAGAATTACAATCTTGCGCTGGCAGAACACGAACGGGCCAAAGGAAGGGACTGGAACGAACCCAAGATGGCGACGGGGGGAAGACCAGACACACAAAGAACCCAAAAAAGGCCCGCAGCCTCCCTCCCTCCCTCCCAGCCCCTAATCAAATCACCATGTGATGGATGTGACAATCTCCCCCCCCCCACCCCCTTTGTTTGTAAGGTGACGGGGAATTTATAGTACAATAGCATTCAAATCTGCATATAATATAACATAATAGCGTGAGAGATCTAAGTTTGAATCTAACATCATCTAATTTATGTATTTTTTTTCTCAAAATTAATAAATTTCAGATCGCTCACATCTCTGGAAAATGGAAAATTGGGGTACGTAGTACATAAAGTTATAAACCCACATCCTCCCGGTCAAACATACCACGAGACCTCCTTTACCACAATAAAATAAAACGACGAAATATTTTACTAATCGACGCACTCGGGGACTCTCACCGTAATATATTCGACGTCAACTGCGCAGTTCTTTAAAATGTAACTATTAAATTATCAGATTGGAGCACGTGACATTAAAGTGGAAGTGACGTGAACGTGAGAAGTCGGGTAAATATGCTGCCTCCTGTTTATTTACAGCTTCGGGGGGGGGGGGGGGGGGGGTTGAACTTTGGAAGGAGCGTCTAACTAAACTTTTCTCTTACCTATGCAGAATAGGTTAAGAGAGATATTATAGTCGGTATTAATTTATTTTAATAAATAAATAATTTTATTTTAATTAAAAAATATCATAATTAAGATTATCTTATTTTAGATTTTCTCTCGTGACCACTTTGATACTCGAAACGAATAACAAATCGAGGAGAGAGAAGATAAAATGGGGCCCACTAACTCCCCTCACACAAATGCAATTAACTAGGGTCGGATACCGTGTTAGATTTTTTTGGGTCAAACACAGTAACTATGTTCGAACAACAAACAGGGTCTCAAAGAATTTAATCGATCTTTAACTTATATTGATCAAAATATAAGATCCGCATAATCAAACTGACTAAGATGAGTAAGGTTGAGGTATCTAGATTAACCCAACCTCATTCTGCAAACAAAGAGTGGGATAAGTTGTTCTAGAAAAAAAAAGTATAATAAGAAAGATTAATTTTTTTCACACTTGTTGAGTAAGTATTTCAGATTATTTTATCTCTTAATCAAAATAAAATGATATATTTGGTGGAATATCCCATCGTCGGTTAAACTAATCTGATTGATTAACGCAACTTGCAAACAAATTAAACAGGCCATGAGGGCACATGTTGGCCCCGTCAAGCCTGCACGAGGAACACGCACTCGAACTGAATGGTCTAATAAGTCTCCTCAGAGATACAAAACTTAAGGGTATGGTGGGGCTTTTTGAATTCAAAGGTACGTGATGCCAGCTGTGACGATAATACATACGTGGTCTTTAAAATCTCAAAGTTATTTAATAAAATGCCCCGTATTATCACGAAAAAAGTTCATCAACTCATGTATCTACGAGAAAACCCTAAAAGGGATGTTTAACAAATAAACGTCTAATTGTGAGGGCTTAAAATAAATATAGAAGGGCTAACTCGTAAATATGAAAGATCACATGGCCTAAAAGAAAACTACATATCCCCTTTTTCTAAATAAAGAATGTTCAGAGCTAGTCTGATTCCTAGGAAAGGTGGAATCCATGCACCGTCACACTGCCAAAGCAATAAATTAGATAACCGGGAATGATGTCCTTTACCAACATAGAAAGAAAGCCATGCTGACGTATGTAACATCGCAATCAAGGGCTGGTCTATGATGTGCATAAAGTGTTATCCACTTAATTTGGATCCAATTCGGTTAATAATTGAGATTCTTACGTAAAAATTATTATTAGAAATGAATTTATTAAATAAATATTCATAAAAAATATATTAACAGATATAATAGTCCACAAATGTCATTTAAGTATGAATTTTTTATAATTTTTTGACAGAAATAAGTGATATGTCTATAAATAAAAATGTTATTTTTATATAATTCAGATTTACATAATAATACGTCTACTAATATATTTATAAAAATAAATTTTTTATAAATTCTCGTTTAACAATAATTTTCCTACGGAAAACCTTTAATAATGAAAGTATTATGGATCAAGATAATCTCTGTGTTTACGTCCCCACAGGGATACTACCTTTGAGTTTTGCAAAGGAAAAGCAAGGATCTTCCCCCCCCCCCCCGCGCCCGTCCGTGGATATTATATTATTTGGAGGGCCACCAGAAGATTCCCCCCCTCCACCCTCTCGCCTTGTTGTGTAGTGTGGAACAGAGATCGGAGGAATTGGCTGCTGGCATATGGCGATTGGCAGGCACAAAAACCCTAAAACCATGACAAGAAAGGCGATTAGATTCCAAAATGGCGATTGGCGCTGTGAGAAACACGCACTTGCTAGGCCAAAAACACCCACTCTTTGGGAGCCAGAGGATCTGCAAAGGACGGCAGTGAACTCGGTGCACGCACTTGTTAGGCCAACACGCCTAATGGCTATAGAGCACCACGCCAAACTGGGATGCTGAAGACCACCTACCTGCTGGTTGCGCTCAAGACAAAGAAGACCGAAAGGGAGCAGCACGCCCCCATACATAATTGAGGTCCCCCACTCCCAGGACTGGCAAGTCTTCCGCTACCTCCACCCACCACACGCCATCTGAAGCAATGGACGACCCCACTGCTGCTGCACTGATTGAACAAGAAGGAGACTTGGTTAGCTGTCTCCTCACTATAACCAATGGGGAAGCAGGCCCACGTTTTCAAGTTAAGTAACCAGTCTGATAAGACAGGTGTAATCGGCCATGGCTGCATGACATGCCCATGCATCTCTGCTAGTCGGCAAACTTCGAAACTCCAGACACATGATGAAGCAGCCGTTGCACTACATGCGGCACCTCAAGAAACAGGCACCAGAGGGCGGCTGGTGGATCTCTTGCACGTTATCAGGTTGGCAGCAGGTCTTTGTACCTCTAGCCGTGAGGATGATGCTCGGTCAACCTCCCGGTCTGTGAATCGTTTCGAAAGGAAAGACGAGAAACAACAAATGCTCCAAAGATAACAGACTTTTTACGGAGGAGGGATCATCTGACGTAAAACACCGTAGAATGTTTGGCTTTGAAACCATCGATTCTAAACTGGCGAAGGAAAATCCCAGTTTTGATACCTTGGTTTTTGTTTTTAGGTAATTTTAAATTAAAAATCGAAATCAGATAAAAAGTCCCATGTGGGTTAATACGATTCCAAAACCCATCAACTTATGGCCACTTCAAACATATGAA
Organism: Amorphophallus konjac; assembly: GCA_022559845.1. Classification (NCBI taxonomy): domain Eukaryota; kingdom Viridiplantae; phylum Streptophyta; class Magnoliopsida; order Alismatales; family Araceae; genus Amorphophallus; species Amorphophallus konjac. The sequence continues at coordinate 40,065,804 of CM040127.1, read as the reverse complement.
CAACGAAGCACTCGGAAGTCCAAACACAATATAAAAGATCATTGCCTGATATCTATCAACATTATGGCAAATCGAACCACCCCAAGTCCTGCACCATCGGAGGAGGAACGTGTTCCTTCCAAAGGATCTTTGGGGCAATGGGTTCGATGATCGAACCAAGAGAATGCTTGGATGTTTCAGTTCACAGTAGGTATTGTGCCGTGGACACAATGATTCCTAAATGCAACATGATCTTCGGATCATGTAGCAGTTCACAGTGATCATACCAGCCTTATCTCCTAAAGTCAAAAATAAAAAGATAGAAAAGAAAAAAGTGACAAAATAAATTCCATTAGACCGATCATAGTTTTTGGCAAGGACTTTTGTGATAAAAAGATAGAAAAGAAAAAAGTGACAACATAAATTCCATTAGACCGATCATAGTTTTTGGCAAGGACTTTTGTGATCCTTACATCACCATCGTCGTCATGAAAGTGACTACCGTCATTCATGCAGGTTAAAATGACCCATGTTCAAAGCAGCAGTAAATGGTGGCTACACAAGCACTCAATTTATAGAATGTTATGGTAGAACTTCTCACAAACAAAACAACCTGCGTGACATTATGTCTTGGGTTTCACATTTTGCAGAAGGAAAAACTACTGTAAGTTTATAATCCAAAATGCCAATCTTCACCACTATAAGAAAAGAATATGATGTACAATTACATTACAAGATGGATCCCATTCTGGTCAAAGGCCCTAAGGGCAATTAGAGAGTCGGTTGTGTGTTCTTAGACATTCCAGATGGTTAGAGCAAGACAGCAGCGGTTAACTTCCCCACACTTGTGGATCATTTGAACTATACAGAAAAAAGGAATAATGCAGCCTGATCTAGGATGAGGCCTAATGTTACAAATCAATCTTCATGCTTCATTCGTTCTTTTAGAGTTCCTGGAATTCAAGGTGGGCAGGGACTTTTACCAGTTTCACGTGGCATCAAAGCGGTTGGCATTTAATGTTCTTGCATGCTTAGTGTGCTCAAGTCCTTCACCACAATTTACAGTAGGATGCAGAGAGTCACTGCCTGTTTTGCCTTCCACAACATCTCATTGCTCTAAGAACATATGTGTCATCATGCAATTCAAATGGGGTGCTGCAATTTAGCATTTACATACGAAAGAGAAATCAGACACACACACACATATCAGAGAACATATTAATCAGATGCTTTAATGGCGCATCAATGTAATGAACAGTTCCACGAAGGATAGGTGCAACAGCCACAGGCATTCTCTCAAAACTTCAAAGCATAGTTATTATGCCTCAATGATAATGCATGGCATGCACAATCAAGCATAGTTATGCCTAGATAAGGCTCCAAACAAGAAACCAACTTAATTTTGCAGGCAACTTGGGACTTGGACAATGCCCCGGAACCTAGGTTGATTAATCTGTGGACTCAGGTGTATTGTCATATCATAACATGATTATTTTTTGGCCTTTTCACCCACTTGTCCTCAATAATGCATCTAGAAAGCCAACGCTCGGGACATCCTTATATCCTATTATCAAATTAACCATCAATCTCTTATATACCAATCCAGGCTAATCCTCAAAAGGTGAAAGATTTTACAATTTTCCTTTATTAGTGATAGTCCACATGCATTGCATGTTGGCAGGTGGCGGGGCATGTAAATCCAGATATGTATTGAATTAGAAGTTAAAATGGAGGAAAAACATGTTCCTCTTGTTGATCTACAGAAACCTCACTTTAAATCCTTGAAAGCATGGCAGTAAACATCACTTCAAAGTTCAGATTTCTCACCCACTTCTGACATTTCAGAATTGGATTCAGAAAATGAACTAAAATTAGTGCCCTTTACAATATATTGCTATCAGGTTCAGAAGTTTATGATAAAAAGTGTAAACAGAAGCAGAAACACATTTGCATATCCAACTTCCAGAAAATTCTGATGATTTACTTATTTCTAATAAGTATATACATGGGATATTTGCAAACATTCCTTCTTTATAAGTTTATTTGTAGAATTGTCAATCTTATTTTTGTATTGTTTTAATAAAGCTTCTTATATTAGAACAGTGTCAAATACCCCTGTCAGTAACCTCTCTTTTATTCCCAATTTTCCTAATGTGAGACTAAACAGCAGGAAGCAGAAGGAACTGGGTATGATCCCTGATGTCCATTCCTGCCACTTCCTGGGCCAGCCCCGGTAAATTGGGCAGCTCTTTCCATAATTCCATGTGTGAGCCAGTGGCCCATTAACAAAGGGCCAAGTCTGCCTTGTTCATAAAGGGCCGGCCTCCATGGCAGTCTCCTGGCCATCCCTTAACCATAAAGGGACAGTCTTCAATTGCAAACCCCCTTATAAATTTAAACGGTTTAATATATTGTTCACAGAATTCAGATACATCAATTTTCAAATTCATTTCCAGTTAAAAACTGGAAAACATTACTGGAAGTTTCAATCTCCATTTCTGATTTCAATTTTTTTCTTATCAGAAAAGGAGCTGTTATTTCCAACTCCATCTCCAATGCATTCACAGCTCAACTCAAAAGAGACCATTTAACCAAGATAAGTACTATGTAACACCTTCTATTAAGCTGTCGGTTTATCATCAATTTAGGCGACCTATTTGTTTATGAAAGATGACAAGCTGTATGCTATAATAAAAGTAAAATATGAAAAATATGATAACAAAACCAAACCCCCTTTGCACATAATTCAAACCAAAAGAAAATGCAATAAAATAACTCTACCCTGAAACAAGTGGACGCATTATTTGTAATCCGATTGACATGTAATTCGAGAACATGATCTCTGAAGAAGTTTAAATGGAATATCATGTTTCTATAAAAGGTGTCAGAAAAGTTACTCTAGCCTTATAGCTCTAAATAAATAAATTGCTCAAATGATGCTAGGCTGCTAATAATTGTTTTCTTGGAGAATATGTGCATACTCTTGCCACATGGAGCAAGCATGGAAATTACATGGGCTTTTGGTAAAGAAGGGACTGTTAGGAACCACCATGGAGTTGGATCGTTGATGAACAATCTTGGAAATGGAACACAGACAGAGAAATTAAGCTGCGAGATTTTTGAAGATGGAAACAAAAAGAGGATGAAGGACCACATAATGGTTAAAATAATTTCTTTAATCAAATTCCAAAGATAGAGTGGAAACTCAAAGTTACAGCTGTTAATAGCTGAAGCCTGAGTAAAAGAGTAGCTGGCTCTCATATTGGCTTCAATGAGATACCTTGATAACTAACATTGGAGAACAAATCAAATATTGAGAACAGAGGAAAGACCAGTATCAGTGTCTCATCACAGGTAGAAAGGTTTGAAATCCTCATTGTTTCATTAAAAGTAATCCAACAAAACTCATGTACTAAAACTGTGAAGCGCTCAGCGCATTGATGTTTCAACGAGTGCATGCAAGCAAAGCTTGCTCTGGCTCAAAGAATACAGGTGGTGCAGAATATTGAATAAACCCCCTCCCCGGACAAGAAATGGAAAAACAGGTTTGGGTTAGTACTTGAAAGATCAGGGACACAGAGAAGATCAACTTGTTAGTAGATTTAACAGACAAAGCCAGAATGTTGCAATGCATGAAATATAGACAAAGAAATGCTATTTGCATATTGCATACAGGATCCCATGTAAAGAAAATAAGACAAGAAATGGAAACAAAAAGGAATGTACGGATGAAGATCCAAAAAAATGAAAGAAGAGCCAAAAGTAACAAATAGAGCAAAAGGTAGAAAAAAGCTGCAAGTGGAAGAAAATAAGAGAAAGGAATTTGCAGAAAAATCTCCAGTAACAAGGTGTGAACAACTCCAACAAAAGAATCAACTGAACCGTCACGGGTCCTGAGCAGGGATGAAATGGATATCTATCAAGGCAAATAGTGGTTGTACCATCTTATCCTTAAGAATACGGAAACATAGAAACACAAATGTTAAATTATAGAATGCCCTGCATGCCAACCTGTGCTCCTTTTATATCCCTTTATGACATAAAAATTTTATTTTCAAAATGCCATTGGCATAAACCCTATGTCTAAGCTCTTTCAAACTAATGTTCATATGATCTACACTTCTCGCATATGATATGCATAAATGAACTCGGCATCCTTTTAATGTGCGTAAAGAGATACAAGTAGAATTTATGAAGCAGATGTGACCCAAAAAAATTATGGTATAGGATGTTTATATGACTTATATATCAGAAAGCAAGGGTCCTTGGATCTTTTTGCAACTTCCTTGGATTTCAAGTTTCAACTTAGTGAAGTCTTCACCGAAGATCACACAGATGGATAATAGGATAACCAGCTTTGAAATAGGTGTATCCACATCCTTATCCTCAACAAAGAGTATACAAATAATATCCTTTCTATAAGCTTCAAAAACAGAGAGAAACTTGGACCCGTTTACATCTCTAGTCCTAGCCAACTGACCGTCTACGTAAAAATAGTAACACGAAAACAATGAGTTGTTGATCACTCGTGTAAATTGCATGACTTTATTGGCTACGGTGCTCACCTCAAGAAGCAAAGGCTGTGCCTACAGCTGGCAGGTGCTATACCCCCTCCCCCCAAATCAACAGGACACAAGCACAATCCCACATTCCTGTCTCTCCCCTGGGGTTCACCCAGTCCTACCTGGCTTATCTCAACATCAAGAAGAACAATGGGCTGTATTAGAGAATGAATTACTATCATATAAGAGAGTAGAAACACCAATCATCATGTGCAGAAATCTGAAGCAAAGCCTCACACCTTATCGAATAAAACACATCAAGACTGTATGTGTCACAGAAATACAGTATCCAACCTGGTTTCACCTCACTCTCACACCATATCAAATAAAACACATCAAGACTGTATGTGTCACAGAAATACAGTATCCAACCTGGTTTCACCTCACTCTCTATCCTGATATTTTACATCTCTTCTGTGCCTTCCCATAAATATTTTTTCTTCTTTCAACCCTCCATGGGAAACCAAAAAAAGCTATACAAGGATGCACATCTGTCGAGCAGGAATGGAAGTTTAATCTCCTTAGAAACTGAAAATGGCAAGGTGCAGATCCTGCTTTAGTGCAAAACATGAACATTCCAGTGGGTCCTTATCTAAGTTCTCTTAAGAAATGGGTTTCCAACTGAGACATCTAGTTTACGATTGTATTCATAAACTCCAAAAGGGGGAAAGATATCATCTTAGATAAGAGTGATTAATAATTGTTCCCTTTACCCACCAACCAGCATTGTTACTGTTCCAGTGTCATCCAATCCAAAAATTTGGCATTATTTTAGGAGTTTGGTATTAGCAGGGAGTTAAATGTAAGCTTTGTGAAATTCCTAGACCAAGTTCAGTCCGTGAACTTGAACTTAGATAAAGAAATTAGCTTTTCCACAATTGTGAGTGACTGGTGCTCTAATCGCAAATATTTTAAATCAATGAAAAGATGACAGGCTGATGGCAAATCATACCAAATTCAAGATTGGTGCTTATTCTGAAGGGATGCATTTAGACAGCACAGGAATGCTACAGAAATGGGTTTTGCCAATTTGACTTTGCTGAGGACTTCCCATTCAGTTAGCATTGTCATCTTCTTCTTTTATCCAGTTTATTCTGCTTGATTGCCGTTGCTTTAATTGTAGTAGAAAAAAGAGATAATGACAGCCTATTTTTGAAGCCTTTTGCTACAAATGACTAAAACCTTTGAGAAATAAAAACCTTATTCCAACTTGAAGTTCAAATTAAAAGTAAAATCGCAAGCATATCTGATTTTCTTCTGATGTCAGTAGGATGGTAACATAATGCAGTGCACAATGGAAAACTAGTCACAAATCATGGAACTGCATCATTATGTAAGAATTTGATTGCATTACCTATTGAAATCAAAATGCACCAACTGCATATCTTCTGAAATTTCCACCTCGACAGTTGCATGAGGACGAGTCTGTAATGTTTATGGCAAAAAGGTGAGCAAAGATCTCCATATAAAATCTGAACAAAGTTATTTGCAGGAAAAACTGTTGCATGGGTTATCTGCATTCCACAAAGATCTTTTTGCATTTTAAACAAATGAAAGAAAAATCACATAAGCTCTACAACTTTTTTTCGGGGGTGAGGCTCCAGGAAGATGAATTTCAAAAAGAAAAGAAAAATAAAAGGAAAGTTTAAGGAAACACATTGTGCAGAGCTCATGCCTATATCTAATTCAACTGATTAAATCAAGCTAAAGAAGAAGAACAAGCTCTGTGCAAACAATCCTATCATTTTGGATGCGTGTTTGGCATCATACAAATAAAAGATCCATCACAAACATGTAGAATAAAGAGTATACGTGGAGAACTGCCTTCAAAAGGTAGTGAACAGAAAGGCAAACAGTAATCCAAAATACACAGATAATTAGATGAAAATATAGGCTAATGATGGACACAATTCGGACCATCATTACGAGAGTACTTGCTGGTAGTAGAAAAGGTTCTGATTTGCAGAGACACAAGCTATGTCTAGAGTATAGTCTAGGAACGTGAGCAAACTGATGTTTAGTTTTACAAAAAAAGAGATAACTACTTGTCTACGTGCCCCAGGGCCAAGTAAGCATTTACTGTGCTCTTAGTATTACTGATATAAAACATATATTCAATGTTCTCCTCTCTTTATTTAATAAAATATGTGGTACAATCCACTCCTTTCTCATAAAAAACATATATTCAATACCAGTTACTATGAGTGGAAATGTAGTAGGCTACTGCAACCCAGAAGATGTCACTACAGAAGCAAAATGCCAAAAACACCATACTTTTCTTCCTCTGTTTTTCCCCCCTTTAATCAGTAGATCATCATATTTCTTTCATCATCAACAAAGTTACATACTTGATTTAATGAAAAACATTAATCAACCAACAGTTGGTCAGTGGCAAACACATTAATGGGGCCTTTTCTCAGGTTATATGCAATCAGGCATACAAGAGCCTCAAGTTTATATCAACAAATTGTTTATTGTGAAGGAATTCCTCATGATAAATGTAAATGCATTTAACATTTGCCAGCACAAGTGCTGAATTAATTGACAACATCATAAAGGGACAAAAGTTTTACATCATTCTTGCACACCAAAAAATATCATATACATTAATGCCATAGTTCATTCTAATAATGTAATTCATTTATGAGAAACATGTAAGACATACAAAATAATGAGGTAATATATGCCCTATTAATCAGCAAATCAAGTAGTATGCTTATAAGATCACCTATAACAGTTACATATTTTACGCATATACATAATATATTGCACCTTTACGAATTCCATATAGAATTTGCAAATGGTGTCAAAAATGCTAGCATGTGCCTCAGGTATCTTTTCCCCCAGTACATTCTGCCCTAGGAGCTCAGAACTGAAAGCAACAGAAAAAGCATTATTGACTAAAGTTGCAAATATATTTCACAGTCACTACTATTTCAAAATTTACCAAGAGTGACAATGCAGTAGCATAAACATGTAAACCACCCAACCTGCACTTTTCAGCCCAGGTCGTAGGCTTGCTATGTATAAAATCCCTAGTGATGTGTTGGAAATCTTTTAAGAATTTTACTTTAAAAAAACTGCTTTTACTATGAAAATACATTTAATTTTGCGCAAGTAGATTAGCAGTTGGGTTTGAAAGATTGGTCCATGCCCACTGATGTCAACCAGTGTTAATCACATTGCCTTGACAGACGAAAGTTCTTGATCTGCCAGTAGTCACGCCCTTAATGAAATAAACTACATTTTGAAATACTTGTTTCATTTAGATGGTCAAGATAAAATGTCCAACTTGACTCATTTGAAAAGTTTAAATTAAAGACTCATTAAGCACTTTCCACTTTCAATGGATCCTTTTTAAATATTTTGATTGCACCATGCTGTGCAGAAATTGACATCAGAGAAGTGCCTAGTGGCAGAAAAAGGAACCCCATAAGTAACACTGAAACCATTTTGGTCTTGAATAATGTATTAGGAATCATTATCAACCACTATCAACTAATTAACCTAATACAGTTCAGCAATAGTACCTGAACCAGAATAAAAGGTAATGCAACCCCCCCTGAGGGAGCAAATCCTGAGTTGTACAGTCGCTCATTACGGTCTACCAAGTTTTGAAGACCTGCATACTAGAAGGATAGAGAAGAAAATGTTGATGTAAGTAGTCATTCTCAAACATTAGTAACGGTAAGAGGATACTTGCATCTGACTTTAGTCAGGGAAGGGGAGATGCACTTGCATGGAAAGTTGATGATATGCAGAAAAAAGGCAGTTCAGATATAATAAAAAACACTATAATTTTATGACCTATGCCATTGAAAACTATGCAAAATAAGTGTGCAGCATGTATTACAATTAAAACTACACCATTTTGTGGGCCCTGGTAGTAAATGGATACATTTGCTGAAGGGCTGCATATCTGCAGATTGATTTACTATTCCGACTAACAATGAATTGTGCAGCTAATTTACTGAGAGATGATCTTTATTTGGAGTGGAAGAGTCACAACTCACAAGCAATGATTTGGGACACTTACTTGCATTGGAGATGCATTTTGGACACTATGACAACACAACATCCAGAATGCATCCTACAGTCCATTCTCAGATTTTAATTTGAACGCTTCGAAATACTTGTTCAAAAAATACTTGTTCAAATGAAGGCTCAATAGTTTGGTTAATGCTTTGTTTATTTTTTACATTTCAGGCAGTTTCAAATCATCATACTTTACTACATGGAAGGCAGAATCGGTTGAGATCGGATCGGATCGCCCGATCCGATCGGATTTCGGGCGAAACGATCCGATCCCGATCCCAACTGAACCGATCCATGCCCGGGATCGGGCGGGATCGGCTGATCCCAGGCCGATTCTGCATTCCATTACCAAATGCATCACTACTTCATATTTCACTAAAACCATGAATTTTTTGAGTTGTGCTTTGATTGTCAAAGTTCTGATGTGCCTTTATAAGTTGATTTCTGTGTCCAAAACCCACTGCTATGCACTGCTTTTGTAAATTGGCTATCAAAAGTTATGGAATGCCTCTTGTTCTGAAATGCATCATACTCATTTTAGATTTTAGATCATCTGAGATGTGATTTTCAATCAACATTGACAGATGGGGTTAACTGAATGCAAAAGCTTTATCATATTGTCAATCATGCACATAATTAATGATGTTTTTAGTGTCAATTTTTTTTCTGTTGATATTCATTTTTTCTGATTAACCTTTGTACATGTTCAGCTTACCAAAAGCAAATAAAAAATCATTTTCAATGATGTGTCTGCACAGATTTTGAAGGAAACCTAGGTTATTCTTGTTTCAAGCTTGCAAATATGTAAAGCTACTGATAAACAGGTTAACCATTCTGGTATTAGTTAGAATACCAAATATTCAACTAAAGTCAAACTAAATCTGAGATTGCCTTGTTGATAGTTCCCTCTAACTTTGATGTTCAAGCAAAGAGCATGCATTACATATCTTTCCACTGCTAAATTATTGAATCCCAACCAATAAATGGGTCACACAATCTGCAGACTTCCAATTAGTCCATAAGACCGATGCACATAGATACATGCACTTAATCAATGCATGCACCTATTTCACAAAATGATGAGCAAATGTCACCTATTTCACATTAAATTTGATATAGATCTATGTTAGAATGCTTTTTATATTTTTTATATTTTTCCAGATTTATTTTGATTTTTTTAGACACTTATATCCCTAGCCGAGTCAGCTATCCTGACTCGGCCGGGATCGGCCAGGATCGGCCGATCCCGCCGACCCGGATCGGTTTGGGACCGGACGATCCGATCCCGATCCCCGATTCCGCCTTCCTTGCTTTACTATTGTTGCACCCGTAATTTATCACACTAAAATTTCGGGATTTTGATCTCGCATGTGACAAGGCTTCGGTACGGTGTATCACCATCCGATAGGATATCTTTAAACGGGGTCCTCTATTCGGCGTATCGCCGTCCCGTAGGATATTCCTAAGCTTAAGGCTTTATAGCCCACATGCAATGGCAATATAAACCCCTCGGGGGATGACCACGAGCCAAGCACAAGCCACAAAGATCGTCAGGATCATGTGGTTGTATTAAAATCCCTACGGGATTAAGTCCCCGTCCTTTGAACGTGTAATCACGAGCAAGGAACACTTCTACAACAACGAAGGAGATGCTGAAAAAGGTCTACGTACCAAGCACAATGTCCCTCGCACGTGTATCACGAGACACGGACAACAATTCGTCCTCCCGCAGCGGCCTACGGCACGAGGAAGACGACAAACGAACAAGGAGGCGTTCCCTCTCGCTATTCTCCACGAGACACGGCGAGAACTCGGAGCTTCAAAGCCTCGGAACCCCCCTTTTATGGAATCCACGCGAGAAGAAGGCCCGTCCGGGGGTGGAGGGACCCGTCCGGGGTCGCTCTAACCCAGACGGGTCCGCCCAGAGCAGGGGAATCCCGCGCGGGATCCCCCCCGGGGCAGGCAGACCCGCCCGGGGTCGGGCGCACCTGGGCGGGACCCACCCGGAGTCCGCGACCACGGAGAGGTCCCCTCGAGGTGCGTGCGGCCCGAATGGGGACCACCCGGAGTCCGCGACCCCGGGGAGCGCGACCCCGGGGGGGACCCACCCAGGGTCCGCGACCCCGGGCAGGTCTTGCCCGGGAGGCTGCGACCCTGGGCAGATCCCCCCGGGGAGCCGCGACCCCGGGCAGGTCCCCCCCCCCCCGGGGGTTCGCGACCCCGGGAAGGTCCGGGACCGTCCCAGGGACCTCCCACCCCGGGGAAGTTCCATTCCCGGGCACGGACTAAAAAAATTTGAAAATGGGACCTCCCCGGGGTCATTTTCATCCCGTTGGACCCGTACGGGGTCGAACACACCCCGGGAGGTTCCCCACTTCTATAAATAGACCCCCGGAGGTCCAATACGAAGGACACGAAGAAAAAAGAGAGAGAAGACACAAATGACAACCTACGGAAGACACTTGAAGTCTTTATTCGTTTGTTTCGGCCCGCGTGGGGTAAGTCCCCGGGTCTTGTACTTATACCCCGTACGGGTATATTTACGTTTATGCCCCTCAGCGGACTTTGTTTGTAATTATGCCCCTCAGCGGGCCATGTTTATAAGTCTTTATGTCCCGGGACGGCTAAGTCTTTTATTTCTGCCCTTATAATGGCGAAATTACAAAAATATCCTTCCCGGGACTGTAAAAGACCGAAGTCCTGTAATTTGCAGTTATACCTGTAATCTTTTGTAATTGGGACTACGTCCCTATCTCCCGCTCCAAAGCGGATGTTTGTACCGTCGACAACTCGCCGACAACCTTTGTACTCATATGGAATTATAAAAGCACTCAGCATGCTCCATGTGTGGCCTCGAGAGGAAATTGCATGAAAACCCTTGGCTTTCCAAAATTGCATATATACCCTTCCTTCAGCCAAATTGACAGACATACTTTCTATGAAACCCTTTGTCATTCTTTTGATCCAGGAATGTCGTCAGCTCAGTCTCGCATTCGGGTATTACCTATAACCTAGGTATAGGGTATGGTAAAATTACCAAAATACCCCTGTAACCTAGAAATGGCCTAGTAGCCTCCCAAAACCCTCCAGAAAGAGCCTCAACGCCTTGGGGAGTTAGGGACCCAGTTTTATTTCCACTTCAGCCCGGAAATTTAATAAATACCCATGGCTTGGAAAATTACCAAAATACCCTTGGGTTGGTAAAATTACCAAAATACCCTCGGGGTCCAGAAAACTTCCTTTTACTTTAAAAATGCCTATGACTTCCGCATATTTACGCTTCCATGCCTAAATCTTAGGATTTTGCTCAGACCTAGCCCTAATTTAGTTGTTTCTGTTGGTCGGTGGTGAGTGAGTGGACATTGTGAGCCCTCCGAGAGAGTTCGCCTTCAATATCAGAATCCTTGTAAAAGACTTTGGGGATTTCTTTGACAGTTAAACAAAGGTGTTCGGATGTTAGGCCGATGTAAATCAACACTGACTCCGGTCAGTGGGGAAAGGTCCAGCACTCGAACCCAAATCGTCTGATACTATGCGCATCCACGGAATAAACCTCTCTATGCAGAGAAATGACTCTTTTCAAAAAGACGCCATTTAATTCATTTCATTTTTCCTACGTCAAAAATATTCCGTGTCCAACAGACTGGCACGCCCGGTGGGACTTTTCCTGCCTTTCTTCTCTCTGTCAGAGTCGTTCCCCAAAATCCTCATTGAGGTTCTGACGTCCTCCTCTTCCTTTTACAGGACGGGAATAGGAGGGCACATCTCTCTATTCATTTGAGAGTTCTTTGTGTATCTGCACACCACTCCTTTCGTGCTACGCACCACCACCATCACCAACACCTCAACAGCGATGGCTGTCGTTACTTACGGCCCCGAGATCGTCGCCAATCATGCCAGGTTCGGATTCCTGGCGACCCCACTGGTCTTCGGCGACTTCCCACCTGTCGTCGGCTCGCCCTTCTTCTTGGGCGTGTTACCAGTGACTGAAGCCAGTTCAGCCAGGCCTGCAACAATTGTCGGGGGCGTCAGGCCCTCGGCCCCTTCAACCGGCCGGGTCCGCCCGGTCGAGAAGACAACTGTCGGGGGCGTCAGGCCCTCGGCCCCTTCAACCGGCCGGGTCCGCCCAGTCGAGAAGACAACTGTCGGAGGCGTCAGGCCTTCGACTCCAGCAATTGGCCGGGTCAGCCGGGTCGACAAGACAACTATCGGGGGCGTCAGGCCCTCGGCCCCTTCAACTGGCCGGGTCAGCCCGGTCGACAAGACAACTATCGGGGGCGTCAGGCCTTCGACTTCAACAACTAGCCGGGTCAGTCCGGTCAACAAGGTCGCTACTGGGGGTGTCAGGCCTTCGGCCCCTTCAACTGGCCGGGTTTGCTCGGCCAAGAAGACTTCTGAGGGCGTCAGGCCTTCTGCTTCAGCTGATCGGGTCCGCCCGGTCAACAAGACAACTGTCGGGGGAGTCAGACCCTCGGCCCCATCAGTTGGCCGGGTCAGTCCGGCCCACAAGCCAACTATTGAGGGCAACAAGCCCTCCGCAACAACTGGCCGGGTTCGCCCGGTCAACAAGCCAGCCGTCGGGGGTGTCGGGCCCTTGGCTTCAACAATTGGTCGAGTCTGCTCGGCCAACAAGCAAGCTTCTGAGGGTGCTAGACCCTCTATTGCAGCAGCCGGCCGGCTTCGTCCGGTCAGCTTTTCACAGACCAAGGCGTCAGGCCCTTTGTCTCAGCAAACGATCGAGTTTTCTCGGTCAATCAGATTACTGTCGGTGCAGCTCCTGCTCAACATGGGCAACGCCGCCGCCGCAACGGCGCCAAACCTACTGCGGCTACCCTCAGAGGTGCTGTCCCTGCTCAACGGGAGCAACGCCGCCGTCGTCAGGATGACGCCATGCCTATGGCGGGCGCCACCACTGCCGCCCCTACCCAATGGGGACAACGTCAAAGCCGCAAGGGTGCAAGGCCCGAAGCAGCTGTCTCGCGCTCCGGCAAGACGGTAATTGTTGGAGACATCCGCATCCGGCTCGATGGAGGTGAGCCGATTTTGCCACGGGATCGTCATGTCCCGACTATTTCTACCTCCAATCGCTTCGAGCCCCTCCGGCAAGTTCGGGAGGACGGAGCGAAGACGAAGAAGTCTGCCGTATCGGCAGCAATCCAGGGCCCTCTGCAACGGCCCAAGCCACGAGCTTCCCGTCCAAGGACAGGGGGCAACCCAATTGAGGAACATCAGCTCCATTTGAAGAAGATCTGGGTCACCAAGGAGGAGGCCCGAATCATAAGGCGCGCGAGGGCGGAGGAGCCCTTCCGCATGTCAGAGCTTCAGCGGATGCGGAGTCCGCCAAGCACTGAGGCCTCGACGTCTGCGAGATTTACATCTCAACCCCTACGGGGACAAAAGCGCCGAGGAGCCGGCAAGAAAGTGCGACCGACCTCCCCGTGGGTTAGTTCTACACACACGGAGGAGGATCGCTCCCCTCAAGCGTCCACATCCCGAGTGTCCGTCTTTGACAGACTTGGGAGGCCGCCCAAGCCGGAGCGGCAACCGCCCAAGAAGAAGCGGGTGGTCCAGGTGACCGATGACACCGTCAAAGTGTTCACCTGTTACGCCACCTCCGGCGAAAAACAGCCCGAAGGCACTTCGGGGGAACTCAATCAACCTCTTCAATATTCGAGGAGGTCAAGGTCTGGGTCCCGCGGCCTGGCACAAACACAACAAGCGCCGGCCGCCGGTACATCTCAGCCTGAGCCGGCACGGCAAGAAGAGCGCCAGGAAGACGTCCACAGTATTGATGGGGACAGTCACTCCCGGCATGAAGAAGAGCTGGGGGAAGAGCCACGGGCCCCCACGCTGGACGAGCTTCGACGAGAGAATCAAGAGCTCAAGAACCTGCTACAGTCGCTGTTGCGCGAAAAGGAGGTTCCTGTCCCGCCTCAGGCGGCACCGGCTGGAGCGGATCAGCAGCCTTCTCCCGTTCCAGCAGCAGTCAATGCCTCTGTCACCGCTGCAAGACTCCCGCTGGCGGTGGACTTCGAAGTCCCGCCGCATGAAGCCAATGCGCGGTCGTCTGCTACTCCTGCCGTAGAAAGCCTCATGGTGCAGAAGCAGATGATTGAGCGCATCGTGGAAGCGAAGTTTGCTCAACATGGCGAGGGTGTGGCTACCGTTGATTTGTACAGCGTGCCATATCCCCTCCATCATCAATTCAAGAAGCTTCCACCAGATTGCCCGAAGGCCCCGAAACTTCAGAAATTCAACGGGCAGGGTTCTCCACATGAACACCTGGCCTATTACATGACGGCCATGGGTGAATTAGCCCTGGAGGAGACATACTTGCTGCGGTATTTCGCCACATCCTTGACTGGCACCGCCTTCCAATGGTATTCAAGGTTAAAGCCCAACTCAGTATCTGATTGGGCTGATATGCAGAAGAAGTCTGTCGACCGCTTCCAAATGGTCGAACGCAAAGTCTCCTTAGCAGAGCTTTGTTCCCTTCGACAGAAGAAGGGTGAAACAGCATTAGACTTCATCAAGTGATGGAGGGACGTCAGCATGCGCTGCGATAATCCTCCGACGCCTGAAGATGCGATCACCATCTGCCGTAGGGGTCTCTCGGCAGAAGTCAGCGAAAAGCTTCTGGGCTCCAATATCAGAAGCTTTGACCAGTTGAACACGGTGGTGGCGGAAATTGAAATGTTCTTCGCCGACCACCCTACACAAGCTTCTGCCAAAGGGCAAATCCTCCAAAGACCGTCTGGCTAGCGGTAAGGAGGTGAATGCCGTGGACTTCTCCCCGACGAATGGAGATAAAGGGGAAGGAAAGTCCAAAGGAAAAGGCAAGAAGTCTGGTGATAAGACAAATGCGTCTTTCTTAGCGGAGAACATGAAGACGCCTTATTCCTTCAGAAAGGAGCATACCAAGATGCTCTTTGATCTATGTATGAAGGAGCAGCTCGTCACTCTACCGGATCCGCGGAAGCCCGCGGAGGTGGATAAGACAGATGATCCAACCTATTGTGTGTATCACCGGAGGTTGGGTCACACCGTCGGGGATTGCTATGTTTTCAAGAATATAGCAGAGGAGCTCATTCAAAAGGGCCTGGTAAATATGCTGGGCCATGCAGTCGACCCACCCCAGTCTCATCCTTGAAGCCGATCGAACCGATCAACTAACGTGGTCCATTTGGTGGCGATGGCTTCAAGCTCCAATGCCTCCGAAGCCGGGCCCTCAAGTCGACAGCCCAATGGTGGTCCCAGAGCCACTCCTCCTTCATTCCCAGAATGTTTAGCACTGCGGAGGACCATCCGGAAGATCCGAGGGGAAGTCCGGCAGCTGCGACGAGAACAAAGGCGCCTGCTGCAGTTCCTGGAAAGTATTGATCAACAGTTGTCCACCTTCCCTTTTGGCCCATTTGCCAGGGAGTTAGCTCCAGCCCACATACGGGAGGCGGGTGTATCGCCCACGGGTCGAGCTCCGCTCAGGGGTTGGCTCTCTGAAGAGTCCTCGGATTCATCTGAAGACGAGGAGGACTCACCCGAAGACGTGGAGGCTCCACTTCAAGTCGAGCTCCCAGAGAAGTTATATTCCTTCCCTTTGGAGAAAACTCCCAATATCTTCTTCGCATGTCAGCGGGCGGGGTTGATTAGCCCGTCACCTCTGGAGCAGACACCAGGTGCTGCTTTTCATCAGGGCTATTGCCCATATCATGAAATTGTTGGCCATGTTATCCACAATTGTGAGCCGTTCAAGGACCTCGCCGAAGACTTGATCAGGCGAGGGAAGGTGGATATGGGCGAATTTCTAGTCGACCCACCGCAGCTGCATGCACGAAGGAGCCTTCACTTCTCCGTCAACGTCATATATGCCTCGGCAACCTTCCAGTTCCCCGAGCCGCAGGAGGAGGGAGTTAGTTCCCAGGGAGCCAGTTCCCAATCGCCCAAGTCCACACTCTGGTATCCAGGGTGGCGACCCTCTCACCAGTGTTCTTTTCCCAAGGAGGACACTGAGAAGATTTTTGATAAGCTTCTGGAGGATGGCTGGGTTCTGACACATGACCCACCGTCTTATTACAATGAGACGGCCAAGAGACACCCCCGCTATTGCAAGTATCATGCAAGGGTGTCTCACCCCACTCGGCAATGCTCAGAGGTCCAGGACTTCATTGAAGCCCTTATCCAAGAGGGGTTGTCGATACTCAGGGGAATTCCATGACGAGATTACGCCTTGCAGAGGCCGCCAGGGAGACTCTCCAGCAGGCCCGGCGAGAAACTGAAGCTTTCTCCCGATTAGCCCGGCCAAGTGAGCCCGCAGAAAATGATGAATTCCCATTACTCACTAAAGGCAAGGCCACGGCCACCTATAAAGGGCCTAAGGTCCAGTACCCAAGATGTCAAGCCGTGGGAGAGAGTTCCAAGGTCCGTCCCAGGTCCAGTCAACCTGGCATCATCATAAAAGAGAACTCTCGACCAGATAACAAAGGTAAAGCCAAGGTGTCAGAACCTTCAGCCAAAGTTGCTGCCCACTCAGCAAGGCCGTTAGTCGTGGAGAGGGCTCAACTCCTTGAGTCCGCAAAGATCCCGGCTAAGCCTCTATCAGCCCAGCGAGGTCGCCAATTGTAGAAAGGCCTCAGCAGCTCAAGCAAGCCAACCCACCGGTCCAAGCAAAGTCGGTGGAACCACAAAGCTCCCAGAGGCCCCACTGCGGACTGGCAGAGTTCCAGGAGTTGCCTCCTGAAATAATTGCTCAGGCAATCAATGCCACCTTCCAAGCTCAGCCGGAGGAGGCCAATTGGACCAAGGTTGCCCCCAGAAAGAGCCGTGGCGCTAAAACTCCTAAGGAGTCAGCCCGGAGCAAGAAGCAAAATTCTGGGGGCAAGCGAGTCCCACTTCCGAAGTAAACTCCTCTCTCTTCTCAAGAGGCAGCACGCCAAAAGAAGCAAGAGAAGAACCGTAGGAAGAATTTAAAGAGGAGATTGAAGAAACAAGCTGAGCAAGCCGCTGCTATGGAGGCTCCTAAGGAGCCAACTCCTCTACAAAGACTTCAAAAGCTCATAGATGAGCTGGAGGAGTACACTCTCCCTCGCCCCACCAGGGTCGTCACTTTAGACGAATATATTCCTTGGGACAAACTTGGGCGCAAAGCCCGTCTTCTGCAATGGCTCCGAGAAATGGTTCGTCGTCTTGAAGAAGGTGAAGACTTCCCAATCCCGGAGGAGCTCTCCTTATTCTACAAAGATGAGGAGCTCACTGTCGAGATGCTCGAGGAAATGCTGCAAGAGCTCTCCTGCAACATGGTGGCGATTCTGCCACCTGACAACATTTACTGTCCCACGGCTGATAGTACTAGAGGCAAGGCCCCTATGGCGACATATCAGCGTCGCTTGGCAAGAAATGGCCGGGGACGTGGCCGAGGTCGTGGCCGAGGACGTGGACGGGAAGGTCCCCCGACTCTTGATCGGGTCATAATATTCAGAGGGGAGAAGCCGGGTCCTGTCCTAGAAACCCAAGTCCGGGGAATCCCTTTTATTCTCAACTCCTCAGAGAGTTCAAACCCCGCCTCAGCTGCTAAGCCGGGTGGCGTTCCTTTTACAATCACATCCTCTGATGAAGAAGAGGAGACGACCAAATCGCCAAAATGCGAAAAAGCGTCAGAGCAGGCCGGCCCCTCCAACAGGGTCGAGCCTGCGAGCCAGGCCGGTCCTTCTAATGAAGACCAGCATGATGGGCCTTTGCCACCTCCAGAGGAATCTTTGGCTCCGCTGTTCCAAGAAGATACGGAAGGCCAGAATACAGAGGAGCGCCCTTTTAAGCGAGAGAAGCCTCGCCAGGCGCCGAAGACCCTGGCGGAGATCATCCCGCCATTTGACAAGACCCGTGCTCGGGCGGACCGCAAAATCATTCATCATATGAAGCGGTTCCCAACCAATGTCACTATTTGGGAAGCCATTGCCTGGAGCAAAGACCTCAAAGAGACTCTTGTCAAGATACTTCAAGATCCAGAGGCATATGAAGCCCATGTTGCAGAGTTGCAAGCCCAGGCATATGAAGCACTCACAGCCAACATTTCCTTCACGGACAAAGACATGTTGATGTCCTCTCCGTGTCATAATCGCCCCTTATATATGAAGGAGACGATTAATGGGCATGACGTGAATCGCATCCTGGTTGACGCTGGAGCAGCCGTCAACATAATGCCTCTGAAGACTTTCAAGTCTCTATACTTGGCACCTTATTTGCAAAAGGTGACTGATGTCAAGATCTCGGGATTCAATCAGGGTTCCGAGGAAGCGCTTGGTCGGGTTGTAGTCAAGCTTGCCTTGGGCGATTTTATTACCCAAGCGACATTTTATATCATCAACTCCGACACATCATACAAGATGCTGCTTGGAAGACCCTGGCTTCATGAGAATTGGGTCGTTCCTTCAACTCTGCACCAGTGCATTAAATATGCCAAGGAAGGAGAGCAACATACGGTCTTCGCCGATCAAGCCCCGTTCCACCCTAATGAGTGCCATCTGGCCGATGCTTCACTATATTTTGGAAAGCCCACTTTAACAATCCCCGAGTCTTTAAAAGACAAAGGGAAGCAAAAGGTGGACCCTGAAGTTGAAGAATGGCAGCTCTTCACTGTCAACCAAGACATGGTAAAGCTGCACAAGCTGAGTCTCAGTGCCGCCTCCAAGCCAACACAACCAGAGAGGCGAAGTGTTGACTTTGAAGCCAACCTCATCAGCCGGGTCATTGACAGGAGTATCTCCTTACCGCCTAAGTGCCTTCAACTCTTGTCTCAATGGGAAGAACAGGAGGTGGAACAGTTGAAGACCTTTACAGTCTCCTATCAACGGAGAAGGAGACGCAACAAGAGCAAGAGGGACAAGCCGATCATCTTTTACAAAGGTGATTTAGTCCCACCGTGCCCTCCTGAAGACAATTTCGGCTGGGATACTCCCGCTGATGTGGTGCCAGAGCCAGTCCAAGAGATGGATGATATGCCGAAATACATCAGGGAAATGTGCAAAAAGCATCACATCCCGCAAACTCTGGACCCTGCACGAGCGGCGTATTTCCATCAACTGTGGAACCCTCCGCAGGTTCGTGGGCAACCTCCCTTCTCCCGCAAAGATACAAGGGGCCTTGGCTATGACCAGGGAAGGACTTCGAGGTCCACTTTGCGGTCAACACCATAGGACCGCTACCTCTCCCTAATGGGCAAGCTGAAGTTGAGCCCAAGGTTGATGACTCTGTAGGGGAATCCGGTGACGTGTCCTTGACACCCTCACCTTCATCAGGAGCTGACAATGGTCACCCTTCAGAGGAAAAAGCAGCCCAGTCTGCTAACCATCTGCAAAACAAAGCAAGCTCTTCGGCTTCAAGCCACGAGCAAGGGTGCTTCGAAGAATTTGAAGTCTATAAAGCAAACACTGATGATGAGGGAGACTTCGTCGACCTTCAACCAGCTCCACTCGAGCTTGAAGACGGTGGTCAAGCGACTGTGGACGAGTTGATTGAAATCAATCTCGGGAGCAAAAATGACTACCGTCCCACCTTCATAAGTGCTCTCCTCAGCGAGAAAGAAAGGCAGTCGTACCGACAGCTTTTAGAAGAGTTCAGGGATTGTTTCGCCTGGACTTGCAAAGAAATGCCCGGGCTTGACCCTGCTGTGGCTGAACATGCGTTGGTAATACTTTCAACAGTCAAGCAAGCTCAAAGGCGTATGCGCCACGAGCTGGAGCTGAAGGTCAATGCTGAAGTTGACAGAATGCTCAACGTGGACTTCATAGAGCCTTGCATGTACCCTGTGTGGCTCGCCAATATAGTCCCTGTCAAGAAGAAGAATGGCCAAGTTCGAGTCTGCATCGACTTCAGAGATTTGAATAAGGCATGTCCAAAGGACGACTTCCCTGTCCCAATCACTGAGACAATGGTTGATATGACCACTGGTCACGAAGCTTTATCTTTTATGGACGGGTCATCGGGCTATAATCAAATCCGCATGGCCGTCAAAGACAAAGACCATACGGCTTTCTGATCTCCCAAGGGGACCTTCAACTATAAAAGGATGTCGTTCGGTCTAAAGAATGCCGGCGCAACCTACCAAAGGGCAATGACCAAGATCTTCGACGAGATGCTACATGACCTTGTCGAATGCTATGTTGATGATCTGGTCGTCAAGACAAAGAAGCGGGAGGATCACTTAGCTGACCTGCGTCGAGTCTTTGAAAGGCTCCGACAATTTCAACTTAAGATGAACCCGATGAAGTGCGCCTTCGGCGTCTCCAGCGGTAAGTTCCTCGGCTTCATTGTCAGGTACTGGGGTATAGAAATTGACCCGAACAAAATAAAGGCTATAAGAGGACTACCTCCGCCCAAGAACTTGACAGAGCTCAGATCTCTTCAGGGAAGACTCGCCTATATTAGGCGGTTTATTTCTAACCTCTCAGAAAGATGCCTACCTTTCGGTAGACTGATGCAGAAAGGAGCACCCTTCATATGGGACGAAGACTGTCAGAAGGCCTTCGAGCAAATCAAGGAGTATCTGCTGACTCCTCCAGTCTTAGGGGCACCCGTCAGAGGGAAACCCCTTATCTTATATATTGCTGCTATGGATGCCTCTTTGGGGGCTCTGCTAGTTCAAGTCAATGACGAGGGCAAAGAACAGCCGATGTACTACCTCAGTCGGAAGCTGATCGGGCCTGAGCACCGGTACGCTCCCATGGAAAAGGTGTGCCTAGCTCTGGTGTTTGCTGTCAAGAAGCTAAGGCACTACCTTCTAGCCCACCGGGTGGAGCTCATCTCAAAATGTAACCCACTCAAGTTTCTGCTCAGCCAACCTGTCCTTTCTGGTAGGCTTGGTAAATGGGCACTTATCCTCATGGAGTTTGATATCACCTTTGTCCCACGCAAGGCAATCAAGGGACAAGGGATGGCGGAGTTCTTAGCAGCGCACCCTGTGCCGGAAGATTTGCCACTCAACTTCGAGCTACCCGACGAAGAGGTGTTGGTGCCTTCTCAAGCCATTGGGGAACATTATGAAAAAGTCCCATCACAGATGGAGCCGGGTGTCCTCACCCTTGATCTCCCACACTGGGAGTTATATTTTGATGGTGCCTCTCGGACAATCAAAAGGGCCGGCGGCCTTACAGACTATGTCTCAGGCGCGGGGGTAGTCTTTGTATCTCCACAAGGCGGCATCCTCCACAACTCGTGCGCTCTCATGAAGTCGCTGACTAATAATGAGGCGGAGTATGAAGCGCTAATCATTGGGCCTCAACTGGCACTAGAGATAGACATCAAGTGCATCAAAGTGTACGGGGATTCTCAGCTCGTCATTCGACAAGTACTGGGCGTCTACGATGTCCGTAAAAAGGAGCTCGTCCCCTACCATGCAGCCGTCATGAGGCTCAAGAAAAAATTCTACCTATTTGAAATAGGCCATGTCCCCAGAGGCAGCAACTCCCAGGCTGATGCTCTTGCAAAGTTGGTAGCAACCCTAAAACTCCCGCCTGAGAGAGAATTGAATATTACAGTCAGGCACCGACGGCTCATGCCAAGTGTGCTCGATGAAGAATCCGACCTCACTGTTTATGAGGTCGACAACATTCAAGAGGAGAATGCTCCCGAAGAGGAGGATTGGCGCGAGCCAATTATAAAAATAAAGAACGGATGGCTCCCTCCTGATCGGGCTCAGAGGGTGCAACTGCTACGCAGGGCGACATCTTACCAGCTGATTGACGGTCTACTCTTTAGGCTCGTCCATGAAAAAGACCGATCGGTCCTCCTGCGGTGCCTTTCGTCCAAGGAAGCAAAGACTGTCATGCACGAGGTCTACTCCGGATTGTGTGGAGCTCACCAGGCAGGAGCTAAGATGAAAAATAGCATCAAGCTCAAAGGGTTCTACTGGCCTACCATGTACGAAGATTGCAATCAATATGCTCGTACATGTCATCAATGCCAAGCATTCGGCCTAGTCCCTTGGCGGCCACCTAACCCGCTCCATCCAACAGCGCCTACTTGGCCATTTGCAGAGTGGGGCATGGATATTGTGGGACCATTCCCACCATCGTCCCAGGGGCACAAGTTCATACTTGCTGCCACCGATTACTTCTCCAGATGGGCGGAAGCCGTTCCACTACGAGAGATTACAGGGGAGATAGTTGCTCGTTTTGTGCGACACTATATCATATACAGATTCGGCACCCCCAGTCGGATTATATCCGATAATGGCACGCCTTTCAAAAACAATACTGTTTATGCTCTGGCGGCCAAGTTCCATATTGACTGGAGAGTGTCGTCGGTCTACAATCCCCAGGCCAATGGGTTAGCCGAAGCCTTCAACAAAACCCTCCGCAAGCTGCTGTCCAAGATAGTAGGTGGCCGCAAGCGGGATTGGGGCGAGAAGGTCCACGAAACCCTATGGGCCTATCGTGCCATCTACAAAACCCCCACGGGTTGCTCTCCATTCTCCCTAGTCTATGGAGCTGAAGCAGTGGTCCCTGTGGAGATCGAGCTAGCATCTTACCGCGTTGCTGTGCACGCCGGATTGCCAGGCCAAGACCAATCTGAAATTGAAAGAAGGCTCGAGGAATTGTCCAACCTTGAGGGTCAAAGACTCAAAGCCTACAAGCACTTACAAGTGTACCAAGCCCGCATGACACGTGCCTATGATAAGCTGGTCAAGCAACGGGCGTTCAAGAAAGGCGACCTCGTCATGGTCAAAGAAAAGGAGGTTCTCGCGGGAAGATCCAGCGGCAAACTCTAGCCCAATTGGCGTGGACCTTACGTCATCCAGAAGGTCTATGAAGGAGGGGCCTATACGGTCCTTGACCACAAAGGGGACAATCCCTTCCCTCCTCTCAACGGCAAGCATATGAAACTCTACCATGCGCCACCGCAGGAGTTTCCACAGCAGTCCTCACAGGACAGTACCTCTCCTCAGTGAAGGTTCAAAAAAAAAAAGAAAAAAAAAAGGGGTTAAAAATACTGATACCTCGGCGGACTTAGTCAGCCTTCAACGGCTGGCTGAGGGTAAAAAGGCCACAGACCCGGTCGAGGTGAAAATCCGAAATGGCGCCTCGGGCAAAAATGGGCAACCCCTCGGTGTGAAAACCCGAAAGGGCGCACCGGAAAAAGCTAAAGGGGGCCAGCCTCGGCGAAAACCCGAAAGGGCGGTGAGGTTGGTAATGTGAAAAAAAAATCCTCTCTCTGTCTATTCTATGGGTGGCTCTAAATCAATGACTCCATCCCATCTTGACCAAAACATCATATTGATGTCATGGCTATGCCATATATGTCATCCTATGACACCTAGTCCCATTGACGTTCCCACATTGTCATACTTCATCCCATCGGGCTCGGCCTACGCATGCCCCTTTCGGGCTGTTGACCCATTCCGCCTATCGGCTTCCGAGTTCAGCTCACATGCCTTTTCTGAGCAGTTAAACCCGTTTACTCTCTTGTCCCACTGGGACTGGCCTCAGTATGCTCTCTCGGGCTGCCAACCTTTCATGCCTTTCGGCTCCTGTTTCATTCTAGGGAATGGCCTCAGTATGCTCTCTCGGACTGCCAACCCTTCATGCCTTTCGGCTCATCTAACCTCCTTGGGATTGACATCAGTATGCTCTCTCGGGCTGCCAACCCATCATGCCTTTCGGCTCATCTTATCTCCTT
Organism: Amorphophallus konjac; assembly: GCA_022559845.1. Classification (NCBI taxonomy): domain Eukaryota; kingdom Viridiplantae; phylum Streptophyta; class Magnoliopsida; order Alismatales; family Araceae; genus Amorphophallus; species Amorphophallus konjac. Next base: position 40,041,562 of record CM040127.1, on the reverse strand, counting down.
GGGATTGGCCTCAGTATGCTCTCTCGGGCTGCCAACCCATCATGCCTTTCGGCACATCTTATCTTCTTAGGATCTGGTCTCAGTATGCTCTCTCGGGCTACCAATCCATTGTGTCTTCTGGCATATGTCCCATCGGGTCTGGCCTCAGCATGTCCTCTCGGGCTGCCAACCCACCTACTCGCCTATCGGCTTTCGGGTTTGACTTTCACGTCCCACTAGGGTGGTCAAACCCATCTTTGTCCCATCGGGAATGGCCTCAGTATGCTCTCTCGGGCTGCCAACCTATCTCGCCTATCGGCTCTCGGATTTGACTCTCACGTCCCACTAGGGCTGTCAAATCCACCCTTTTTCTTCTTCTGGGTTTGGCCTTTGCATGCCCCTTTCGGGCTATTAACCCATCTCGCCTCTTGGCTTTAGACTTGACTCATATATCCCACTGGGATCGCCAAGTTTACTCCTTTGTCCTCACGGGCTTGGCCTCAACATACCCTCTCAGGCTGCCAACCCTATTTGCCTATCGGCTCACGGATTTGACTTATATGTCCCACCCGGGCTGTCAAATCCCTTCCTGTCATCGTTTCGGGTCCGGCCTTTGTATGCTCTTTCGGGCTGCCAACCCGTCTCGCCTATTGGCCTCCAGGTTTAACCCTCATGTCTCTTTTGGACTGTTAAACCAACTCCTTTGTTGTCCTAACCGAGCTTGGCATATGCACACCCTTTTCGGGTTGCTAACTCGGTCAACCTTTTGTTTCGGATTTGGCTAATTACGTCCGACTAAGGCAGTCAAATCCACCCATCTTGTCATACCGGGCTTGGCTTCAACATGCTCTCTCGGGCTGCCAACCCATTATGCCTCTCGGCTCGTTTCTATCCTCTTGGGTGCGGTCTCAGTACGCCCTCTCAGGCCACCAACCCGTTTCGCCTTTCGGCTCACAGATTTGATTTATTCGTCCAACCCGGACAATCAAATCTACCCACTTGTCCCATCTTTGCGGCACACACGCCCCTACGGGAGTGCCACCTTTGCCTCGCCTTTTGGCATTATAGGTGCAAAAAAAAAAAAAAAAACGGGGTTAAAAAATATTGAGACCCCAGCGGACTTGGTTGTTTCTGTTAGAAGAGCAATCAAGGGCAAAAAGGCTTTAACCCGGCTAAGCTGAAAACCCGAAAGGGCGCCTTAGGCAAAAATGGGTACCCCTCGGTGTGAAAACCCGAAAGGGCGCACTGGAAAAGCTAAAGGGGGCCAGTCCTGGCGAAAACCCGAAAGGGCGGTAGGGCTGGTAAAGTGATAAAAAAAAAGAGAGACATACATGCGAGAGGATGGAAGCAGAAACAGCTATGCTAAGCTCTATCCTTTATTCACTAATGTCATCAAAGGAGCCCGAGACAAGCCCTCGGGGGTAACTCAAACAAAAATGGGGCATAAGGGCCCTATGTACAAGAAAGTGTCAGAGCTCGTCAACCATGGTGCGCGTCCCTCTGCAACTCCACGAGGCGAGTCTCCCCTTTGAAGATCTCCTCCCGAAGCTCATCAGATCGACGACGGCAGGTCTCCACCTTTACCTGGACAACACGGTGCTCCTCAGCCGCCTCCGAGAGCTCTCTCTGTAGCTCCTCCACTCGGAGAGAGGTCCTCCGGCTATCCCCCTCGAAGCTCGCAAGGTGGAGGTCGGTCTCAACCCTGGCGGCTCGAAGCTCACGCAGCTGCTCCTCCTGCTCCTGGACCTGTAGTTGGGCTCTCCGTCTCTGCTCCTGTGCAAGATGGAGGCGAGTAAACTCGCTCCATAAGCTCTCTAGTCTCGCGGCCCATGCGTCTCGGGGAAAACTCAGTCCGTGGTTGCTTCTGGTGAACACCACCAGATCGGCCCTCAAGGCCTCCACGGAGGGCAGTGGGTCAGCCCGGATCAACTGATCAAGACCCTGCAGGAGCTGGTCAGCGATGGCAACATGTAACGCCGTCCTGAGTGCAGGAGCGTCGGGCCACTCAACTCCAAGGACAGGGAAATCCATATGTGTCCCGCCTGCTCCTTCTACGGACCCTGTTTGTAAAAAAAAAAAAGGGGGGGGAAGAGATTGTGAGTGTATCACCACAATAATGCCACAAGAGTAAAACTCCAAGAGTGCAAACTTCAAGGACTCTTACCTGAAACAGTCTCACTCGCCGGGCTGGGCCCACGAGGAGATCCCTCCATAGGGACTAGTGGACAACCATCAGCAAGTGCTGGTCCCTGCTATGTGGATGGTATAGGCGTCGCCGATCTCTCTGCGAAGAAGGCAAGAAACGGAAAGTCTTAGCACTCCGGCCATACCAAAAAGCAGAATGAGCATTTCATATTTAATGAAGACATACCAGCCTGTACAAGTGCCTCCTCTTCAATCACAGCGGGGTCAGCCCCTGTAGTTGGCTCCACGGAAGGAGAGACAGCTGAAAGAAGGCATCCACCTGTCAAATGATGATTAATATCCCAAATGAAAGGAGTCTTGTTCGATGAATGACAAAATTCCTTAATTTGACAACAATATACCTTTCGCTGCCAAATCAATGAAGGTCGCGGCCTCGTTGGCGATGCCTTGCTCTTCAGATGGCATGTGAAAGGAGCCTGGTGTATGGTCTATCTCGGTGGGCCAAGGGAGGCTGCCCTCCTCCTGATGATCACCAGTTGTTTCAAAACAAAATCATCTCAGAATGTCAACATGCAGTAGTATGTGTGGCTGGAATGATGTACAGAGTATCTTTGTGCATACCTAAAGCCTGCACCCGGCTAGACTCTGCAATGTCAGTAGTACCCGCCGATGGTCCCATATCTAGGGACGATGCCTCCTTGCCAGGGATCGCAACCTCTGTAGTTGGGATCCCAACCCTTTCATCAAAAGCTGGCAACTCAGCAGAAGAACCGACCTCTATGAGTCTAGAAAGCTCGTCCAAAGGGAAGGTCGTCTGAGCAACTGTACAACAATGGGCGAGACAAGTCAGATAAGCTCATTATTTCATGTACAGAAAGAGAAGCGGGGATCTTAAGTCACCTGGGCTCATCCTGATTTCGCCTTCTTCAGAAGAACTCGAAGAAGAAGAAGAAGAACTCTCACTGGAGGAGGTGCTGAAAGTCCCTGTCTTTGATAAGGTGCCAGAGCCTCTCTCTCCTGAAGAACCGGGTGGCAGAGAAGTCTCCTCGACGCCAGAAGATCCCTTTCCCCCTCCGACGGCAGGGAGAGGGGTCTGAGCTCGAGAAGTCCCTACAACATGCAATGCTATATTAGCTGAAGCACACACTTCATCTGTTTGGAAGGGGGAACAAGGGAATGCTAAATATGCAAGACGCCAACCTGCCTCCGGAGCAACAGAGCTCCCGCCTGTATCAAGTGCGGGGGAATCGCCAGTTACAGGCACGTAGTCATCTGCGAGGAAGTCCAATCCGTCAATGTCCACGCTGATGTCGGGAATGGACTCGTCCACCACTAATCCCGCCTCTGTGAACACATTTTCGGGGCGAGGAGAAAAGCTCGCAGCAGGCACAGCCTCAGGAGGAGCTGCAGCAATAAGGGGAAATAACAATCAGATTACAACATCTTCAAAACAGGTTGTGATACTGATTGAAAACAAACATTCCCCATTCTTACTCCAGACCACATCATGAACGCCATAGGTTGCGCGGGTCCCCTGGAGTATATCTCAGATTTGGAGGTGGCTACCACCCCCAATGCCATATGGACCATTGTGAGCAAGGTTGCTAAGGCCCTTGGCTTGAAGACCGAGCAGGTCGTTTTGAAGCCTGAGAGGTTTATTGGGGATCCAGGTATATGTTGAGTTATTTAACCTGGATCCCCAATAAACCTCTCAGGCTTCAAAACGACCTGCTCGGTCTTCAAGCCAAGGGCCTTAGCAACCTTGCTCACAATGGTCCATATGGCATTGGGGGTGATAGCCACCTCCAAATCTGAGCTGTGAAGGCACTGCCTCCTAATGCCCCCTCTGGAACAGCTCCTGATAGTTGGGACTGGGTCTTCAAACCACAAGAGGTCTTCAGATCCTCCCACCAGGAGTAGAGGGTCAGGGTCTACCCTCCGACGGGCAGACCTAGAAGAAGCCGCAACTGGCGCACTCCGCAAGGGCTTCAAAGCCCCGGTATACTGACTCCTGTCAACAGGAATCGAGAGTCCATCCGCCCTCCAACGGGCCTCAATCTCATGAATGGCCTTGGCGGCCCCAGAAAAGTGAGATCTAATGAACGCCGCATCCAGAAACAGAGGAGGCAAATCTCCTTCTTCAAGCGTCGTTCCTCTGCAGCTCGAATAATATCAACTCGCTGCCTAAAAACATTGCTGAGCTTAAACCACCAGCGCGCATAGTGTATATCAAAGAAACCTCTGCATGTCTGTGCTGGGATGGGGTACTCCTCCTTCACCTCCCGGGAGAGGAAGTCATGCCATGAAGCCGCCACCAGGTGGACGTCCCTCTGCCTGTACTGCCGAACTGCAAAAGGAAAATCTGCATGCTGAAGTATCGCCTGGTCGTACCCAAAATTCCTGGCAAATCTGTGCAGGTAATATGGCTCAAGCACCGCCATACTGGAACGGCGGTAAACCAGAACGCTGGGTCGAACACAAATAACCCAATCAACCAATGCATGGTCGGAGGGTAGGGCCCAGGAAGATAGCCTGCAAACAACACTGCCACCCTGTCGCTCTGTGTATGGACGGAACGAGCGAGAGCTGTGGTCAAACTCCAGACTCTCATCCCTCCTAGTATGGAGGAAGGACAAGGTACGGCGGGCGCTGGCAAGCTGTAAAACTGAGTCCTGGTCCGGATGACCAGCAAAAACAAAAAGCAGGGGCGCAGCTGGATTATCCACCGGGGTCCTCTGTGACAACTCTGGCAACAACAGGCCGGCCCATGCACTCAGATAGTGGGTGGGCATCAAGATATGCTTATCTCTAGGAGATGAATGCGAAGTCAATGCCCCAAGACTATGAAAGATGTTCGCCAACGCGGCTGGAGCAATGGCGAGCCTGCGCCCGCAAGCCAGTAAACAAGCCGGGTAGATCACCTCTGCCCGCAGAATCCCCTCCTCTCCATGAGGGATCACAAAGCTGGCCAGCCAGTAGGCCAGGTAGGCTGCCAGGTAAGTCAGTGGCGGCAGTCCCCTCGAATTCCACCCCCGTGTCGGAGCGGGTAAGTGGCAAGGGTGTGAAGCAAAGCGGAGCTCGACCTCGCGGCACTGCTCCCAAGACATCCCCGAGGTAGCAAACTCCTTGTAGAAACAATACGGACCGCTGTAGAAATGTGTGACCCATGCATTCAGAGTCACCCTCGGCGTCCGTGCAGCTTTCTCCTTGCCCACGAGGGCCAAGTCCCTCCAGGTCTTCATCAGATATCTGAAGCAATATGGCATGTAGTATTGGCCTGCGCCATCAGAAGCACTCAGATGCAGATCATCCAGGCATATCTCCTCAAATGGCTGTCCGTAGACTGGGAGGCCAGAAATCCTGTGGAAAGCCCGCAGGTCTAGTAAAGTCTCCCCCTCAGCAGTCATGAAGGTGTTCCAACGCCTGTTGAATCTCTCAGCCAGAGCCTGGACCAGCCCAGTATGGCAGGGGTAAGAATACAAAGCTGCTGTCACTGCATGACGTATGCCCGCCCTGTCAAGTGTTGTCCTGTAAACTAGCAGCACACCCCACAGCCACTCTGTGGCGCCGCGTTGATAACAATGGGAAGGAACAACGGCCCATTTCCCGTACCAGCTCGGGGTCCTCTGTGCCAAGATCCTCTCTAGCATGCAATCGGCATCGTAATCATCATGTGAGCAGGTTGCGCCAGTGGGAGTCAGAAACATCCCGTCAAGAGCAATATCCGCGGCCCTGTGGTGCCCGGCCAGATGCCAGGTGGCTGGTGAAGACGGTGCCGCCCTCACAGTAAAACTGTCAAACTCCCTGTAGGAGCCAAGACTCCTCTGGTCAGGGTACTGTCGCTGACGCGCAAAACCCTCTGGAAAGCTCGGATAAGAAATACTGCAGGTGCTATGCATACTGTCCCGTCCGAGCAATATGGCCCGCTCCAGGCGGCGCCTCTCCTCTGGAAGCCGAGGATCGTCAGTCTCTGCTCCAGGTGGTATGAAACTCTGGATGAAAGGGAGAAGGTGACGGTCCAGTGGAAAGTGGGGCGGGTAGCCGCCCCACCGGTCATAAGTGTAGCATCCCAGCCCCCGCGTAATCCTGGAGACGTCAACAACGCCCCCAGTGGTAGTAGTCTCTCCAATTGGACCCTCAGCAACCCAAGTGAATCCGCGGTCCACCGCGTCAAAGTCCTCGGGAGTGATGCTGCGAGGAGGGAATGGTGGCATAGGCCTGTCCGTCCTCCATACATAATGATCATCACCACCGCTGGTCCTGGACCTCTGGGAAGTCCCTCCGCTCCGTCTGGAACGAGCCATGTCTGCAAGAGCTGCAAAGCCAAGAGCAGAGAAAGCGCTGTCAGTTAAGCCAGCATATGGGCAACATCAAGACTACAGAAAGTCACACAACACTCCGGCAGGCCTATGAGCCCGGAGACTGACACAAAAGCCATGGAGCTCACGGGCCATCCGTCCCCGCCTTCGGCTTGGACATATGTCCCGTGGGGGGCATTTGTTGCACCCGTAATTTATCACACTAAAATTTCGGGATTTTGATCTCGCATGTGACAAGACTTCGGTACGGTGTATCACCATCCGATAGGATATCTTTATACGGGGTCCTCTATTCGGCGTATCGCCGTCCCGTAGGATATTCCTAAGCTTCAGGCTTTATAGCCCACATGCGGTGGCAATATAAACCCCTCGGGGGATGACCACGAGCCAAGCACAAGCCACAAAGATCGTCAGGATCATGTGGTTGTATTAAAATCCCTACGGGATTAAGTCCCCGTCCTTTGAACGTGTAATCACGAGCAAGGAACACTTCTACAACAACGAAGGAGATGCTGAAAAAGGTCTACGTACCAAGCACAATGTCCCTCGCACGTGTATCACGAGACACGGACAACAATTCGTCCTCCCGCAGCGGCCTACGGCACGAGGAAGACGACAAACGAACAAGGAGGCGTTCCCTCTCGCTATTCTCCACGAGACACGGCGAGAACTCAGAGCTTCAAAGCCTCGGAACCCCCCTTTTATGGAATCCACGCGAGAAGAAGGCCCGTCCGGGGGTGGAGGGACCCGTCCGGAGTCGCTCTAACCCGGACGGGTCCGCCCGGAGCAGGGGAATCCCGCGCGGGATCCCCCCCGGGGCGGGCAGACCCGCCCGGGGTCGGGTGCACCCGGGCGGGACCGACCCGGAGTCCGCGACCCCGGGGAGGTCCCCTCGGGGTGCGTGCGGACCGGGTGGGGACCACCCGAAGTCCGCGACCCAGGGGGGACCCACCCGGGGGCTCGCGACCCCGGGGAGGTCCCCCGGGGGTCCGCGACCCCGGGCAGGTCTTGCCCGGGGGGCTGCGACCCCGGGGAGGTCCCCCCGGGGGTCCGCGACCCCGGGCAGATCCCCCCGGGGAGCTGCGACCCCGGGCAGGTCCCCCCCCCCCCCGGGGGTTCGCGACCCCGGGAAGGTCCGGGACCGTCCCGGGGACCTCCCACCCCGGGGAGGTTCCATTCCCGCGCACGGACTAAAAAAATTTGAAAATGGGACCTCCCCGGGGTCATTTTCATCCCGTTGGACCCGTACGGGGTCGAACACTCCCGGGTAGGTTCCCCACTTCTATAAATAGACCCCCGGAGGTCCAATACGAAGGACACGAAAAAAAAAGAGAGAGAAGACACAAGTGACAACCTACGGAAGACACTTGAAGCCTTTGTTCGTTTGTTTCGGCCCGCGTGGGGTAAGTCCCCGAGTCTTGTACTTATGCCCCGTACGGGGTATATTTACGTTTATGCCCCTCAGCGGGCTTTGTTTGTAATTATGCCCCTCAGCGGATCATGTTTGTAAGTCTTTACGTCCCGGGACGACTAAGTCTTGTATTTCTGCCCTTATAATGGCGAAATTACAAAAATATCTTCCCGGGACTGTAAAAGACCGAAGTCCTGTAATTTGCAGTTATACCCTGTAATCTTTTGTAATTGGGACTACGTCCCTATCTCCCGCTCCAAAGCGGATGTTTGTACCGTCGACAACTCGCCGACAACCTTTGTACTCATATGGAATTATAAAAGCACTCGGCATGCTCCATGTGTGGCCTCGAGGGGAAATTGCATGAAAACCCTTGGCTTTCCAAAATTGCATATATACCCTTCCTTCAGCCAAATTGACAGAGACATACTTTCTATGAAACCCTTTGTCATTCTTTTGGTCCAGGAATGTCGTCAGCTCAGTCTCGCATTCGGGTATTACCTATAACCTAGGTATGGGGTATGGTAAAATTATCAAAATACCCCTGTAACCTAGAAATGGCCTAGTAGCCTCCCAAAACCCTCCAGAAAGAGCCTCAACGCCTTGGGGAGTTAGGGACCCAGTTTTACTTCCACTCCAGCCCAGAAATTTCATAAATACCCCTGGCTTGGAAAATTACCAAAATACCCCTGGGTTGGTAAAATTACCAAAATACCCTCGGGGTCCAGAAAACTTCCCTTTACTTTAAAAATACCTATGGCTTCCGCATATTTGCGCTTCCATGCCTAAATCTTAGGGTTTTGTTCAGACCTAGCCCTAATTTAGTTGTTTCTGTTGGTCGGTGGTGAGTGAGTGGACATTGTGAGCCCTCCGAGAGAGTTCGCCCTCAATATCAGAACCCTTGTAAAAGACTTTGGGGATTTCTTTGATAGTTAAAAAAAGGTGTTCGGACGTTAGACCGATGTAAATCAACACTGACTCCGGTCAGTGGGGAAAGGTCCAGCACTCGAACCCAAATCGTCTGATACTATGCGCATCCACGGAATAAACCTCTCTATGCAGAGGAATAACTCTTTTCAAAAAGACGCCATTTAATTCATTTCATTTTTCCTACGTCAAAAATATTCCGTGTCCAACAACTATATAGTACATATATATTATACATATATGCGTGTGTGTGTGTGTGTGTGTGTGTGTGTGTGTGAATATGTTCACATCTGCATGCATCCTGTGTCTTTGTCTTCGGTATAAACCCTTGTTGCATGTGAAATGTATGCATATGTCATCGGAAACACATGTAGGTGTCCCACAAAGCATAATTCATAAGCACTAAATTTGGGAAGATGTGTAACCAATACTCATGGGAGAAAGCATTCCAAAAACCTGTGCATGGTTCCAGTGCTCATGGGAGAAAGTCTCGAAAACATGGACAGGTTGTCAATGGATACCCGTACAAGGTAAGTCTGCAAAACCTATAGAAGTTGTCAATTGATACCAGTACAAAGTATCAGATGCTAGAGTCTCGTCCGGTAAAGTACCAAGCAATTATGTAGTACACATGCATTCTGTTTTACCAAAAATATCACAAATGCAATACACAGCATATCCCAGCTTCTGTGACATGAATGCTGACAGTATTTTGCATCCCAGAAATGTTCCCTTTCCTTAAATCAGACTACTGAGTGTCAATGAAGTGATGAAGTGGTAAAAATTTAAGATTTGAAAAGTCATGAAACTTGAACCTAATTGAAATGTTAGAGAGCTTACTTGTTCCTCCAACTCTTGCAAATAGCCTGCTTTCTTCTCAATCCTACTTCTTCGCGTGCAACGTTCAGCCTATGATAGTAAGTAGGCACAAGATAAGAAACAAAGGAAAACTAAAACATCAATCATATCTCCATAGTTTTGTTCGCAATGGAGAGGATAGAAACTAGAATCAGATATATTAGCTTTTTGGGGGGGTAAAAAGTTCACAATAGAATAAACCTTTAATTCTTCAATATCACTCTGACTAGTGCAAGGTAAACCCTTCCACTGTATTTCCTTTTTGTTTCTTGATATAATATCCATTGCAACGAGAACATTAATGGCATCATATACCCTCCGACGTATGTTTTTGTCCTCATACTGTTGCTGTTAGGCAAAGAAACACAGCATCAAATTTCAAAACAATAGTCAAAGGGAAAAAGAGAGGAAAAGAGGACCAAGAATCCTGACCACTTTTCCATCACTGGTGAGATTTGTAGCATACCTGATCTGGAGATACAAGATTACTACTAGGATCTACAAATTCAGCCACAAGTTCATCAGCAACCTGGGAGGTGGAGAAGAAATTGACAAACTGGTCATGCAAAGAAAATAATCAAATATAAACAGACTATAGAACATTATGGATATGAACTAAGGCTTGTCCCAGAAACAAGAAAAAAAGAATCAGACCCCATTCCACCAAACAAAAGGAAAGCAATGAAATATCGCCCGACAATCTAATGCAATAGGACACTGACTCCCACAAACCCAATAAAAATTCTGACAGATCAATTCCTCATGGTTTTTCCTCTAAACAAATAGTATAGCAACTTTTAGAGTTGCTCTAAAGCCAAAGAAGTGAGCACATGAACTCAACAATCAGCATATTCCAATTCAAAGAAATTCAGCCATGACAAATCCGATAATGGAAGCACAAAATAATAAAAACAAGAAAAGTTTTAAGAAAAGAAATGTTCATAGTAATCAGCTGATCATTTATGGAATCTGTTGATGCCTGTCAGAGTAGGGCAACTGCATGGCACATTGCCAAAGAAAGGTCAATCTTGAAATTTTCTGAAACAGAAAATTAACCAAAGGGGTAGTGTAAATAACTGACCATGAATTAAAAATTGGTCTAATAATAAAATAAGGCCATTTTTGGACCATCAATTCCACCAAACTGCACAGAACATGACCATAAGTTTGGACAATCTAAGGTTACTTTTAAGATTAAGGCAAGTTTAATAAAGAACTGGGTCCTTGGCATGTGAGTTACTTCGTAATAATGGTGCCACAATTTAGAGCAAGTGCAACAATACATTTAATTCGTGTTAAAGTACCCCAAGTTTAGATCATGCAGTTCATCCATGTGTCCAGACCAACACCATAAAACCTTATCCCATCTGTCTGGTGTCCACTTAGGAGTTTTTTTTTAAGAAGTGGATGGTACCACTAATTGTATTAAAAGAACAGAGGGATATACAAGCGTAATCAGTCAGCCCCCAAAACAATCCCTAAACAAACAACAAACCCAAAAAGTGCCTCAATGTACTCCCCAACAAAAAGAAAAGAGAGAAGTTGTGGGAGTCCACTTTACAACGGTTCTTAGCCCACTCACACACTCTCTCCCAAATAAAGGAGACGATCCTTTCCTCCACTCTAGCTTCCCTTCTGAAGATTCTTCTGTTTCTTTAGGACCAAAGATTCCAGAAAATTGGATAATTTCTTTCTTACATCAGCCTGACACCAATAGGCGATCAGTCAGCTCATGATGATATGAAGCAAAACCTACGCAGTCTACAAACTTTATAAATTGGTTCGGTCATAACCTCTCTCATTGCCTCTATCCAAGTTCCTTCCAGTTGTTCTCTTCCTCTCCTAGGGCCATCAAGAACCTGTGACCATATCTCTTTATCAGGTGCTCCTGTTGGTTTTCTTCAACATGCATGCATAAGATTGGGATCTCTTGCATAGGGATTGATATGGTGATGAAGAAGTTGTTTAGGAATATTACAAATAGGTGGAAGATAAGCATAACAAGAAACACTAATGGGGGAAGTGAACCAAGAAGGGAGGGAGTGATGTAGGATTGGGGGAGGTGTGGAGAACATAAGGAGGTAGAGGTGGTTGTCAACATTATCCTTCTATGGAGACAGTATCAGGGGACATTGGCATATCTGTTGTGGGAATAAGATAAGGGCAGTAAAAGAATTTTTGGGAAGATGTAACTTAGGCATCCATTCTTTGCAGTAGACTATTGTTTGACCAAGTTTTATTCTTGATAGCTACATCAAATATCAATTAAATTATGCATCATGCAAGTATGAGGATGCATACCTAGATGGACAGAAATATCAAGAGCAACACCTGTGACCTGGCTGTCCAAGCTCCGAACCAGAATAAGACAACCTAGCAGCAGTTAGAAACAGTGGGAATTGAAAACTGAAAGAAAGATGGGAAGAGAGAGGCCTAGTGTCGCAGGAAGAAGTAGCCGGTGGGTGGTCTGTTGACTCCCCCTGGCTGCTCTCTTTTGCAGAGGCCGCTCTGTCCTTAAAGCAACCCCTGCCAGTTAGTTAGAAGGGGTGTAAGGGGAAGAAAAAAATAAAAGAATAAGACCACCCTGCTGGCAATGTTCCAGGGACAGAAAAGGAAAGAAGGCAAGCCCTGCACCCCTCTCTAAAAACACCACTGCCGATGGGATTTCAGGGGTAAAATTAGAAAGGAAAAAAGAAAAGAAAAACTAAACTTGACCCGTCAGCAATATTTAGGAGGGCAAAACTCTGTGTGGGTGTGGGTGTGGAGGTTGGCTTTTCTTCCCAGCAGCAAGAAGAGAAGCAAGATACCACTGCCAGCTAAATTCAAACACAAAAAAAGAAAGAAGAACATTACTGGGGGGAGGTCTTTGAACATTACCAATAGAAGTCTTTGAACTGTGCCGGTCGGGGTCTCCTTGACCCCTCACCAGTATAAAACTGCAGCCCCATGTCCACTATAAATAGGCCATGCTGCAGCCTCATTGAGAAGGATTTTCTGAGCAGAGCAAAAAGCTCTAAGAGTAGGAGAGCTGCGAAGGGCAGTAGGAGTTTGAAGAAGAGAGGAGGGGGAAATAAAAAGGCTTCAAAGCCTTAAAGGATTTTGGTTCATTGCTCTTTAAGGTTCCTAAAGAACCTATCGTAATTAAAGGGAGAACCCTATGATACTATTCTGTTCTGAATTAAACTTGTTTGATCTTAATTTTACTTTGTCATCGAGTACAATCATGTTCCTGGATCTTAATTTTACTTTGATCCTTATTGGGCATACCCAAGCTCCGGTAATTATTAGGTCGGGAGGGGGGGATAAGAAGAGGGTGGTGAAGAGCTGATCAGGAGGTGTAAGATAGACATTCTATGTATCTAAGAATCCAAGTGTGGAGGAGACGAGAAGTTGGTTATGAGGGAGATTGGCAGTGGTAGACTTCCTAAGGGGGTGGCTGGCCCGGTGAAAGGTAGATCCAGGGGTATCATGATCCTCTGGAATCCTTTTGAAGTTGAAGGGTGGGGCAGGACAGGCTGGTCAGCAAGTGGGCTACCTCCCTATATGTCTGTAGTGTAAAGGATAGCTTCGCGTGGGATTTCACAGGGTATACGGCCCTCAAAACAGGGAGGAGAAACGACTTCTGTGGGAAGACTTGATGCGGTACCACCACATTTCAGGTCATCCTTGGTGTGTAGGAGGAAATTTCAATGCGGTGATAGCCCCATGGAAGAGGACAAGAGATTATGCTCATATAGGGGATATGGAGCATTTCACTAATTTCATCGAGGAAGCAGCTTTAGTAGACATTGGCATGGCTAATGGACAATACACTTGGTCCAATCTGAGAGCAAATCCCTCCTACTCTAGGTTGAACAGGTTTCTGTTGACTGGGAGGATCACTATCCTCATGTGCAAGTGCAATCTTTGACCAGAGCTATCTTGGACCACAAACCCCTCCTTTTGAAGACTAGTTGTTCTTATGATAGGAGAACTCTGGTTCAAAGAGGTAGATTTTATGAAACCAATCAAGAGAGCATGGTGTGTTCAGTGTATGGGCAGGTCAGCTATGGCTACTCTAGTTCAAAAGGTAAGGCATACGGCTCTAACTCTCAAAACCTAAGGGCAAACAAAACCCTCCCAAGTAAGACAGCTAAAGATAGAATTCTACAGCAAATTGAGAGCCTTGATAGGTTGGAGGAGGTAGGACTAATGGATGATGCTCACAGGAGGCTCAGGGACTCTCTCAGAACAGAATTTAAGGAGATTCTCTCTGGAGAAGAGATCTATGGAGGCAGAAGTCGAGGGACAGATGGATCAAAGAAGGTCACAAAAGCACTACTTACTTTTGGCGCATTGCTTCAAGGAAAAGGAGAGTCAGCACCATTACTTCATATGGGTGAGAGACCACTCTTTCTCCATTGATGAGGACATCAAGATTAGGGGCCAGGCCGGAGATTTCTACTCTAGATTACTTACAGAGGACGAGCAGAGCAGACCAAGGATAGTAGACGACCTCCTCCCCCACCTCCTTCCAGAGGAGAGGGAAGCCATCTTTCAGAGCATCTCAAAGCATGAGGTTGCTGAACCCCACGATTTTCATCAAATATTTTCCTGATTAATTACAGAGCAAAGAAATTAGGCAAATTAAACCTGCTACATGATGGCATAAAACGGTATAAAATCGTGGCCGTCACACGTGGATTAAATTTAAACGCCCTTGGCATCCTGTCGAGCGAGGGTTTTACACAAGAACTCGTGTGTTTTAGCACACAGTAATTTCATCAAACACCTAGTGGGCAGTGTTAAAATCACATACCCACGTAGCAAGAAGTCAAACAATGGCAGTCCTCGACGTCCGTGAACCGTTTCCAATGAGCCACGGAGTTCTCTCTCCACTCCGGCACCAAGGGTAGTAGGACGAAGTCCAAAGAAGTCAAGAAAATTAACAAAACCCGCCACGTGCCGCCGCCTTGCAAGAGAGCAGAAAACCTTAAACAATTCTGGGAAAATGGCAGTCAATTGGGGGGGTTATACCCTTTTCAATTTGAAGACCAAGGGGGACCACCCCTCTCCCCCTTTTCTCTCTTGGGTGACGCAAGGGAAGCCCTGAGGTGGCACCTTCGGGTTCTGTAGACCCGGACCGAAACTTGGAGGTGCCCACCTCCCGCTGTGCAGTCAAGGGGGAACCACCGGGTCTCCCCTCCTCTCTTCTCTACAGTGTGGCGGACCAAAGAAAAGAAAAAAAAAACAAAAGGACCAGGAGGGAGGCCCCCTGGGTCTGCAACCTAGTGGAGCCTTCCTCTGCCTTTTCTTGTTGCATCCTTTGTCCACAAAAAAGAAAAAAGGGGAAGGGAAGACCAAGGAACAAGAGCAAAACAGAAGAACTCACCTCCGCGTTGACTCCACCTCCTATAAATAGGAGGCTCGCTTTAAGAGAAAGAGGACTTTGGAAGAAGGCTCCTTTGGAGAGGAAGAAGAGCACTCGGGGTTGGAGCGAGCTTGGAGTAGACTTGGAGCAAAGGAGCAAGAGGTGGCGGCTTCTCTTGAGCTTTTTGTGAAGTTTTAAACTTTGTTTTGTACAAAAAGACTCACTTAAAAGGATACTTTACCAAAAATACCCTCACGTGAGAAAATGAAGTTGTAATTTGATTTCAAATGATCAAAATAAGGATGATAGTACCAGTTTCGGTATCGGTTTTGGTCAGGACCAAAACCGAAACGTACCGGTTTCGGCCAAAACCGGTTCAAAACATTCAAAAAGGCAAAAATTACAGTATGTAGGTCGCCAGGTCCGAAACCGGACAGTTTCGGACAGAAACCATTAAAAAAAATTAGTTTCGGACCTGCTACAGTGAGCATGTCCAAAACCATTTCGGCCGATATTGTCATCTATGGATCAAAGTCATGGAAAATTTGTAATGATCCCAAAATGACAAAGTTCTGGGAAATTGACGTCAAATCATGGGAACAACCCTAACATTTGTAAAAAATACAATTTTACCCTCATATTCTATGAAATTGCAAAGATGTCCGTGGGAAATTATGCAAGATTTCAAAAGTTCTTGAAGGAAGGTCCAAGTTTCATCAGATATCTTAAAAGCATGAAGAAAACCACGACATTAATGAAAATTACAGCCTCACCCTC
Source organism: Amorphophallus konjac (assembly GCA_022559845.1). Lineage (NCBI taxonomy): Eukaryota > Viridiplantae > Streptophyta > Magnoliopsida > Alismatales > Araceae > Amorphophallus > Amorphophallus konjac. The sequence goes on along the minus strand of CM040127.1, from coordinate 40,025,796 downwards.
ACATTTTGTGAAATTGTGGAGATACCCTCAAAAAGATTATGCAAAAGTTCAGAGTCCAGAAATTCTTTGGGAAATATTGAAGTCTGTTCAAATGTGTACAAAGCTAATGGAAAAACTATGCTCAAACCTACAAGATTCGAAAATTGCAACTATATCCCAGAAAAGTTATGAAATTGCATAAGTGCCCCTGAAAAGTTAAGATGGAAGGCTTATTCTCTTCAACATAAACCATCAGTTCACAAGGAAATCACAAATTTACCCTAATTTAGGGATAATTATGAATAAACCCTAATTTAGAAAATTGCAAATATACCCCTGCTCAACGGCATAGAGGTTTTCTCTCGGCTCGAATCCCTGATATCACAGTTGATATCGTAGGGGTAAAGAGAATCTTTAGCGGTTAATCAAAGATGTTCAGACTCGTTCCGATGTAAATTAACACCAACTCCAGTCAGTGGGGAAAAGTCAAGTACACGAACTCTAAATCATCTGATAAATCACGGACGCGAAATTATAATATGCGTGATAATCAATTAGACAAAATATATGCATATTTATCCAACAAAATAGATACAATAAAATTTAAAACTCCCGCACGCGTTAAAACAGAGGTCTACCAGGCTGTGTTTTCCCTTGCAAGAGACAACGCTCCAGGCTCGGATGGCTTTCCATTGGCTTCCTATCAGAAGTGCTGGGACATCATTAAGGGGGACCTTATGACAACAGTGAGGAAGTTTCTAGAGGGAAGGGCTCCTTTGGGGGCATCAATAAACCCTCGTAGTCCTTACTCCTTATCCCTAAGCCCCTCTTTGGTATCGGGTTAGCCCTAAGTTAGCTCAAAGTTAACCCAAGGTTAACCACTTTTGTGCTTTGATTGATGGTTTGGGTTAATCGAGTTTATATCTGGGCTAACCACGGGTTATCCCCGAGTTACAAAACCCACTGGTAGAGGTGGGTTTATATGTGGGCTAACCTCATTAAATGCGCTCTCTCTCTCTCCCTCGCGTGTGCGCTCTCTCCTCTCTCTCTCTCTCTCTCTCTCTCGTGCTCTCTCTCCCGCGCTCTCTCTCCTCTCTCTCTCGCACTCTCTCTCTCCCCTATTTATTTGTTAAACTAGATTTAACAGTAAATTGTTATAACTTTTATCATCTTTAAATTTTTAATTAGTAATATTAATGATAATTTTAATCAAAAAAATTATTATTATAATGGTATATTTATCATATAGAATATATTAAAAATATTTTTATGAGTTAAAAATAAAGATATTAAAGTAAATAGTAATTTTTAAAAACATTTGTGACTTTTAAATTGTAATGAGTGAGATTAATGATGTTTTATCAAAAATTTATTGTCATGGTATATTCAATTTATAGAATATATTAAAAAAATATTTAAAAAATAAAATAAAATACTTTTTAAGATGAATAGTAACCTGAGCATGTAATAATATCATTTTTGACTTTTACATTTTAACTAGTGAGATCATTGATGTTATTCATCAAAAAAAATATTTTCATGGTATATTCAATTTATAGAATATCTTAAAAATATTTAAAAATTAAAATAAAATAAAATTATTTTAAGATGAACAATAACCTAAACACGTAATTAATGTCATTTTTTACTTTTAAAGTTTGATTAATGAGATTATTGCTGTTATTTATCAAAAAATAGTTTATTTTCATTTTATATTCAATTTATAAAATATAATAAAATATTTAAAAATAAAAAATAAGATAAATAGTAACTTATACCCTTAATTAATGATGTTTCTGTGTTTTAAATTTTAATTAGTGAAATTAATTATGTTATATATCAAAAATATTTTTATTTTTAAGATATATTCAATTTGTAACATATATTAAAAATAATTTAAAATAAAAATAAAATAAAAATTTAAAGATGAATAGTAACTTAAACTCATAATTAATGTGTGTGTGAGAGAGAGAGAGGGGAAGGGAGAGAATGAGAGAGAGAGAGAGAATGAGAGATATATTAAAAAAAATTTAAAAAGTGACATAAATATAAGATTTTGGTTGTCATCATTACCGAGTTAACCTACTACTTATCAAACCACACTGGATTAAAAATAGATAAGCCCATCTCCTTACTCCCAGATTAACTCCTCTCCTATCAAACTAAAAATGGATTAACTCCAGACTACTTTAAGCGAGTTGAATTAGCCCACCTTTAACCTAACTCACTATCAAATTGAGCCTAAGAAGCAAGGAGCTCAGGACTTCAAAGATTTCAAGCCTATCAGTCTTTTGAATGGTACATACAATATCATTTCCAAAGTGCTAGCAGAGCGGTTAGACCGAGTGCTGAGCAGGTTGGTCAACAAATTCCAGGGTGCTTTCATCAAGGGGAGACACATTCAAGATAACTTCTAGGTAGCTCATGCGTGCCTCTTTGGTATGAAGTATTAGAGGAAGAAAGGGGTAGCCTTGAAGCTAGACTTTGAAAAAACTTATAACATGGTCAATTGGCAGTGCCTTCTTGATGTTCTAGAGAAGATAGGCTTTCGGTGAAATGGATACGCTAGGTTCGTGCTTGAGCCTCTTTTGTTCTTGTTAATGGGAGGCCGACTCATTTCTTCCACAGTGGTATGGGTTTTCGACGAGGGGATCCCTTGTCCCCTCTCCTCTTTATACTCATGGCCCATATCTTGAGCAGGGTCTAGCTAAGAGTGGAAAGTTCAAGTTTGATCAAGGATTTCCAAGCTGGAAGAGGCGGCCCATCTGTTACACACCTTCAGTATGCAGATGATACTATTCTTCTCCTTATAGAGGAGCACCAATTTTTTATGGTCGGGCTTTTATTGGAGCTGTTGGAGACGATTAATGGTCACAAGGTTTACTTCCATAAAAGTGTCATTGTAGGGGTAATATGGAGAATAGAGTCCTTCAGAGGGCGGCTAATATCTTGGGCTATCATATAAGAGTTTTCCCCATATCATATCTAGGCCTTCCACTGTCCCCGGGTGCTCTACATTGTGCAGATTGGCAACCATTAGTGCAGAGATATGAGATTAGACTGATAGATTGGAAGGCTAGGTTGTTATCCTATGGTGGTAGACTTGTCTTATTTAAGTCAGTATTGGACAGCATTCCCATTTACTTACTATCCATGTTCCGGATCCCAAAGACGTTGGCGAGAAAGGTGGAAGCTATTCAGGGGAGATTCTTTTGGCATGGGAGTGGAGGTAGGTGTAGAGGATAGAATGATATCAAGTGAGGTAGAGTGACATCCAACAGGGAGGCGGGAGGTGTGGGGCTTAAAAATGTAAGGGATCTCAATTTGGCTCTCTTGTACAAGTGGATGTGGAGGCTGGGGTCGGGTGAGGAGGGGCTATGGACCCAAGTGATCAGGTAGAGATACTATAGTAGGATGGGGGTCTGAGACCCAACTCCTTCTTCTCAGCAGCATATTTCTCCTATTTAGCGAGATATCTTGACTTGCAGAAACATATCTCTTCCAACGTCCAGATCCGATAGGGAAAGGCAATCAATGTCTTTTCTGGAAGGACATATGGTGCAACAATTTCACCCTAGAGGCCTCTTTCCCAGGCCTCATTGCAGTTTCAGCAGCCCCTATGGGTCGGTTTCCCAGGCTTTTGACGCTCATAGGTCAGGATGTACCTGACCACCGACTTCCAGGAGGGGGCGCACGCTCGAGAAGATTAAGCAATTTCAAGCCCTCCACCTCATGAATTTCACCCCTATGCTCGACAAAGAGGATAGCTAGTCATGGAGGTGGGGGAGGGATGGATCCTTCTTGGTCCGTTGAACCTACTCTTTTATTTCTGATGGAGGAATCCGATACAGCTTCGCCCTGCAGATTTGGCGGCCCAGAAGCTCACTAAAGGTGACGATTCTCATCTGGAGAATCTCCTATAGGAGGTTGTCCACTCAGGACATGTTACCTTTCCTCCATGGCGTCTCTCTGACTTGCTATTTGTGTGGAAAGGAGGATGAGACCTTGGATCATCCATTCGTGGATTGTTCTTACTCAGAGAGTTTGGGAGGAGCTGACGAGGAGGACACGGTGCGCTATCGGCTGCCACAGAGAGGTGCTTCCCCTCATAGAGACTTGGAGTAGATGTTGGACCCTTAGAGGTGACTGAGTTATCTGGTGGATGATTCTTCATGCTACTTTGTGGTCTTTGTGGGGGGAGCAAAATAGCAAGACCTTCAAAAGAGAAGTTAAGGCAAAGGAATCATTGGTTCTATTTATTTGTGACCGGGTGAGGAAATGGGTTGATCTACTTTGTAATGTGAATTCCCATAATTCGTCCCTTTTTGCTTTATGTGGTGATTGTGGGGTTTTGGGGGCGTAGAGGGGCTACACTCGCTTAGTGAGCTCCATGTTTCTGTACAGGGATCTTTTGGGCACTTACTGATTACACTTGTACATCTCTCTCTCTTTTAATACAATAGTGGTACCACCCACTTTCAAAAAAAATATCTCATGATTCAAACTTCAAAACCTACTTGCCCATGAACCATGATCTGACCCTAGTTCATCATCTGTAAATGCCATTATCACATGAATGTCAGCTGAAATCTTCACGTCATTATCAACGCATGAACTTGTTCTTAACACATAAATGGCGTTAATGATGCCAAATCCTTGGAATGAATTATCATGCATATCAAATATGAAATGCTCAAAACATTCCAAAACACAACAAAGTTCAGAAAGAAATCAGTGGAAATCAGAAAATAACTGTTAAAATGGACAAAGGTCTTTTAATAGTGAGAAGTTTCCTTAAGGTGTATTACACCTAGGAAGATGATTAAATGCTCCCCTCTAATGAAACTAAAGGCTGTTAAATCCAAGGAAGGCGGAATCGGGGATCAGGATCGGATCGCCCGGTTCCAAACCGATCCGGGTCGGTGGGATCGGCCGATCCTGGACCGATCCCGGCCGAGTCAGGACAGCTGACTCGGCTAGGGATATAAGTGTCTAAAAAAATCAAAATAAATCTGGAAAAATATAAAAAAAATATAAAAAGCATTCTAACATAGATCTATATCAAATTTAATGTGAAATAGGTGACATTTGCTCATCATTTTGTGAAATAGGTGCATGCATTGATTAAGTGCATGTATCTATGTGCATCAGTCTTATGGACTAACTGGAAGTCTGCAGATTGTGTGACCCATTTATTGGTTGGGATTCAATAATTTAGCAGTGGAAAGATATGTAATGCATGCTCTTTGCTTGAACATCAAAGTTAGAGGGAACTATCAACAAGGCAATCTCAGATTTAGTTTGACTTTAGTTGAATATTTGGTATTCTAACTAATACCAGAATGGTTAACCTGTTTATCAGTAGCTTTACATATTTGCAAGCTTGAAACAAGGAATAACCTAGGTTTCCTTCAAAATCTGTGCAGACACATCATTGAAAATGATTTTTTATTTGCTTTTGGTAACCTGAACATGTACAAAGGTTAATCAGAAAAAATGAATATCAACAGAAAAAAAAATTGACACTAAAAACATCATCAATTCTGTGCATGATTGACAATATGATAAAGCTTTTGCATTCAGTTAACCCCATCTGTCAATGTTGATTGAAAATCACATCTCAGATGATCTAAAATCTAAAATGAGTATGATGCATTTCAGAACAAGAGGCATTCCAAAACTTTTGATAGCCAATTTACAAAAGCAGTGCATAGCAATGGGTTTTGGACACAGAAATCAACTTATAAAGGCACATCAGAACTTTGACAATCAAAGCACAACTCAAAAAATTCATGGTTTTAGTGAAATATGAAGAAGTGATGCATTTGGTAATGGAATGCAGAATCGGCCTAGGATCGGCCGATCCGGGCCGATCCGGCCGATCCCGAGCATGGATCGGTTCAGTTGGGATCGGGATCGGATCGTTTCGCCCGAAATCCGATCGGATCGGGCGATCCGATCCGATCCCAACTGATTCTGCCTTCCATGGTTAAATCCATGAAACGGGGTTACTTAATCCTAATTCAGAATCCATCGAAAATGCCCTCTCACAAAATTATCATGCACTAATAAGGGCATGATATAAGCATCGTTTTCGTGGGGAAGGCCGATTCCTCTTGAGTCCGAAGTCATGCTTTGCCGCCGCTCGCCAGAGTTCAGCTCAGGCGGGGGAGCTCATCATCAGGGGGGGTCGCCGGCAACTCTCCCACCAGTTTCAACTGTGGCCGCCGGAGCCACATTAAATGTTTATGTCGGCAGGGAGCGCGGATCCCAGGGGTCTGCGGTGGAGGTGGGGGAGCGGCTCGTTTGTGGATGCGGTCAAGTCCTTCCCACCGACGTTGAGGCAAAACTAGCAGGAGATGGTCAGACACTGGTGACCTTACAACGGAGGTCTTGCAAGGTAAGCGGAAGTGGCTATAGAGATGTTTATGTGTCTCCATGCTCGAAGGTCAGGCGGAGGCTAAGGAGGTCTAGAGGCATCTGATGGAGGCATTTGGTGGCAGATGGGAGGTCGTGAGGGTCACTTCCTCCACTTTTCTCGCAGTCAGGGAGGAGGAGAACGTTGTGGCCAAGATGGTGGTGATGGGCTGTCTGACGGTCTATAGTGCCCTGGTCCGGCTCCTCCAATGGTCGGAAGACAAAGGCACCTTCGCAAACCCACCGGTGAGAAGGTATCGTGTCGTCTTTGAGAGGGTCCCGTTCCACTTGTACGACAATGGTGGATTGGCATTTTTGGCCAGGGGGTTCGGTCATGTGGATGCCGGCACCTTGGGATTCTCTCCCATAAGCTCTCAGACGTCGATGGTCGCCGTCGTTCAAGTGGCCAACCCTTCCGACATCCCGGCGGACATCTTTGTGGTCCTTGATGGCGTCTTGGTCGTCATTAGGCTGTGGCTTCTAGAGGTAGACACAGGAGAGGGGGCACCAGTGTCGCAGCTAGGGTTTCAGGCCCAGAGTCGCGAGGTAGGAGATGGGCGGTCCGGGCGGGAGTCCATGGTCGATTCAATTTTGAATCGACTGCCCTGCAGCTACTCCCAGTCGGATCTGGTTGTCGTCGACCGAGGCGGTCTAAGCTCTAAGGCATGAGGGGGGTTCGAGTGTCGCGGTGGAACAAGTGGGCGGGTCAGGCGGGGAGACTCGCAACTTACCAGTTACTCTGAATCATAACGGGTCGTTGGGACCCATTATAGGTCGTCTCCCCCGCCCGATTTCACCGGAGGAGAGGCGACAGTAGCCTAAACAGAGCCTACCGATCATCGGTGTTTAACTCACGGAATCAAATAATAAAGATAAAAAATAAAATTGTTGTTCAAAATGAAAGAACGAAACATTCGTCTATTGAACATATGCACAAATAAGTTAGCTATAACATGTGCATTATTTATTATGTGGATTGAGTTTATCAGACGATTAGGGTTCGGGTACTGGACAATTCTCCACCGACCGCAGTCAATGTTTATTTACATCGATACGATCCCGAATATCCTTGATTAACTGCCAAAGAAAATCGTCAACCGATACAACATCAGTCATGATGCTAAAGGCATAACTACAGGCACCATGCCATACACCGTTATGTCAGTTGTCAGAAGCATTTGGGAATCCTAAAAAGTTTTGCAAGCCCGCCTGGTGTCGATATGTGGATTGAGGTGCTTAGCGACCTTTGTACCCGTCGAGGTTACACATATAATTTCAAGGTTAAAACCTATTGTTTGTTTGCCATTTGACCTCTCGCCGAGGCTTGGTTGAAATTTGTTGACAACCCGGGGGAATGAGGTTAAGGTTCCCCAAGAAGCCAACATCTGATGACTGTTTGACCCCTGTCAGGGCCCAGACTTTTATGACCATGGAGATACCAATTAAAATTTGGCTAATCAAAAGACTCCTTTAATAGACGAAGTCGAGTCAATTTCAGACGCCGTCGTCGTTTGATCATGCTACTAGACATAATGTCCTTTGTCAATAACATTCATACAATTTTGAAAACCCACGGGCTCACATAGTCACAAACACGTTTTTATAAATCATTGGAGAAAATACATGGCATTACGATAATATCTGTAATTACAGAATTTTCTTGGCAAGTTTTGAGCTGTACAAGACCCCTTTTACATAGACAATCTGGGCTTATACATATTTCCCGGACATACTCTGGGCGTTTACACGATTACAAGGCTCATAAGGGGATTTTTACAAAATTAGAAGTTTGGGAAGACATGACATCATTTCTCCAAAGAAATACATGAATTACATGAATCACAGGGTTGTTTGTGATGTACATGGGCCAAGAGAGGGATTTTTTTAATGTCATACTCTCACGGCACAAGCACAACAGAGTACGAGCACGAACAAAACCCAAAGGATGGGCTTTCAGATGCACTAGCACAAAGCACAAGCAGTCTTCCTCTCTCCTGCGCTCTCCTGCGTTATGTGTGTCCCCTGGGTCCCACTAGGGGGTATTAATAGAACCCACGTGGGGGTTAAATGCGGTCCAAAACCCCCCAATTGGGGGTTGGATCTAGTCCAAACCCCCCAATTAGAGGTTGCATCCAGTCCACCCCCCCCCCCTAATTGGGGGTGGATCCGGTCCAAAAATCAAAAAAAGGGAGGTTAACCCATATAGATGACCTTCCCACTGCTCACCGAACCCATAATTTAGGTACTCAGTATAAGTGAGAAGGGGATTTCTTCAAGTTTGGTGCCCCTGCCACGAGGGAACTCTTCGACGTGGGAGTCCACTGCCAAGCTTGATGAAGGTGATGGTGTGTTTGACACCTCATAGGACTCCCTTACAGAGTCGTCAACCTTGGGCTCAGCTTCTGCTTGCCCGTGATGGGGAGGTCGCAGTCCTATGGCATTAACTGCATAATGGACCTTGAAGTCCGTTTCCTGGTCGTAGCCAAGTCCCCTTGTGTCTTTGCGAGAGAAAGGAGGTTGTCCACGGACCTGTGGAGGGTTCCACAACTGATGAAAATACGCCGCTCGTGCAGGGTCCAGAGTTTGCGGGATGTGCTGCTTTTTACACATTTCCCTTATGTATTTTGGCATGTCGTCCATCTTCGGGACTGGCTCTGGCACCATATCGGCGGGAGTATTCCAGCCGAAATCATCTTCAGGGGGGCACAGTGGGACTAAATCACCTTTGTAAAAGACGATCGGCTTGTCCCTCTTGCCTTTGTTGCGTCGCCTCCTCCGTTGATAGGAGACTGTAAAGGTCTTCAACTGTTCCACCTCATACTCTTCCCGTTGGGACGAGAGTTGAAGGCACTTAGGCGGTAAGGAGATACTCCCGTCAAGGACCCGGCTGATGAGGCTGGCTTCAAAGTCAACATTCCGCCTTTCTGGTTGAGTCGGCTTGGAGGTGGCATTGAGGCTCAGCCTATGCAGCCTTACCATGTCTTGGTTGATAGTGAAGAGCTGCCCTTCTTCGACTTCATGGTTCACCTTTTGTTTCCCCTTATCTTTTAAAGGCTCGGGTATTGTTAAAGTGGGCTTCCCAAAGTATAGTGAAGCATCGGCCAGAGGGCACTCATTGGGGTGGAACGGAGCCTGGTCTGCGAAGACCATATGTTGCTCCCCTTCCTTGGCATACTTAATGCACTGATGCAAAGTTGAAGGAACGACCCAATTCTCATGAAGCCAAGGTCTTCCAAACAGCATCTTGTAAGATGTGTCAGAATTGATGATATAGAATGTCGCTTGGGTGATAAAATCGCCCAAGGCAAGTTTGACTACAACCCGGCCAAGCGCTTCCTCGGAACCCTGATTGAATCCAGAGATTTTGACATCGGTCACCTTTTGCAAATAAGGTGCCAAGTAAAGAGACTTGAAAGTCTTCAAAGGCATGATGTTGACGGCTGCTCCGGTGTCAACCAAAATGCGATTCACGTCATGCCCATTAATCGTCCCCTTCATATATAAGGGGCGATTATGACACGAGAGGATAGCAACATGTCTTTGTCCGTGAAGGAGATGTTGGCTGTGAGTGCTTCATATGCCTGGGCTTGCAACTCTGCAACATGGGCTTCATATGCCTCTGGATCTTGAAGTATCTTGACAAGAGCCTCTCTGAGGTCTTTGCTCCAGGCAATGGCTTCCCAAATAGTGACATTTGTTGGGAACCGCTTCATATGATGAATGATTTTGCGGTCTGCCCGAGCACGGGTCTTATCAAATGGCGGGATGATCTCCGCCAGAGTCTTCGGCGCTTGGCGAGGCTTCTCTCGCTTAAAAGGGCGCTCCTCCGTATTCTGGCCTTCCGCATCTTCTTGGAACAGCGGAGCCAAAGATTCCTCTGGAGGTGGCAAAGGCCCATCATGCTGGTCTTCATTAGAATGACCGGCCTGGCTCGCGGGCTCGACCCTGTTGGAGGGGCCGGCCAGCTCTGACGCCTTCTCGCACTTTGGCGACTTGGCCGACGCCTCTTCTTCATCGGAGGATGTGATTGTAAAAGGTACACCACCTGGCTTAGCCGTTGAGATGGGGCCTGAACCCTCTGAGGGGCTGAGGATGAAAGGGATTCCCCGAACTTGAGTTTCTGGGACAGGACCCGACTTTTCCCCTCTGAACAGTATGACCCGGTCAAGAGCCAGGGGACCTTCATGTCCACGTCCTCGGCTACGACCTCGGCCACGTCCCCGGCCATTTCTTGCCGAGCGGCGCTGATATGTCGCCATAGGAGCCTGGCCTCCAGTGCTATCAGCTGTGGGATAGTAAATATTGTCAGGCGGCGGGATCGCCACCATGTTGCAGGAGAGCTCTTGCAGCATTTCCTCGAGCATCTCGACAGTGAGCTCCTCATCTTTGTAGAATAAGGAGAGCTCTTCCGGGATTGGGAACTGCTCTCCCTCTTCAAGACGGTGAGCCATTTCTCGGAGCCATTGAAGAAGCCGGACTTTACGCCCAAACTTGTCCCAGGGAATATATTTGTCTAGAGTGACAACCCTGGTGGGACGAGGGGAAGTATACTCTTCCAGCTCATCTATGAGCTTTTGAAGTCTTTGTAAAGGAGTTGGCTCCTTAGGGGCCTCCATAGCTGCCGCTTGCTCAGCTTGTTTCTTCAACCTCCTCTTCAAATTCTTCCTGCGATTTTTCTCTTGTTTCTTTTGGCGTGCCGCCTCTTGAGAAGAGAGAGGACTTTGCTTTGGAGGTGGGACTTGCTTGCCCCCAGAATTTTGCGTCTTGCTCCGGGCTGACTCCTTGGGAGTTTTAGCGCCACGGCTCTTTCGGGAGGTGACCTTGGTCCAATTGGCTTCCTCGGGTTGAACCTGGAAGGTGGCATTGATTGCCTGAGCAATTATTTCAGGAGGCAACTCCTGGAACTCTGCCAGTCCACAGTGGGGTCTCTGGGAGCTTTGTAGTTCCACCGACTTTGCTTGGGCTGGTGGGTTGGCCTGCTTGAGCTGCTGAGGCCTTTCTACAATTGGCGGCCTCGCTGGGCTGACAGAGGCTTTAATTGGGATCTTTGCGGGCTCAAGAAGTCGAGTCCTCTCCACGACTAACGGCCTTGCTGACTGGGCAGGAGCTTTGGCTGAAGGTTCTGACGCCTTGGCTTTGCCTTTGTTATCTGGCCGAGAGTTCTCTTTTATGATGATGCCAGGCCGACTCGATCTGGGACGGACCTGGGAACTCTCTCCCGTGACTTGGCTTCCTGGGTTCTGGACCTTAGGCCCTTTATAGGTGGCTGTGGCCTTGCCTTCAGTGAGTAATGGGAATTCATCATTTTCCGCAGGCTCACTTGGTCGGGCTAACCGGGAGAAAGCCTCAGCTTCTCGCCGAACCTGCTGAAGAGTTTCCCTGGCGGCCTCTGCAAGACGCAACCTCGTCATGGAGTTCCCCTGAGTATCGACAACCCCTCTCTGGATGAGGGCTTCAATGAAGTCTTGAACCTCTGGACATTGCCGAGTGGGGTGAGACACCCTTGCATGATACTTGCAATAGCGGGGGTGCCTCTTGGCCATCTCATTGTAATAAGACGGCGGGTCATGTGTCAGCACCCAGCCATCCTCCAGGAGTTTATCGAAAATCCTCTCAGTGTCTTCTTTAGGAAAAGAACACTGATGGGAAAGTTGTCACCCCGGATACCATAGTGTGGAGTTGGGCGATTGGGAACTAGCTCCCTGGGAACTGACTCCCTCCTCCTGCGGCTCGGGGAACTGGAAGGCTGCCGAGGCATGTATGACGTTGACGGAGAAGTGAAGGCTCTCCCGTGCGTGCGGCTGCGGTGGATCGACCAGGAATTCGCCCATATCAACCTTCCCTCGCCTGATTAAGTCTTCGGCGAGGTCCTTGAAAGTCTCACAGTTGTGGATAATATGGCCAACAACTTCATGATATGGGCAATAGCCCTAATGAAAAGCAGCACCTGACGTCTGCTCCACGGGTAACGGGCTAATCAACCCCGCCCGCTGACATGCGAAGAAGATATTGGGAGTTTTCTCCAAAGGGAAGGAGTATAACTTCTCTGGGAGCTCGACTTGAAGTGGAGCCTCCACGTCTTCCGGTGAGTCCTCCTCGTCTTCAGATGAATCCGAGGACTCTTCAGAGAACCAACCCCTGAACGGGGCCCGACCCGTGGGTGATACACTCGCCTCCCGTATGTGGGCTGGAGCTAACCCCCTGGCAAATGGGCCAAAAGGGAAGGTGGACAACTGCTGATCAATGCTCTCTAGGAACTGCAGCAAGCGCCTTTGTTCCAGTTGCAATTGCTGGATTTCCCCTCGGATCTTCCGGATGGTCCTCCGCAGCGCTAAACATTCAGGGAATGAGGAAGGAGTTGTCCCTGGGCCAGTGTGGGACTGTTGATTTGAAGGTCCGGCCTCGGAGGCGTTAGTGCTCGAGACCATCGCCACCATATGAACCACATTAGCCGACCGGTTCGATCGGCTCTAGGCATGAGGTTGAGGTGGGTCGACTGCGTGGCCCAACATATTTACCAAGCCCTTTTGAATGAGCTCTTCCGCTATGTTCTTAAAAATATAGCAATCGCCGATGGTGTGACCCACGGTGATACACACAATAGGTAGGATCCTCTGTCTTGTCCACCTTTGAGTGCTTCCGCGGATCTGGCAGGGTGATGAGCTGCTCTTTCATGCATAGATCAAAGAGCATTTTAGTATGCTCTTTCCTGAAGGAATACGGCGTCTTCATGTTCTCCGCCAACCGAGACGCGCTTGCCTTGGCATCAGGCTTCTTGCCATTGCCTTTAGACTTTCCTTCCCCTTTATCTCCATTCGTCGGGGAGAAGTCAACGGCATTTACCTCCTTGCCGCTAGCCAGACGGTCTTTGGAGGATTTGCCTTTGGCAGAAGCTTGTGTAGGGTGGTCGGCAAAGAACATCTCAATTTCCGCCACCACCGTGTTCAACTGGTCAAAGCTTCTGATATTGGAGCCCAGAAACTTTTCGCTGACTTCTGCCGAGAGACCCTTGCGACAGATGGTGATCGCATCTTCAGACATCGGAGGATTATCGCAGCGCATGCTGACGTCCCTCCATCGCTTGATGAAGTCCAATGTTGTTTCACCCTTCTTCTGTCGAAGGGAACAAAGCTCTGCTAAGGAGACTTTGCGTTCGACCATTTGGAAGCGGTCGACAAACTTCTTCTGCATATCAGCCCAATCAGATACTGAATTGGGCTTTAATCTTGAATACCACTGGAAGGCGGTGCCAGTCAAAGACGTGACAAAATACCGCAGCAAATATGCCTCTTCCAGGGCTAATTCACCCATGGCCGTCATGTAATAGGCCAGATGTTCATGCGGAGAACCCTGCCCGTTGAACTTCTGGAGCTTCGGGGCCTTCGGGCAATCTGGTGGAAGTTTCTTGAATTGATGATGGAGGGGATATGGCACGCTGTACAAATCAACGGTAGCCACACCCTCGCCATGTTGAGCGAACTCGCTTCCACGATGCGCTCGATCATCTGCTTCTGCGCCATGAGGCTTTCTGCGGCAGCAGTAGCAGATGACCGCACATTGGCTTTATGCAGCGGGACTTCGAAGTCCACCGCCAGTGGGAGTCTTGCAGCAGTGGCGGAAGCGTTGGCTGCTGCTGGAACAGGAGAAGGCTGCTGATCCGCTCCAGTAGGTGCCGCCTGAGGCGGGGAAGGAACCTCCTTTTCGCGCAAAAGCGACTGTAGCAGGTTCTTGAGCTCTTGGTTTTCCCGTCGAAGCTCGTCCAATGTGGGGGACCGTGGCTCTTCTCCCAGCTCTTCTTCGTGCCGGGAGTGACTGTCCCCATCAACACTGTGGACGCCTTCCTGGCGCTCTTCTTGCCGTGCCGACTCAGGCTGAGATGTACCGGCGGCCGGCGCCTGCTACGTCTGCGCTAGAATCCGGGAGACCGGCCTTGACCTCCTTAAATTTTGGATGGGTTGATCAAGCTCTCCCGAGGTGTTCTCGGGCTGTTTGTCGCCGGAGGTGGCATAATAGGTGAACACTTTGACGGTGTCATCGGTCACCTGGACCACCCGCTTTTTCTTGGGCGATTGTCGCTCCGGCTTGGGCGGCCTCCCAAGTCTGTCAAAGACCGACACTCGGGATGTGGATGCTTGAGGGGAGCGACCCTCCTCCGTGTGCGTGGAACTGGCCCACAGGGAAGTCGGCCGCACCTTCTTGCCAGCTCCACGGCCCTTCTGCCCCCGTAGGGGCTGATTTGTAGATCTCGGAGAGACTGAGGCCTCAGTGCTTGTCGGACTCCGCATTCGTCGCAGATCCGACATGCGGAAAGGCTCCTCCGCCCTCGCGCGCCTTATAATTCGGGCCTCCTCCTTGGTGACCCAGATCTTCTTTAGATGGAGCTGGCGCTCCTCCACTTGGTTGCCCCCTGTCCTTGGACGGGGAGCTCGTGGCTTGGGCCGTTGCAGAAGGCCATGAGTTGCCGCCGATACGGCATACTGCTCCTTCTTCGCTCCTTTCTCCCGGACTTGCCGGAGGGGTTCGAAGCGGTTGGAGGTAGAAATAGTCGGGACGTGACGATCCCGTGGCAGGATCGGCTCGCCTCCATCGAGCCAGATGCGAATATCTCCGACGATTACAGTCTTGCCGGAGCACCCTGGCGGCTACGGCGTTGCCCCCATTGGGTAGGGGCGACGGTGGTGGCGCCCGCCATAGGCATGACGTCATCCTGACGACGACGGCGTTGCCCCCGTTGAGCAGGGGCAGCACCTCTGAGGGTGGCCGCATTGGAGTTGGGGCCGTTACGGCGACGGCGTTGCCCCGTTGAGCAGGAGCAGCACCGACAGTAATCTGGTTGACCGAAAAAACTCGGTCGTTTGCTGAGACAAAGGGCCTGACACCTTTGGTATGTGAAAAGTTGGCCGGACGAAGTCGGCCGGCTGCTGCAATAGAGGGTCTGGCACCCTCAAAAGCTTGCTTGTTGGCCGAGCAGACTCGACCAATTGTTGAAGCCGAGGGCCTAACAACCCCGACGGCTGGGTTGTTGACCGGGCGGACCCGGCCAGTGGAAGCGGAGAGCTTAACGCCCTCTATAGTCGGCTTGTGGACCGGATTGACCCGGCCAGCTACTGGGGCCGAGGGCCTAACACCCCCGACGGTTGTCTTCGCGACCGGGCGAATCCGATCAGCTGAAGCGAAAGGCTTGACGTCTTCAGTAGTCTTCCTGACCGAATGAACCCGGCCAATTGATGGAGCCGAGAGTCTGACACCCCCGATTGTTGGCTTGTTGACCGGGCGAACCCGGTTAGTTGATAAAGTCGAGGGTCTGACACCCTCAGTGGTCGTCTTCTTAGCCGAGGGAACTCAGCCAGCTACTGGGGTCGAGGGCCTGACGCCCTCGACGGCGGCTGCTACAGGGGTGGCTGAACTGGCTTCAACCACCGGAACCATGCCCAGGAAGAAGGGCGAACCCACGACCGCTGGGAAGTCGCCGAAGACGATCGGAGTTGCCAGGTATCCGAACCTGGCATGGTCGGCAACGAGTTGGGGGCCGTAGGTGACGACTGCCATCACTGATTGTTGGTGTTGGTGGTGGTGGTGCGTAGCACAAAAGGAGTGGCGTGCGAATGCACAAAGAACTCTCAAATGAACCGAGAGATGTGCCCTCCTCTTCCCGTCCTGTAAAAGGAAGAGGAGGGAAATCAGAACCTTGTAAAAGGTTTAGAGACTTTCTTTGACAGAAAGAAGAAAGGCGGGAAAAGTCCCACCGGGCGTGCCAGTCTGTGAGACACGGAAAAAATCTAATCGATTTTTTTATCGTAGATAAAGATATAGATTTTGTTCTTTTTGAAAAGAAACATCCCCCTCTAAGTATAGAGGGTGATTCCGTGTGTGCGCATAGTATCAGACGATTTGAGTTCGAGTGCTGGACCTCTCCCCACTGACCGGAGTCAGTGTTGGTTTACATCGGCCTAACGTCCGAACACCTTTGTTTGACTGTCAAAGAAATCCCCAAATTCTTTTACAGGGTTCTGAGGTTGAGGGCAAACTCTCTTGAAGAGCTCATGATGTCCACTCACTCACCACCGACCAACAAAAACAATTGAATTAGGGCTAGGTCTGAGCAAAACCCTAGGATTTAAGAATGGAAACACAAAAATGCAGAAGCCATAGGCATTTTTGAAGTAGAGAGAAGTTTTCTGGACCCCAAGGGTATTTCGGTAATTTTACCACCCCAGGGGTATTTCGGTAATATTCCCAGGCCAGGGGTATTTCTGAAATTTTAGGACTGGAATGAAGTAGGATCGGATCCCTGACTCCCCAAGGCGCCGAGGCTCCTTTTAGAGGGTTTTAGGAGGCTGCTGAGCCATTTTTAGGTTATAGGGGTATTTTGGTAATTTTACCATACCCTAGACCTAGGTTTAGAATGATACTCGAGTGTCGGACTGAGCTGACAACACTCCCAGACCGAAGTAGTGACAAGGGACTTCATGGAAGGCACACATCTGTCAATTTGATCGAAGGAGGGGTATATATGCAATTTTCAGAAGTTGGGGGCTTTCTTATAATTTTCCCACCCGAGAATACATATAAAACATGCTGAGTGCTTCTATAGTTCAACTGAGTACAAGGGTTGTCGGCGAGTTGTCGACTGTACAAAAGTCCGCGTAAGAGCGGGAGATAGGGACGTAGTCCCAATTACAAAAGTCACAGGGTATAACTGCAAATTACAGGACTTGGGTCTTTTACAATCCCGGGGAGGACATTTTTGTAATTTTGCCATTATAAGGGCAGAAGTACATGACTTAAGTCGTCCCGGGACGTAAAAACTTACAAAGATGGCCCATTGAGGGACATAATTACAAACACGGCCCGCTGGGGGGCATAAACGTAAATATATCCCGTAGGGGCATAAGTACAAGACCCGGGGACTTACCCCACGCGTGCCGAAACAAACAAACAAACGCTTCAAGTGTGCTCCGTAGGTTGTACCTTGTGTGTAGATCGTAGATCCCTCTTTTTTTTTTGAGAGGACATTTATGCAATTCTCCCATTATTAGGGCAGAAGCATGTGACATAGTCGTCCCAGGACTTAGAAACAACAACACGGCCCACTTAGGGGAATAATTACAAATGTACCCTCATAGGGGCGCTTACACAAGACCCGGGGACTTACCCCTCGCGGGCCAAGACAAACGAACAAACGAACAAAACGCTCCGAGTGTCTTCCGTAGGTTGTTGAGTGTAGTAGATCGTAGATCCTCCCTCCTTCTTTCTTTTTTTTTTTGACCTCCGGGGGTCTATTTATAGAAGTAGGAACCTCCCCGGGAGTTCGACCCCGTACGGGTCCAACGGGATGAAAATGACCCCGGGGAGGTCACTTTTTTTATTTCCGTGCGCGGGAGATGGGACCTCCCCGGGGTGGGAGGTCCCCGGGCAGGTCCGGGACCTCCCCAGGGTCGCGCGCCCCCGGGGAGGACCCGCCCGGGGTCGCGGACCCACAGGGGGGACCTCCCCGGGGTCGCGACCCCCCGGGCGGGCCTGCCCGGGGTCGCGGGCCCCGGGTGGGCCTGTCCGGGGTCAAACGACCCCGGGCAGGTCCTGCCCGGGGTGGTTTGACCCCGGGAGGGTCCTCCCGGGGTCGAATGACCCCGGGGAGGTCTCCTCGGGGGCTGCACGGCCCCGGGAGGCCCTGTCCGCCTGCGTGCCAACCCGCCCGGGGTTGGGCGACCCCGTACGGGTCCCCCCGACCCCGGACGGGTCCCTCTCACCCCGGACGGGTTCTTTTCACCCCGACGATTTTTTTTTTTCACACAAAATTTACTTCCAACAATCGCTTACTTGGGTCTCCCTCTCACCCAACTCCAGTGTGCTGATTGGCTCCCTATTATCCAGCGGTATGAGGCTAGACTGAGTGGTTGGAAGGCGAGACTGCTATCTTGTGGGGGCAGATTAGTCCTTTGTAGATCGATTTTGGACAGTTTACCTATCTACTATCTCTTTGTGTTTCGTATCCCAAAGACTGTGATAAAGAAGATTGAAGTTATTCAGGGAAGGTTCTTCTAGAATGGGAGTGGGGGGAGGTGTAGGGGTTGGCATGACATCAGGTGGGGGAGGGTGGCTGCTACCGAGGAACAAGGGGGAGTCAAGATCAAGAATGTGGGTGACTTCAATTTGGCCCTCTTAAGTAAGTGCCTAAGTGGCTATGGAGGCTAAGAGCAGGGGATGAAGGACTTTGGGCACAGCTCACCAGGCAGAGGTAGTACGATAGGAGGAGAATATGCGACTTGGACTTTCCGATTCCAGCCCACACGTCTCCTATTTGGCGTAACATCTTTTCTTCCAGGGACTTCATCTCCTCCAGTGTTCGGGTCTGCCTTAGGGCAACTATTGCCTTCTCTAGAAGAACAAATGGTGCGGCAACTTCACTTTGGAGACTTCCTTTCCTAATATGTTCACGATCTCGGCTGACCCTTGGGGGCCGACGGACCCGACTTTTGATCCCCAACTCTCTAGGGGCACCCGGGCACCGACCTTTAGGAGGGACCTCAGGTGTGCTGAGCTGGAACAGTTCTAGGACCTCCTTATCCTCCTTGACTTTGCAATGCACCCCATAAGGGAGGATGTGTGGATTTGGAGGTGGGATAGGGAGGGGACCTTCTCAGTTAGGCCTGCCTACTCCATCATCTCTGACAGTGGGGTTCGGCACAATCTTGCTCCCCACATCTGGAGACCGAGGAGTCTGTTGAAGATGAAGTTGCTGA
The DNA here is from genome assembly GCA_022559845.1 of Amorphophallus konjac. Taxonomy (NCBI): domain Eukaryota; kingdom Viridiplantae; phylum Streptophyta; class Magnoliopsida; order Alismatales; family Araceae; genus Amorphophallus; species Amorphophallus konjac. The sequence continues at coordinate 40,006,657 of CM040127.1, read as the reverse complement.
TTTGGAGGATTTCCTACAGGAGACTTTCCACCGAAGACAGGCTCCTCTCCTTCCTACCGAGTATCCAACCAACCTATTATTTGGCCTGGAGGACGAGTCTGTGGACCACCTGTTTGTTGGCTGACTTTACTCGCAAGCTGTGTGGGAGGGTGCGACTACGAGAATCCGATGTGTACTCGACCGACGGACTGAGGTGCAACCCTTCATCGGATCTTGGGGGAGGACCTGGCCCTGCAAAGATGATCGTGTGATTTGGTGGCTCATTCTGCATGCCATTCTCTGGTCCCGTTGGTGTGAAAGGAACAAAAGGATCTTCAGGAGGGGGGCTAAAGTCGAGGACTCTCTTATTTCTTTCATTTGCACTAGAGTGAGAGAATGGGTGGATGTGCAAAAACACCAACATACCCTTTTACGGGGCCTTTACAAGATCAAACAGACAAATCTTGGGGGCTAAGCGAACCAAACCTTATCCCAAGTCTTCAAACTCCTCAAGTGTTCTCGAGTGGAACTCCTCGGGGGCGTTTTGGGTACTTGCCTTACGAGCTATCCCGAGTGTGCCTCTTGTGTCTTGTCTCCTCTAAATCGGCCTCGCGTCCTCCTTTTATAGGGGTGTAAACCAAGGGGATTCCATAATGCCTTGGGGAGATGAAGAGACCCGGGGGAGGTTCCCCCAGGCGACATTGGGCACATGGGGCTTGAACCGGGGAAGGTTCCCCCGATTAAATTAGGGAGGTAAGTTCACCTCTAAGAAATGGAGGTTCCCCGGTTAGTATAGGGAGGTAAGTTCACCCCCCTCCATTTATTTCTTGGGGAATTAAATGGGTTTTTTTAAGTGCATCGGGGAAGGTTTCCCCGGATTAAGTGGGGTCCGCACAAATGTAAACCGAGAGGAGTTCCCCAAATTAAGGTTTGAGAGAAGAGGTGACGAGAGAGGTTCCCCGGGTTTGAGCTAAGAGGGTGACCGGGGGCTCCCCCCCGATTTGGGCTGAGAAGAGGGTGATCGAGGGAGGTCCCCCTAGTTTGCTGTTGAGAGGAGGTTGACCGGGGGAGGTCCCTCCGGTTTGCTGGGAGGAGAGAGTGACCGGGGATACCATTGGGGAAGGTACCCCTGGTCTGTTGCCAGGTGGGGAGAGTAACTGAGGGGGCCTCCCCTAATTTTGAGAGCAGGGGGGTTTCCCCCGGTTAACAGTGGATGGAGGAGGCAGAACCGGGGGAGCCTCCCCCAATTTGCAGTGTAGGGAGGAACCGAGGGGGCCTTCCCCCCATTTCCTATTCTAAGCACAACCGGGGGGAGTTCCCCCGGTTAAGACCGAGGTCTAACCAGGGGTCCTCCCCCCTTCCTTCCCTTGAGCGAATCAGAGAGAGAGAGAGGAAAGAAGGAGGCCGGCCTCCCTCCCCCTTTGCTGCCTTGGGAAAACCCATATAAAAAAGGGCTTTGACCTGTCCCTTTCTCCTCTTTTTTTCGTATTGCCTCTTGCTCCAAGGTTTGAGGACACAGCGGCGCATGGAGGGTTTCGTTTGTTTGTTTGTCCTTTATTCGACGCCATCTTACTGTCGGACCTCTTACACTGCCAGGGCCACACTTTGAGGCATCAAAGACGATCGCTAAAGGTCGGAGACAATATCTTTTTATGGTTTTCTTTACACGGGTATATGGCTTTATGCCACCCGTAAGGCGTTTGACAGAATTACGGCTTACAAAACACACCGGAACCTTGTAGATTTCTTCGTCCGACGGATCCCCGAGATATGTATGACTGAGCAGCGATGATTTTATATCATCTCGTGCAGCCATAAGACATGATTTATTTTTTTCCTAAAATAAATCAGAAAATTATGTGTGATTGAACGGCGATAATTTTATATCATCTTGTGCAGCCATGGGACTGTAAAATATTTATTCCCTCTTAATTAAATCAGAAAATTATTGGGTCCAACACCGACCAAGCCTAGACGCCTCGTAGATCGCGACGAAAATTCTTCGAAGTGTTTGCTTGCTGCGAGAAACCCTTTTTTTATGTTACGCCGTGCATTCGGCGGGGTTTCTCGGGACTCGTATTTGACCCCGTCTCACAACGGTCTCAGTTTCTTGCCATTTTTTGGTCATCATTTGACGAATTTGATTCTTATTTGTCTCGATTTATTCTAAATAAATAACGGGTTCAACACAATTCAATGTCAAAAAGGGCTAGTTCTTCCTTTTAATGGAATGGAAGCACTCAAAGGACAAGTGCTCAGGTAGCTTCTCCTGTTTGCATAGAGAAAGAAATGAGAATTCCATCATGTATCAGCAACAGCCAATCACAATCCTGGCAACAATATGGATCGAGGAACGACCAATCCTAGTCTTACAAAAGGACTTGTCCTCAAACTTGTAACTTGCAAAATCATCATAAAGCCTAAAAGAGAACAATTGACTGACTCAGAAGACAAAAAAAGGAAGGGGGTAGCAGGAGATATGCAAAATTACACTACAAAAAAAATAAAATTTTAAAATATGTAAATCATCAAAAAATTATAAAAAAACAGCAAATCTTCTCCTTCTCTCCTCTTTCTTCTCAACCATAGTTGTCAAGGCGACAAGGCGACCAAGGCGAGCTTGGGGTCCTCGAGTGCCTAAGCGCTTAGGCGCCTACCTAAGCGGCGCTTAGGCATCTAGTTCATAAATAAATGTGATCATTAATATATATGTAATTTTCTATATAAAAGTTAATCATGATCATTACAAATATAGATAACAACAATAGTATGGACAAAAATAAAAACTAATAGAAATGACATTGCAATAACATATAAAAAATGAATTTTGAGATAAAATTAACAACAAAAATTAGACTTTTAGAATGAAGATTCAAATACTAACCTGATATTTGCCAATTTCTTCCAAACATCTGCAAGTCATATTTAAAACAACATACAAGTAATATAATGCTTATACCAAAAGAAACAAACATCACCAATTATCACCACATGGACAAGCATATAATAAAACAAACAGCGGAGGGCCGGAGGCACAGAGAGAGGAGGAGGTGGGGGAGACAGACAGAGTGAGGAGGAGGGGGGGCGGAGGCGGAGGGCCGGAGGCCCTGTGGGACTTACCGGAGGCGGAGATGACATGGGGGGAGACACCGGCCGGAGGCGGAGGCCCTGTGTGCCCTGTGAGACTTACCGGAGGCCGGAGCCGTGGAGGATGTGGCCGGCCGCACCGCACGGCAACGACGACGGAGGCCGTGGGGGGGAGACAGAGAGAGGAGGAGGGAGGCCGTGTGCGGTGTGTGTGCCCTGGAGACTTACCGGAGGGCCGCATGGCAACGACGACGGCAGAGGCTGTGATGCTGCCGACGACGCACGGGCCGCACGACAACGACGACGGAAGGAGACACCGGCCGCACCGCACGACGGAGGCGTCCGCCACGGCGACACCTAGGGCTGGGAGGGGAGAGAAGGAGACGAGGGGGATCGAGGGAGGATCGAGCCGAGGGGGTCGGGAGGGTTAGTAGCGGGTCGCGGATCAGGCGGGTTAGCGGGTTAGCGGGGTTAGCGGGGAATGGTTAGCAGGTTAGCGGGGACCCGATGAGGCGATCGGGCGGTCGCCTAGGCGCCCAGCCCGCCTAGGCGACCGCTCAGGCCGCCTTTTCGTCTTGTTATAAGGCGGGCAGGCGCCTTGCACTGCCAAAACCGCCTGGACGCCTAGGCGGCGCCTAGGCGTCCGCCTTGACAACTATGTTCTCAACATTCCTCCTCCTACTCTGTAATGAAATCCATAAAAATTACCAAATATAGAAAAAATTTGAAGCCCCTTCTCAACCTCCTTTTTTACCCGTCTCCTCTCATGATCCTCAATTGTTTTCCCTCCATCACACGTTTTCATCTTGTCAGTTTCTTCTTCTACTGCTTATCTTTCTTCCAGCTCATTCTTCTCCTTTGTTACATTTTCTCCTTCTCCTCCCCCTTCTTCTCCTTGTCCTTTTCTTCTTGCTCCTCATCTTCATCCCCCCTTCCTGCTGCTGCCCTCGGACCAGCTAGCTAGAATAGAAAACTGGGTGATGGATCAAAACCACACAAATTGGTCCAACTTAGTCAGTAACAACTTTTTTTGAAAGTGTACTTAGTCAGTAACAACTTGATTTGACATGGACAAATTCTTCAGTAAAAGAACATAACTTGGGCACAAAGTCACACAGGCAATGCCTCATCCCAATTTAAATCACCCCCATCTAGACTAGATTGGCTGCATTTTCTTGAAGAACTAGTCCACTAGTTTGGCTGAATATTTGGGGGGAAGGTGTCCACTAGATTGGCTGAATGATTCCAGATTTTAACAGAAATCAGGGCTGGATTTTAACAGAAACCAGGGTTTCTGATTTTATGGGACTAGATCAAGTGTATGATGCAGAACTTATTCATCAGATATCCAAGGACCAGGCTACACACTTTAGTACAACTGCATAGTACTACATGATGTGAAGACAAACAGATGGTAGATTGTCAATTAAGTCCCTTTTCATGTTCATAGTCACTAAGAAATCAGAATAATTTGGGACCGGTGGCAAAGACTAGAACAATTTCCCCAAAAATTTCTCCCAGGAAAAAGCACTGAATGAAAAACCCTTCATGCAGTGTTGTTAATATATGCTGATACATGAACCAAAACATGATCCCCAAGACAAAGTGATCATATCCTGGGACAAACATGACTATCTAAAAAATCATTCCAAAATCCTCCATGATGTGACATTTAAAGAGTGTTATGACTCCTTGAATGAATCGTGACAAGATAACAATAACCACAAGAACACTTAAATATAACATTGTAAAAGCATCCTTTAAAATACTACAACTTTCTGTACGAAAGGAAGCAAGATCATTCTCTTTGTGAAATGAACTAGCAGATACTCATTTCATCCAAGGCAAAGTTAAGTAATATTAACTGTGAATGCAAATAAATAAGTATTTGAAAGTAAAAAAAAAAAGCAAATACAAAAAGCCAAATCACCTCATTGTAAGTTGTTTTGCCCTTGCTTTCGACCTTATCACACACTAAGCACAATAAAGAAATACAGAGAGAGAATCAGTACAACAAATGTCCATTAAATATTTAAAAAAGAGATCAAAATTAATGCTTTTACTTCAGGAAGAGAGAATTAGGATACAATCAGTCTAATCTGAAGACTTTTGAAAAGGCTGGATGAGCCTATTTTGATTGCAAGACAGAAGCAAAGGCAGTAAGAAAAGTAATGGTTGAGATGCTCACCCTTCTTGCTAAATATTCGGAGGCCCCTTCCACTTTTATCACCATTGGCTTGACAGGCACCCCTCTTTTTCTTCTTCCCACTGTGTCATTACCGATGGTCACTTAGATACCAATATTGAAGATCTCACATTTTATGATATCAAAATAACCATTCATTTAAGAGTGTCCTATGACAAACAAGTGATGTGAGCCAAGTAAGAGTGTCTAGTTCAAAGCTTGAGTGATGAACAACTATCATAAACAAGCTGTCTTCCAGGTTGAATACACGCTGTTTTCATCAGAAAATTCAAGGGTTTATGCTGAGGTTTAGTCCCATATCAGATATCCATGGACACCTTCCCTCCATATATGTAGAGGATTCCCTCAACTCAATGTCTTGGGTTAGAGTTCGGGCCTTTAGCATGGTATCAGAGCTACGTTTACTCACTTGCCCGCCCCACCCATGCAATAGCACCACTTATATCATAACCATTCACGTTCAGCAGCAGGGGGTGTTGAGGTTTAGTCCCCATCGGATAATCTATGGGACCTTCCCTCTCTATATGTAGAGGATTCCTTCAACTCGATGCGTAGGTTTTGGGGTTTGAGTACGAGCCTTTAACATGGCATCAAAGCTGGGCTTAACCGTGGGGCTGCCCCACCCATTCAATAGCGTGATTTATAACGTAACCATTCGGTTTATTTCATAACCATTTGGGTTCGATGCCAAGGGGAGTGTTGAGGTTTAGTCCATCATTGGATAATCTATGGCCGCCTTCCCTCTTTATCTATGGAGGATTCTCTCAACTCAATGCCTAGATTTTGAGGTAGAGTTTGGGTCGTTAACAGTTCAGAAAATGTTTACTTCTCACAGGGTCTGCAAAAAGAATAAGGATTGTGCTTCTTACAAAAGTTGGAACTTTTATAGTTGCTTTATCAGGAGGGTACACTGTGGATGTGGTGGAGTTTTACTCGAGGTTTTTTCTTTAAAGGATGTTGATTTACTTCCTTGGCTATCCCTTGAGGAAGCTACAAAGCTTTCCAGCCCCTTGTCCGAAGAGGAGATATAAGAAGTCGGTCTTTAGACTTGTATGTAATCACTAGGACCTGATGGAGTTCTGCCGTTATTCTACTAGCATTACTAGAGGTGATCAAAAAGGGATATACTTGAGGTTGTTCTGGAATTTCAGAAGGGGAGGGCTCACCTAAGAAGTCTTAATAAGACCTTCTTGGTGTTGATTCCCAAAATAGTTGGAGCATAAAGGTTCCAAGATCACTGACCAATTAGCCAAACAATGAATAAATAAAATCATTTCTGTGCATAACATCTTCACATTTACCACAGGAATTCTATTTCATCAAAGAAGAAATGATTTTTTCCTCTTTTTGTTTGAAAGAGAAATGGACTTTCCAAAGGGCAGTTTGAATCAAGATAACAAAAAAACATATATTTGTAGCAAGACGTAAAAAATAAACTCTTGACCTACTTCTGGCTCACCAAGTGTTATTGCACAGAATCAAGAGGAACTTATTACAGAGAGAGAATCAAAGGGATAATGGACAACTCACGTAGTAGTCCATTGGGGTGATCCCGCATCATCTCCAAGAATATCAAGATGGTTCAGCCTGAGAAATGTGTTTTCACTTTCAGGTGTCATTGCTGCTGCCTCATTCTGGGTTGAGGGGGAGCCATGACTTCCACTTGATGATGTTGAGTGTTCACCAGAAGGTGCTGGAGTCCCCCAAGAAGACTTAGCAGTGCCTCCATTTGTAAGTCTTGGCCGGTTTTCAACACCAACTTCTTGCAGATGATCAGCACCAGAAACCATTCTACCCCCAGGAGATCAGATATGCTTTAATCTGGACATAAAATGTGGCTTTCTTATAGATCTTCAGACACTAAATTCAAGTAGATGACATCAACAAAAGTGAGAGAACCTAAATAACAATAGAGCTGTAAAATATCATTAAAAAACAGTTACTCATGCATAAAGGCAGCAAATGTCATGGCGCAACTGAAAGCCTAAATATACAACTCTGGTTCTAAAACAGGGAAAAAGATATGGAACAGAACCACAGAGGTGCGCTCATGGAAAGTGCAATAGAAGTACTTCCATTAAGCACTGCAAGCTCAACTGCAAAAAGTCCAATCTGGAACCAGCAAAGCTACTGAAGTCCACCAAATGCATTGATCACAAGAATTCAACAATGGAAGAGACGATCTCCCTCATGCTTTTGACGGTACAAAAATATAAAAGACAAACATCATGGTGGATTTTCATAGTCCAATGTGCAAATTTTATAATGTCCTTAATAATAACCAACACTTTCATAAATTATCGTTTCTTTAGGTTTTCTTTTTTTATCGATGTAATCACGATCGGTGTAATAAAGTCTCTTTTCAACGAACCCAAACAGAAATTATAACAAGGACGGCTACAATGACCACCATCGTGATCATGTAGTGCAACCAAATAAATAGAATGCGGTAAGTTAAAAAAACAAAACTGGAAAAAAAATCAGGACATCGTGAAATCGAAAATGCAAGCTATTGCGGGGCCTCGATAAACGATCATCTTCAGAAGACCCCACGGATGAATAAATTCAACTCACGAAAGCCACAATACTGTTCCAATTTGGCAGGCCAGAGGACACCACACAACTGGGAAACCATATAAACCAAGGAAAAAAATTCGCACATGCATCGTTAACAGAACATCTCCAGTGCAGCATGCTTAAGCTCGCAGCCACATGTTTCGGGCAATTCGCAGCGGGAGAGGGAAGGAATGAAGGGAACAGCATCCTTAGCTGTGCACATCTGAACACCAGAGCACGCCAAGCTACCTCAGATCCGGGGCCTCCGCCAACGATGGAACCAGATGGGGCGATCCAGAGAGATGTCCGACACCGAAACAAAGCAGGGAGAGAGGAGAACCGCGGGATCGGACGCGGATCCTTCAGCTCGCTACGAAGCGGACCGGAGATCGCCGGCGGCGACGAGGAGGAGATGGCCTGGACATGGACGGGGAGGTCGGCGCATCGGTGGAGAGCGGACGAGCGCGGGGGGTGGGGGGGGGGGGGGGGAACGCGATGTCGGCGAGAGGCGGGAGGCCGAGCCCTTCAACTGGCGTCTATGAAGGGGGAGTTCCTCTCTCGTGTACCGCCATGTTGTGCTAGACGGGAGTGGGGAAGTGGGAACGTGGGGGACCGGCTGGGGTTTTGCGCAGCGGGCCGGCCCGCCGGGTCAACCGGGCCGGCACGATCTTAACCGGACCAATACCGGCCAGTTAACGGACAGAGTTTTACTTGTCCCCGGTCCCACCCCACCTCAGCGCAATGATTTTTTTATTTTTACTTTTAAAATTTTTATGGACATCTGGTCTGTCCAGGATACATTACTGCATAATTCGTACAGTGATTGATAGCTTAAAAATTATAAAAAAAAGAACGACAATGGCCATCTAGACTTCTGATTTTTTGAGCCATTACATCAGTGTATGGTTCACAAAATAAAATAAAATAGAAATATTTTGAAGAAAACTCATTCCAATTCAGAAAAAACACTTTAATCAGAAAAAACACTGAGCAATCGCCCTGTTGGTCCAATTCATTAACGATCATTTTCCGTTATAGCTTTTTTGAGGGATATGATAGTAACACATTTTCTACCATCTTGTTTCACATTCTTTTTTTAATATTTGGTTTAAAAATTAGATAGCAGAAAAGGTGAATTTACTTTGGTATTTTCCCAAACTTAGTCCAGTCTTACGATCAAATTATGAGTTGAGGGTGACAAAAATAGTAGCCAAAGTGCGACATTATAACATTAAACTATTTTTAGTGATAATTAATTAGAGTCCTCTGACAACTTACATTTTTATTTATCTCCCCTAAATTCACCTTATCAGAATCCCCTTATTTTTTACACGTGCTCACTGGCCACCCCCTCCGTACTGTCCGATTTTGCATTTTGCAGAAACATCCGGTAACAGTTTCGTTAACATGCAGGGGGGATGGAACGCTTTATATTACGTATGTAAGTCTTAAAATATATGAGTATTATCTTAGAACTTTAACGCATTAACGTTACAGACTTATAACACTTTAATAATTAATGTTTCCATAAAAAGCAGATCTCGATAATACCGGATATGTGGCAGTACGGTAGGGGGCTCCTGAACGGCAAAAGGCTCCCACTAAAGTGAAATCTCACGGGGGAAAAGATAAAATGCAGGTAATGTCAAGAAGTTATAAGTAATTATTCCTTTCTTTTAAACTCTGAACTATTACTTACGTACATAATACGCATATAACAAGGGAATCACGTTTTTCTGAAAAAAATAAATACAAATATATATTGTTTAATAAAAAAGAAACAGTCTGGTTAAAATATCGGTGAAGAGACTCAATGTAATACTCAGGTGCAGACTGTAACGACTCGAGATCCAAGTACCAAAAAGTAACTAACGCGACTCGAATCTCGACCCCCCACTCAATATAATACTCAGGTGCAGATTGTAACGACTCGAGATCCAAGTACCAAGAAGTAACTAACGCGACTCGAATCCCGACCCGCCACTCACGAGCCACAGGGCTTGAAAGGGTTAGCTTAACGTTGTGGAAGCACATCTAGAATTTAAAATAAATCTAAGCATTTAAATTAATGATTAATTGAATGACAGGAATGAAATTTACATTTAAATAAATACAGTCTAGAGTCTAAATCAACAAAGTACAGTCAACTAGAAAGGAAGCGTACACTGACACGGGATATATCCCGACTCTGATAAGCTGGCTACTAGAAACTACCGCGGGCGCTACATCAAGCCTCCGAATCTCAAGGAGGAATGTCGCATCTAAAAAAGAAGAGGTGGGTCTCATCTCATTCGCTCAGTAAGGGTCTCGCGGATCTCCACCACAACACAACAGCAATAAGGAACAACAATAATAACAATAACAACAGGTGACGGGGGAAACACTACTACAAAGCTACTCAGAACACCATCACATAGAATCACGACGACGCTATCTCTACAAGGAAGCCTCAACCACGTCGCCGAAAACCCACAACACCTCTGTCGAGAAAACCTCGACCTCATTGTCGGGAGAACTAGAACCATGGGTGACTGGAGAACCCACACGCTAGTGCCATCTAGATACGTTCACTGACGTCTTACACCATGTCTACTGTCCCTAGCCTGTCCCTCTCTCTCGAAGAGTGTACCTAAGGAATCGGGTCGGATGCATCCCGCGACGTCTTACACCGAACCACCTGACTCACGCCTATCTATCTCCCTCATGGGAGTGTGATAGAGGCACGACAACTCTAGGACTAGTCGGGGTCGTACTCATCAGTACAGCCCTGGAGTCCCCAACCACGTGTGCACCCATAGATAGACTGCCCCTCCGTCAAGGTCCTATGGCCAGTATTTCCCTCAAACTCGGACTCAGGTCGTAGCAGAAGAGGGTCCCACGGTAACCAGCCCACACCGTCTGACGAGAAAGCTCTCGACCTCACGGTTGGAAAGTGTCTATACTCAGGAAGCTACAACTCTTGGCCATGTAGCCAACGCGTGCAAGACACCCAAGAAGCTACGCTAACGGGGTACTACTCCGAAGAACTCTAACTGGCGCAATCACAAGGAAACTATCGATCACTCACCCACGCTAAGACTGCATTAAAACACAGCCCATGTTGTTAACCGTCCAATGATGGATAGCAGAAACCAACAAATGTCAACCCACTAAACTTACGTTGGAAAGACCCTCGACGGTTGCATGGAAACACCCGAACACACGGAATCACTCGGGCATACCCTCCGCAAAACCACACTAAGCATAGACACCCAGAAGCACCAGAAGCACGAATTCGGACATAAGAAGGTGTTCAGGACAAGGAAAGTAGGGCGGCCAACATGATGGCCGCCTCTAGGGGTGGGAGGCCAGCCCACTGGCCGCCCAACAAGGCACTATCCCTGGGCGGCCAGGAGGCTGGCAGCCCTCCAGTGCTGGGCGGCCAAACCCCTAGCTGCCCACCTTGGGCCAAGCCCCTCTGGGCAGCCAGTGTTATAGCCACCCACATGGGCAGGAAGGGTCTAGGTGGCCACCCATGTGGCTGCCTTCCATTTCATACCAAGAAGACCTAGGCAGTCAGCTCCTTGCCCACCCAACAGACCAGACGGTCGACGACCCAGCCGCCTTATGCTAAGTGAAAACCGATAGGACAACCTCCTAGAGGTGCCATTCCACGCCTCGTTAGCCTCCGAACAAAGGGGGAAACAAAGAGAACTGATCCTTGGGCATTCGCATTTCTAGAAAATCACATTTAGACTACAAACATGTGCCTGAAACGATACAAACCCATCGCACATCCCTGGGCATAGTTTTCCCCCCAAAATAAGTAATGCACCCTCTCTCAACCTCACCGGGGCATGGAATCGCAGGAAACCAACACATGGGAGCTAATGATCCGTCTCCCTACCTTTCACAAAGAGATGGCGTGCTAAAACCTCATATTGCTATGAAATCGTTGAAATCCCCACAGCTGGCTCGTGAACTCTGCGAATGCTCGCCGCGCCATTCCACCCCCGTTTCCTTGCTCCCATCCTCGCCACTCGCCACCCACGTCGTCGCCGTCGCCCATCCAGCTTGCCTCCTCGCCATTGTCGGCCGCCAGAGGAGAGAAGAGAGAGGGAGAGTGACGGAAGAGAGTGAGGGAGAGAATGAGAGATGAGAAAGATGAAAGGGGGTTTATAGGTTATATTTATAGAATTTATTTTGGGGTTTTAAAATCTAAGAAATAAAAAAAGCATCAAAAAATAACCATAAGATCCTTGAAAAACACGTAACTCACCTGTTACGTCCTCACGTCCGAAAATAATTTATTATCTTATGTTTGGGGATCCGAAGACCCTATATTTGGAAAATTCTATTTTATTTAGAAAACATGATATGGGACCCACAAAAATGCTCTGAAACCCGCGAAAACATGTCTGAAGACCCGGGATATTATACAGATCGTTGGATGTTGATAGGAAAGCTGACGATTTGATCATGCAAAAGACTCCTTTAGAGTGGGCCTACAAGGTAGACCAAAGATCATGGGGCCTGGGACGGGGATCCCATGGAAAACCAGCCGATGCTTAAGTCAGTAAGGGACAAGAGCTGAGGGCAAGAGGAAGCAAGTTTTGGATGTGAGATCGCTCTTCACCAAGTTGAGGGTTTAAGATGGGTAATAATTGATGATCTTCTCTAGAGGGGGTCCCTGGGATTGAATAGCCACGAACTCCCTTTCTGATCCCACAGAGGACGGCGAGAGTGGAGGTAGAATGGGAGCCTTGTTCCCTAAGTAAGGACTCTTACCGGCGTGGGACTCTTCCTCCTTATCTTAATCTCTCCTCTTCCTTGGTCAAATCTATTTGCAGGGAGTTCGTCAGTGGTTATATCGGATAGGAGCCTAGCCAATATAGGTCTTCCATGGGACCTAGGGGAGATCCCTGACGTAGGGTTGTCCTCCTCTAGATAAGGATTAGCCCCTTTAAAGAGCCGAAGTTACCGAGCATCGCTCCTATCCTAGCGCTCTTCCGAGGGGGTTCTCTCGATAGCTTTCCAGTCGCTCGGATCCATCATGCGGGGGAGCCTTTCCTGAGCTTGGAGAGCCCTCCGCGTGGGTGTCTGTTCCGGGGCTAGGTAGCACTTCTTGGGCCCTTTAATTTAGGCTTTTGGTAGATGGGCCGTTAGTGCTTTAATGGGCTATCACCTACCAGGCTGAATGTGTCTTGTGAGCCTTTGAATCAGAAGAATTAATGGGCCACAATTTTCCCCCTCTCCAATCGGGTCTAAGCATTATGTAAAAACATCGAACGGAAGGTCTCCTTGGCTTGGAAAGTCTGTCCAATTTTCAAAATATTTTTCTTAACATTAATCGACTCGCCGAGTTTATTCATGTACGTTTGCCACAAGTTTTAATGAGATGCACTATAACTCCGTTACTCTTGATATTACTGTAGACACGCCGTTCTTGATATTACCGTGAGTAAATCTCATATTACACTATGATACCCCAAGGCGGCCTTCACATTTTTAATTACTATGGTGATTTCCTATTTTTATGAATTTTTTTTTACATTTTTTTAATTTTTTCCGTGGAAAATCTTGGAGGTGTCCAGGAGACTGGACGCCTCCATGAATATAAAAAAAATAATAAAAAATTAAAAAAATTAAAAAATCATGGAGGCATCCATCTGCCTGGACACCTCCATAAAAATGAATAAAAAATAAAAAATAATATCATGGAGGCGTCCACCTGCCTGGACGCCTCCATAAAAATGAATAAAAAATAACAAATAATATCATGGAGGCGTCCACTTGTCTCGACGCCTCCATAAAAATGAACAAAAAATAAAAAAAAATAATATCATAGAGGCGTCCAGTTGCCTGGACGCCTCCATCAACTTACCCACGGGCGCCCCCGGCTGTTGGTCGGTTTGTCGTTTGAGTAAAAATCCAAATCATGGAGGCGTCCGGGACCCTGGACGCCTCCATCACTTGACTCACGGGTGCCCCCCGTCCGTTGGTCGGTTTGTCATTTGAGAAAAAATCCAAATCATGGAAGTGTCCAAGAGACTAGACGCCTCCATCACTTGACTCACGGGTGCCCCCGTCCGTTGGTCGGTTTGTCGTTTGAAGAAAAATCCAAATCATGGAAGTGTCCAGGAGACTGGACGCCTCCACGAAAATAATCGAAAAAAATAAATAAAAATAGAATAAAATATTATTTTTATCCTGATGAAGGTGTCCAGGGTCCTGGACGCCTCCATCCTCCGGAAACTCTATAAATAGAGGCCCACCCCCTTCATTCCGGGGGAGTTGAAAGCGATCTGATAGGCTGCCGGAGCCCAGAGGCTACCAGAGTCATTTCTAACCCGTGGGATCTTTTGTAGGTGGAGGTTCTGCCGGCTTCTCGGGTGCCCGCGCTCGCGAGAGGAAGGTCGCCTTCGTCCACCGCGCTTCCATGTCCTCCCTACGCTGTCGAAGCTCCGCCGGATTTCGCCATCGGCACATCCAATAAGCCAATCCTTTCCTTTTTTTCGTAGTTTTTTTGCATTCATCATCTCACATTTTCTATCCCCCTTCATAAGGGCGTCTACTCCTCTATACTTCTTACATTCATCATCACATTTTCCTCCTACTCGAGTTCGAGAGGGGTTTAAAACCACACCAACCAGGTGTGTGTCCTGCCACGATTTCATTATTTTCATCGCGAGGGATTGATACTACACTGCCATTTTCTGATTATGTTCATCTATTGTCTGTTATTTTGCAAGGGTAACTAAAGAAAGCCCTCTCCGTCGGCCGGCCGAAGGGGGAGGAAGAAGCAACCCGCCACTTCCCGTTAGCGAGGTAGGCGCGATCACTCTTTTACTTTGGGGTCCTCGACCCCTGGCGATCACGTCATATTTTCGAGACCGCGGCGAGTAATTTCCCGCAATGGCCGTCTGAATTTCTGTCATCATATTTTTATACTGCTCTTCTACTTGCTCTATACTCGAGGCCGCGGAGGGTCATCTCCCGCAATGGCCGTTTAATTTCCGTTATCTATATTCTGTACTGTCTTTACATTCTGCTGTACTCTCGAGGCCGCGGCGAGTCACTTCCCGCAGTGGCCGTTTAAATTCTGCTCCTTTTTACAACTTGTTATATTCCTACTCTACTATACTCTCGAGGCCGCGGCGAGTTACTTCCCGCAATGGCCGTTTCAATTTTCATTGTTTAATTTCTGCACCCGCTCGTCCCGCCGGAGCAATCTCTCATGGTGGCCCCTTCTCTCTCCTCTTATCTTTAACATATTGCGCTTGTCCCGCTCGCCCCGCTGGAGCAATCTCCCGTGGTGGCCCCTTCTCTCCTTTCTCTTAACTTCTTTGTGTTGCAGCATAAAGCCCGATAAAAAAATAAAAGGAGCCCGCGCGCTCCGCGTCTTCATTCCTCGAACCGCGTGACGTCGCTCACAGATTGGCGATCACGGTGGGACCTCTGTTGCTTTCTTTCAGTTACCCTTGCAATTTCTTTTGATTTGCTGTACTATCTCTTGTGTGTTGTTATATCTTGGTTGTTCTCTTGTTCTTTTGTGCCTCTTATATCTGTCAGCATTCCATTGCATACATCCATCCCTCTTTTCTATTCTTTTTCATTTTTTTCCAAAGATCACCCTCTCTTGGTGAAGGAAGGACTCTCCGTTCGGGAATTCCTCTCGACGGACTAGAATCTCCTCCACTGGGACCTCCGTAAGTCCCCGACATCGAAGAATCTCCTCTTCGTTCACTAGGCCGGTTGTACCATTGAAGTTCCCCGGAGTTAGTCGACCCATTCGTGGTGAGACGAGAGTCCGTAGCTGACACGGCGGTGAAACAAAAGACGAACTAGGGTCTCTATTTTGTGTGAACTTCAGATCTGGTTAAAATATATATAAAAAAATCATCAAAATCAAAACTCAAAAAAAAGGCGTAAAGGCATCCACTTGTTTGATAATCTCTGCTATTTGCTTGCTAGTGTATGTTTTTGCGTTCCGGGAAAACTGTGAGCATGGCTCACGAGTCTTTTGAGGAGAACCATCCTTGTCGTGGTCTGTCAGTCGACCCGCGAGTCCATGCTATGGACTCGGGTCCTTCTTATGAGCCCTCGCATGAGGTGCAAGTTATTGCAGGGGACACATCCCCACCACAGGACATCTCCACTTTGTTAGGCGTCCTCGCCAACACGGAGCTCACCTCTGAACAGCTCCGGGCCCTCCAGGCCATCCTGAAGGGGAAATCTGTTTCCCCCGCGCCCCAAGAATCAACTCCGGCCGTCGCACCGCTCCAAGAGTCGGTGCAGGCCATTCCATCCCCTTCATTGGCGCAAGCCCTCCAGTCTCCCTCGCTTCAAGGGCAAGCGAGCCAACAACAGCCCTCGTTCCAGTTCCCTTTACAATCTCAAACTCCCGCTGTTCCCCACATACTGCTTCAGCCGGGGCCAACTGTCGGCGGCCCGACAGCTCCCTCTCATTCGGGGTTTCCCCCTCAAATCTCCGGGAGACATTTTCCTCCCCACTGGCAGGTGCCACCTTCACCTCCCGAGGAGCTCGTCCAATCGCTCCTCCATAGGTTCAATAGGATAGACGATCAGTTTCAGAATTTGAGAAAAATGGTGGACGTGAAAGCCACCCCGGAGGTTACTTTGCCAATCCTTCCGGTCATCCATCTTCCTCCCTCCGAAATGCCCACGTACCGCATGTACAACGGCACTGGCAACCCCTTCATTCACCTCAAGGATTTCATGTATGAGTCCTCCTACTGGCAAAATGATCAGAGATCCCTGGCATACCTCTTCCGGAGGTCATTGGACGGTCCTGCGCTAGAATGGTTCTATTCTTTGGAGCTCCATGAGGCCGAGAATTTTGAAATAGTCCAAAGACGATTCTTGCAAAAGTATCAGGATAGGGTCGGTCCCTCTCTCTCCATTACCGACCTAGTGGCCGAAAAGATGAAGTCTGACGAGGACTTTGTCCGCTTTGCTGATAGATGGAGGTCTCTGGCGGAAAGGATAAGGGATACCCTCTCCGAGCCCGAACAAGTGAAGATGATTGTGTCCAATGCAACCCCACAGTTCAGACACGTCCTGGCCATGAATAAGCTTACCACAATGGAGGAACTTTATGAAAGAGCCCGGTATATCCAGACCCAGTTAAAAGACTCCCCCATTATGAACATGTTTGAGCCGCCAAAGCCCAAGGTGGTCAGAAAGACGGGTGCTGGTGTCCCAGGTGGAGCAACAGAAGGGGTCGTGATAAATGAGCAAGTGAGTGCGGTCAACAACGCCAACTATGCAGTCAACCCAAGGTCTCCACAAATGCCCCGGCTTCCCCTCCAACCAGGTCCTTTCCCCTCTCATCCTCCACCCCAAAACAATCCACCCCAGGATAATATGCCTCCACTACTTCAACCCCAGCAACAACAACCACTACTTCAGTACAACCAAGTTCCACCCCGGAGAATTATAGTCCCCAACAGCAACAAAGGAGGCCGGGCGGTCCCAAGAGAGCCTACTATCCACCACTGTCAGAAACTCTGGCAGATATTTTCAACGCCCTCATGGCCTCAAACATACTTATGCTACCCAGGGAAAGGCCCGTGTGGCCCCCGAATGTTGATACCTCCAAATACTGCGTCTACCACAGGCAGCCAGGACACACAGTAGACAATTGCTTCCAGTTCAAAGATTACATCCACGATATGAATGATGAACATCAAATAGATTGGGATGAAATGAGACGATATGTCGCCGCTCTCAAGGCTAGGAGACCTTCTCATAGGCCACAGCAGCAGTTACAACAGCAGCAACCACAGCAACAACAGCAGCCTCAGCAGGCCCAACAACAACAGCCCAACATGGGCATAATCCAGAATCCATTACCAGAGCACCAACAGCCTAACCACCAGGTCAACCCCATCTCCTCCTTCAGGGAAGTCGGGAGAGAGCAGGTGTGGCACCCGGAAAGTACCTCTATCCTTTCTACCGCCAATCTATCGTCACGCAATCCCCTCGCCTTGCCCGGATAGCACCTATCCCTCATCAACCCGCGTCAGTACCGCCTTCACCATTTCCACTGCCATTACGCCCCCTCATTCGCACCTCGATGACCTACCAGCCAACACCCTCCACTACGCCCTCGTACCCTCTCACCTTCTCTCACTCCCCCGCTTTACCATCCACATCTACCGCATTTACCCCCATGCCTTGTAAACCCCTTATCATCCGTCAACCATACATAACCCCGTCTTTCTCCACCATACCACCACTAATGTCTTCAAAACCACTCATTACCCATCACCCACCTCAAAATCATTGCCCGTTTCAAGCCCTACCCACTTCCACTTCGTCTCCACCTCCACCTTCTATACCCCTTATCCTTCATAATCCATGTGATATCCCCTCTACCTCCACCATGCCTCCACCTAACAAACCCCTCATCAGAATCCCCGCTCCCGTCATCACCCCTGCCTCATCAACCATTCCCCTACCACTACCCCTCAAACCTCTGTTAAAACCCACTGCTACCCCCATAGAGGTACAAAAGCCGCAGGCCATGGTGCTCCGGAGTGGAAGGATTTTCCACAGGGTTTTCCCCCACAACAGTCAGAATCCCGAGCAGTCTCAGCAAGAGAAGGATGATGGAGAACAACTGGAAAGGTCAATCCTTGGAACGCAGTATGATCTGTTGAAACACTTGGACAAGACGCCCGCTCGGATCTCCATCTTGGAGCTGCTTCAAAGATCCACATTCCATCAGACAGCCTTAATGGAGTACCTCCAAAAGGTCATGGTGAATGAGGACCTCCTTGTAAAAAAGATCTCTACCGTCCTGACCCCAACGGACACACAACCGGCCATCATGTTCCACAACTACGAGCTCGCTCCCAAGGAAGCTCGAAAATATGCACTTTGTATTTCAATAAAAATTAATGGGGTATCAATAAACCCGTGCCTGGTAGACACGGGTGCGTCCATAAATGTGATCTTCATGAGCACTCTTCAGTTGTGTGGGGTCGACGAGGAACAAATAAGACCTTCCTCGATCACAGTCACGGCCTATGACAATAGTAAAAGGCCGCCACAAGGGATGATTATTCTCAGGGCAGAGCTAGGCCCTATGTCAGTCCCCATAGAATTCCATGTCCTCGACATGGACCCCACGTTCAAGGCCATACAGGGTCGCCCCTACATTGAAGCTATGGATGCTGTGCCTTCCACCAACCATCAGTGCCTGAAGTTTCCTTACAATGGAAGAATTATTAAAGTGGTTAGCACACCTGTCCTTCACACGGTGGATGCTGTCAACACCTCTCTGCCCTCTGTTTGGCCGTCTCATCGGCCCATATTGTCACTACTAGACGTGCGTGATTTATCTCACATTCCACTAGCACCAAAGAAGCCGGTCAAGGCAACCACGCCATATCTCCCTTTTCACTCCAAAGGTTGAGAGATTATGAGGAACATCGGCTATCAACAGGGCAAAGGTCTGGGCGCACAGCTACAAGGTAGGCTGAAACCACCAAAGGAGATTAGGCTGAACCGCAGGTTTGGCCTAGGCTTCAAAGGACCATTCAAGGAGGACTGGAAGCCCCTCACATGGACCCTATCAAACCACTTCAACAAAGGGCCCGTTATTCAGATGAGAGATTACCTGCAAGAAGCACATGGGGGATCACATGCTGTATATTCGGCTGAAAGATGTCCGAGGGTCACCAAAAGAGGCAAGATCAAAGATCCGGGATGCGAGTGGGACAAATGGTTCGGCATACGGGACATTTCCGTTGCATTGGACAGGATGTTCTCGCCTCCACAGCTTGAAGGACCGCCATTGATCTCCGGAATGCCAGAGAATATCACCATTGTTGCCAAGATTCCAAACTATCCTTGTCCTCGCCAGAAGGACTCTGTCACCGACGGATCTTTATCCGTCATCGACATTGCCGTCGACGGCTCATTAGCCGCCACCTTCTCCATTCACTCATCTCAGCCTTTGCTGATATCTTCTTCCTGGGCCAGACGGTTGTCTGATGATCTTCCCAGGTGGTGAGGACACGCGCCACACTTCACGACGGAGTACACGGATCTCGCCGGCATCCCTTTGGCTCAGCGATCACTTGGCGGACGAGCAGAGTTATCTTTAGTTATTTTATGCTTTAGGCCATGCTGGGCCTTGGTTTAGTCCCTGCGTGGACACTTTTATTATTATTGTGGACCTTTGTAGGCCAATTGGGGCCAATTAGGCTTCCATTAGGTGATGTTAGGCTTATTAGTTAGGCAAAGGGGATAGTGGGCCACCTTGTGATCCACCTTATTGGCCCATTTGGGCTGGCCACCTTCCCACATGAGTGGCCCATGGGGATTTGCGCCCCCCCCCCCCCCCTTGTGGGCTAGGGTTTGGGCGCCCCCTTCATCTCCTCCAAGAGGAGGAGGTGGCAGCCGCCCCCACTCCTACTTTCTAGGAGTGGAGTGCGGCCCCTCCCCTTTCCCTTCCCCATCCGATCACACCCTCCCTCCTTTGGCCGCCCCTTCCCCAATTCCCTCCTAGAATTTAGGAATGTTGCGCATCCCCCTTTCCCCACTATCCATGTTGTGCACCCCCCTTTCCCCCATACCATGTGCGCACCCCTCCCCCCTCCCTCTTGGCTAGGGTTTCAACCCCAGCATCTCCCCTCCCCATATATAAACTTGTAATTTTCTTTGAAAAAAGATGATGAAGAATATTTTGTGAGCAAGACTCCTTGGTGGCTGCGCCCCCTTCTTCCTCCCTCTTTGGTCCTGCGACGGGATCAACCCCGGGGTGTGACTCCCCATCCCTCGGTGCGACGCCGAGGTTCCCTCCCCCCTTATCTCCTTCACAGGTGCACGGATCTGCTCGCCAGATTTCTACCCCGAGTTGCAGCGGCGCCCCCAGCCGGTTCTGGTCGAATCTGAGTCTCTCCTATTTTCTGGAGATACTTCTACGAGTCGGCAACGCGTGGGCTTTGGTTTCGTCTCGATCCGAGCTCTACATCGCCGGTGGCGATTTTCTTTGTGAGCTCGCACAGGACCCTCTCTCTCTGCGAGCCAGGTTCTGTCCGCCCTCTTGCGAAAATTCCACAGGACGGACAACTCCGAGTTTGGATCTGGTCTCTTCAGAGATCGTACCTCTCGTCGTCCTCTTTCCAACGCCGCTGACCACGCCTCGTTTCGACGTCGGTGCTGAGCGTGGCGTCAAATATCGTGGGACCGCGCAGATCAACCTGTGCAATCCGATCCCCGAATCAGCAACGACTTGCAGAGGCTCTCCCGGCCAACCTCGACCAGATCTGACCGAGCCCTTCAGTCGGGACCTGCTGCTCGGCGTCCCCGACGCCCTCCCTCAAGCGGCGCCCTGTTCGCCTATCGGAGCAACAAGTTATCATTTTTACCGCGCGAGCGCACTGTTCTGTGTGCAGGAAACCAGTCACGGATTGCAGAAGACCTCACGGCCACCACGGTGCGAATCTGTGCGCCCGGTTTGGCCGACGCGTCCTCCTATGACCTAGCTTCGCACTCCCACTGACGGCGTCCCATTCGGACTCCGGACCGGCTCGTGGTAGAGTTCGCCGGCGACCTGCACGCGGCTGCGAACCGGCAAATTACCGTTCAGGAACCTCCTCGCGGCCAACCCTTCACCGAGCGCCGCCCGTCAGCCCGTGCATCGGCAGCCCCGAATCCCTATGTTGTAGCCTGTTATCTACCTGCGAGGAGTGGGCATTTTGGCTGGATGTGTATTATTATGTGTCGTGTGTATCGGGGTTGTTGTTCTCGGCCGGGGTTTCTTCCCCACGCCTAGGCGTGGAGGTACGCGCGACGCTCCTACTCTGTTGCTTTGCTTTACTAGTATGCTATTCTATATGTCGCGTGAGCATGTAAGATCCTAGCTATTTTGTAATTCACCGCGCGAATGTGAGTTGAGAGCACCCGTCCCGTGCCCCTAATGAGCACCGAGCTCGAACTAGACTCCCCTAGTCGTTCGGCGGTTCCTTAGCCACTGAGATCCCCGCGCTTCCCTCATAGGGACGGTCGTTGGGCTTGGATTTCTTGTTGAGAGACGCCTCCACCCGGAGGAACGCTACGGAGGTCAGCCGCCCGGCTTGCCTTTGGCGTGCGAGTGCTGGCCGCACTTTATTGCATTCGTAGGTCCTAGCCCGTTTCAGTCCCGTCCCGCATCAAATTGGTATCAGAGCTTAGGGAACTAGTTTGTTCTAACAAATTGGGGTCTTAGGTCATTTGAGTCCTTAGGATGTATAGGATGCAATTGAGGCATTAGGTTTGTCTAAGTTGCATTTGAGTCATTAGATTTGTTTTAGGTGCATTTGAGTCCGCATTCTTCCCCTTTCCCATCACCATTTTGAGTTGTGTCTAGTCCCGTGCCTTAGTTGTCCTGCATGTCCATTCCATAGATTCCCCTCCGAGTCTCCCATGAGTTCCCAATCGCCTCGATCATATGAATGGTGGCATAGCCCCCATGGGCTTGGGAACCACCCCCTCTCGTTCCTTAGGTCCGAAGCCCCTACATTTGACGGCTCTCATGACCCGAGTGTATACCAAACTTGGGAAGCTGCCATGGATAGATATTTTGATTGCTATCCCATGTCCGAAGCCATGCAAGTCTCTTTTGCCAAGGAGAGGCTTCTGCATGAAGCCAAGGATAAGTGGAGACACATTGAGAGTTTGAGAGACATTAGGTGGCAAAGGCCCATCGAGTCCTGGTATGACATGAAACATGAGCTTAGGAGGACCTACCTACCCCACCCTTTTACCTCCAAGCATGAAGATCTAAGTCAGAGGCGAAAGGCTCCACTTGTGCATGAGTCTAGGTCCACGACTAGGCCTAATGATTTTTGGCAAATTCACCATGGAGCCCCCACCCCAAGTCCCACCTTTGCCGAACTCTTGCAGAACTTTTCAGATCGGTTGGATAAGAGGCATGCTTATATTGAGTCGTTAATTTCCCATAGCTCACCGTCCGCTCCGCCTCCGGGCTCACGCCTGCCACCACCCTCGAAGCCCGCCCATGTGGCCCCCTGTAGTGGGAATACCCGGTTCTCTGACCAGTGTCCTTCACGTTCCCCTATCCTGGAGGACACACATTCGGAGGATGCCCCACCCGGGCTTGTTCCGGTGACTTACGAGGCTGAACAGGAGTTGGCCAAGGAGTACCTAACTGAGGTTGAGGAGTTAGGAAGTGATCCCATGGAGCACCCAGTCGTGCCTGAACCTTTGGAGGTTAGGACCGACACTCTCGGCCCGAGACCCTCGACTGAGGGCCAGTGACCCCTCCACATCATAGAGGACTCCGTTTCCATTCCCGAGAGAGATGCTTCACCCTTAGACCCTCATATAGAGCCATTCTTATCTTCCGAGGGTGAACTGGTCATTGGAGAGTCTTTAGCTAGCTGGCTAAGGGAGGGTCCACTTCTAGATGTCTCCATTCCTTGCTATACACCCATGGGACCAGCCCTCCCAATAGTACCCCTTAACTCCTTTCACACCACTTTTCGATCCTTCTGCTTTCTCGAAAATGTGAAGGACTTCCTTAGGAGTTTAGATTATCAATGGGAGTTGACATATATGTTGACCTTAGGGTCTGACCAACCCTATAGTCATCGCTTTACACTCCCTGCTTTGGGGTCTATTACCTCGGTCTACACCATGGGACATATCACCTCTGAGGTCCTTTTACTCTTTCCCATTCCCGAGGAGGTTGACTTCGTCCCCTCTTATGGTATCACGGTCCCGAGGGAGGAACCTTGCCTTCCTTTCCTTACGCATTCGACCCTTGCCCCATACATTAGAGCGCCTGAAGGTGATCATCTGCACCTGGGCGAATGTCGCACATGGGCAAGTATAGTGAAGGGACCTGTCGGGAGGGGTCATCATTTCTTTGACCCATTCGATCCCCTCCCTAGTGAGCCTCTCGACTCATATTCCTTTCCCCACCTTGTCGAGAAGGTCTATTATCACACCCCATCTAGACCTGCTAGTCAACACCTCACCTTGCATACATCCAGACGCCAGAGTTTAGGAGGCCAGGGACACATATCTCTCTCTCATGTTTCTCCATGTCCCTCATCATATAGGGGTAATGTCATGAGTGAGTTTGGGGTTATTCGTCCTCCTGAGTCTACCATATTTAGTAGGACACATGTGCATGATAGATCATACTTTGGTTGTCCAGGTCCTCCCCATGTTGTCAAGTCTGGTAGATGTCATAAGCATATTAGATCCATATTTGGATGTCCAGGACCACCCCTGCATTCACATAGGTATGAGTCTACCCATCTTATTCGGAGTCTGCATCATCACCACCTTCAGGCCAGCAACGCACGTTATAAGGAGTTAGCTGACGCGCATCGACACACCCATGAGTTCCATAAGGGAGAGTACGTCATGATCAGGGTCAGACCTGAACGGTTTCCTTCGGGGGCCGTGAAGAAACTCCAGGCCCGCGGTGCTGGACCCTTCCGAGTCTTGAAGTAAATTGGGTCGAATGCGTATGAGATTAAGCTGCCAGAAGGCTATGGGATCTGTTCGACGTTCAATGTCTCAGATTTGGTGGCATATCGGGACCCCGCGGTGATTCCTAGTGAGCCTTTTGAGCCCTCCCCTCCTGTTGAGAGTGTTACACCTTCTGAGCGTCCACTTCTTCCAGCCGCATTACAGAAACGTGAATATATAGATTGTATACTGGATGAGCAGGTAACCATTACCAGGAGCGGAGCCTACCAGCGCTTCCTAGTGCGTTGGAGAGGATGCCCCGCGACAGACGACACCTGGATCAAACGTGGAGAGCTAGAGAGGATCGACCTGGATTTGCTGGAGCACTACTGGAGCGACCAGGACCCTTACTCGATAGGGTCGAGTTCTTCCCACCCGAGGAGAATTGGTGAGGACACGCGCCACACTTCACGACGGAGTACACGGATCTCGCCGGCATCCCTTCGGCTCGGCGATCACTTGGCGGACGAGCAGAGTTATCTTTAGTTATTTTATGCTTTAGGCCATGCTGGGCCTTAGTTTAGTCCCTGCGTGGACACTTTTATTATTATTGTGGACCTTTGTAGGCCAATTGGGGCCAATTAGGCTTCCATTAGGTGATGTTAGGCTTATTAGTTAGGCAAAGGGGAGAGTGGGCCACCTTGTGATCCACCTTATTGGGCCATTTGGGCTGGCCACCTTCCCACATGAGTGGCCCATGGGGATTTGCGCCCCCCCCCCCCTTGTGGGCTAGGGTTTGGGCGCCCCCTTCATCTCCTCCAAGAGGAGGAGGTGGCAGCCGCCCCCACTCCTACTTTCTAGGAGTGGAGTGCGGCCCCTCCCCTTTCCCTTCCCCATCCGATCACACCCTCCCTCCTTTGGCCGCCCCTTCCCCAATTCCCTCCTAGAATTTAGGAATGTTGCGCATCCCCCTTTCCCCACTATCCATGTTGCGCACCCCCCTTTCCCCCATACCATGTGCGCACCCCTCCCCCCTCCCTCTTGGCTAGGGTTTCAACCCTAGCATCTCCCCTCCCCATATATAAACTTGTAATTTTCTTTGAAAAAAGATGATGAAGAATATTTTGTGAGCAAGACTCTTTGGTGGCTGCGCCCCCTTCTTCCTCCCTCTTTGATCCTGCGACGGGATCAACCCCGGGGTGTGACTCCCCATCCCTCGGTGCGACGCCGAGGTTCCCTCCCCCCTTATCTCCTTTACAGGTGCACGGATCTGCTCGCCAGATTTCTTCCCCAAGTTGCAGCGGCACCCCCAGCCGGTTCTGGTCGAATCTGAGTCTCTCCTATTTTTTGGAGATACTTCTACGAGTCGGAAACGCATGGGCTTTGGTTTCGTCTCGATCCGAGGTCTACATCGTCGGTGGCGATTTTCTTCATGAGCTCGCGTAGGACCCTCTCTCTCTGCGAGCCAGGTTCTGTCCGCCCTCTTGCGAAAATTCCACAGGACGGACAACTCCGAGTTTGGATCTGGTCTCTTCAGGGATCGTACCTCTCGTCGTCCTCTTTCCAACTCCGCTGACCACGCCTCGTTTCGACGTTGGTGCTGAGCGTGGCGTCAAATATCGTGGGACCGCGCAGATCAACCTGTGCAGTCCGATCCCCGAACCAGCAACGACTTGCAGAGGCTCTCCCGGCCAACCTCGACCAGATCTGACCGAGCCCTTCGGTCGGGACCTGCTGCTCGGCGTCCCCAATGCCCTCCCTCAAGCGGCGCCCTGTTCGCCTACCGGAGCAACAAGTTATCATTTTTACCGTGCGAGCGCACTGTTCTGTGTGCAGGAAGCCAATCACGGATTGCAGAAGACCTCACGGCCACCACGGTGCGAATCTGTGCGCCCGCTTTGGCCGACGCGTCCTCCTGTGACCTAGCTTCGTACTCCCACTGACGGCGTCCCATTCGGACTCCGGACCGGCTCGTGGTAGAGTTCGCCGGTGACCTGCGCGCGGCTGCAAATCGGCAGATTACCGTTCGGGAACCTCCTTACGGCCAACCCTTCACCGAGCGCCGCCCGTCAGCCCGTGCATTGGTAGCCCCGAATCCCTATGTTGTAGCATGTTATCTCCCTGCGAGGAGTGGGCATTTTGGCTGGATGTGTATTATTATGTGTCATGTGTATCGGGGTTGTTGTTCTCAGCCGGGGTTTCTTCCCCACGCCTAGGCGTGGAGGTACGCGCGACGCTCCTACTCTGTTGCTTTGCTTTACTAGTATGCTATTATATATGTCGCGTGAGCGTGTAGGATCCTAGCTATTTTGTAATTCACCGCGCGAATGTGAGTTGAGAGCACCCGTCCCGTGCCCCTAATGAGCACCGAGCTCGAACTAGACTCCCCTAGTCGTTCGGCGGTTCCTTAGCCGCTGAGATCCCCGCGCTTCCCTCATAGGGACGGTCGTTGGGCTTGGATTTCTTGTTGAGAGACGCCTCCACCCGGAGGAACGCTACGGAGGTCAGCCGCCCGGCTTGCCTTTGGCGTGCGAGTGCTGGCCGCACTTTATTGCATTCGTAGGTCCTAGCCCGTTTCAGTCCCGTCTCGCATCACCAGGTCCCCTTCTCTGCTTACATACCTACGCGGGTTTCTCAACCCGCGCCAGGTCTTCAACCATGATCTGCTCTACGAGCCTCCCAATCCCCTAGCCATAACCACTTTTTTCTCTCCTCCGATCCCTTTTCACTGTTTTGTCATCAAAAATGAAAACGAAAAAAAAAACGTCAATTTTCAAACTCCCCAACAACACATCTTCGTTGAGGAAACCTCCTACATCTCCCACGGGTGCGTCCCGCCCTGCGGACCACCCGTCCAAGGTCCGATGAGCGACCTTTTCTACCCCTCCTTTGAGGGGTCCTCTCCCGTACATTCTTCATCTTCTTCATCTTTCCCTTCTTCTGTAAATAATGTCAGTCAATCTAGGAACAATAAGCCAAAGGTAGTACCTAGGAAGAAATCCAAGGGTAGGCAGATCCCTCGTCGATTCCTTCTGGATTTAGCCGCCAGGTGTCAGGCCCTTCTTGCCACCCCCCACTTGCTAGAAAATCCCATCCAGCTGTCGGAAATAGAATGTGAGGGTAATTGTGCAATTGATGAGGGGTATGGAGTCTACGAGATCATGGATGAAGAATACCCTACTGAAGATGAGGGTGAAGAATATGAGGATGTGGCTGGCGCATATGCTAGTGGAATAAGGAGATTCGACGAGCCGTCGACCGCCGTAGAAGAGTCCACCAAAGAAATCAACTTGGGAACTGAGGAAGACCCTAGGATCATCCTCACAAGTGATAACCTACCATCCTCTGAAGAAGAGGCATTAATTGAGATTCTCAAGGAATATAAGGACACATTTGCATGGAGCTATGAGGATATGTAGGGTCTGGATTCAACCCTGGTCGAACACCGTCTAACCCTAAAATCGGGGTCCGTCTCGGTAAAACAAAGGTTAAGGCGTTTCCACCCTCAGATGGCTTTGAAAATGAAAGAAGAGGTCGATAAGCTCCACAAAGCCAGGTTCATTAGAGTCGTTCTTTATCCTCAATGGGTGGCGAACATTGTCCCGGTCATGAAGAAAGATGGGAAAGTCAGGATTTGTATCGACTTCCGGGACCTTAACCGCGCGTGTCCAAAGGATGATTTTCCCCTGCCTTACATTGATGTGTTGATCGATAACACGGCAGGTTATGAGACCCTCTCATTCATGGATGGATTTTCGGGATATAATCAAATTCGTTTGGTAGAAGATGATCAAGAGAAGACGTCATTCACTACCCCTTGGGGAACTTATTGTTACGTGGTTATGCCGTTTGGGTTAAAGAATGCTGGAGCTACTTACCAAAGAGCTATGATGACCATATTCCACGACATGATGCATATATATCTGGAGGTGTATGTGGATGATTTATTGGTGAAATCAAGGACTAGGATGGAACATCCAAAAGTTTTGGCTAAGGTCTTGCAAAGATCAAGGGAGTTCCAATTGAAAATGAACCCGAAGAAGTGCGTGTTTGGCGTGTCGTCGGGTAAATTACTAGGGTTCATTGTGAGTAAAAGAGGGATCGAGATAGATCCCGACAAAGCTAAGGCCATCAAGGATATGCCGCCTCCCAAAAATTTGAGGGAAGTCCAAGGTTTAATCGGGAGGTTGCAGCTTATTCGTCGGTTTGTGTCCCAACACTCACAAAGGTGTAGACCTCTCTATGAGTTGACCAAGTCAGGAGTAGAATTCCACTGGGATTCTAAATGTCAAAAAGCTTGTGAAGGGTTAAAGGAATATCTGGCTAGTCCACCCGTTCTCATTCCACCCAAACCAGAAAAACCTCTGATCCTTTACATCTCAGTCTTGGATGACTCCGTGGGAGCTGTCCTCGCACAAGCTGATGAAGAGGGCAAGGAACGGACAACCTATTACTTGTCCAAACTTCTCAATCCTTGTGAGCAGAAGTACACAGTCATGGAGAAAACCTGTGCTGCCCTCGTTTGGGTAGTGCAGAAATTGAAGTACTACTTATTGGCTCATGAGGTCCATTTGATTGCTCGCATGAATCCTATCAAGTTCCTTCTGGAGAAATCCGTCCTTACGGATAGGCTAGCACGCTGGCAAAACTTTCTCTCTCAGTTCGACATCACATACATCCAGCAAAAGGCGATTAAAGGCTATGCCATAGCCGAGCATCTCGCTCACCACCCTCTTCCCAAGTTCGATCCTGTCCAATCAGAGTTTCCAGATGAGGAACTAATGTCTGTCACCTAATTTGATGACCCAATGTGGACGTTATATTTTGATGGAGCTCTGAATTCTCAAGGGAAAGGAATCGGCATTACCCTCCTGTCGCCTGAAGGCCTCACATTCCCACTGGCATACCAGCTCAAATTCCCAGTTACCAACAATATAGCCGAATATGAAGCCCTTCTAGCTGGCCTGGAACTCGCTCATTCTTTTCGTATCACTGAATTGCGAGTCGTAGGTGATAGTCAACTCATTCTTCGCCAGGTGCTCACTAAATATCGCACTCGCGATCTTAAACTCAAACCATACCAAGAACTCACTGCTGCCTTTGCCAAACTGTTCATCAAACTGATCTTTGTTCATGTCCCTCGTCATCAGACTATTCCCGCCGATGCCCTCGCCTCATTGGCATCAGCCATAAGGTTCCCTCTAGGGAGATGGTTTGAGTCCATTTCCATCTACAAAATTCACGCCCCTGCAATCGATGACGCTTCCTACGTAAATATTAAAGACAGGATAGCAAGGAAGATCCTGCAGGGAGATATCCTTGAGAAGAGGGAAATCATGTTGGCAGAGGCCGAAGAAGAACTGGCCGATGAGGAGAAACCATGGTTCTATGAAATCGTCAAATACTGTAAAGATCAGTCTTATCCTGAAGGGGCCACCACAGAAGATAAGAAAGCCATAAGAAGGGTGGCTCAGAAATACACATTGGTTGGAGGTCTACTCTATAGGAGGAGCCTCACTGGCATTCTGTTAAGATGTCTTGATGACGATGAGGTCTGGAAGTGTGTAGAGGATACACACTCGGGTGTGTGCGGTGGCCATGTGAATAGTCAGATGCTCGCTAAGAAGATCATTCGGCAAGGCTTTTACTGGCCCACCATGGAAGAAGATTGTGCTGTCTATGTCCGTAGGTGTGCCAAGTGTCAACTTCACGCCAATAAGATCCATTCACCCTCTTCCTCACTTCACCCAATATCCTCCCCATGGCCTTTCTCCATGTGGGCATTCGACATCATCGGTCCCCTAGGTGATCCCAATTCCCTCACCAAGCAGAAATCTTTCATCCTTACCGCGATGGAATACTTCACCAAATGGGCCGAAGCTTACGCGGAAATCAAGGCGTCAACAGTCTGCAAGTTCATCATGAAGAACATCCTTGCCAGGTTCGGCGTCCCAAGTACAATCGTCACCGATAATGGGTCACAGTTCATTTCTCAGGACCTTCAGGATCTCTGCAAAAGGTACGCAATTGCATTGCATTATTCATCACCTTATTACCCACAAGGTAATGGCCAAGCGGAGGCCACCAATAAAACATTGATCAAAATCATCAAAAAAACTTGCGAGTCTAGTAAGTTTTCAGACTGGCCAGAAAAGCTTATCGAAGCTCTATGGGCCTATCGCACTTCAATCCGTACCCCCACCGGGCAGACTCCGTTTGCCCTTACTTATGGTATGGAAGCGGTAGTCCCGTACGAGACTCTGATCCCTTCTCTCAAGGTACAATTGGACGAGGAATTTCCCCTCGACGATCGTCGTAATTCACTCCTCGCCCAGTTGGAACTCTTGGATGAGAAGCGGCTGGCCGCTGCCGAGCATGCGCGTGTGTATCAAAATAGACTCGCTCGCTTTTATCAAAAGAAAGTCGTTGAGAGAAAATTCAAAGTCGGTAAGATGGTCGTAAAAAGAATTTTTGTCAAACCTGGAGGTCCGCGTTCTAAGCTCCAACTCAATTGGGAAGGACCATTTGTAATTCAAGCCGTGTACCCTGGCAACACCTACAAGCTAATCAACGCCGAAGGGACCGAGTTATCCCACCCTTAGAATGGGCTTTATCTTAAGAAGTACTACCCTTAGCTTAGTGTCAAAACACAAAAAAATGATGAAAAGATAGAAAACATCAAAAAAAAATATTGAAAATCACTAAAAATATGGAAAATCTTAAAATGTCGATGCCTGGTGGGCACCATGTGGTTAAGTCCCTGCATCCAACCTTCGTGTTAGGATAGGGCCCATTAAGGCTTGGTAGGCACCGGGTCTTGGTCTGCCAGAACCGCGGAGATCCCTGTCCGGTCACGTCGGCCTATGCTCGCTCGAAGGAAGCCAACATGTGCTCACTTATGTATTTATTTCAAAGAAGTTGGTAGCACCACCCACGGTGGGGCCTCACCCCGAAGATATCCAGAAGCTATAATCTTTATTCTTTTCTCTTCGACCAAACGAGACAGTCGGCGCCCTTAAAACGTTGAGCATGAGAAACCAAAACTCAAACCCCTTAAGGCAAGAGTAGGACCCATTTCCTCAAGCATCGATCAGAGCACGAGAAGAGGGCAGTGTCCCCGCAGGCATATGAAAGGGAGCCCACAAACGTCAAACGACTATATCTCCCTCCCAAAAAGAAACACAAGATCAAAATCAAGAGAAAAGCCTGGTCGTGACCGTGCCTGATGCGATAAATGGAACCTCGCAAAGCAAAAGTCTGAATCCACAAGAGGGGCCATGGAATGTAAATACTCGAGATCTGGTCCGAAGTTGTTCGAAAGAGGAGAGTTAATGGGCCCTTATTGGCTCGCCGGGTTAACGATTTTGCCGATCCTCTCAGGAGGTTTATCCCCTACACTCTTCCTTCTCCCTTTGAAGATGAAAGCTCGATGGAATGTCTAAAGGGCGAAACCCGCCAAGGTTTGCGACCTTATTTTTAGTATACACATATGGTTGCCTACTTTGAAAAGTAAAAGCTATCGTTGTGAAGGAGTCTTTGTGTTTCTGGCCGGTTAAGACCCATGTTTACCACCTTGATGTCTTCTTATTTAACCTTGGGCTTAGACCAATGCAAGCGCGTCACCTATGGGTACGACAGCGTCTGATTCCGGGTCAGCGTCGCGCGGTTGGTCGTTAGGGTTCCAGGGTGTTCCATCATATACCATCTAGAGTCGTGAGGAAATAGACCCGGGTCGGGCAAACCATTTACCTCAAACACCTTTTGGGTGAATCCCTGTGGTCGGAAGCGACTGGGAGACTAAGCATGGCATGACGATATTGTCATCAGGGTAAGTCTTAGCCGGCAGGATTATCATTCGAGGGGTCTAGAGGCCCAAATCGACCTAGATGCACACTTAGGATACCTGGGAGGTTAGTAAGAAACCCCTGCTCTCATGTAGGTTAGGTGTCATTTGGGTGCCTGCCAGGCATTAGCAACAAAAAAAAATGAAATGATAAGAACAACAAAAAAAATGAAAAAGAGAAAATGCACATATTTGCAAATAAAATTTTCTGGAATATAACAAAACAACAAAAAAATGCCAAATATGAAAAACAAATCAAATTTTGCATGGTTGCATTTGCGTGCAGCATTTCACTTTAATATCGCTTGCATTCGTGTGCTTGTCTGTTGCATTCATCATCACCGCATCTTTCCCTCGCCTTTGTTAACTAAAGGCTTGGCCCCTTGACCAGTTATCAAGAACAGTCAAAGTGACCATTTGCTTATTGAGCAAGGGGCCAAGTCAGAGCAGAAATTCTGATTTGTTTGTTCAGTGATATGTGCAGGGATTCGAGGCAACAAAAGCAAAGGTGAAAACCAAACAAACCGAACCTTGTATTTTATTTCAAAAATCCAAAAAAATTATTACATCAAGTTCCGCCCTCTCTCTCTGCATTACTCGTCCCGCTACTCTCCGGGCAGAACGCTCTCAAAGGTGCTACCCAACTACGAAAAGCGGTACTCCCACCGCTCTGTACTCCCCTTCCTATTCCTACACCCCGACGTTGATCCATGGGAGCAGCAAAGAAGCTACCAACACGAAAGCCACGCTCTCGTGCTCTTCGGTAGCGCTCCGCACCATCTCTCAGCCACTGTTCAGCAAGACCAATGCTGGTTCGGAGTTAGAACAGCTGGGCCTCCATGGCCCTTCGTTCCTTCCTTTCAACTAATCTGTCGGCTCTTTTTCTCTCTCTGTCTCTTTCTCTCTCTGCCCGTTCTCTCTCACGGTCTTCCCTCTCCAACTGGAGGGTGATTCTCAGCTCCATGGCATCCCTAGAAGAGTCGTCATCTGGACGACGTCGCAGTTCCTCCTCCAGCTCTACTATTCTAGCCTCCCTCTGTGCAGCTTGGGCAAGTGACTCTTGCGTCTCCTTTTCCTGCCAGATATACCATCTCAGATATGCGGCAAGGTATAAACAAAGAGAATTCGACACTGAGACTCTTACCTATATAGAGAGCATCCCTTCTACCTCCGCGGCGTGCTGTGTAGCGCGAGCAAGCTGCTCGTGAAGCAAATCAAGTTCTGAGGTGGGGATCCATAAGCTGGAGACGCCACCCGCTCCCATCGCTGAGGAAGCCGCGTCAATCTGGGCGCGCTATGATCGCACATGTGATAGTTAGTGGTCAAACACCATGAATCCAGGGTCTTGATTAGGAGTATGCACTATACACCTACCGAGGCACTCAGGGCTTCACGTGTGTCACTCAATTGTTGCTCCCTCTCTGCCAGGCGAGATCGCAAATTCGCTATCATAGTGTCACGAACATCCTGCAGCCATAGGAGTCAGCATTTCCATGAATAAAATCAAGAGAAAAATAGAGAAAAGGGGAGACCTACCTCCACAAGTCTCCGGGGTTGGAGCCGCTCTGCATACATTGTCTTATACAGACGCAGATAGTCTTCACTATCCTGTGCATGTGATTCCACGATTGTGCCACCCCGTTGTCAATCTTCATACTGTTCGGGGAACCGCACACGCCAATCAATGCAGGTTGCCGGTCCCCGTGCCTTTCTCCCGACGCGAGGTGGCGCAGCTGTATCCACCCACTCCTGAGCCAGTCCTAAGGTCCTCATAACCAATCGTAGCCAAAGCGGCTCGATTTCGTTCAGGCAGTGCATCCACATTTCCCGTCCGAACCGGGCGCGACTTGTTAGAACCCATGGTTGGTCGACATCGACCATACCTGAGTAGGGTCTCCAGTTTACCTAGGTTAGGTTGTACATACCCGTTTAGCTGGTCAAAATAAAAAAAAAAATGAAAACAAAATGAAAATAATTCTAAAAAAATCCCACCATTGCTCCGGGGAACTCCTGTATCTCCCGCCTTAGCACCATCAGTTGGTAGGTTAGGGGTGCCGCACTCATGATGGGTTGCCACCGCCTGGCTAGCGGCACCGTCACCGGTCGCCAATGTCGAGCTCTCCCCATTGGGAGGTAATAATAGCTCCAAAACTACTTTAGCGCATGTCATTAGTACCTTAAGTGGGCTATCAGAAAAAACACAAAAAATATAAAATACTAAAACACAAAAATACCTGGATGAATGGTGTGAAACCACTCACAGTCATCTCACGGTCCGCCTCTTGGAACAGACCTGTAAACAAATGCGCCAACATGGCAGCTCCCCAGGCGTAGTGCCCCACTCTTTCAAGGTCTGATAGCAGCTCTAGGAAATGGCAATGGATACCGTCTCCCTTCGAGCTCAGTATCAATCTTCCCAGTAAGAAGAGGAGAAATCTCCTCAAATCCATGTTGGATCTCTCCCGATTGCCAAAATTTGTGCAGTACACAGCATGACATCCCCTTTCCATCCTCTCCATGAATTCTTCTGGGGACTCATCGTCCCGTCGACGAGTATCAGTGAGCCCTAATGCCTCCATGATGGATGCCCTGGTTACTGACATGTTCTTCCGACCATCTAGGTCTAAACCCAGTAGCTTCTGAGCACCTTCTCGGTAGTCCGTATAGGTAACTCCAGTCACTGCCTCGCCATCCACCTTGAGGCTCGTGATTCGGACAACATCCTCGAGACTGGGCACCATGTGCCCCCATGGCATCAAGAATGCCCGACTTACCGGGTCCCATCTCTCGCACAAGGCTTGGATGAGGGCCAGGTCGAGTTGGATCGACTCGATCCGAAGAAAGGCACCAAATCCCATCACGTCCAGCCTGACCTTCTGAAAATTTGGGAGACCCCTGTATGCGGCCACTGCTAACTCCCATGAAATGTGTGATTTCATCACACTCTGTGCATGCATAAGGGATGGAGAGGGGTGTTGTCAAAAGGAAGGAAGAAAGAATGAGAGGAAGAAAGAACGAGAAAAGGGCGGGAAAGCTCAGCTTACGAGTTGTGATTGGGCCCTTTCGCTGAAATGCCCTTCGAGGTCCGAGAGCCTCCTGGAACTGCTACCACTAGGGCTGTCAATGGGCCGGGCCCGGGCCGGGCTTAGGTCGGCCCGGGCCGGGCCCGACTTCTCAACATTAAGGCCCGAGCCCTATGTAAAAATTTCAAAGCCCGACTAAGGCCCGGCCCGACAACTTAAATAAAATAATAAATATAATAAATATAATAATATAAAATATATAATCTCACTCAATTAATTAAAATTTTGATATTAATTACATAATTTGTGTAAAAAGAGAGTTTTAAAATTTATCATTAAGTAAAATAACATAGTTTTAACTAAATAGTTTTTAAATTTTGATGTGGGAATAAAAAAAAGAACGGGCCGGGCTGGCCCGCGGGCCGAACTCAAAGCCCAAGCCCGGCCCGCGGGTCAAGTCTAAAAGCCCGTGGGCCAAAAATGACCTTGCGGCCTGGCCCGAAATCGGGCCAAGCCCGCGGGACTATCGGGCCGGCCCGGCCAATTGACAGCCCTAGCTACCACTGGACCTGCTTCTCTTCGAGGAATGGAAAGATTCGCCCTCCATCCAGATCTCGGAATGTTGAGCTCCTCCCCTACCGTGAGAAATGGTACTCCTCGAGTTAGCTCTCGATATACCGGGGAGAATGAAAGAGACTGGAATTTATAGAAAGGGGAGAAGTGCGGGCCAAGATTGCCTTCATCACCTCAAATAATAGCCCTTGCGATAGGGCACCTGCCATGCGGTCCCATGTGTCATTTCACCGCTCGCGCAGGGTGATTGATTGGACGGGGTAATGTAACGACCCGCCCCCTGTAATTGTCTAGGGATACCCTATCATATTTTGGAAGACGTCCGCAAAATTTGACACGTCGTCCCGGGGAAGGGACTGGAGCCGTCATTATTGACTTCGACGACAGATTCCCGTAGAAAATGGTCACAACAAGACGCGATTCTCCGTTTAGGGCGAGTCTCGGCAGACACATCACATGGGAACAGTGCAAAGGAGAAGAAGTGTGGGGAGGAAGGAACGCACAAGAGAACAAACAAACAACAGAAAATCAAATCACTCCATTCAAAAGTTACATAAGCTACCATAAACATCATAATCATAGAGAGGAGGCGGGTCTACTCGCTCGCCAACTCTCGCCATTATCTTCACGCTCGTCACTCTAGGCGTCCCTCTCCTCTCCCCTAGGGCGAGGGTCCCTCAGAAGCCTTCTGGATCCCCGTGCAGCGGCACTCGCTTCGCCTCATGGCGCCTGCTCCATAGCAATGACTCGCTGCTCCTCCCCTGGCGTGGCGAAGAAGCCACTAGCAGCAAAGCGACCAGACTGGCGGAGTCGCTCCCCGAACTCTCGCGCTCTCTCGTAGCGCGTCTCCATCCCTCCTAACCTCTGCACCGCGACCTGAAGGCCTAGTTGGAGCTCCCTCACTTGGGCCTCCAAGGCCTTCCTCTCGGCCTGATCTCGCTATCGATCGGCCCTTCTCTCTGTTCTCTCACTCTGCCTCTCTCCTCGTCATCTGGAGAAGGACCCTCAACTCCAGGATGGCTGGAGAAGGCCTCTCCTCACCACGATGCCTCAGCTCCGCTATAGTCGCCACCCAGGCGTCACGCTCCTCTTCCGCCCAGGCCGCACGGGCCACCGCACCGGCGAGTTACTCCGGGGCCGAGGAACTGGAAGATCCACCGCCGGCCATTCCCACCGTTGCTGTCTGCTGGGCACGTTAGAACAAAACAAACAACAGCCGTCAGCTAAGCTCAAAACAAAAAAAATACAGCGCTTAGCTTACCAGGATCGACAGTTCCTGCTGAGTGACGGCCAGCTGCCGCCTAGCCTCTGCCAGTTGAGCATGCAAGCTGTTGATGTCGCGTGTATCCCCGGCTTGGGGAAGCCCCGAATGACTCTCTCTCTACTGTCGTAGGAAGTCGGCACTGTCCTGTACCAGTACGCTCCCTTGCTGTCCAGGGAGACGTATGCGCCAGTCTTCAAGCTTCGCCTTGCCGCGACTCTCCTTCCTGACGCGGCTCGGCTCATCTGCACTCGCCCACTCATCGGTCAGGCCCGCGGTCCTCGCCATGTCCTGCACCAAGAGAGAAGGGCCTTGCGTCATAACATAGACGCGTCTCCTATCTAGGACGCGTCCATCATTTAAGGGCAACACTCGCCGAACCCTTTCTCCCCTCGCACGGCCCGTTTCAAAACTCAAAATAGATCAAAGGGGAAGAGATCGGAGGACCTACCAGACCGTGTTCACCTCCTTCTGCGCCATCGGGCCCCTTGGGTCCCTCAGGTGCCCGAAGCGGCCCTTCTAGTTCCATGGACGCCTCTCTGTGCTCTTACGCGTCCCTCCTCAGGCGAGGAGTCCCTCGTCCCTCTCCACCTTCACCATGGTCCGGCCCACCGAACTCCATCGATCGAGAGAGGAAGAAGACGTTGGCTCGTTTGCGGGTAAGGCACGAGAGAAGAAAGGCCGCCCGGTACTTTAAGTTCGAATTCGAAAGTTAAGATGCGTCCTCACGCCTGGACGCCCCCACAACTAAAAAACAAATAAAAATAAAAATAAAAATAAAAAAGAAATATAGGGGCGTCCAAGAGCCTGGACGCCCCCACGCCAAAAAAGGAAAATATAGGGGCGTCCAAGAGCCTAGACGCCCCCAAATCTAAAAAAAAATTAAAATTTAAAAATTAAAAATTAAAAAATAGGGGCGTCCAAGAGCCTAGACGCCCCCAAACCTAAAAATATAAAATAAAAAAAATTGAAAAAAGAAAGTTGGAGGCGTCCAGGCCCCTGGACGGCCCCATGAAAAATAAATAAATATATATATATATATATATGATCATATTATGAATAAATAAGTACACAAAAAGAAAGAAAACACAAAAAAACTGGAAAAGGAAAATAAATCATAAAATAATAATTAGGGGAATAGTGGCCCAAAATGCCAAATTCCAGATTTTATTCCATCAGAAAGCGGAGCAAGCTACATCCGGGGCTTAGACGCTTTAGGCCTTAACTTCCCCAGTTCGGCTACATAAGCTCTCCACAGCTCACATTCTTTCTCCACATACGCTAATGCCTTTCCCGCAACACTGATCTTCCAGGGTGCTTTGACAGCCTTCGCTTCCTTCGCATCAACCTCCGTGCCCAACTCCCTCTTCTTCAAAGGGACGATGTCAGTCAGTAGTGGGAACGAATGGCGTGGAATGTCGATCTGGAGGCAGCACCGATGTGCGTTGTAAAGAGCAAATTCGGTCGCGCCGATCAGTTGGAGTTCAACTTCGGGAGAAGACCTCATGAGGAGTTCAAGTGAGAGTAGACATGCCGGTGCGCAAGTAAAGAAGCCGTGTGTCATGGTTCGAAAGTGAGACCGCCAGTCTTCCCGTTTCCGCAGCCACAGAACACGGTTCGCCATGGTGCCACCGAAGCCTAACACATCGGCTATGTGATAAAGGGGGCTTTGTTGGAAAAGCTTTGAAGCAGTCGGTATCCCCTCACGGTGGTCAAATTTCAAGTCCAAATCAATCCAGCAGCTCAGAATAAGTGCGCAACCGAAAGGGGGCTTACCCATGCTTGAAGCAGTAAGGCCGCTGTAAAGGTAGGCAAGGACGGCGGGTCCCACCCTCTTTCCACTCCAGATCCCGCGAATGGCACTCAGTTGGTCTTCTTCCACTATGTTGTCGGTATGAGGGAACAAGAGAGCACCCGTCAGACAAATGGTGAACCCTTTCATGATTCCTTCCAAATAGTCATCGTCTGGC
Organism: Amorphophallus konjac; assembly: GCA_022559845.1. Taxonomy (NCBI): domain Eukaryota; kingdom Viridiplantae; phylum Streptophyta; class Magnoliopsida; order Alismatales; family Araceae; genus Amorphophallus; species Amorphophallus konjac. The sequence continues at coordinate 39,967,722 of CM040127.1, read as the reverse complement.
GACCCTCTCAGGACATCCATGACCCATCCCGCGAGCTTTTGCAAATCAATTCCCCGTTGAGTACGGACCTTTCTGGCTATGTCGGGTGGCATGAAACTTCCAAGGACACTCTCAGAAGTCTCCCGCGTCAGCATCCGCATAGCCTTCACCTTCCCGTCACTCTTGAATTTCTTCAATCCAAGCAAAAGTTCCACCTCCTCGAGGAGGATGGTCGCCTCGAAAGTCGGGAAGATGAAAGTGTGGGTCTGGGGATGCCAGATCTCCACTAGTGCACCCATACCCGCCCAGTCCATGCGAATCTTCTCATAGTGCTTAGCGTGAATAAGGAGCCCCTGAAGATGTCACTTCGAGAGTATGGCCCTCATGCCGATGGAGATGTCGGAAGTTAGCTTTGAAAGCCATGACAGTTTGGAAAACTTCCTCGGGCCTGGGAAGAATGGATACGGCTGGAAAGAAGAAGGGAAAGGAAGAGAAGCAAGAAGAAAGTTCACGAAGAGAATTTGAAATGAATCGACTTACCATATGCGACTGGATCATCCCACTCAGATGACCCTCGAGGTTGGAAAGTTGCCTGATCTCATTGCTAAGCCTGCCCCTCTTCACAACGCGGGAAGACTCTCCTTCCATCCTGAAAACTCTAGATCCTTCTCTCCTTCTCCTCCTGAGCTTTCAAAACTCTCCTTGGTGCATATGGTTGAACTAGCCAAGGGGAGGTACTTATAGGAAAGGAGAGGCGCTACAGGACGAAACACGTCACATCGGTCGTCAGGGTTTTGTCTGGATCCCCTTGTACTGTGGTGCGATTCTCTGCTACTTTCTGATGTTACTAATCTATGCTGGTCTGTGCAAGTTTTACTAACGGACGTTTGTGTCCTATCTCCTGTCCCACCTTTCGATGGTTGGTCCCACCATGTCATGCATCATAGTATATGATACCTACGCTAATAGAACATGTCAAGGACCTTGCGACCCGAACGAATCTGGGGTTTGAGTTCCCCTTCAACAAAAACGGTGATGATTCCAGAAGAATTTGGGTTGCACGGATAGGCCGTTAATTTGTGGTAGCATGGGGACGACGGTTCCGTTCAGTGAGTTGGTGCGTGGATAAACGGGCCACAGCCCAGTATCAACTCACCGGATCGGTATCCTGACCCGTTCTTCGCGAGTTGATAATATTATCCTTGGCTATTTTCTATTTTAATTTATTTTAAATTTTTCTTTAAACCCAGCATGCATTCATATAGGGCTTTGAATTTATTGCGGAAGATCATTCAAAGTGATTCGATTGTGAAAGCCGCTGTAATATGAGATATTCCATTCCGAATGAAGTACTGAGTTTCCTTGAGACAGTCCCGCGCTGTTCTTCCAAAAGAGACCCTTGTTTGGATTGATCCTCAAATATTCCTTTACTTTTACTCTATTTGACCCACCTTGGCCGCAACACTTCCACATTGGCTGGTAATCGCTCCCCAAGGTGAAACCTATAGGTTTACGACCCAGGTACTTCCACACATAGAAGTTGGTCCCCTTTTCTATTCGTGCCTGAGCGCACATTTTCCCCTTCCTTGTTTGATTTCCGTCCAAGCAGATGTTGAATTCGGAAGACCTTCTTCATGGTCGTCTCGTTGAAAACTCTGAAAACATTCCAAAAACCATAATGTTGAAAGCGTGTCTCATCACACCTTGGCATCTACTCTTCAGTCCATTCCACTTCACTTTAATACCATTCCACTACGTGTCACTCCCTTGCAAACCAGACGCCAAGGCGGGACAGCTGTAGACACGTCGTTCTTGACATTACCGTAAGTAAATCTCATATTACACTATGATACCCCAAGGCGGCCTTCATATTTTTAATTACTCTGGTGATTTCCTATTTTTATGAATTTTTTTGCATTTTTTGATTTTTTCCGTGGAAAATCTTGGAGGTGCCCAGGAGATTGGACGCCTCCATGAATATAAAAAAATAATAAAAAAGTAAAATAATTAAAAAAAATCAAAAAATCATGGAGGCATCCATCTGCCTGGACGCCTTCATAAAAATGAATAAAAAATAAAAAATAATATCATGGAGGCGTCCACCTGTTTGGACGCCTCCATAGAAATGAATAAAAAATAAAAAATAATATCATGGAGGCGTCCACTTGCCTGGACGCCTCCATAAAAATGAACAAAAAATAAAAAAAAATAATATCATAGAGGCGTCCAGTTGCCTGGACGCCTCCATCAACTTACCCACGGGCGCCCCCGGCCGTTGGTCAGTTTGTCGTTTTAGTAAAAATCCAAATCATGGAGGCGTCCGGGACCCTGGACGCCTCCATCACTTGACTCACGGGTGCCCCCCGTCCGTTGGTCGGTTTGTCGTTTGAGGAAAAATCCAAATCATGGAGGCGTCCGGGACCCTGGACGCCTCCATCACTTGACTCACGGGTGCCCCCCGTCCGTTGGTCGGTTTGTCATTTGAGAAAAAATCCAAATCATGGAAGTGTCCAAGAGACTAGACGCCTCCATCACTTGACTCACGGGTGCCCCCGTCCGTTGGTCGGTTTGTCGTTTGAAGAAAAATCCAAATCATGGAAGTGTCCAGGAGACTGGACGCCTCCACGAAAATAATCGAAAAAAATAAATAAAAATAGAATAAAATATTATTTTTATCCTGATGAAGGTGTCCAGGGTCCTGGACGCCTCCATCCTCCGGAAACTCTATAAATAGAGGCCCACCCCCTTCATTCCGGGGGAGCTGAAAGCGATCTGATAGGCTGCCGGAGCCCAGAAGCTACCGGAGTCATTTCTAACCCGTGGGATCTTTTGTAGGTGGAGGTTCTGCCGGCTTCTCGGGTGCCCGCGCTCGCGAGAGGAAGGTCATCTTCGTCCACCGCGCTTCCACGTCGTCCCTACGCTGTTGAAGCTCCGCCGGATTTCGCCATCGGCACATCCAATAAGTCAATCCTTTCCTTTTTTTTCGTAGTTCTTTTGCATTCATCATCTCGCATTTTCTATCCCCCTTCATAAGGGCGTCTTCTCCTCTATACTTCTTACATTCATCATCACATTTTCCTCCTACTCGAGTCCGAGAGGGGTTTAAAACCACACCAACCAGGTGTGTGTCCTGCCACGATTTCGTTATTTTCATCGCGAGGGATTGATACTACACTGCCATTTTCTGATTATGTTCATCTATTGTCTGTTATTTTACAATGGTAACTAAAGAAAGCCCTCTCCGTCGGCCGACCGAAGGGGGAGGAAGAAGCAACCCGTCACTTCCCGTTAGCGAGGTAGGCGCGATCACTCTTTTACTTTGGGGTCCTCGACCCCTGGCGATCACATCATATTTTCGAGGCCGCGGCGAGTAATTTCCCGCAATGGCCGTATGAATTTCTGTCATCATATTTTTATGCTGCTCTTCTACTTGCTCTATTCTCGAGGCCGCGGAGGGTCATCTCCCGCAATGGCCGTTTAATTTCCATTATCTATATTATGTACTGTCTTTACATTCTGCTGTACTCTCGAGGTCGCGGCGAGTCACTTCTCGCAATGGCCGTTTAAATTCTGCTCCTTTTTACATCTTGTTATATTCCTACTCTACTATACTCTCGAGGCCGCGGCGAGTTACTTCCCGCAATGGCCGTTTTAATTTTCGTTGTTTAATTTCTGCACCCGCTCGCCCCGCTGGAGCAATCTCCCGTGGTGACCCCTTCTCTCCTTTCTCTTAACTTCTTTGTGTTGCAGCATAAAGCCCGATAAAAAAATAAAAGGAGCCCGCACGCTCCGCGTCTTCATTCCTCGAACCGCGTGACGTCGCTCACAATTACTATTTCCATAAAATGATATTAGGCTTCAAAAATCATCTATTTAACCTTTCACCTACCCTGAATTTTTTTAGAGAGAGTGATCCGATGTTTAACAATGTTGTATGGTTCTATGTCTCTATCTGCTAGATACCTATTGCACGAAGTGATGTTTAGGGCGTTTCTTATTTTGACGTAATTCTTTGGTTTAATAATCACAAGTTTTAAAACTAACAGAATTTTTATTTTAAATTTAAGAATATTTTGTTTAGATAAACATAAAATAAGATAAGATATTTTTTAGTTTGTTATAATTTCAACTCCTTATTTCTTTAGTTTTGGTTTCAGATAGATAATATGGACCGTAAATCAAAATAAGAAAAATTTGATACCACATCAATCAAGATAATTGTTAGAATATTCCTATATTAAAAATATATTAAGATAAAATGTATTTAAAATACTGAAGCTCTCTCTATCCAACACGTTAAGATTTTGAGATAGACTATCTAATTAAATAGCTGTATTATGGCCATCAGAGTCTATGCTTATGAATTTTAATTGTGCATCGCGTGTTTGTCATCGTTCACGTGATAGAGCCTAGATCAACTTACACGCAAGAATATGTGTTAGAATGATCCCGTATTAAAAACCAACTAAGCTAAATTTTGTTTAAAATATTGGAGACCTAGTCTTTAAGATAGATTGTCAAATTCAATAATTTTAATTGTAATTCGAGTCACACTTTGTTATAGTCAAACAAATAATTAGAAAATATAATAACCTAAAAATAATTATAAATCTTTATAGTATTTTACGATAGATGAAACAAACAAATCTTTAGTTCAATCAGTTGCAAATTATCATTATATTTGCGGGATCAAGATTCAAGATGATTAAAAACAAATGCAACTACAAAAGGCCAAATAGTTATATCTCAAGATCGTTTGATGAATAGCATCTTTTTCATGATTTCTCTCTCAAATTTTATTTTAAAGAAAAAGTACATTCGCATACCCCTTTTGGCATTTTGTTATAATTTTAGGAAGGGATAAGGGGGCATTTGATTGCACTTTTCTCTGACACTTCTTTCTCTTAAATTTTATTTTAGGAGAAAGATGCAGATTAACTCCTATTTGGAGCCACCTCCTCAGATGTTGGAAATAAAGTCAAATTTATATTAAACAATTCCAAAAAAGAAAATTTGCTAAAACTATCACATGAAATATGTGGCAAGATGGACATATTTTTCAAATTATTCTTACCATGTAAAGAAAAGATGTATTTTAAATAGAAATACTTGGTCTCATTATTTCTTTTGTGCATACATTAATTTATAATTTAAGAATTTTGTGAGCGTTCATATGGGAAGCCAAAAATCATAAAGATGTTTCCTTTGGATGAAACTTGATACAAGGTTATTACCCACATTATCGTTGACACGCACGAATCGAGAAATCACCCTTGTATGCAGTGCTAAACACATCGAGACTCAAGATTGAAGAGCTTAGTTTTCTCCGAGAGAGTGTCAATCACATCAATTTGAGCCTGCATTGCACATGGAATGACTAAACTATTTTATATACATCATAAATTTTGCATCTCCCCATAAAATAGTCTATAATTTTTCAATTGAGATCTGATAATGATCACATGCAATAAGCAAGAACACTTCAAGCATCGTTTCTTCAATGACACATAAGCGACAATGGCATGTAAGTCTTGGGCACCTAGAGAAGCCCCATAAATAAAAATGGTTGTCACTTCAGTAGAAACATAAAGACACCCTTTGATTTAGGAATATGATAAGGCCGAATAGTTAACAGAGGAGAGAGAAAAGTGGGGCCCACACCTTTCTCCTCACATAATATGGGACGCGAATAAGTTGTCACACTCCGTTTTCAAAGGGGGCCAAAGCGCACAATATCCAACTACTGTAATAACCACAACTTGTAAGTAAAGACCATGATAAAGAAATGGCACAAAGTATCATCTAAATAAAGCTAAATAAGAATCTAGAAGTAGAAATTGATGCGCAGGAAGATGTAAGTGTTCTACTTTTCTATATTGTTGATGATGTCTCACAAGTAACTGTTAAAGACTTACTAAAAGAGGAACAAGTATATGACTGGCAGAGCAAGATGTTATAAAAGTTTGGAAGAGAAAAAAAAGGAAGGAAAGTAATACTGTAATGCAACTCAAGCCTGTTATAAAAAATGGTCTCACATGAGTAAGTGTAAAAATTTTGACCAAACACTCTACTCGATGGAGGTTGCAAGATGGAGGCCGGAGATAAATATGATGGAGGCTGTGGGTAGAGGTCGCATGGTGAAGGTCGGAGCTGCCGTGATAGAGGTTGGGTGGATGTTGAAGACACTGTTACGAGTAACCAACTGAATTCTGAAGGAATTAGAACAATTTAGTGAATTTTTTAGTCTTTTCAATCTTTTTTCTTTAAAAAAGTTAATGTACAACAATCCAGATGATAATATGGAAATACCACTGTGACCATTGCAGGCATTGACTTGTTGGGTTTATTAAGTTGTTTCACGAGAATGGTGTGGAATGGAGCGGATTGGCTAGTTCTATGTGGTCCAACCGTTCAAGAAGGGGTTTGTAATTTGTATAAATATGAATGGAAACTGCGAAGATGACATGATTGATATGTCAAACTTATTTTGTCCTCTCTTCTTCTCCCTCAAGCTCCCAATTATATCCTATGTTCTCTATTCATACTTCCGTCTGAGTGCTTCTACAGGATTCCCCCGGTGCTTGTTCTCTCTTCCACGACAACGACCAAAGCTCGAAGCTCCTACACAGGAGCATTTTTGCAGGGGCTAGATCGGGAACCCAGGGAGGGCCTCAACAGACACCATGATGGAGGCACAGAGGATGCCAAAGCCACTGCGATGAAGGCACCGTGGCGAACAAAGAAGAGGGAAAAGAAGGGGTGACACAAGAAGAGGGAGAAAGCATATTGGGTATTGGAGAATAATACTTATGAGATCTACCAAAAATTGGAGAACATATGGCAATTGGGCATATATAGCTTATCCACCCAAATCTAGTTTTTCCATTAATTCAGGTCAGCTTTTAGATTCGGCAAATCCATTTACATCCCTAGATATATGATGCGGTACAAAAATCTTGAATCTTATGATTTTATTCTTTCCTCACTTCATTTTCTATTTTCTCTATTTTCTCAGTAATTAACTTTTTTCACTTTCTTTTCTCCTTTAACAAAATATTTTCTTCACATTTTTTTATTTTATCTTATTATCCTCCGTGACCTTCCTATTTTCTTTTTATAGAGAATAAATTCATCACTCTCTTTTTTTCCTTTTTCTAGCCTTCTCTTCCGTTTTTTTTTTCACTCTCAAAAGACATAACGAGATAAATATAAGGAGAAAGAGAATGTAGAGGATGAGAAGGTCATGTGAGAGCATGGCAAACCCATGCTCATGCATCTCACCTAGCTCCCTCCTTACACCTTATTTTTATATTATGATGCTACAGTGACTAATAAGCAAATGAAGAGAGAGAATGGGTTTGAAGAGAGATAGGGGGTTACGAAGAGAGAGGGATGAGGGAGGGAATCTTTTTATTATTTCTTATAGGGCCTCATGGTAGAGAGATGGACGAGTGGTGGTCCTACCCTTTGTTCTTTTGTTTTTTTGTTCATAGACTCATCCCGTAGAGAGAGAGTGTAATGACCCGAGAATCCGATTACCGGGAAGGCCCGATAATCCGAGACTCGAACGGCCGCCTACGAGCCGGGAGGGCTCGGAAGGGCTAAAAAGAGTGTGGAGGCACAAAGAAATAGGAACTTAAAGTAGGACAATTCAACAATTAACAGAAATAAATAAACAACTACTACAACAGAGTCCAGTCCAATAGAAAGTACAGTGTAAAGTAGTAAAGCGTACCACATGCCGAGTGAACACTCGGCCCGTCGAACTGGCAACGAAGAACCTCAGAACAACAACCTCAAACCTCAAGGAAGAACTGCCACACCTGAAAAGAAGGGGTGAGCCTCCTGTCACTGGCCCAGTAGGGTTCCTGGGGAACCTCAACTGAGAACAACGGCGGCACGGAAAGCTGTAACTACAAGAGCAACAGTAACAACATGAATAGTAAACCCGGTGGCCAGTCGAAACTCGACGCTACGACTACTCCTACTGTACCGGTCAAGCAGAAAGAGAAGTCCCAATCTCACAGCCGGGAATCGGACCATACTAGCACCACTTACCGAAGTAAAAACCCACGGCAACCCCGCCGTAGAGGCTTGTCTCCCAGAACAAGGCCAAGTCAGACACGCTGTCCAAGGTGCAACCCCGACCACCAGGTCGCAGACACCGCACCAACAAGATGCAACCACGGTAAAGCGACTAGCACTAGTCTCACGACACGAAAATCGACACACGCGCCACGGCAAGACAATCGGAACTCGACGGTTAACACGACGAAAACCCGAAGGTCGAAGTCACATGACTGACAGTCTGTCACTCCCGACTCGACAGGAGTACCCCCCACAAGAAGCACAGTCGGTTGCGTCCCCAGACGACTTACACCGCACCGCAGGTGAACTGCCTAGCGTGATAGCGCCTACCAGAGACACGGACACCGTACAAGTAATCACAAAGCAAGTGACTAGCTGGGGTCACGTCCATTGACGTGGGTCCAACCGCCCCCAACCACGTGTGCACACATAGACCATGCGTCCTAGGTCTGGCCTCTAACTGGTTTTCCCCTGGAGCCAGACTCTGGCTATCGACGAGGGGCCCGACGGAAACCAGTCTAAAAACCGTCCTCCGGGTAGCCTCTCCACCACTCCCTGGTGGGTCCACTCACGTGCAGGCAGGTTACGACTAGTGGAGGGTCACTGAAGGAGTAGACTCTCAAGTCAACGGAAAACAACGTCCGAACCCGACGAAGTACGGGGACCACCCCATGTACCAGCATCATCGCACGGTGACCACGGTCAGAGAAGAAACGGGACTCACAGTCCACGGGCCACACACTCGGCCACGCAGAAAGCACAGAAGCACAATTCCCAAGGCATCACATAAGCCGCCACGCTGATTCCCCATCGCAGGGAAAGCGAGAAACCTCCAGCCCCATGTCGGATAACTGGACTCGCAGTTCAAGGCCAAACACATGGCCCACACGGGAATCGCCTTCCAAAGAAACTCACGACATGCGGGGGAGACCCCACCGCACACATACCGATACACGGTGACTCGATCAAGCGTAACACGGAAGCCCGAAACACGAGGAGTCACCTGGATCCTCAAACCAACAGGCACACTAAACGAGGTAGCACGGTCCTCCCGACACCCTCAAAATATGGACACAGAACCCTCGGGGTGTCTGGGATACTCACGAGACCGCAAGTCGACCACTGGGTCCCAACCGGGTCGACCAGGGACCTACACAATGCGAAACGATCGCAGCAAGTACAAAGAACCACTTCGGCGCAACATAGTGCCTGGCGGTCTACCTTTGGGCCGTCACAGTTGTAACGGTCCAAGGCTAGACCGTCACAGCACTCTAACGGTCCAACACAGGAGCATCTCGGGAGAGGGGCAACACCGACTGTGACGCACCCACCCTGGGGCGTCACAGTCTCTAACGGGCCAAGCCTGGTGCGTTAGAAGACAAAATGAAACAGGTTGTGACGCACACCCCTCGGGGCGTCACAGCCTCTGATGGTCCTACCTAGGAGCGTCAGAAGAATCGTGACCCCAACGGTCCGAAAACACGAAAACAGACGTAGCGGTCAAACCCAGGCACGTCATACTCTCTGGCGGTTTATCGTAAGACCGCCAAAGCAACCGACGCCCTGCCGACAGAACATGACCCTGTGACGCACCCTCCTTGGGGCGTCACAACATGTAACGCCCCAACCGTCACAACCTGTTTCGTTCTGTCTTCTAACGCACCATGCTTGGCCCGTTAGAGACTGTGACGCCCCAGGGTGGGTGCGTCACAGTCGGTGTTGCCCCTCTCCCGTGATGCTCCTGTGTTGGACCGTTAGAGTGCTGTGACAGTCTAGCCTTGGACCGTTACAACTGTGACGGCCCAAAGGTAGACCGCCAGGCACTGTGTTGCGCCGAAGTGGTTCTTTGTGCTTGCCGCGATCGTTTCGTATTGTGTAGGTCCCTGGTCGACCCGGTTGGGACCCAGTGGTCGACTTGCGGTCTCGTGAGTATCCTAGACACCCCGAGGGTTATGTGTCCTTGTTTTGAGGGTGTCGGGAGGACCGTGCTACCTCGTTTAGCGTGCCCATGGGTTTGAGGATCCGGGTGACTCCTCGTGTTTCGAGCTTCCGTGTTATGCTTGATCGAGTCATCGTATATCGGTGTGTGTGCGGTGGGGTCTCCCCCGTATGTCGTGAGTTTCTTTGGAAGGCGATTCCCGTGTGGGCCATGTGTTTGGCCTTGGACTGCGAGTCCAGTTATCCGACCTGGGGCTGGAGGTTTCTCGCTTTCCCTGCGATGGGGAATCAGCGTGGCGGCTTATGTGATGCCTTGGGAATCGTGCTTCTACGCTTTCTGCGTGGCTGAGTGTGTGGCCCGTGGACTGTGAGTCCCGTTTCTTCTCCGACCGTGGTCACCGTGCGATGGTGCTGGTACGTGGGGTGGTCCCCGTACTTCGTCGGGTTCGGACGTTATTTTTCGTTGACTTGAGAGTCTACTCCTTCAGTGACCCTCCATTAGTCGTAAGCTGCCTGCACGTGAGTGGACCCACCAGGGAGTGGTGGAGAGGCTACCCGGAGGACGGTTTTTAGACTGGTTTCCGTCGGGCCCCTCGTCGATAGCCAGAGTCCGGCTCCAGGGGAAAACCAGTTAGAGGCCAGACCTAGGACGCATGGTCTGTGTGTGCACACGTGGTTGGGGGCGGTTGGACCCATGTCGACGGACGTGACCCCAGCTAGTCACTTGCTTTGTGATTACTTGTACGGTGTCCGTGCCTCTGGTAGGCGCTACCACGCTAGGCAGCTCACCTGCGGTGCGGTGTAAGTCGTTAGGGGACGCAACCGACTGTGCTTCTTGTGGGGGGTACTCCTGTCGAGTCGGGAGTGACAGACTGTCAGTCATGTGACTTCGACCTTCAGGTTTTCATCGTGTTAACCGTCGAGTTCCGGTTGTCTTGCCGTGGCGCGTGTGTCGATTTTCATGCCGTGAGACTAGTGCTAGTCGCTTTACCGAGGTTGCATCTTGTTGGTGCGGTGTCTGCGACCTGGTGGTCGGGGTTGCACCTTGGATAACGTGTCTGACTTGGCCTTGTTCTGGGAGACAGGCCTCTACGGCGGGGTTGCCGTGGGTTTTTACTTCGGTAAGTGGTGCTAGTATGGTCCGATTCCCGACTGTGAGATCAGGACTTCTCTTTCTACTTGATCGGTACAATAGGAGTAGTTGTAGTGCCGAGTTTCGACCGGCCACCAGGTTTACTGTTCCTGCTATTACTGTTGCTCTTGTAATTACAACTTTCCGTGCCGCCGTTGTTCTCAGTTGGGGTTCCGCGGGATCTCTACTGGGCCAGTGACAGGAGGCTCACCCCTGCTTTTCAGGTGTGGCGGTTCTTCCTCGAGGTTCGAGGTTGCTGTTCTGAGGTTCTTGGTTGCCAGTTCACCGGGCTGAGTGTTCACTCGGCATGTGGTACGTTTTACTGCTTTAGACTGTACTTTCTGTTGGACTGGACTCTGTTGTAGTAGTTATTTATTTATTTCTGTTAATTGTTGAATTGTCTTACTTTATTTCCTATTTCTTTGTGCCTCCACACTCCTTTTAGCCCTTCCAAGCCCTCCCGGCTCGTGGGCGGCGGTTCGAGTCTCGGATTATCGGGCCTTCCCGGTAATCGTATTCTCGGGTCGTTACAGATGGTATCAGAGCAGTGGTTGTGGACGTACATAGGAATTCGAAATATTACAGTGATCAGAGTCTCTAAGGTCCAGTACAGTCAGCAGCTGGCATAGGGATTTGTGCTTGCTTTCCGCTTTGTTTCTCGCTTTAGAGCTTGAGTGCGTCGTGCGACGCTGAGAAGGTGGTTGCTGTTCGCAGCTTTCGTGCAGGCGTGGGGTCTGAGGATCGAGGTGGTGGGCTTTCTTCCTCATCGGTGGTGGCCCCAGTTGTGCTGCATTGGGCAGAGGTTGCCAACAGGTGTGTCGCTGCGGTGCTATGTTCGAGGTGTGTACAGCGAGGTCAGGTGGCTGGTGCAGATTGTCCGTGGTTAAGTGGCCGTGAGCGTGCTCTGAGAGAGTTGCTGTCGATTTTGGGCCACTTCAGATCAAGGTTTATCCAGCCCCTAAGGCGTTGAGGTTGAGGTTTGAGGTGTCGGAGCGTGCGCTCTCGCCGAGTGGTGCGCTCGGGTGAGCGGAGGATCTTCTCGATGAGTTGCTGATTCTCGAGCCTGGTGTCTTTGTCATGCTCTGTGGCATCAGAAATGACGTGTTGGTCCGGGTTATTATTGCGGATTTCGAGGCAGGATTGGGCTATGGTGTCCCAGTAAGTCTTGCTCCTATGCTCTTGTGTGTGAATGGGTTGTGTTCGCCTTGATTTTGGTTTGAGATGGGAAGGTTCCGCGGTGAGTTCAGGACTCGAGGATGAGCGTTGACGATTGTCGGCTATGGCTTGTGTTGCGGCTCTTGGCGTGGCGTGCTGCAGTTCGAGGAATTGTAGCGGTGGTGCGTTGAGAGATGTTGTGATCGTGGTCTGACGTGACACTCGTCGAGTGTGTCGGAAGCGCTGACCTGATGGGGTGATGATTTTCTCGGTGCTGGAAGGTGTTGTTCCCAGCGTGCGCGAGATTCGAGGTCAGGTCGGGCGTGGAGTTTTCCGTTAGTCGGAAGCACGTTTGGTTTCTCCTTTGGCTGGAGTGAATTGTGTTTGGCCAGATTCGTCGTCTTGCATTGTGTGTTCGGATTGGTTGGCCTTCGTGTGCCGTGAAGTCCATGCGAGACGTGCTCCTTGTCTTGGCCAGGTGGTTACCTGCGAGAGTTGTGGCCATTCCCTTGTCGTGTCAAGGTGTGTTGGCGCTTTTCCAAAAGGACGAGTGCCGGTCGGGCGGTGTTTTCGATAATTTGTGGCTGTGCGCGTGGATCAGAGTGCACAACGGAAGCCTGGTGGGCGTGTGACCCACTGGTTTAAGATCGTAGCGTTGGTTGCTACGGGCGGATTCCTGAGTTTACGTTAAGCATTGGAGGGTTGGTGTGACGACCCGGATTCCGGATACCAGATATACCCGGTAGGACAACCGAATACACCTGATACCACTTGGAACTCGCGAGACCTCCCAAGAGCGGTAAAGCTCCGAAGGGAAAAAGGATTGCCGTGTAGTACATTGAACTGACAGATATAGCAGTAAGCAATTAAATTTCATTAGATCGGGTTGTTAAAGTAGCAGAAATAAAATTACTTTTTAATTAACAGCTTCAATTTACCAATTATATACCAGAGTCAAGTCCAAAGCTAAAGACAGCAGTCTAGCAGTACAATCGACAGAAGGAAAAGACGTACCAAGAAGTCGGGGGAAGCCCGACGGAGGTACCAACTGGCAGCTACGACTCGAACTCCAGGACCCGCGGAAGCAGCACGAACAAAGTCACCCCACCTGCAAAGCAGGGGTGAGCCTCGTGTCACTGGCTCAGTAGGGGTCACGCGGATCCCCACTGATAAACACACAGTAACACGGAAAAATAGAAACAACAAGAACAACCGCAAGAGACAACACTAGAAAGCTGCACAAGAAAGGGAAGTAAGAGTAGGGAACAGGTAAGGACGAGGGGAATAAGAGGAAAGCCGAACTAACCTCGGCCCCCAAACTATGCCTAGCAACAGCAGAAGGGAACAGAACAGGGAACAAGAGTAGGGAGCAACAAGGAAAAGGGGAGAAGCCAAACAAGCACCTCAATCCACACCTACAACAAGCATGCAAAAGAAAGTCTAGAAAAGACCTAGACAGACACAGACGACACGACCGAAGCGTCATGCAGGACAACACACAGACCTCGAGAAAACACGAGAGTCACGCGTCACGTGATGGAAGCACCTCCTCATTAGAAGAACAGCCAGCTGCGTCCACTGACGCCTTATGCTGCGCCGACAAGTGCTTCGTCTATGCTGTCGTCACAACGGCCCGACAGGGACGAAGACCACCTCACAAGAAGAACGGCCAACTGCGTCCACTAACGCCTTATGCTACGCCGACAAGTGTCTCGTCTACGCTGTCGTCACAACGGCCCGACAGAGACTAAGACCACCTCACAAGAAGAACGGCCAGCTGCGTCCACTGACGTCTTATGCTGCACCGACAAGTGTCTCGTCTACGCTATCGTCACAACGGCCCGACAGAGACTAAGACCACCTCACAAGAAGAACGACCAGCTGCGTCCACTGACGTCTTATGCTGCACCGACAAGTGTCTCGTCTATGCTATCGTCACAACGGCCCGACAGAGACTAAGACCACCTCACAAGAAGAACGGTCAGCTGCGTCCACTGACGTCTTATGCTGCACCACAAGTGTCTCGTCTACGCTGTCGTCACAACGGCCCGACAGAGACTAAGACCACCTCACAAGAAGAACGGCCAGCTGCGTCCACTGACGTCTTATGCTGCACCACAAGTGTCTCGTCTACGCTGTCGTCACAACGGCCCGACAGAGACTAAGACCACCTCACAAGAAGAACGACCAGCTGCGTCCACTGACGTCTTATGCTGCACCGACAAGTGTCTCGTCTACGCTGTCGTCACAACGGTCCGACAGAGACTAAGACCACCTCACAAGAAGAACGGCCAGCTGCGTCCACTGACGTCTTATGCTGCACCACAAGTGTCTCGTCTACGCTGTCGTCACAACGGCCCGACAGAGACTAAGACCACATCACAAGAAGAACGGCCAGCTGCATCCACTAACGCCTTATGCTGCGCCGACAAGTGTCTCGTCTACGTTGTCGTCACAACGGCCCGACAGAGACTAAGACCACCTCACAAGAAGAACGGCCAACTGCGTCCACTAACGCCTTATGCTGCGTCGACAAGTGTTTCGTCTACGTTGTCGTCACAACGGCCCGACAGAGACTAAGACCACCTCACAAGAAGAACGGCCAACTGCGTCCACTAACGCCTTATGCTGCGCCGACAAGTGTCTCGTCTACGCTGTCGTCACAACGGGCCGACAGAGACTAAGACCACCTCACAAGAAGAATGGCCAACTGCGTCCACTGACGTCTTATGCTGCACCACAAGTCACACCGAAAAGCCCCTAAAACGACGATTTTCACTAAACCAGCCCAATCTCCCCCGATCGAGCACCAAACAATGCACAAAAGCAGGGAAAATGTGCGGAACGAAGTGGCGGTCCATCTCCCTACCTCCACCGAAGAAACTACGCGCCGAAGCCACTAAACTGCGCCGAAAATCACCCGGAACGTGAACGGCGCCTCCTTGGAATCCACCAGGGATCGCGCCCGCCACGCTCAAACCGACGCCCCATCCCGCGTCCCGATCACTCCATCGCGTCCTCGCCTTGGCCAGCTCCGCAACGGTGTGCACCCCGTGTCGAGAGACCCTGAAACGAGAGAGAACGAAGAGAGATGGTGAACGGTTGAAAATGAGGCATCCGAAAGACCTAATAAAGATCCAATAGAGATCCAGGGCATTACATCCTCCCCTCCTTTAAGAAATTTCATCCTCGAAATTTAAGGACTAACAAAGGAAAAGCAGGGAAGAACAACCCGACAACACAACTACAAAATGACACGAACCACGAGAAACAACGGTAAGACGACATCACCGAACCACGAGACATCTGATCGAGTCGCAAGCTAACTCTACCAAAGAAGAGAGTATAGCAAAGTGATCCAACATGAGTTGGTCCACAAAGTGCTAATGATAGACAAACAAAATCATAGAGAAACAACACTTACAAAAATAAAAACAACGGGAGCACTTGCAGGATTTCGGCTCCATACAGGACACAGAACCACAGAATACCACTGCAAGCAGGGTCACATCAAGGCATGACAGCAGCTGGACACACGACTACAAGGGAACGAGTCATGCATCGAGCAGCTTACCGAGAAAAGACCCACAACGACAAGAAACAGAATTCACGAAACCTAATGCCAGCTGAAGACTGTACTGGACTTTTACGACTCTGGACACTGTATAATTGAGATTTCCATGTACTTTACACAACAACGCTCTGATACCAACTGTGATGACCTGGATTCTGGATACCAGATATACTCGGTAGGACAACCGAATACACCTGATACCACTTGGAACCCGCGAGGCCTCTCAAGAGCGGTAAAGCTCCGAAGGGAAAAAGGATTGTCGTGTAGTACATTGAACTGACAGATATAGCAGTAAGCAATTAAATTTCATTAGATCGGGTTGTTAAAGTAGCAGAAATAAAATTACTTTTTAATTAACAGCTTCAATTTAACAATTATATACCAGAGTCAAGTCCAAACCTAAAGACAGCAGTCTAGCAGTACAGTCGACAGAAAGAAAAGACGTACCAAGAAGTCGGGGGAAGCCCAACGGAGGTACCAACTGGCAGCTACGACTCGAACTCCAGGACCTGCGGAAGCAGCACGAACAAAGTCACCCCACCTGCAAAGCAGGGGTGAGCCTCGTGTCACTGGCTCAGTAGGGGTCATGCGGATCCCCACTGAAAAACACACAGTAACACAGAAAAATAAAAACAACAAGAACAATCGCAAGAGACAACACTAGAAAGCTGCACAAGAAAGGAAAGCAAGAGTAGGGAACATGTAAGGACGAGGGGAATAAGAGAAAAGCCAAACTAACATCGTCCCCCAAACTATGCCTAGCAACAACAGAAGGGAACAGGACGGGGAACAAGAGTAGGGAGCAACAAGGAAAAGGGGAGAAGCCAAACAAGCACCCCAATCCACACCTACAACAAGCATGCAAAAGAAAGTCTAGAAAAGACCTAGACAGACACAGACGACACAACCAAATCGTCATGCAGGACAACACACAGACCTCGAGAAAATATGAGAGTCACGCGTCACGTGACGGAAGCACCTCCTCATTAGAAGAACAGCCAGCTGCGTCCACTGACGCCTTATGCTGCGCCGACAAGTGTCTCGTCTACGCTGTCGTCACAACGGCCTGACAGAGACTAAGACCACCTCACAAGAAGAACGGCTAACTGCGTCCACTAACGCCTTATGCTGCGCCGACAAGTGTCTCGTCTACGCTATCGTCACAACGGCCCGACAGAGACTAAGACCACCTCACAAGAAGAACGGCCGGCTGCGTCCACTGACGTCTTATGCTGCACCGACAAGTGTCTCGTCTACGCTGTCGTCACAGCGGCCCGACAGAGACTAAGACCACCTCACAAGAAGAACGGCCAGCTGCGTCCACTGACGTCTTATGCTGCACCGACAAGTGTCTCGTCTACGCTGTCGTCACAACGGCCCGACAGAGACTAAGACCACCTCGCAAGAAGAACGGCCAGCTGCGTCCACTGACGTCTTATGCTGCACCACAAGTGTCTCGTCTACGCTGTCGTCACAACAGCCCAACAGAGACTAAGACCACCTCACAAGAAAAATGGCCAGCTGCGTCCACTGACGTCTTATGCTGCACCACAAGTGTCTCGTCTACGCTGTCGTCACAACGGACCGACAGAGACTAAGGCCACCTCACAAGAAGAACGGCCAGCTACGTCCACTGACGTCTTATGCTGCACCACAAGTGTCTCGTCTACGCTGTCGTCACAACGGCCCGACAGAGACTAAGACCACCTCACAAGAAGAACGGCCAGCTGCGTCCACTGACGTCTTATGCTGCACCACAAGTGTCTGATCTATGCTGTCGTCACAACGGCCCGACAGAGACTAAGACCACCTCACAAGAAGAACGGCCAGCTACGTCCACTGACGTCTTATGCTACATCACAAGTGTCTCGTCTACGCTGTCGTTACAACGGCCCGACAGAGACTAAGACCACCTCACAAGAAGAACGGCCAGCTGCGTCCACTGACGTCTTATGCTGCACCACAAGTGTCTTGTCTACGCGGTCGTCACAACGGCCCGACAGAGACTAAGACCACCTCACAAGAAGAACGGCCAGCTGCGTCCACTAACGCCTTATGCTGCGCCGACAAGTGTCTCATCTACGCTGTCATCACAATGGCCTGACAGAGACTAAGACTGTGAGCGACGTCACGCGGTTCGAAATGAACGCGGAGCGTGCGGGCTCCTCTTTGTTTTTATCGGGCTTTATGCTGCAACACAAAGAAGATAAGAGAGAAGAGAGGAGGGGCCACCACGGGAGATTGCTCCGGCGGGACGAGTGGGACAAATACAATATGTTAAAGATAAGAGGAGAGAGAAGGGGCCACCATGGGAGATTGCTCCGGCGGGGCGAGCGGGACAAATACAATGCAAAAATCAAATAACAGAAATTGAAATGGCCATTGCGGGAAGTGACTCGCCGCGGCCTCGAGAGTATAACAGGACGTAAGAATAATACATAATATAACGACAGAAATTTAAACGGCCATTGCGGGAGATGACCCTCCGCAGCCTCGAGAATATAGCAGATATAAGAGACAGTTATGGGAATAATGCAGAGTATAAATAAAAGAAATTTAAACGGCCATTGCGGGAAGTGACTCTCCGCGGCCTCGAGAATATAACAGTTGTAAGAGACAGATATGAGAACAATGCAAAATATGAGTAACAAAAGTTTAAACGGCCATTACGGGAAGTAACTCGTCGCGGCCTTGAGAATATGACAGTTATAAGAGACAGATATGAGAACAAGGCAGAATATGAGTAACAAAACTTAAACGGCCATTGCGGGAAGTGACTCGCCGCGGCCTCGAGAATAGGACAAATAGAAGAGCAGCATAAAAATATAATGACAGAAATTCAAACGGCCATTGCGGGAAATTACTCGCCGCGGCCTTGAAAATATGATGTGATCGCCATGGGTCGAGGACCCCAAAGTAAAAGAGTGATCGCGCCTACCTCGCTAACGGGAAGTGGTGGGTTGCTCCTTCCTCCCTCTTCGGTCGGCCGACGGAGAGGGCTTTCTCCAATTACCCTTGCAAAATAATAGACAATAGATAAACGGAATTAGAAAATGGCAGTGTAGTATCAATCTCTTGCGATGAAAATGATGAAATCGTGACAGGACACACACCTGGTTGGTGTGGTTTTAAACCCCTCTCGGACTCGAGTAGGAGGAAAATACGATGATGAATGCGAGAAATATATAAGAGAAGACGCCCTTATGAAGGGAGATGGAGGATGCAAAATGATGAATGCAAAGAACTACGGAGAAAAATGGGAGAGAATCGACTTATTGGATGTGCCGATGGCGAGATCCGGCGGAGCTCTGACAGCGTGGGGACGACGTGGAAGCGCGGTGGATGAAGACGACCTTCCTTTCGCGAGCGTGGACACCCGAGAAGCCGGCAGAACCTCCACCTACAAAAGGACCCCACGGGTTAGAAATGACTCCAGCAGCCTCTGGGCTCCGGCAGCCTATCAGATCACTTCGAAGCTCTCCCGAACTGAGGGGGGTGAGCCTCTATTTATAGGGCTCCAGAGGATGGAGGCGTCCAGGACCCTGGACACCTTCACCGGAGTAAAAATAATATTCTATTCTATTTTATTTATTTTTTTTGAGTATTTTCATGGAGGCGTCCAGGGTCCTGGACGCCTCCATAAAGGCCCACCGAACTCCCGCCGAAAGCCGCACGCGGTTTAGCACGACGCGTGATTTTGAACGGCGCCCGTGATTCAGAAATGGGCGCGTCCAGTTGACAGGACGTCTCCATATTTTGGATTTTTTCACACACGACAAACCGACGATCGGTGGGTGGGGCCCCGTGGGAAAGTTGATGGAGGCATCCAGGGGCCTGGACGCCTCCACAAATATATTATTATTTTAGTGTTTTAGTTTTTATACAAATACTAATATTATTATTTTTTATATTTTATTTTCATGGAGACGTCCAGGGGCCTGGATGCCTTCATTAATTTATTAATTTTTTATGTATTTTTTGTGTTTATAAATATAGTAAAGTCATGGAGGCGTCCAGGAGCCTGGACGCCTCCATTAAGACCCCCCCGGGTCCACTGAAAAGGCGTCGGCAGCCGCCCGGCAGACACTCTTCCTGGTTTCGGAACCTTCTGGTGCGTCCGATTGGTGTTGATGCCATCCGAATGCCGCAACGAGATGATTTCCGGATGCCGAAAAGGCGGAAGAAGACTCAAGAGTAGGAAGTACTCAGGCGATTCAAAATGCGAAAGCCGCTGCGGGGCGTCGTATAGTAATATGAGACTTTCTTAGGAGACGTCAGGAATTACGTGTCTACACCTGCCCCGTCTTGGCGTCTGCTTTACAAGGGAGTGACACGTAATGGAACGGTATCGAAATGGAGTGAAATGGAGTGGGAATAGACTGATAAGTTGATGCCAAGGTGTGATGAGACGCGCTTTTGATGTTACTGCTTGGAATTTTCCCGTAGTTTCTAAGAGGTGACTTTGAAGAAGGCCTTTCAAGTCTTGACGGTTGCTTGGACGGAGATCAAATAAGGGAGGGTGAGATGTGCGCTCGGGCATGAAAAAAGGAGACCAACTTCTCGGTATGGAAGTTCCTGGGTCATAAACCTACAGGTTTCACCTTTGGGGAGCGGTTACCAGCCAATGTGGAAGCGCTGCGGCCAAGGTGGGTCAAACAAGGTAAAAAGTAAGGGAATATCTGAGGGTCTGTCCAAACAAGGGTCTCCTTTGGAAGAGCGGCGTAGGGCCGTTTCAAGGAAACTCGGTATTTCATTCGGAGTGGGATATCTCATATTTGTAAGAATTGAAACACAACGACTTTCGCAATCGAATCACTTGAATGATCTTCCGCAACAAATTCAAAATCCTATATGAATGCATGCTGGGTTTAAAGAAAAATTTAAAACAAACTAAAATAGAAAATAGCCAAGGATAATATTGTCAACTTATTAAGAACGGGTCAGGATACTGATCCGGTGAGCTGATACTGGGCTGGGGCCCGTTTATCCACGCACCAACTCACTGAACGGAACCGTCGTCCCCATGCTATCACAAGTTAACGGACTATCCGTACAACCCAAATTCTTCCGGAATCATCACTATTTTTGTTGAAGGGGAACTCAATTCCCAGATTCGTTCGGGCCGCAAGGTCCTTGACATGTTCTAGTAGCGTAGGTATCATATACTATGATGCATGACATAGTGGGACCAACCATTGAAAGGTGGGACAGGAGATAGGATAAAGACGTCTGTTAGCAAAATCTACACAGACTAGCAAAGGTTAGCAACATCAGAAAGTAGCAGAATCATAGCAGAATCGCACCACGATACAAAGGAGATCCAGATAAAATCCTGACAACTGACCACTGATGCGACATGTTCCGTCCTGTAGCGCCCTTCCCTTCCTATAAGTACTTCCCTTAGGCTAGTTCATTCAAATACACCAAGGTGAGTTTTGAAAGCTCAGGAGGAGAAGAAGAATCTAGAGATCTCGGGATGGAAGGAGAGTCTTCCCGCGTTATGAAGAGGAGCAGGCCTAGCAGCGAGATCAGGCGACTTTCCAACCTCGAGGGTCATCTGAGTGGGACGATCCAGTCGCATATGGTAAGTTGATTCATTTCAAATTTCTCTATGTGAACCTTCTTCTTACTTCTTTGTTTTTCCTCTTCTTTCCAGCCGTATCCATTCTTCCCGGGCCCGAGGAAGTTTTCCAAACTGCCATGGCTTTCAAAGTTAACTTCCAACATCTCCATTGGCATGAGGGCCATACTCTCGAAGTGACATCTTCAGGGGCTCCTTATTCACGCTAGGCGCTATGAGAAGATTCGCATGGATTGGGCGGCTATGGGCGCACTAGTGGAGATCTGGCATCCCCAGACCCACACTTTTATCTTCCCGACCTTCGAGGCGACCATCCTCCTCGAGGAGGTGGAACTTCTGCTCGAATTGAAGAAATTCAAGGGTGACGGGAAGGTGAAGGCTATGCGGATGCTGACACGGGGGACTTCCGAAAGTGTCATTGGAAGCTTCATGCCGCCCGACGCAGCCAAAAGGGTCCGTACTCAAAAGGGAATTGATTTGCAAAGGCTTGCGGAATGGGTCATGGACGCCCTAAGAGGGTCACCAGACGATGACTATTTGGAAGGAATCATGAAAGGGTTTACCATTTGTCTGGCGGGTGCTCTCTTGTTCCCTCATACCGACAACATAGTGGAGGAGGACCAATTAAGTGCCATTCGCGGGATATGGAGTGGAAAGAGGGTGGAACCCGCCGTCCTCGCCTATCTTTACAGCGGTCTTACTGCCTCAAGTATGGGTAAGCCTCCTTTTGGTTGCGCACTTGTTCTGAACTGTTGGATTGACTTGCACTTGAAATTTGACCACCGTGAGGGGATGCCGACTGCTTCGAAGCTCTTCCAGCAAAGCCCCCTTTATCACATAGCCGATGTGTTAGGCTTCGGTGGCACCGTGGCGAACCGTGTTCCGTGGCTGCGGAAACGGGAAGACTGGCGGTCTCACTTTCGAACCATGACACAAAGCTTCTTCACTTGCGCCCCGGCATGTCTATTCTCACTTGAACTCCTTATGAGGTCTTCTCCCGAAGTTGAGCTCCAACTGATCGGCGCGACTGAGTTCGTCCTTTACAACGCACATCGGTGCTGCCTCCAAATCGGCATCCCACGCCACTCGTTCCCACCACTGACTGCCATCGTCCCTTTAAAGAAGAGAGAGTTGGGCATGGAGGCGGATGCGAGGGAAGCGAAGGCCGTTAAAGCACCCTGGAAGACAAGTGTTGCGGGGAAGGCCTTAGCGCACGTGGGGGAAGAATGTGAGCTGTGGAGAGCTTATGTAACCGAACTGGGGAAGTTAAGGCCTAGAGTGCCTAAGCCTCTGATGTAGCTCGCTCTGCTTTCTGATGGAATAAAATTTGGAATTTGACGTTTTGGACCATGTTCCCCTTGTTATTATTTTTATGATTTATTTTTCTTTTTTCTGTTTTTGTGTTTCTCTCTTTTTTTATGTTATTATTATTATTATTATTTTATTCACAAAATGATCATATATATATATACATTTTCTTATTTTCTTATTTTTTTATTTTTTTATGGGGGCGTCCAGGGGCCTGGACGCCCCTATAATTTCTTTTTTATTTTTTTAGAATTTTTTGTTTTAGGGGCGTCTAGGGTCCTGGACGCCCCTATGATTTCTTTTTTATTTTTTAAAATTTTTATTTTGGGGGCATCCAAGGGCCTGGATGCCCCTATTTTTTCTCTTTTTATTTTTTTGACTTTTTTTATTTGGGGGCGTCCAGGGGCCTGGACGCCTCTATTTTTTCTCTTTTTATTTTTTTGAATTTTTTATTTGGGGGCGTCCAGGCGCGAGGACGCGTCTTAACCTTCAAATTCAAATTTAAAGTGCCGGACGGCCTTTCTTCTCCCGTGCCTTACCCGCAAACGAGCCCGCCTTCTGCCGAAATCCTCTCGCCTGTCTTCGTCTTCTTCCTCTCTTGATCGATGGAGTTCGGCGGGCTAGACCATGGCGAAGGTGGAGAGGGACGAGGGACTCCTCGCCCGAGAAGGGACGCGGAAGAGCATGGAAGCGGATCCATGGAGGAGGAAGGGCCGCTTCGGGCCCCCGAGGGAGCCGCGGGGCCCAATGGCGCGGAAGGAGGTGAACACGGCTCGGTGAGTGCTTCGGTTTCCCCTTCTTTGATCCATTTTGAGTTTTGAAGCGAGCCGTGCGAGGGGGGAAGGGGTTCGGCGAGTGTTGCACTCAAATGATGGACGCGTCCTAGACAGGGGACGCGTTCTTTGTTATGATGCGAGGCCCTTCTTTCTTGGTGCAAGACATGGCGAGGACTCTGGGCCTGGCTGACGAGTGGGCGAGTGCAGATGAGCCAAGCCGTGTGAGGAAGGAGAGCCGCGGTAAGGCGAAGCTTGAAGACTGGCGCATACGACTTCCTGGACAGCAAGGGAGCGTATTGGTGCAGATAGTGCCGACTTCCTGCGGCAGCAGAGAGAGAGTTAGTGGGACTTCCCTGAGCCGGGGATACGCGCGACGTCAACGGCTCGCGCGCCCAATTAGCTGAGGTCAGGCGGCAGCTGGCCGCCACTCAACTGGAACTGTCGCTCCTGGTAAGTTAAGTGCTACATTTTTGTTTTGAGCTTTGGAGTTTAACTGATGGCCGTTATTGTTTGTTCCATCGTGCCCAGCAGATAGCGACGGTGGGAATGGTCGGCGGCGCATCTTCCAGTTCTTCGGCCCCTTTTCTCGAGATTGCCTCCCTCCGGGAGCAACTCGCTGGTGCGGTGGCCCGCGCAGCCCGGGCGGAAGAGGAGCGTGATGCCTGGATGGCAGCTGTAGCAGAGCTGCGGCGTCGCGGTGAGGAGAGGCCTTCTCCAGACATCCTGGAGTTGAGGGTCCTTCTCCAGGTGACGAGGAGAGAGGTAGAGAGAGATAGAGAGGAGAGAAGGGCCGAGCGACAACGAGATCAGACCGAGAGGAAGGCCTTGGAGGCCCAGGTGAGGGAGCTCCTGCTAGGCCTTCAGGTCGCGATGCAGAGGCTTGGAGCGATGGAGACGCGCTACGAGAGAGCGTGAGAGTTCGGGGAGCGACTCCGCCAGTCTGGCCACTTTGCTGCTAGTGGCTTCTTCGCCACGCCAGGGGAGGAGCAAAGAGTTATTGCTGCGGAGCAGGCGCCACGAGGCGAAGCGGGTGCTGCTGCACGGGGATCCAGAAGACTTCTGAGGGACCCTCACCTCAGGGGAGAGGAGATGGACGCCTAGAGGAATGAGCTTGAGGATACTGGCGAGAGTTAGCGAGCCAGTGGACCCGCCTGCTCTCTATGATTGTAGTGTTTATGACATCTTATGTTGAATTATGAATGGAGTGATTTGATTTTCTGCTGCTTGTTTGTTCTCTTGCACGTTCCTTCTTCCCTACGCTTCTTCTCCTTTGCACTGTTCCCATATGATGTGTCTATCAAGAATTGCGTCTTACTGTGACCATTTTCCACGTGAATCTGCCATCGAAGTCAATAATGACGGCCCTAGTCCATGTTGTGTCAAACTTTGCGGACGTCCTCTCAAAACAGAATAGGGTATCCTTAGACAACATAGGGGGCGTGTTATCGTATTACATCGTCCAATCGATCACCCTGCGCGAGCGGTGAAGTGATACACGGGACCGCATGGCAGGTGCCTCATCGCAAGGGCTATCGTTAAAGGTGATGGAGGCAATCTTGGCCCGCACTCCTTCCATTTCTATTAATTCTTGTCCCTTTTATCCTCCCAGGTATATCGAGAGCTAACTCGAGGAGCACAAGTTCTCACGGGAGAGGAGGAGTTCAAAATTCCGAGAGTTGGATGGAGGGCGAATCTTCCCACTTCTCGAAGAGAAGCTAGTCCAGTGGTAGCAGTTCCAGGAGACTTTCGGACCTCGAAAGGCACTTCAGCGAAAGGGCCCAATCACAACTCGTAAGCTGAGCTTTCCTACCCTTTTCTCATTCTTTCTCCCTTCCGCTTGACAACACCCTTCTCCATTTCTTATGCACGCACAGAGTGTGATGAAATCACATATTTCATGGGAGTTAGCAGTGGCCGCATACAGGAGTCTCCCGGATTTTCAGAAGGCCAGGCTAGACGTGATGGGATTTGGTGCCTTTCTTCGGATCGAGTCGATCCAGCTCGACCTGGTCCTGATCTAAGCCTTGTGTGAGAGATGGGACCCAGTGAGTCGGGCATTCCACATGGTGTCCAATCTGGAAGATGTGGTCCGAATCACGAGCCTCAAGGTGGATGGCGAGGTAGTGACCGGAGTCACTTATGCGGACTACCGAGAAGGTGCCCAGAAGCTACTAGGTTTGGACCTAGATGGTCGGAAGAACAGGTCGGTAGCCAGGACATCCCTCATGGGTTCATTAGGGCTCACTGACACTCGTCGACGGGACGATGAATCCTCAGAAGAATTCATGGAAAGGATGGAAAGAGGATGTTGTGCTATGTACTGCACATATTTCGGCAATTGGGAAAGATGCAACATAGATTTGAGGAGATTTCTCCTCTTCCTGCTGGGGAGGTTGATACTGAGCTCAAAAGGAGACGGTATCCACTGTCGCTTCCTGGAGCTGTTGTCAGACCTTGAAAGAGTAGGGTACTATGCCTGGGGAGCTGCCATGCTGGTGCACTTGTTTGTAGGTCTATTCTAAGAAGCGAGCCGCGAGATGACTGTGAGTGGTTTCACACCATTCATCCAGATATTTTTGGTTTTGTTTGTTTTATATTTTTTGTTTTTATTTTTGTAAGATATTGACGACATGTGCCAAACCAGTTGTGGAGCTATTATTACCTCCCCATGGGGAGAGCGCGGCATTGGCGACCCGCGATGGTGCCGCTAGCCAGACGGTGGCAACCCATCATGAGTGCAGCACCCCTAACCTACCAATTGGTGGCGCTAAGGCGGGAGCTACAGGAGTTCCCTGCAGCGATGGTGGGATTTTTTTTTGAATTATTTTAGTTTTATCTTTGGTCTTGACTGACTAAACAGGTATGCACAACCTAACCTAGGTAAATTGGAGACCCTACTTAGACATGGTCGATGCCGACCAACCATGCGTTCTAACAAGTCGTGCCCGGTTTGGACGGGAACTGTGGATGCACTGCCTGAATGAAATCGAGCCGCTTCGGCTGCGATTGGTTATGAGGTCCTTGGGACTGGATCAAGAATGGGTGGATACGGCTGCGCCACCTCGCGTCGAGAGAAAGATGCGGGGACCGGCAACCTGCGTTGATTGGCGCGTGCGGTTCCCTGAACAGTACGAAGACTGGCAACGGGGTGGCACGATTGTAGAATCACATGCGCGGGATAGCGAGGACTACTTGCGTCTATATAGGACAAAGTACACAGAGCGGCTCCAACCCCGGGGACTTGTGGAGGTAGGTCTCCCCTTTTTCTCTTTTCTTCTTTCTCCTTTTTTGATTTTCTGGTGAAAATGCTGACTCGTATGGCTGCAGGATGTCCGGGATGCCATGATAGCGAATTTACGAACTCGCTTGGCAGAGATGGAGCAATAGTTGGGCGATGCCCGTGGAGCCTTGAGTGTTTCGGTAGGTGTACAATGCACGTTCCTAATTGAAACCCTAGATTCTAGGTGTTGGCTGCTAACTCATGTGGTTATAGCATGCCCAGATTGACGTGGCTTCCTCAGCGATGGGAGTAGGCGGTGTCTCTTCCAGCTTGTGGATTCCTACCTCAGAACTCGATTTGCTTCACGAGCAACTTGCTCGTGCCACGCAGCGTGCCGCGGAGGCAGAAGGGATGCTCTCTATATAGGTAAGAGTCTCAGTATTGAGTTCTCCTTGTTTATGCCTTGCCACGTATCTTGAGATGGTACATCTGGCAGGAAAAGGAGACGGAAGACGTGCTTGCCCAAGCTGCGCAGAGGGCGGCTAGGATAGCAGAGCTGGAGGGGGAACTGCAGCGTCGTCGAGATGACGACTCTTCCAGGGATGCTATGTATAACGACCCAGAGCTCCGGATACCGATATATCGATAAAATCGATACACCGATACCAAGAACTGGGGGCGCCACCCAAGAGGCTGATGAGGCCCCGTAAGGGTTAGTGATGATTGTCGAGGGGTTGCATAACGAATTAGAATTACAATACACAGAAATTAATTATAGCCACAATATTAAAATAGTGCAGAAGCAATTTAAAATATCAGAGTGGTAAAATATATACACTAGTCCAGATTTACAAATAAGCAAAAGTCCAACGTACAACTACACGGGGCATACCCCGGTCAAAAGTACATAAAAAGACAAACCGACCACGGCTGGCACGCTAGACTCGATCTCCAAAAGTGCGGGAAGAACCGGCGGGAGACTGGGGCGGCTCACCTGAAAGAGGAAATGGTGAGTCACAGCCAGACTCAGTAGGGGTCACGTTGATCCTTACCTCAAACTAAACACACAAGCATGCAAATAAAAAGGAAATTAGAGTATGCATTTAAGCCATAAACATGCAAATGGCATAATTAAAACAAAAGCTATAAGTCTAACTAAACAATTAAAATAGCTAACCAACTACCAAAAGCCAAACTCAAATAAAACGATGTGCTGAAAATAAATCTAGCTCACTACTCCCAAGTGACAGGAGAAGTCTACTACGACGTAGAACAAAAGAGTCCACTAGAAGGAAGAGACTAGATGCGTCCCAGACGACTTACTCTGCAGTCTCTGCAACTCACGTGTCTCGAGTCTACACGGAGAGGCGTAACAAAACTAGTACCGAACCGAGCAACTAGTCAGAGCGACACTCGTCAGTGCCAGTCCCTGTCTCTGACCACGTGTGCACACACTGACTCTCGCCTGAGCCAGGTCCTCCAGCTAATTTTCCCCCTCCGTAGGACGCTACGGCCAAGCCAGGGGCCCACGGAACTAGCTTAGAAACCGTTGATTGGGATACCCTACCACCTCTCCCTGGTGGGTCGACCGCGTCGTAGGACTACGACCAGTGGCTCTATCACAAGGAACGTGAGAAAAACAACCCTACACGGATAATCAAGCACGGATTCGCACAAATAAATGCATTTTCGAACCTGTACAGATGGGCGGTCTTGCTCCAGCCGCCTAACGATAAACAGTTCTCCATTGGCCGCCCAAGGAGATAAACAATCTTCCCATGGCCGCGCCACTGGGATAAACGGTCAGTGCTATGACCGCACAAGAATCAACGTGAAAAGATGAACGGTTCCATCAGCACCGCTCATCTAGATGGGCGGTCCCTTGCTCACCGCCTAAGAAACATTAAACGGTCAGAAAATAGCCGCTCTATCGGCGTGACGGCGAGTCGGGTTCGGTCTCGGACGAAACACCGCCCGGAGGGCTCGTAACGAACAGAAAAAAAAATAAAACAACCTGCCATGCCCGTACAAAAATTCTACAACTACACATGCCATTAACAATAAAACAACAAAGCCTAAATCATGAATTTCACAAAATTAAACTAAAATAGGCTAACATAGAATTTTGCCCGGAAATCGAGGAAAATGAAGACGCATGGACATGCATGTGGCGTCAAAATGATCCTAGCGAGGTGAGGAGTCCATCCCCCTACCTCGGTCGCGGAGGAAAAGTCGTTCCGGGCGCGCACGAGTCGAAGGTCGCTGCGGTTGCTCTCGCCCGATCCCGTCTCCTCGCTCCTCGAACCGCGGGAAGAAGGGCGCCAACGCGATCCTTGCGTCACGACCTTTCCAACGGTACCTCCCTTGCCTCGATCAGCGGCCGTCTAGACCAAAATCGAGCGAGAGAGAGATTTCAAGAAATTAGGCCTAAAATATAATAAAAAGGGGCTTGCACGGAAACCGATGAAAATGACGACGGATGGCGATGCATGTGGCGTCATTGGACTCCTGACGAGACAAGGAGTCCATTCCCCTATCTCGATCGCGACGAAACCCATAAATCGGTGCAGATCGAACGACGGAAGTCACGCCGTCCTCTCGCTCCCACCCGTCGCTATGCTCCGCGGATCGAGACGAGGTCAGCGTCAAAACGTCCCTCGCGTCGAGCCGGTTCCAACAGTATCTCCCATGCCTCGATCGAACCCCGTCCGGGTCAAAACCGAGGGAGGAAGGGAGAGGAGGAGAGAGGACGTGTGAGGGAGAGAGAGAGAACGAGAGAGAGAGAGATCGAGAGTGAGTGGGGAGAGAGAGGAGTGCGTGAGTTTTATTTTTTTTAAAAAAATTAACTCTAATTACATTTTAACCCTAAATAAAGTAAAATTGTATAAATGCCTAATTGCTTTATATAAACACTTTAACTACACCAAATAAATACCAGAAAATGCTCTAAAGTCAAAATTCGCAGAATAAATTCTAGATCCAAACTACTAAAAATCCGGTAAGATACGGGTCTTACAGTCTCTCCCTCCTAAAAGAAATTTCGTCCCCAAAATTTAAACGGAAGGAAAGGAGGAAGCTGAAAGAAAAAGCCATACCTTGGAAATAGAAAGCCGGTTTCCTCCGTGGCATGAAGAAAACCCGTTTCAATCTACAGTTTACCACGGCACCGTACTTCTCAAGCCAATCCATGCCCAAAATAGCATCAAAATCAACCAACTGCAGCACATAGAACTTTGCTGGCATCTGGTGATTACTGATGACAACTGGAGAATCTTCTAGGCACACTGGAGTGGACATGAAATCTCCCGATGGTAGCTCGACAAGCAAATTACAGGCCACTTCCACCATCGGCTCCTCAACGCGAGCAAGAAAATCCTCGGAAATAAATGAATGAGTAGCACCTGAATCAAAAAGAACATGCGCTGGACGACCAAAAATCAAAACTGTACCTTCCACCAAATTTGACGCTATTGCCTCTGCACGCGAGATATGGGTAACTCTACCTCTCGACTGACGGCTGGGGGCAGAAGACTGTTGCGAAGGCGCTGGCACTTGCTGATAGGACGGCGGAGGTAACTGCGGCAGAGGTAAACGAAACTGAAACTGCTGGTGCGGCTGGGTAACTTGTGAAAACTGCACTGGCCTCGGCCTCTGCGAACAGTCTCGCGCTATGTGACCCGGCTGACCGCAAGCATAACACACCACTGGCAAAGAACACGGTACGCCAGGGTGACTCACACCACACCTCAAACACATTCTCGGTTGACTGATTACAGATCCTTGGCGCTGTTGAAAAGAAGGCGACGTCTGCTGCACAGTGCCAGAAGGAGCATGTTGATCATGATGCTTCTTGGACTTCTTAAACTTTCACGAGGAACTGGGCTTGGAAAATGAAGCACCACTAGCAACAGGAACTGCAGACGGAACTCCTGCTGCAAACGGCTGACTGCCCTGCTGAATCTGCACAGTCGGCACAGTCGGCGGAACTGCATCTGGTAGTTGTCCTCGAAATCTCGCCAACTCCATTTCTAAAGTCACGGCTGCCTGGTACGCTCCATCCAGGTTGGCCACATGGGTCGCATACAACGGTAGTCGTAACTCTGGCTTTAATCCTCGCAAAAACTGTTGCGTCTTCATGACTTCATTTGCAAGGACGTGGGGCGCATATTGACCCAATTCCAGAAACTTATTGCGATACTGCACCACGGTCATATCACCCTGAATCAGTTCCATGAATTGATATGCTTTAGCCATCTGGAGACAAGCCGGAATAAAAGCACGTTCGAAAGCTGCCACAAACTCTAGCCAGGTGATCTGCCGAAGCGGTCGGGAACAGAAAGCAACTGCCCACTCGGCATTTCACCACGTCAGTGCTGCACCTTGAAGCTGAAAGGTTGCCAACATGACCTTCTCATCCTCTGCGCACTCCATTACTCGGAATACGCGCTCCGTCGCATCGATCCACTGCCTCGCTGCCTCAGGGTCAGACTAACCGTCGTACGATGGTGGGTTGAACATCAGAAATTCCTTGAGTGCTCTGCCACGACCACCAGGCAAGTCGGCTTGAGGGGCAGCGGCTGGGGCCGGAACAGGCACGGCTTGAACTGGAGCTGGCACAGCAGGAAGAGGAGAAGGTACAACAGGAGGATGAAAAGTGCCACCCTTTTCCTGAGGAACATGAGCTCTTCCTTTTCGCGGCGTTCTCTTTTTTTGCGGTGGCATCTTAAAGCTAGAAAACATACGATAATGGAAAACACATCCGTAAGTACGGAAAACATCCTAAGCCAGCAATAGACAACTCAAGGGACTTGCTCTGGACTCGCTCATGCAATTTCAATACCTTATACAATTCCTCAACACAGCTCTGATACCAACTGTAACAACCCAGAGCTCCGGATACTGATATATCGATAAAATCGATACACCGATACCAAGAACTGGGGACGCCACCCAAGAGGCTGATGAGGCCCCGTAAGGGTTAGTGATGATTGTCGAGGGGTTGCATAACGAATTAGAATTACAATGCGCAGAAATTAATTATAGCCACAATATTAAAATAGTGCAGAAGCAATTTAAAATATCAGAGTGGTAAAGTATATACACTAGTACAGATTTACAAATAAGCAAAAGTCCAACGTACAACTACACGGGGCATACCCCGGTCAAAAGTACATAAAAAGATGAACCGACCACTGCTGGCACGCTAGACTCGATCTCCAAAAGTGCGAGAAGAACCGGCGGGAGGCTGGGGCGGCTCACCTGAAAGAGGAAATGGTGAGTCACAGCCAGACTCAGTAGGGGTCACGCGGATCCCTACCTCAAACTAAACACACAAGCATGCAAATAAAAAGGCAATTAGAGTATGCATTTAAACCATAAACATGCAAATGGCATAATTAAAACAAAAGATATAAGTCTAACTAAACAGTTAAAACAGCTAACCAACTACCAAAAGCCAAACTCAAATAAAACGCTGTGCTGAAAATAAATCTAGCTCACTACTCCTAAGTGACAGGAGAAGTCTACTGCGACGTAGAACAAAAGAGTCCACTAGAAGGAAGAGACTAGATGCGTCCCAGATGACTTACTCTGCAGTCTCTGCAACTCACGTGTCTCGAGTCTACACGGAGAGGCGTAACAAAACTAGTACCGAACCGAGTAACTAGTCAGAGCGACACTCGTCAGTGCCAGTCCCTGTCTCTGACCACGTGTGCACACACTGACTCTCGCCTGAGCCAGGTCCTCCAGCTAGTTTTCCCCCTCTGCAGGACGCTACGGCCAAGCCGGGGGCCCATGGAACTAGCTTAGAAACCGTTGATTGGGATACCCTACCACCTCTCCCTGGTGGGTCGACCGCGTCGTAGGGCTACGACCAGTGGCTCTATCACAAGGAACGTGAGAAAAACAACCCTACACGGATAATCAAGCACGGATTCGCACAAATAAATCCATTTTCGAACCTGTACAGATGGGCGGTCTTGCTCCAGCCGCCTAACGATAAACGGTTCTCCATTGGCCGCCCAAGGAGATAAACAATCTTCCCATGGCCGCGCCACTGGGATAAACGATCAGTGCTCCGACCGCACAAGAATCAACGTGAAAAGATGAACGGTTCCATCAGCACCGCTCATCTAGATGGGCGGTCCCTTGCTCACCGCCTAAGAAACATTAAACGGTCAGAAAATAGCCGCTATATCGGCGTGACGGCGAGTCGGGTTCGGTCTCGGACGAAACACCGCCCGGAGGGCTCGTAACGAACAGAAAAAAAAATAAAACAACCTGCCATGCCCGTACAAAAATTCTACAACTACACATGCCATTAACAATAAAACAACAAAGCCTAAATCATGAATTTCACAAAATTAAACTAAAATAGGCTAACATAGAATTTTGCCCGGAAATCGAGGAAAATGAAGACGCATGGACATGCATGTGGCGTCAAAATGATCCTAGCGAGGTGAGGAGTCCATCTCCCTACCTCGGTCGCGGAGGAAAAGTCGTTCCGGGCGCGCACGAGCCGAAGGTCGCTGTGATTGCTCTCGCCCGTTCCCGTCTCCTCGCTCCTCGAACCGCGGGAAGAAGGGCGCCAACGCGATCCTTGCGTCACGACCTTTCCAACGGTACCTCCCTTGCCTCGATCAGCGGCCGTCTAGACCAAAATCGAGCGAGAGAGAGATTTCAAGAAATTAGGCCTAAAATATAATAAAAAGGGGCTTGCACGGAAACCGATGAAAATGACGACGGATGGCGATGCATGTGGCATCATTGGACTCCTGACGAGACGAGGAGTCCATTCCCCTACCTCGATCGCGACGAAACCCGTAAATCGGTGCAGATCGGACGACGGAAGTCACGCCGTCCTCTCGCTCCCACGCGTCGCTATGCTACGCGGATCGAGACGAGGTCAGCGTCAAAACGTCCCTCGCGTCGAGCCGGTTCCAACAGTATCTCCCATGCCTCGATCGGACCCCGTCCGGGTCAAAACCGAGGGAGGAAGGGAGAGGAGGAGAGAGGACGTGTGAGGGAGAGAGAGAGAACGAGAGAGAGAGAGATCGAGAGTGAGTGGGGAGAGAGAGGAGTGCGTGAGTTTTATTTTATTTTTTGAAAAATTAACTCTAATTACATTTTAACCCTAAATAAAGTAAAATTGTATAAATGCCTAATTGCTTTATATAAACACTTTAACTACACCAAATAAATACCAGAAAATGCTCTAAAAATCCGTAAAAATAGTCAAAATTCGTAGAATAAATTCTAGATCCAAACTACTAAAAATCCGGTAAGATACGGGTCTTACACTATGGAACTGAGGATCACTCTTCAGTTGGAGAGGGAAGACCGTGAGAGAGAACGGGCAGAGAGAGAAAGAGACGCAGAGAGAGAAAGAGCCAACATATTGACTGAAAGGGAGGAACGAAGGGCCATGGAGGCCCAGTTGTTCGAACTCCGAATCAGCCTTGGTCTGGCTGAACAGTGGCTGAGAGATGGTGAGGAGCGTTACCGAAGAGCACGAGAGCGTGACTTTCGTGTTGGTAGCTTCTCTGCTGCTTCCGTGGATCAACGCTGGGGTGTGGGAATAGGAAGGGGAGTACAGAGTGGTAGGAGTACCGCTTTTCGTAGTTGGGTAGCACCCTTGAGAGCGTTTTACCCGGAGAGTAGTGGGACGAGTGATGCAGAGAGAGAGGGCGAAACTTGATGTAAATTTTTTTAGTTTTTGGAATAAAATACAAGGTTCGGTTTGTTTGGTTTTCACCTTTGCTTCTGTTGCCTGAATCCCTGCACACATCACTGAAACAAACAAATCAGAATTTTTGTTCTGACTTGGCCCCTTGCTCAATAAGCAAATGGTCACTTTGACTATCCTTGATAACTGGTCAAGGGGCCAAGTCTTTATTTAACGAAGGCAAGGGGAGGATGCGGTGATGATGAATGCGACAGACAAGCACACGAATGCAAGCGATATTAAAAGTGAGATGCTACATACAAAATGTAATCATGCAAAAATTGATTTATTTTTTCTTTTTATATTTGGCATTTTTTTGTTGTTTTGCAGTATTCAAAAAAAATTTGTTTGTAAATATGTACATTTTCTCCTTTTCAATTTTTTGTTGTTATTTTGATCATTTCATTTTGTTTGTTGTTAACGCCCGGTAAGCACCCAAATGGCACCTAACCTACATGAGGACATGGGTTTCTTACTAACCTCCCAGGTATCCTAAGTGCACATCTAGGTTGATTTGGGCCTCTAGACCCCTCGAATGATGATCCCACCGGCTAAGACTTACCCTGATGACAATACCGTCATACCATGCTTAGGCTCCCAGTCGCTTCCGACCTCAGGGATTCACCCAAAAGGTGTTCGAGATAAATGATTTGCTCGACCCGGGTCTATTTCCTCACAACTCTAGATGGTATATGATGGAACACCCTAGAACCCTAACGACCAACCGCGCGACGCTGACCCGGAATCAGACGCCGTCGCACCCATAGGTGACGCGCTTGCATTGACCTAAGCCCAAGGTTAAACAAGAAGACATCAAGGTGATAAACAGGGGTCTTGACCAGCCAGAAACACAGAGACTCCTTCGCAGTGATAGCTTTTGCTTTTCAAAGTAAGCAACCATATGTGTATATTAAAATAAGGTCGCAAACCATGGCGGGTTTCGCCCTTTAGAAACTCCATCTAGCTTTCACCTTTAAAGGAAGAAGGAAGAGTGTGGGGGATAAACCTCCCGAGAGGATCGGCAAAACCGTTAACTCGGCGAGCCAATAAGGGTCCATTTAACTCTTTCCTTTCGGACAACTTCGGACCAAATCTCGAGCATTTACATTCCATGGTCCCTTTTTGTGGATTCAGAATTTTGCTTTGAGGGGTTCCATTTATCGCATCAGGTACGGTAACGACCAGGTTTTTCTCTTGATTTTGATTTTGTGTTTCTTTTTGTGAGGGAGATATAGTCGTTTGACGTTGTGGGCTCCCTTTTGTGTGCCTGCGGGGACACTGCCCTCTTCTCGTGCTCTGATCGATGCTCGAGGAAATGGATCCTACTCTTGCCCTTTGGGGGTTTGAGTTTTGGTTTCTTATGCTCAACGTTTTAAGGGCACCGACTGTCTCATTTGATCGAAGAGAAAAGAATAAAGATTATAGCTTCTGGAGATCTTCTGGGTGAGGCCCCACCGTAGGTGATGCTACCAAATTTTTGGATAAAATACTTAAGTGAGTACATGTTGACTTCCTTCGAGCGAGCATAGGCCGATGTGGCCGGACAGGGATCTCCACGGTTCTGGCAAACCAAGACCCGGTGCCTACCAAGCCTTAATGGGTCCTATCCTAACATGAAGGTTGGATGCATGGACTTGACTACATGCTGACCACCAGGTATCGGCATTTTGAATTTTTCATATTTTTAGTGATTTTCAATATTTTTTGTTGTTATTTTTTCTGATGTTTTCTGTCTTTTCATTATTTTTTTTGTGTTTTGACATTAAGCTAAGGGTAGTATTTCTTAAGATAAAGCACATTCCAAGGGTGGGATAACTCGGTCCCTTCGGCGTTGACTAGCTTGTAGGCGTTGCCAGGGTACACGGCTTGAATTACAAATGGTCCTTCCCAATTGGGTTGGAGCTTAGAACGCGGCCCTTCAGGTTTGACAAAAATTCATTTTACGACCATCTCACCGACTTTAAATTTTCTCTTAACGACCTTCTTTTGATAAAAGCGAGCGAGTCTATTTTGATACACACGCGCGTGCTCGGCAGCGGCCAGCCGTTTCTCGTCTAAGAGTTCCAACTGGGCGAGGAGTGAATTACGACGGTCATCGAGGGGAAATTCCTCGTCCAATTGTAGCCTGAGAGAAGGGATCAGAGTCTCATACGGGACTACCGCTTCCATACCATAAGTAAGGGCAAACGGAGTCTGCCCGGTGGGGGTACGGATTGAAGTGCGATAGGCCCATAGAGCTTCGATAAGCTTTTCTGGCCAGTCTGAAAATTTACTGGACTCACATGTTTTCTTGATGATTTTGATCAATGTTTTATTGGTGGCCTCTGCTTGGCCATTACCTTGTGGGTAATAAGGCGATGAATGATGCAATGCAATTGCGTACCTTTTACATAGGTCCTGTAGGTCCTGAGAAATGAACTGTGGCACATTGTCGGTGACGATTGTGCTTGGGACGCCGAACCTGGGGAGGATATTCTTCATGATGAACTTGCAGACTGTTGACGCCTTGATTTCCTCTTAAGCTTCGACTTCGGCCCATTTGGTGAAGTATTCCGTCGCAGTAAGGATGAAAGATTTCTGCTTGGTGAGGGAATTGGGATCACCTAGGGGACCAATGATGTCGAATGTCCACATGGAGAAAGGCCATGGGGAGGATATCGGATGAAGTGAGGAAGATGGTAAATAGATTTTATCGGCGTGAAGTTGACACTTGATACACCTACAGACATAGACGGCACAATCCTCTTCCATAGTGGGCCAGTAAAAGTCTTGCCGAATGATCTTCTTAGCGAGCATCTGACTATTCACATGGCCACCGCACACACCTGAGTGTGTCTCCTCTACACATTTCCAGACCTCGTCGTCATCAATACATCTTAATAGAATGCTAGTAAGGCTCCTCCTATAGAGTAGACCTCTAACCAATGTGTATTTCTAAGCCACCCTTCTTATGGCTTTCTTATCTTCTGTGGTGGCCCCTTCAAGATAAGACTGATCTTCGCAGTATTTGACGATTTCATAGAACCATGGTTTCTCCTCATCAGCCAGTTCTTCATCGGCTTCTGCCAACATGATTTCCCTCTTCTCAAGGATTTCTTCCTGTAGGACCTTCCTTGCTATCCTGTCCTTGATATTCACGTAGGAAGCGTCATCGATTGCAGGGGCGTGACGCTTGTAGATGGAAATGGACTCAAACCATCTTCCTAGAGGGAACCTTACGGATGATGCCAACGAGGCGAGGCCATCGGCGAGAATATTCTGATGACGAGGGACATGAACAAAGATCAGTTTGGTGAACAGTTTGGTAAAGGCCGCAATGAGTTCTTGGTATGGCTTGAGCTTGGGATCGCGAGTGCGATATTTGGTGAGCACCTGGCGAATGATGAGTTGACTATCACCTACGACTCACAACTCAGTGATACGAAAAGAATGAGCGAGTTCTAGGCTAGCTAGAAGAGCTTCATATTCGGCTATATTGTTGGTAACTGGAAATTTGAGCTGGTATGCCAATGGGAATGTGAGGCCTTTAGACGACAGGAGGGCGATGCCGATTCCTCTCCCTTGAGAATTCAGAGCTCCATCAAAATATAACGTCCACATTGGCTCATCAGATTGAGTGACGGACATTAGTTCCTCATCTGGAAACTCTGATTGGACGGGATCGAACTTGGGAAGAGGATGGTGAGCGAGATGCTCGGCTATGGCATAGCATTTAATCGCCTTTTGCTGGATGTAGGTGATGTCGAACTGAGAGAGAAAGCTTTGCCAGCATGCTAGCCTATCCGTAAGGATGGATTTTTCCAGAATGAACTTGATAGGATTCATGCGAGCAATCAAATGGACTTCGTGGCCCAGGAAGTAGTGCTTCAATTTCTGCACTACCCAAACGAGGGCAGCACATGTTTTCTCCATGACGGTGTACTTCTGCTCACAGGGATTGAGAAGTTTGGACAAGTAATAGGTTGCCCGTTCCTTGCCTTCTCCATCAGCTTGTGTGAGGACGGCTCCCACGGAGTCATCCAAGACTGAGATGTAAAGGATCAGAGGTTTTTCTAGTTTGGGTGGAATGAGAACGAGTGGACTAGCCAGATATTCCTTTAACCCTTCAAAAGCTTTCTGACATTTAGAATCCCAGTGGAATTCTACTCCAGGCTTCGTCAACTCATAGAGAGGTCTACACCTTTGTGAGTGTTGGGACACAAACCGATGAATAAACTGCAACCTCCCGATTAAACCTCGGACTTCCCTCAAATTCTTGGGAGGCGGCATATCTCTGATGGCCTTAGCTTTATCGGGATCTATCTCGATTCCTCTTTTACTCACAATGAAGCCCAGTAATTTGACCGATGATACACCAAACACACACTTTTTCGGGTTCATTTTCAATTGGAAGTCCATTGATCTCTGCAATACCTTAGCCAAGACTTCTAGATGTTCCACCATGGTCCTTGATTTCACCAATAAGTCATCCACATACACCTCCAGATATATATGCATCATGTCACGAAATATGGCCATCATAGCTCTTTGGTAAGTAGCTCCAGCATTCTTTAACCCAAACGGCATGACCACGTAACAATAGGTTCCCCAAGGTGTAGTGAATGATGTCTTCTCTTGATCCTCTTCTGCCAAACAAATTTGATTATATCCCGAAAATCCATCCATGAATGAGAGGGTCTCATAACCTGCCGTGTTATCGATCAACACATCAATGTGAGGTAAGGGAAAATCATCCTTTGGACACGTGCGGTTAAGGTCCCGGAAGTCGATACAAATCCTGACTTTTTCATCTTTCTTCATGACCGGGACAATGTTCGCCACCCATTGAGGATAAAGAACAACTCTAATGAACCTGGCTTTATGGAGCTTATCGACCTCTTCTTTCATTTTCAAAGCCATTTGAGGGTGGAAACGCCTTAACCTTTGTTTTACCGAGACGGATCCTGGTTTTAGGGTTAAACGGTGTTCGACCAGGGTTGAATCTAGACCCGACATATCCTCGTAGCTCCATGCAAACGTGCCCTTATATTC
Organism: Amorphophallus konjac; assembly: GCA_022559845.1. NCBI lineage: Eukaryota > Viridiplantae > Streptophyta > Magnoliopsida > Alismatales > Araceae > Amorphophallus > Amorphophallus konjac. The sequence goes on along the minus strand of CM040127.1, from coordinate 39,928,217 downwards.
TTTGAGAACCTCAATTAATGCCTCTTCTTCAGAGGGTGCCAGATTATCACTTATGAGGATGATCCTAGGGTCTTCCTTGGTTCCCAAGTTAATTTCTTTGGTGGACTCTTCTACGGCAGTTGACGGCTCGTCGAATCTCTTATCCCACTAGCATATGCGCCAGCCGCTTCCTCATATTCCTCACCCTCATCTTCAGTAGGGTATTCTTCATCCGTGATCTCGTAGACCCCATACCCCTCATCAATTGCACAGTTACCCTCACACTCTATTTCCGGTAGCTGGATGAGATTTTCTAGCAACTGGGGTATGGCAAGAAGGGCCTGACACCTGGCGGCTAAATCCAGAAGGAATCGACGAGAGATCTGCCTACCCTTGGATTTCTTTCTAGGTACTACCCTTGACCTATTATTCCTATATTGACTGACATTATTTACAGAAGAAGAGGAAGACGAAGAGGATGGTGTAGAATGTATAGGAGAAGACCCCTCAGAGGAGGGGTAGAAAAGGTCGCTCATCGGACCTTGGACGGGTGGTCCGCAGGGCGGGACGCACCCGTGGAAGATGTAGGAGGTTTTCTCAACGAAGATGTGTTGTTGAGGAGTTTAAAAATTGACGTTTTTTTTTTCATTTTCATTTTTGATGACAAAACAGTGAAAAGAGATCGGAGGAGAGAGAAAAGTAGTTATGACTAGGGGATTGGGAGGCTCGTAGAGCAGATCATGATTGAAAGCGTGGCGCGGGTTGAGAAGCCCGCGTAGGTATGTAAGCAGAGAATGGGACCTGAGAAGATCATCAGACAATTGTCTGGCCCAGGAAGAAGATATCAGCAAAGGCTGAGATGAGTGAATGGAGAAGATGGCGGCTAATGAGCCGTCGATGACAATGTTGATGACTGATGAAGATCCGTCGGTGATAGAGTCCTTTTGGCGAGGACGAGGATAGTTTGGAACCTTGGCAACAATGGTGATATTCTCTGATATTCCGGAGATTAATGGCGGACCTTTAAGCTGGGGAGACGAGAACATCCGTTCTAGTGCAACGGAAATGTCCCGTATGTCAAACCATTTATCCCACTCGCATTCTGGATCTTTGATCTTGCCTCTTTTGGTGACCCTCGGACATCTTTCAGCCGAATATATAGCATGTGATCCCCCATATGCTTCTCGTGGGTAATCTCCCATCTGAACAACGGGCCCTCTGTTGAAGTGGTTTGATAGAGTCCATGTGAGGGGCTTCCAATCCGCCTTGAATGGTCCTTTGAAGCCTAGGCCAAACTTGCGGTGCGGCCTAATTTCCTTTGGCGGTTTGAGCCTACCCTGTAACTGTGCGCCCAGGCCTTTGCCCTGTTGGTAGCCGATATTCCTCATAATCTCCCAACCTTTGGAGTGAAAAGGGAGATATGGCGTGGTTGGCTTGACCGGCTTCTTTGGTGCTAGTGGAATGTGAGATAGATCACGTACGTCCAGCAATGACAATATGGGCCGATGAGACGGCCAAACAGAGGGCAGAGAGGTGTTGATAGCATCCACTGTGTGAAGGACAAGTGTACTGACCACTTTAATAATCCTCCTATTGTAAGGAAACTTCAAGCACTGATGGTTGGTAGAAGGCATAGCGTCCAGGGCTTCAATGTAGGGGCGACCCAATATAGCCTTGAATATGGGGTCCATGTCGAGGACATGGAATTCCATGGGGACTGACATAGGGCCTAGCTCTACCTTTAGAATAATCATCCCTTGCGGTGGCCTTTTGCTATTGTCATAAGCCGTGACCGTGATCGAGGAAGGACTTATTTGTTCCTCGTCGACCCCGCACAACTGAAGGGTTCCCATGGAGATCACATTTATGGATGCACCCGTGTCTACAAGACACGGGTTTATGGATACCCCATTAATTTTTATTGAAATGCACAGTGCATATTTCCGAGCTTCTTTGGGAGCGAGCTCATAGTTGTGGAACATAATGGCCGGTTGTGTGTCTGTTGGTGTCAGGATGGCTGAAATTTTCTCCACGGGGAGGTCTTCATTCACCATGACCCTTTGAAGATATTCCATCAAGGCCGCCTGATGAGATGTGGATCTTTGAAGTAGCTCCAGGATGGAGATCCGAGCAGGCGTCTTGTCCAAGTGTTTCAATAGATCATACTGTGTTCTAGGGATAGCTCTTTCCGGTTATTCTTCATCATCCTTCTCTGGCTGAGATTGCTCGGGATTCTGACTGTTGTGGGGGAAAATCCTGTGGAAAATCCTTCCACTCCGGAGCACCATTGCCTGTGGCTTTTGTACCTCTATGGGGGTAGCAGTGGGTTTTAACAGAGATTTGAGGGGTAGTGGTGGAGGAATGGTCGATGAAGCAGGGGTGATGATGGGAGCGGGGACTCTGATGAGGGGCTTGTTAGGTGGAGGCATGGTGGAGGTAGAGGGGATATCACACGGGTTATGAAGGATAAGGGGTCTGGAGGGTAGAGGTGGAGGCAAAGTGGAAGTAGGTAGGGTTTGAAACGGGTAATGGTTTTGAGGTGGATGGTGGGTGATGAGTGGCTTTGAAGGCATTGGCGGTGGTATGGTGGAGACATGCGGGGTTGCGTACGGTTGACGGGTGATAAGAGGCTTAGAAGGCATGGGGGCAAATGCGGTAGAGGTGGACGGTAAGGCGGGGGAATGAGAGAAGATGAGAGGGTGTGAGGGCGTAGTGGAGGGTGTAGCCTGATAGGTCATTGGGGTGCGAATGAGGGGGCGTAATGGCAGTGGAAACGGTGAAGGCGGTACTGATGCGGGTTGATGAGAGAGAGGTGCTACCCGGGCAAGGCGAGGGGGTTGCGTGACGATAGGATTGGCGGTAGAAAGAATAGAGGTACTTTCTGGGTGCCACACCTGCTCTCTCCCAACTTCCGGGAAGGAGGAGATGGGGTTAACCTGATGATTGGGCTGTTGGTGCTCCGGTAATGGATTCTGGATTATGCCCATGTTGGGCTGTTATTGTGGGGCCTGCTGAGACTGTTGTTGTTGTTGTTGTTGTGGTTGTTGCTGTTGTTACTGTTGTAACTGCTGCTGTGGCCTATAAGGAGGTCTCCTAGCCTTGAGAGCGGTGACGTATCGCCTCATTTCGTCCCAATCAATTCTGCCTTCATCATTCGTGTCGTAGATGTAATCCTTGAACTGGAAGCAATTGTCTACTGTGTGTCCTGGCTGTCTGTGGTAGACGCAGTACTTGGAGGTATCAACATTCGGGGGCCACACGGGCCTTTCCCTGGGTAGCACAAGTATGTTTGAGGCCATGAGGGCATTGAAAATATCCGCAAGAGTTTCTAACAATGGTGGATATTAGGCTCTCTTGGGACCGACCGGCCTCCTTTGTTGCTGTTGGGGACCATAATTCCCCGGGGGTGGAACTTGGTTGTACTGAAGTAGTGGTTGTTGTTGCTGGGTTGTTGTTGCTGGGGTTGAAGTAATGGAGGCACATTATCTTGGGGTGGATTATTTTGGAGTGGAGGATGAGAGGGGAAAGGACCTGGTTGGAGGGGAAGTCGGGGCATTTGTGGAGGCCTTGAGTTGGCTGCAAAGTTGGCATTGTTGACCGCACTCACTTGCTCATTTATTACGACCCCTTCTGTTGCTCCGCCTGGGACACCAGTGCCTGTCTTTCTGACCACCTTGGGCTTCGGCGGCTCAAACATGTTCATAATGGGGGAGTCCTTTAGCTGGGTCTGGATATACCGAGCCCTATCATAGAGTTCTTCCATGGTGGTAAGCTTGTTCATGGCCAAGACGTGCCTGAACTGTGGGGTTGCATTGGACACAATCATCTTCACTTGTTCGGGTTCTGAGAGGGTATCCCTTATCCTTTCCGCCAGAGACCTCCATCTATCGGCATAGCGGATAAAATCCTCGTCGGACTTCATCTTTTCAGCCACTAGGTCGGTAATGGAGAGTGAGGGACCGACCCTATCCCTATACTTCTGCAAGAACCTTCTCTAGACTATTTCAAAATTCTCGGCCTCGCAGGGCTCCAAAGAATAGAACCACTCGAACGCAGGACCGTCCAATGATCTCCGAAAGAGGTATGTCAGGGACCTCTGATCGTTTTACCAATAGGAGGACTCATACATGAAGTCCTTGAGGTGAATGAAGGGGTTGTCGGTACCATTGTATCTGTGGTACGTGGACATTTCGGAGGGAGGAAGATGAATGACCGGAAGGATTGGCAAAGCAACCTCTGGGGTGGATTTCACGTCCACCATTCTTTTCAGATTTTGAAACTGCTCGTCCATCCTATTGAACCTATTGAGGAGCGATTGGGCGAGTTCCTCGGGAGGTGAGGGTGGCACTTGCCATTGGGGGAGAAAATGTCTCCCGGAGGCTTAAGGGGGGAACCCCAAATGAGAGAGAGCTGCCGGACCGCCGACAGTTGGCCCCGGCTGAAGCGGTATGTGGGGAACAACGGGAGTTTGAGATTGTGATGGGAACTGGAACGAGGGCGGTTGTTGGCTCGCTTGCCCTTGAAGCGAGGGAGACTGAATGGCTTGCACCAATGAAGGAGATGGAATGGCCTGCACCGACTCTTGGAGCGGTGCGACGACCGGAGTTGATTCCTGGGGAGTGGGAGAAACAGATTTCCCCTTCAAAATGGCATGTAGGGCCCGGAGCTGTTCAGAGGTAAGCTCCGTGTTCGCGAGGACGCCTAGTAAAGAGGAGATGTCATGTGGTGGGGATGTGTCCCCTGCAATAACCTGCACCTCATGTGAGGGCTCATAGGAAGGGCCTGAGTCCATAGCATGGACTCGCGGCTCGGTTGACAAACCACTACCAGAGTGGTTCTCCTCAAAAGACTCGTGAGCCATGCTCACATTATTCCCGGAACGCAAAAACATACACTAGCAAGCAAATAGCAGAGATTATCAAACAAGTGGATGCCTTTACGCCTTTTTTGTGTTTTAATTTTGATGATTTTTTGTATTTTCAACCAGATCCGAAGTTCACACAAAATAGGGACCCTAGTTCATTTTTGTTTCACCGCCGTGTCAACTAGGGGCTCTCGTCTCACCACGAATGCGATGGCTAACTCCAGGGAACTTCAATGGTACAACCAGCCCAGTGAACGAAGAGGAGATTCTTCGATGTCGGGGACTTACGGAGGTCCCAGTGGAGGAGATTCTAGTCCGTTGAGAGGAATTCTCAAACGGAGAGTCCTTCCTTCACCTGGAAATGGTGATCCTTAGAAAAAAATGAAAAAGAATAGAAAAGGGGATGGATGTATGCAATGGAATGCCGACAGATATATGGAGTACAAAAGAGCAAGAAAACAACCAAGATATAACAACACACAAGAGATAGTGAAGCAAATCACAAGAAGCTGCAAGGGTAACTGAAAGAAAGCAGTAGAAGTCCCACCGTGATCGCCAATCTGTGAGCGACGTCACGCAGTTCGAAATGAACACGGAGCGCGTGGGCTCCTCTTTATTTTTATCGGGCTTTATGCTGCAACACAAAGAAGATAAGGCCTGGACGCCTCCACAAATATATTATTATTTTGGTGTTTTAGTTTTTATACAAATACTAATATTATTATTTTTTATATTTTGTTTTCATGGAGGCGTCCAGGGGCCTGGACGCCTCCATTAATTTATTAATTTATTATGTATTTTTTATGTTTATAAATATAGTAAAGTCATGGAGGCATCCAGGAGCCTGGACGCCTCCATTAAGACCCTCCCGGGTCCCTTGAAAAGGCGTCGGCAGCCGCCCGGCAGACACTCTTCCTGGTTTCGGAACCTTCCGATGCGTCCGATTGGTGTTGATGCCATCCGAATGCCGCAACGAGATGATTTTCGGATGCCGAAAAGGAGGAAGAAGACTCAAGAGTAGGAAGTACTCAGGCGATTCAAAATGCGAAAGCCGCTGCGGGGCGTCGTATAGTAATATGAGACTATCTCAGGAGACGTAAGGAATTGCGTGTCTACAAAAACCACCTCACAAGAAGAATGGCCAACTGCGTCCACTAACGCCTTATGCTGCGCCGACAAGTGTCTCGTCTACGCTGTCGTCACAACGGCCCGACAGAGACTAAGACCACCTCACAAGAAGAACGGCCAACTGCGTCCACTAACGCCTTATGCTGCGCCGACAAGTGTCTCGTCTATGCTGTCGTCACAACGGCCCGGCAGAGACTAAGACCACCTCACAAGAAGAACGGCCAACTGCGTCCACTGACGTCTTATGCTGCACCACAAGTCACACCGAAAAGACCCCAAAATGACGGTTTTCACTAAACTAGCCCAATCTCCCCCGATCGAGCACCAAACAACGCACAAAAGTAGGGAAAATGTGCAGAACGAAGTGGCGGTCCATCTCCCTACCTCCACCGAAGAAACCGCGCGCCGAAGCGACTAAACCGGGTCAAAAATCACCCGGAACGCGAACGTCACCTCCTTGGAATCCACCGAGGGATCGCTCCTGCCACGCTCAAACCGACGCCCCATCCCGCGTCCCGATCACTCCATCGCGTCCTCGCCTCGGCCAGCTCCGCAACGGTGTGCACCCCACGCCGAGAGACCCTGAAACGAGAGAGAACGAAGAGAGATGGTGAACAGTTGAAAATGAGGCATCCGAAAGACCTAATAAAGATCCAATAGAGATCCAGGGCATTACAGTTGGTTCCTCGATGTGAAACGTGTTGTTGCCGTCCTGTTGCTCAAGATATCGTGGTTCTTGGCACTGGCAGGATGGAGTGTTGGGGAATGTGCTGGCTAGTGCGCCGCATGAGTACCCTGTTCATGTGCTGGAAGCCGTGTCAGGCGTCAGAGTTGGACCCGGATGGGGTTGTTGAGGATGTCGCCTGACGGAGGTCGAGGATGTGTTAGTCAGAGTCGGTGGCTTGGTCCCCGACTTGTATTGGAGGTTGTGTCCTCGGTTGAGATTGTGTTCTGAGGAAGTGATCTCTGAGAGATTTTGGGTTCCGGTTGGTAGCTGTGAGTGACTGGTAAGGCTAGTCTCGTAGTCGACCACGGTGTGATGTGTGTTGCTTGGGGACCCGTGTGCATTAGCCGCAGCGTTGGTGACCAGGTTGCAGTGAGATTGACGTCGTATTGGTGGTCCTTAATGGGACGTTGGTGTCGTAATGGTTATCCCTGGTTTGGTGACCAGCATGGAATGGTTCCCCTGTAAGTCTGAGTCAAGTGAGGTGATGACCAAAGACGCTAGGATTTTGTCATTTGGTTTCATCGTGCCCCCGAGAGGGTCGAGTCGACGCAATGATCATGATCGAACATTGTGTCCGAGTGGAGTTCAGCTTGAGATGTGGTAATTGTCTGTGTGTGAGTCATCGGATGGCCTGTCGTGAGTTGGATCGTGCCTGTTGGGCCGGTGGAGGTTTCCCGTTGACATGTATCTGGCGACCAGTGGATGGTCTTTTCACAGACAGAAGATGCTATTGGTTGTGCATCGTGAACGGTGAGAGCTGTGTGCAGGCGAGACCTTTGGTGGTCGTCTCTGTGATGTGCCTTTCCGGATGGGATCTGGGCTTTGTCAAAGTTTGTCTTCTGACAGAGTTGGCACAGTGATATGTTTGGCTTTCGGCTTGCCAGGTGTGAGGTGCTTCTTGGTGCTGAGCCAATGTTCTGGTTGCAGTCTGTTGAGATGGATGCGTGAGCTGGTGGAGGTTCTGTATTGGTTGTTCCCTTAAGAAGGGTGTGCGACCTGTCAGCTTGTTGTGAAGCTGATGTGTGATTTGTCTGTCGACCGCAGGATGGATTGATAGCTATTTCTCGTGACGAGGACTGTGTCTCCTCGGTGAGCGAGTTGGTGGCAGCGGTGCCATGAATGGCTTTCGTTGTGACTGAGGTGATGCTGGACTGTATCCTTTGGTGTGTGCCTGCTCTGATGGCCGATGTGTGCGGCGTGCGGAGCGAGGTGTTCTTCGTGATTGCAAGTCTCGCTGTGTCCCTCAGGTCCGAAGCTTTTCGTGCGAATCAAGGTTTTCTGTGCTGGGGCTCTGACGACGTTGTCAGTTGGTTCAGTGTTCTTCCCCTGTGTCTTGGTGCTAGTCCTGAATTTCGAGGATGAAATTCCTTTAAGGGAGGAGGGCTGTAATGCCCAGGATTTTTTGGATATGGATCCGTGAGTTTCGGATCGTCTTTCCGAGTGTTTCAGATTCGAGTCCGATCGGGCTTCGGATTATTTTTACCGGATTGTCGAACCCTTTGGTGGTGTGCCCGTGTGTTTCCTTGGGTCCGTGGTGTTATGAGGAGCACGCCGATAATTTTCTGTGATTTTCGGAGCGCCTTTGTGGGTCCCAGGTTGCGTTTTGGGTTTTACGCGTATTTTCCGTCTGTAGGACCTTCGGAACCCCATACAGGGTGAACCGTTGTGTTCTCCGACGTCGGGACGTTACCACAGCGATCAGCCTGTTCCGAGGATCGCGGGGGTGTATTTTTCTATTTTTTGATATTTTTCAGAATTTTTGAATTTTCTATATAAACCCCCTCCCCTTTTCTCTCTCCCCATCTCTCTTTTCTCTCTTCCCTCCCTCTCTCTTCTCTCACGTTCTCTCCTCTCCCCCTCTCACTCCGGGCGGTCGATGGAGGCGGCGAGGGCGGGGCGGCGTGGCTCGTGGGACGTGGAGCGACGGACTCGGGGCGAGGAGCGCGACGATGGAGGCGGTTCGTGGGATCGCGAGCCGGCGAGGGTTTAAACGACATTTCTTCGCGGATCGGCGAACTTGGGGCGCGAAATCTTCGGTGGAGGTAGGGAGATGGACCCCCAGTTTGTGCACTTCCTTTCTCGCGAGTTTTGTAGGCCGCGGTGAGCCGAGCGGGCGTATGTAGGGATTTTTAGGAAAATCCATGTTTTTGGGGTTGAGCGTCGATCCGCCGTTTCATTGCATTTTTTACCGATCCGAGGCCGTAGATGCATGCTAGGGGCTATTTGGGGGCTTCCCCCTTGTTTTCCCCCTCTCCCGTGGAGGTATGGGGGCGTGGTGAAGTTTTTGGGTCGTTTCCCGTCGTAGCGTTCTCGGGACGGTGTGACGGTCCTTCCAGTGACCGTCACAGTCAGAGAATGAGAGAGAAGAGATAGTGATTGTATAGAGAGAGAGAATGGTAGAGTGGGAAAGATAGAGAACGATGGCTGGGCAGTGGGTTCTCCGCGGTGGGGAGGTGCGGCAACGTGGGAGAACAGGGAAGGGGGGAGGACGGCTAATGGGCTTCACGGGATGGGCAGCATCGTTGGGTGCGACAGAGGGGCCAGCGGTGATGGCGGGTAGGTGGGCTCGTGCGGCAGCGGCAGCAGTGCAACTGGGCTCATGGCAGCGGCGACCGGTAGCGTCCGGGGGCGTGCGGTTCCCACAGTAGCAGGGTGATGGTGGTTCACGACGACGGAGAGGGTGGTGGCGGGGGTGTCTTGGTGCTGCCGGGGACGCTGCTATGGTGCGAAGGATGCAATGAAGTGGTGTGGACGCGCCGTGGGTGGTGGGACGATGCAGGGTGAGGAGAGAGGGGTGGGTGGCTTGAGCGTGGGGTTGGAGGAGTGGGGCTATGGTATGTGGCAGGGAGGGTGGTTAAGTGGGAGTACAGGGAGGGAGGGTGGTGGCTGCTTTGTGTGTGGAGGGGTCATGGAGAGCACAGGTGGAGGGGCCATGGGCATGGGGCAGCATAGGGAGGGGGCAGTGCAGGTACGTGTTGGTGATTATGTAGGAGTGAGGAAGTGGATGTGGACTACATGACTTTGCAGGTGGAGGGGCAAGCACATGGGTTAGCCAGGGGGAGGTGGGGGTAGCGATGATGGTGGAGGTGGGAGTGGCTGGGAAGGCGTCGGCTACTTGGTTGGGGCCTCTCACCCGTCTCCTTCACGGGGACGATGCAACCATGGAGCCTCTCACTCCTGGGGGGGGGCTTCTCACCTATGGGCATCTCACCCCATCTCCTTCTCGGAGAAGAACCAACACAACAAGCTAGGCTTCTCACCTCACGTGGGTATCTTTCATAAATTTTGATTCAACTTCATTGTTCTTCCATAACATGGGGTTACATATTCTTATATAGACCCTTCACATGACAAACATACAATTTATTCAAACCTCACCTAACATCTCTGACATTGAGCACCTAACACCTAACATTTCTGACTAATAATAGCTCTCATGGGAATACTAAGACACTAAAAAAAACTATACGTGATGGTGATATCTTTAAAGCACACCTATAAGCCTACGAATGTGGCCTATTAAAATAAAACACTCAAAATAAATATAAATTGATAAATACCCATGCTGCTTGACGATCCTCGTCAAACCCCTCCGCTTGGAGGAGGTTCGACCTCGAACCTCGAATTGCAGGACCCTCGTGGTAGCAGCATTTGGTGGAGGCGAAGACGGACGGCAGAGGAGGAAGGACCTGGAGCTTTAAGTGGGGTCTCGCACCCGTCCCCATCTCAAGGACGATGCACCCAAAGCTGCAAATGCTCCCTTCTCAACGGAGCAGACTTAGCCAAGGATCAAACTTGTGAGAACAAGTGGACAACTTGCTCTGATACCAAACTGATGCGGGACAAAAATCCCGAATCTTATGACTTTATTCTTTTCTCACTTCATTTTCTATTTTCTCTATTTTCTCATTAATTAACTTTTTTTTCACTTTCTTTTCTCCTTTCACAAAATATTTTCTTCACAATTTTTTTCTTATTTTATCTCATTATCCTCCGCGAGCTTCCTATTTTCTTTTTTTAGAGAATAAATTCATCACTATTTTTTTTCTTTTTCTAGCCTTCTCTTCCATTTTTTTCACTCTTAAAAGACATAACGAGATAAATATAAAGAGAAAGAGAATGTAGAGGATGAGAGGGTCACGTGAGAGCTTGGCAAACCCATGCTCATGCACCTCACGTACGTAGCTCCCTCCTTACACCTTTTTTTTATATTATGTTGTTACAGTGGCTAATAAGCAGATGAAGAGAGAGAATGGGTTTGAAGAGAGATAGGGGGGTACGAAGAGAGAGGGATGAGGGAGGGAATCTTTTTATTGTTTCTTAGAGGGCCTCATGGTAGAGAGATGGATGAGTGGTGGCCCTACCCTTTGTTCTTTTGTTTTTTTGTTCATAGACTCATCCCGTAGAGAGAGAGGGAATGAGAGAGAAGAGATAGTGACTGTATAGAGAGAGAGAATGGTAGAGTGGGAAAGAGAGAGAACGATGGTTGGGCAGTGGGCGCTCCGCAGTGGGGAGGTGCGGCAACGTGGGAGAACATGGAAGGGGGGAGGACGGCTAATGGGCTTCACGGGGTGGGCAGCGCCGTTGGGTGCGACAGAGGGGCCAGCGGTGATGGCGGGTGGGTGGGCTCGTGCGGCAGTGGCAGCGGTGCAACTGGGCTCATGGCAGTGGCGGCCGGTAGCGTCCGGGGGCGTGCGGTTCCCACAGTAGCAGGGTGACAGTGGTTCACGGCGACGGAGAGGGTAGTGGTGGGGGTGTCCTGGTGCTGCCGGGGACGCTGCTGTGGTGCGAAGGATGCAACGAAGTGGTGTGGACACGCCATGGGTGGTGGGACGGTGCAGGGTGAGGAGAGAGGTGTGGGTGGCTTGAGCGTGAGGTTGGAGGAGTGGGGCTGCGGCATGTGGCGGGGAGGGTGGTTGAGTGGGAGTACAGGGAGGGAGGGCGGTGGCTGCTTTGTGTGGGGAGGGGTCAGGGAAAGCACAGGTGGAGGGGCCATGGGCATGGGGCAGCATAGGGAGGGGGCAGTGCAGGTACGTGTTGGTCATTATGCAAGAGTGAGGAAGTGGATGTGGACTGCAGGGCTTTGCATGTGGAGGGGCAAGCACATGGGTTAGCCAGGGGGAGGTGGGGGTAGCGATGGTGGTGGTGATGGGAGTGTATGATGATGGGAGAGTGGCTGGGAAGGCGTCGGCTACTTGGTTGGGGCCTCTCACCCGTCTCCTTCACGGGGACGATGCAACCATGGAGCCTCTCACTCCGGGGGGGGCTTCTCACCTATTGGCATCTCACCCCATCTCCTTCTCGGAGAAGAACCAACACAACAAGCTAGGCTTCTCACCTCACGTGGGTATCTTTCAAAAATTTTGATTCAACTTCATTGTTCTACCATAACATGGGGTTACATATTCTTATATAGACTCTTCACATGACAGGCATACAATTTATTCAAACCTCACCTAACATCTCTGACATTGAGCACCTAACACCTAACATTTCTGACTAATAATAGCTCTCATGGGAATACTAAGACACTAAAAAAAACTATACATGATGGTGATATCTTTAAAGCACACCTATAAACCTGCGAATGTGGCCTATTAAAATAAAACACTCAAAATAAATATAAATTGATAAATGACCATGCTGCTTGACGATCCTCGTCAATATAATATTGAGCAATTATATACTGCCACTCTATTTACCACCATTTTTGCCATCCTCAACTTGGTCATCTAACCATAGGATTAGATGGCTAAGTTAAATGATTTAAGTTCGAAACTCCTAAGTTCGAAAGCACCAAACTTAAGTCATCTTTTTTCACATTCTGATTTTCAAATCAGATAATAAGAAAAAAAAGCATGGTAAGAAGCGTGGCACCATAGCATTACTCTATAATATTTAGTCCATGTATTATTATTGTTTGGGTTTTTTGCATGAAAATTATTGTTAGATGTTAATTTGTAAAAAAATCATTCTTAGAAATACATTAGCAGGTATATCACTATGTGAATCTGAATTGTGCAAAAATATCATATTTTTTTGCACGCATATCACTTCTTTTTATCAACAACTTGCAAAAAAATCACGCTTAAATGGCATTTATGTACTATTTGAATTAACCCGGTGATATGTCTACTAATGCATTTCTAGAATTTTTTTTGCAAATTCACCTCTAATAGTGGTTTTCATGAAAAAAACCCTTATTCTTTTAACTTTGAACACTCCTTCATCTACAATACGAAGGATTGTGTTTTCACTACTCACTTCTCCATTATTGTTAACGGGGCTATTTTTGGTTTCTTTAGGAGAGGTCATGGCCACTGGTAGAGAGATCATGTCTCCTTTATTGTATGCTTTGGTGGCTTGTATCTTCGGTAAGATGATGCAGCAAGCAAAACAAAGGGGTGGATACATGGCGTGTGATGTTTTCCTGCTCCTATCTCTAAATCTCATTTGCAATATGTTGATGTTACACCGGTCTTTCTATTAGGTATCCTATAACAATTGCATCGATCATTTGATTCTTATTCTCGGGTGTTTCGAGTTATGCTCAAGTTTGAAGATCAACTTTGAGAAAACATCTTTGGTTGCTGTTAACTTGTTGGAGGATGAGGTGCAAAGTGTTATAGATCAACTAGAGTGTCAGGTGACTAAACTTTCTCTAATGTATTTGTGTCTGCCTCTGCATTATCGGAACAAGAATCAAAGGGTGGAAGCCTTTGATCCATAGATTGCAAAAGAGACTAGCCACATGGAAAGTAGGTCACTTGTCATTGGGGGGTCGTCTAACGCTTCTCCGGTCAGTGCTTAATGCTATTCCTCTTCATTTCATGTCTATTTTTGCCATTTCAATAATGATTATCTATTGTGTGGAAGGTTAAAAGTCCTTTGAAGATCTGGGCTTTTCTTTGCTTAGTGCTTCAGAAAAGAATTGTTATTCAGTTGTACCGTCAGAAATGAACTCCTCACCGTGATACCATTTTCCCACTCTATGGTTTAGAGGAGAGTGTGGACCTTTTTGATCATCTTTTGCCAAGTCAGTGTCACTGTATAGAAGATCATAGCAGACGTAGCTGGTGTCCCCATACAGTTCTCCTCTATTCCCCAAATGTGGTCTACCTTCATGAGCAGGGGTTAGGATGCGACCAATAGACTGCACTCTCACGTGCAGAGGTTCATGCAGGGAACGTGTTTGACAAAATGTCTCACAGGGACCTAGTTTGCAGAGATCGCTATTCATAGTAAAACAGTGAAAAACTCATATATCAATCCTCTACTATATGCCCTAATAATAAATGAAACATTACGAGGCCATGATGTTCATCAGTTTACTAATCCTAATTATTTCAAGGAGTTGATACACGGAGTTTACATGAATATGAAAACCTCCCTTGTCTGATCATAATGTCATACATGCAAATTTTAAAAAGATAGAGACAGGTGGAAAGGGAGGATTTACCTGTAGCATCCTTCTTCCATGCTCTAATAACAGACACACCTACTGCCAGTAAAAGGAGAATATATGAATAAGAATAAAAAGGGTAGGTGGCAGCAATGGTGGACATATAATGTGTTCCTTACATGACACAATTAATATGTGAGCACACCAAACAATGTCATGTACGTCTCCTTATACTTTCTTATGTACCTTTTGAAATTGACTATTCTCATTAGCGTTTGAAGAAGATCACCTTGACTTAACTATTTTGCTAATTAAAACTTGAAGGTGACGAAAAGGATTGCCAACCCTTTTGTAATAATGGCTTTCTCTGATACATAATCCATTTAAGAGGCTACTATAAAGTCTTCATATGAATATTGTTAGACTAACCAACTAATAATTTTAGCAAAATACATATGTAATTAGAAATTTTCTATCACCTTTAGCCAGTATTCTTACACACCAACTTCACCAAAAGAGAAATATAACTGAGAATTAATTAAAGATACATGTTACAGTCTAAAAAGGTAACCATTCCCAAAATGTAAATTGGGTGCGGCTTGTTTTAGTGTCTCTACAACTCAAAATTTCAAATTTAATGGGCGACCCTCCTTTGCATGCATTGGTCAACATGGAGAGTATAATTGCATCTTCATAAGGGCATCACAGCTAATTATCTGAATAGACCATAAAATCTTGCAATTTACTCCTCGTCTATAAACTAATTAATATTGCTGTCTTAATTATTAGTCATACTAAGCATACTGTATAATACATACACACACACACACATATATATATATATATAGCAACTTGCCTATGAATAAGCAATTTACAACTACCTTCCAAATGATAAGCTATTTATAACTTTAAAGGAGTAGAAAATCATATGGATTTTCTCCCCCTCCACAGTCAACTCAGCATGATTTATCTAGTCTAACTTTTACTTAATTTTAACCGCAAAAGGGATCATCATCTCTTTCTTCTGTCATCTCTAGCCTATGAACTGTACGTATTCCACAAACTGTACGTGGCACAACCCTCCACTCATCCAGTTGTAAAAATGGATAGCAGACAAGGTTGCCAGACGTGCATGCTTTAAATCGGGTCATCCGTAGCTTGACATCTATATGCATCCTTTTCCACAATCGTCCACATGCATGGTTCCACATCTATATATATACCCTTCTTAATGTCTATACTTTATGAAGTTGTTTGCCTTACAGGAGTCTCAATACTACAATAAAGGCTAAAAGCTGCAGAAATCCAACGACTGTGGACATTTGTTACGTATGCGATCAACTTCCTACAGACTGCATGCAAACTGTGTGTCTCTCGTAATGCCCAAAGCCATTAGTCTCTATCTCTCTTCGCCACATTCTTCCACCTCCTATCCACCCTATGCTCCACCCACAACCTTGAGCTAGCTATTTAACGATATCGATGATCACCTTGCTCCCTTCGACAGCTAGCACAAGCTAGCAGTACCAGCTTTGCTTCGTGTTCTGGGGGGATTTCTCGTGCATGCTCTCGATCAACTAGCAATTCAATAGTGCAGTACTGCATATATATGTGTTTAGTCTTCTCGGGGTTACGATGAGAGACTTGCCGCTAGGAAATCGAGCAGAACTTGATGGAGGTGGAGGAGCTACAGAGAATCTCATACTGGTATGGCAGCGCATCAGTTCACTGCTGGCTCCGCCGCTCTTGCAGGTCGCAGTGTATCTCTGTGCGATTATGTCGATCATGCTATTTGTGGAGAGAGTATACATGGCTGTCGTGATCCTGTGTGTAAAGGTTTTAGGAAAGAAAAGGTACACCAAATATAAGCTTGAAGCCATGAAAGAAGAGCTCGAAGTCGAAGCAATCATCCCGTGGTCTTGGTCCAGATACCCATGCATAATGAAAAGGAGGTACAACTATTTCATGTACTTCATCAAACTGGGATTTTCTTTTTATTTTGCCTTATATATTGGCCAAATCTACAGCCAACATGAGATTTTTGGGTGAGACCAATTGAAGAAAAAATTTCAACTTCTTTTTTGATTTTTTTGATAAATTGAGCGATATAATTTGAGATTTAGATGAAGAAATAAATATATATACCATCCCTTCGATATGTGAGGATTCAATTGTTTTAAAAAATATAAATGCTTGGTAAGGATACCGAATGGATTTATGGCTGCTATAATTACTTATCACACCTATCTGTGATTATGTTACAAGTTTTAAAACTTTTGATATTAATTAGCTGTTATGGTTGTGTCTACTTTGGTTCGTAATTAAGAGAAGAAACCTCGAATACCTGTCCACACTACTTTAGTTATATATGAACATGCATGGTAAGTTTTTGACAGGTCTTTCTCTCTTGACAACATCTTTAATATCATAAATAATCATCTTTTGGACAAAAGGTGAAATTCTTTCTTGTCTAATTAGGTCTATAGGCTATCAATTGGAGCAGCTTGTGGGCTTTCTTGGCCACCTGATAAGATTGTCATCCAAGTTCTTGATGATTCAACAGATCCACTCATCAAGGTAACCCTTTCCCATTTCGGAATAATTAAAATCTCGTTTGCTTTCACTTGGCTAGGAGGCTTTCTAAAAACTAAACTCGAGTGCCATTGCTCTTTTTGTGTTTTTAGGAAAATGTTAAGCTAGAATGCCAGAGATGGGCAAGCAAGGGAGTAAACGTCAAGTATGAAACCAGAAGAAATCGAAATGGATACAAGGCCGGTGCCCTCCGCGAGGGCCTAAAACATCATTATGTCAAAGACTGTGAATTTGTTGTGATATTTGATGCCGATTTTCAACCAGAAGCGGACTATCTATGGAGGACAATTCCATACTTTCTTAGCAATCCAGAGCTGGCTTTAGTACAAGCTAGATGGCAATTTGGTGGGTGATGAGCTCAACTGTGGAATTGGAGATCCCACAGCTTAGATAGTCATATTGATTAGGATTTTTTTTTAGTAATGTCATGGTGTTTGTGTCCATAATTAGAAAGATTACATTAATTAGAAAATTTATGCTTTTTCGCAAAGTAATTCATAGGTTCTGTGCACATTTGGGAGAACTAATGGTGCATCAGTTGGATTTTGTACCTTTTCTGTATAGTAAATTCAGACGAGTGCCTGATGACACGCTTGCAAGAAATGTCCCTCGATTACCATTTCACTGTGGAGCAAGAAGTAGGATCCTCTACATATTCGTTCTTTGGATTCAATGGTTAGCTCTTTTCCAACTAGTACGTACAATCCTGTAGGGATCATTGGTAAAACATATTAGGTGATCTCCACTAAGGATAATTAATATATTTTATTAAGAAAGTAAGTAAACATTCCTGCAGGGACTGCTGGTGTTTGGAGAATCCAAGCACTCACCGATGCTGGTGGGTGGAAAGATCGAACAACTGTTGAAGACATGGACTTGGCAGTGAGGGCTAGCCTAAAGGGTTGGAAGTTCCTCTTTGTGGGAGATCTATCGGTGAGTTATTCCTTTTGGATCTTAACAATGCGATTGCATCCACTGCATGCGCGACTTTTTCTTACCTTCTTCTCGTAAACTGATCCCAAGATTAAAGGGGAAAAATTAAAGAGAACTAAACTCTCGTTGTAACAGGTAAAGAGTGAGTTGCCAAGCACATACAAAGCATTCAGATATCAACAACATAGATGGTCTTGTGGTCCTGCCAATCTATTCCGAAAAATGCTCAAAGAAATCATCTTTTGTGAGGTACTGAGTACCTCATCTACTTATTGGAACAACACACAAAAGCATGACATGAGCACACTATTCATTTGGATCAAGTTTGTAACTTTGTACGTAGCAATATAGAACAGATCCAGACATTTTGCATCATATAAGGGTCATGGCCGGGCTTGCTCATTATGTGGAATCTTAGTCCTTTTTCTCTTTAAATAGATGTTTTCATTCTTTGTTTTGATGATTTTTTGGGGAGGTGATGCATGCAGAGGGTGTCGGTGTGGAAGAAGTTCCACATAATATACGCATTTTTCTTTGTGAGGAAGATAGTGGCGCACTTGGTCACCTTCTTCTTCTATTGCGTGGTGATCCCAACATGTGTGCTGCTGCCGGACGTGTGGCTACCCAAGTTGGTGGCAGTGTACTTGCCGTCAACCATGACTGTGTTGAATGCCATCAGCACGCCTAGGTCTATCCACCTGCTCATCTTCTGGATCCTCTTTGAGAATGTCATGTCATTGCACCGGTGCAAGGCTGCCATTATCGGGCTGCTTGACGTCGGGGGTGCCAATGAGTGGGTTGTCACCGAGAAGTTCGGCAATGCCCTAAAGCAACGGAGCAAGCCTGCCAAGAAGCCCTGCTCCCTACTTAGAGAGAGGTAACAAATTAAGACATGAGATTTCTCTTGCTCTTAAGGATTATGGCACCAAATTGATCCTATCTATTAAATTATACTCTTAAGTGGATCATATTTCCATTGGGCAATATTATCATAAATGACCTTAATGACCTTTTAGGTAGCATAACTATTTAACTCAACTGTAAGAATAATAAATATACAATTGAATAATGAGATATATATATATATATATATATATATAAGGAATGATTGTTATTTTTATAATTAAAAATGACAAATTGTATAATTTGATATTTATGTTGATAATGTTCGAAGATATTCTATAATGGTCAGTCATGAGTTCACCATAGGATGTGATCATAAATTCTATTTGAGCTTTAGAAGTAAAAAAGTTAATATTAATCTTTTTGGGTATAGCTTTATGTGTTAGAGTATAAAAGTTAATAATATGTGATTACACACACATATATATAAAGAAATCCAAGGTACTCAAACTTCAAATTAAACTTGAATATATAAAATGAAATTGGGCTTGAACCTAAATATACTTGATTCTATTAGGCTTGATTATAGTTCCAATCTTAGACTAATTAAATGAACTTTACCTTGTAAAATTAAGCTACTTGAACCTTTATGTTATTTAGTATTTTATATCATTATGTGTTTTTAGTCTATTTATTTTTTAACAAATTTCATGGCAGGATCTATGTCTTAGAGTTGATGATGGGGTTATTCCTCTTCTATTGTGCAATATATGATATCATATTTGGCAAAGAATATTTCTACATCTACTTACTACTTCAAGCTGGGGCCTTCTTCATCATGGGGTTTGGCTACGTGGGTACCTTCGTACCAAATAAAAACTGTGTGATCAGATCAAGCAATACCATAATTTAGTGGGTGATGAAGACCTCTTGCCATAAGATGAAGCTGTATGAGCTACTTATACAAAAACACTAAATATAATCGTCATGGGCAGGCACACATGTTCTCTCTCTCTTCCCCCCATGTGTCTTTGAATATGTCTCTTCTCAAATAAATCATATGTGAAAATCACATATTCTAGATGTCATATGTATTTTAGAAGTCTTTGAATATATATTGTTTACTAGTACTTAAGTGTCAATAAAGAATCAATAATATCTCTATGTTGTGTCTGAGAAATAAAATTAATATTATATTTTGTAATATGCATGAGTAGAACATTCATGTATATCGATCACTTTTGCAGCAAAAATCAATGAAATATCTATTCTTGCTGGATGAAAATGAAAATCTTTTTTGGGAAATTATTTTGTACCTATTAACATACTAATTATGGCAAGTGATTAGAAGTACAATTTCCCAACACTTGTGTTGATTGTGTATAGAAAAGTGGAAAAATTTTACCACATATGTAAGTGATTTATGCTTAGAGTCGGTTTATTAGCTAACTTTGGATTTTGATTGTGAGTTAAAATGGCTTCTCCACAAATTAGAATATGGAGTCATGACTCAAGATATCAATTAATCTATTCACGTAAGTTGAATGAGATCTCCAAATTGATGGACCCAATAGGCCTTGATATCCATGTATGAGTGAAGCTACCTACTCAGAACAGTAAAAATGTCAGTATAGTATAGTAGGATTGTTTAATTTAGCTACATTTAGTAATTAGATAAATATAGAAAAGAATAGTTAACTTCATAAGTTATGCTATTTTCTACTAGTTTTTCATTAGCAAAAAAAACAAATAGAAAAAGATAGTGATCTCTTTTTTTGTTTCAAGTAAAGATCCCGAACAAAAATCATTTGATAATTTCAATCAAACATTCTTCCTGCTAACTATACTAATTGTTAAATAATTATGTGATATAAAATGTGGCATTATAACATTCCTCAAAAATTATTGCCATCCAAGACTAGATTTGCTTTCTATCGCCGTTTATTCTGTTGTCCAATGCAAGATTAAGACATACTTGATATGAGTTTTAATATAACAGTTATTTTAGCTAGTTTCAACACAAAATCAAAGACTACTAAATTTAAGTAGTCCCCACGAAATTGTTGGGGCATAGTGACATTCTCAAACGTTTCATTTAGAGCCTCAATTGTAAGTAAAAAATATATTTAAATAGAAGATGGCTCTTATAATCTCATGTTTGTTTAAGATCAAATGCTAAAATACATGATGGATGCAATAGAAATTTTAGTTCTTTTTTGTCTTTAATCTTATGTTTGTAATAAAAAATAAGTTGGAAATGGATGCAATCATATTGTTAAGATCCGAAAGAAATAACTCACCGACAAATCTCCCACAAAGAGGAACTTCCAACCCTCTAGGCTATCCCTCACTGCCAAGTCTGTCTTCGACAGTTGTTCGATTTTCCCATCCATCGGCATCAGTGAGTACTTGGATCCTCTAAACTCCTGCGATCCCTACAGAAATATTTACTTTGTTAATAATTCATGTTCTCCTTGATGAAGATCACCTAATATGTTTTACCAGTAATCCCTACAGGATTGTACTCGTTGGGAAAGAACTAGCCATGGAATCCAAAGAACGAATATGCAGAGGATCCTACTTCTTACTCTGATGAAATGGTAATCAAGGGACATTTCTTGCAAGCGTGTCATCAGGCACTCGTTTGAATTAACAGTGTAGAAAAATAAAATGCAATTGAGATGCACCATTACTTCCCCAAAATTTGCACAAAACTTATGAATTATTTTCAAAAAAGTAAAAATTATCTAATTAATGTGATCTTTCTAATTATGGACAAACACCATGATAATACTCAAAAAAATTCTAATCAATATGGCTAAGCTGTGAGATCTACAATTCCACAATAAAATTGAGCTCACCCACTAAATTACCATCTAGATTGTACTAAAGCAAGCTCTGGATTGCTAAGAAGGTATGGAATTATCCTCCATAGATAGTTTGCTTATGGCTGAAAATCGACGTCAAATATCATAGCAAATTCACAGCCCTTGACATAATGATTCTTTAGGCCATCACGAAAGGTATCAACATTGCATCCATATCTTTTTTTTTTGTTTTGCTAGGTACTCTTTTTTAAAAAAAAACGAGGAGGGTGACCATGATTGAACTCATGACCTCCTCCAAAAGGAGGGGAGGTGGTGAGACCACCGCGACAAAATGTGGGCTCTCCTTGTATCTATTTCGATTGCTTCTGTTTCATACTTGACGTTTACTCCTTTGTTTGCCCATCTCTAGAATTCTAGTTCAACATTTTTCTAAAAACACAAAAAGAGGAATGTCATTCAAGTTTACTTTCTAGAAGTCCTACTAGCAAATGAAAGCAAATGAGATTTTATTCGGGATAGGGAAGGGTTACCTTGATGAGTGGATTTGTTGAATCATCAAGAACTTGGATGGCAATCTTATCAAGTGTCAAAGAATGTGACATTGCCTCAATAATTTATTGACATCCAAGACTGGACATGCTTTATCCTACTGCCCATGTTGTTGCCAAATGTAAGATTCAAATATACTTAACATTAGTTTTAATATAACAATTATTTTAGTTTGTTTCAACAAAATCAACGACTATTAAATTTAAGTAGTCCCCATAAAATTGTTAGGGCATGTAGACATTCTCAAATGTTTCATTTAGAGTCCCAATTGTAAGTGAAAAATATATTTAAATAGAAGATGACTCTCATAATCTGCATATTTATTTAGAATATTACATTTAAGTAGTTCGTGGTAGAAAGAGTAAGGGGGTGTTTTGTCACCACAACTGTTGCTTGCTCACTTCTATTACCAGAGTCTCTAACTGCCGCCGCCTTGCACACTGCCAATTTGTTAGTTGTTATCATTGTTTTGCTCACCGTTGCCATCTTATCCCCTAATTCTACTCTTGTTATCACTACCTTATTCATTGTCATCTTGCTTGCGCATGCACGTGTGCTTGAGAGAGAGAGAGAGAGAGAGAGAGAGAGAGAGAGAGAGAGAGAGAGAGAGAGAGCAAGAAAATGGGGTGCGACTAGGTCATTAGTTTTGGGAACAATTATAAAGAAAAAATGGGGTGGTAGCTACTGGCCGGATTGAGGAAAGCCTCAGTTTGACCCTGTTTGATCTGGGGCTGTCAAATAAAAAGATTCCATTTCAGTTGGTCTATGCCTGATTCAAATCGGGTCGAGTAATGCTTAGTGCACATCCCGTGTACACTTTGTCCTGGTCATTTTGCACACCCTTCTTTTTATTGGACCACGTGTGATTGATGTGGCATGACTTGATTAGTATGTACAAAGCAGGATGCATGAGGATGCAAGCTTACTCCCGAGGGATGGCACAGATGGTTGATGCACATGGGGGGAGAAAATTTTGTGTTTGCCCTTGCACAAATTTGAGTAGAGAAACATGGTAGGAAATTTTTTTTAGACAGTTGGCTCTATTTCCCCTCCCTGAATCTCCCAGTTGGGATCCCAATAATAGGTAGCGGTGATGGTAGTGACAGTAGAGCAGCAACAGAAATGGTAGCACCACATCCCCCCTGGTGAATCCCCCCGTAATAACCCTTTATGCAGCACTTCTCGCAGTAGTCGCGTCCCATCTGACAACATATACCCAGCTCATGGCCTCAAGCCCTAACATCGTTTTTCTCCTCCACCTCCCAAATATTTCTTTCAACTCGCTTCATCATATTGTTGCCCTATCGCCATCCTCCTCCTCCACTACCCCGAGATTGAGAACACGGGAAAGGGGAGGAGTTTTTGGAGTTTCTCTCTTCCTTGTGGCTGTCGTCGATGCCTCTTCTACCATCGACGTTGTGTTGTGCCCTCTGTCCCGCCTGGCACCGCTCGCATTGCAAACGACCACTGTGGTTGCCTCAATCCATAGTAGTAGCGTCGAACACCCCTGGGCCTCTCTTCTCTCATTCTCCCTCAACCTACAGATACTCAAGCAGCTGCCTCTCTATGCCATACTCCCTCCACCACCACCACCTTCAGACAGTCACCATCCCTCGCATCTTCCTCTTGGTTACATTGCCGCAGGGCCTAGCAGCAGCTGAAGTCGGGCTCTTCCTTAGCTCTACTATAGTTTCCCACTGTCACACAACGCATAGCGACACTCCCTGTCCATCACCACTCTACTGCTGCCCCGCTAGGTGGGTGAACAAAATAGGGCCGGGGTGGCCGACGAGCTCCAAAGCTCTCCCCGACCTTCTTCTCTCTAGCTAGATCTATGGTTTGTTTGAAATTTTGGATGGGTCTAGGGTTGCGATTCTGAAAGGTTGATCTTCCTTATGCTCTTTTTTTCTTTGTTTTTTGTTTTACATTTTTTGGATTTGGGGTATTGATCTAGGGTTGTGTGGGGGAAAGGAAATTGTAGTTTAGCATGGCAGTGAAAAATACATTCTCCTATTGAAAAATAATCGAACACAATGTAAATATCAATTTAGAGTGAAAAATAACGGTTAAAGTGATAATTTCTAAACATGAGTGTTGTGCAGGGTAAAGGAAATTGCAGTTTAACATGGCAGTGAAAAATGCATTCTCCCATTGAAAAATAACCTAACACAATGTAAATATCAATTTAGAGTGAAAAACAACTGTTAAGAGTGAGAATTCCTAAACATGAGTGAAAAGTTTCCAGTTTGCATTAGTTGTGAAACATGCCTATGGCACTGGAAAATAAATAGACACGAATGTAAACTATCGGTTTAGAGTGAAAAGTGTCTACTAACACTAAAAAATAACCAGATAGAATGTAAAATATTTATATAGACTAAACTTATTTTGGTCGGCCAAAATAACTGAATGGCCGATCAAAATATTTGGAAAAACTGATTTTGGTCGGCCATTCTGTTATATCAGTCAACTAAAATAAGTTTTTAGTTTACCAAAATATTTTAGACGACCAATCGGGGTTTTTGGTTGACCAGTCTTTGTTTCCTCATTTATATATTTTATTTTTCACTCTAAACAGATATTTTTTATTCTTATTTAGTATTTATCACTATTTGTAGGTTTTTTTCACTCTAAATAGACACTTTACACTATATCTAGTTAGTTTCGGTACTAGTGGGCATTCTTCACTACTGACATATAATAGATATTTTTCACTCTTTTTTAGTATTTCTCACTATTTACTATTTTTTTTGCATTACAACTAGATATTTTAGTTATGTCTAGTTATTTTTTAACTACTAGTAGTCATATTTCACTAATACAAATCCATTGGCAACCAGGAAAGAAAAGGTTATACAGCTCCCATGTACGTTTTAAGCATAGAATATGCACCATTGCCCAACCCAATGGGCCTCATTTAAATCGTACAATCGTCTTTACAGAAGGCACTTCATCTGCTAGCTAGAAAAAAAATAATGTAATATATTATATTGATTGTCGAATACATCATCAACAACACTGAACGCTCAAAACACCTAGGGCGCCTTTGAAAACCGGTTGGGGTGGCTTAATCGCGTCCCACCGCGTGAATAAGCCACCCCCGCCCGGTTAGGGAGAGATGAGTGTGAGAGAAAACTGTGGGACCCACAGTTTTCTCTCACATCAGTTTGTTATTCGGGCGGTGGTAACCCGTTTTCAAAGGCGCCCCTAATGATCCAAAATATCAAATCTGATTTTCATTCACAAAATGAGCTCATTTATATACATTCCATAGATTTACACATAATGACTAGAATCAGCCACAAAACAACTCATTCACAGATATGCAAAATTGGCTAAAATCATCTTTTTTATTCTCTCTTTCTTCCCAGCACCGGCAGCATTGCTTGAACAACAATGTTGGCTTGACAGAATGGCTGAATCAATGCAAATTTCCCTTTGATTAGCAAGAAATCAGATGAAAATTGCCTTACATAATTGTCCGTGCTCAAGCTGAAGTGCTTTAACTACACTGCCCATATTTCGCCCGAAGTCAACTTCATATCGAACACAGAGAGGTGCAACCGACGCCAGCTGCATAAATCAAGACGACTTCGTCAAATGTTGAACAAGTATATATGACCTAGGAAGAAACGTGCTAGTTGCATTAAAGATTGAAATTGGCAGTGTGTTAAATTCAAAACCATGTAATACTGTCTTTAATAACACCAACTGTCGCATGATACTACCTGCAAAAGTGCAGCAATTGACCACATGAAAAGTTGGGCTGATGCCGGGCATGATTATATTGTTTGATATTTGAAGCCAGTACTAGATGCATGGGCAGCAATGGAGCAAGAGTAAAATTAAAAGGGAGGGTGCCAGATGCTTGGTCAACAATGAGAAACAGTTTAAGAGAAAGAAAGCAAAATGGGAAATAATTGGTTGCATTCTATTATTAACTACATAGGTTTTGATGGTGATTGTGGACAATAGATGTTAGCAACCGGACACACCCTAGAGAGGGGTAAATAGATGTGCCTTGTAAAAAATAATGGCGTGTTAAAATTTTAAGAGTTTAAGCAACGGAAAAAACAAGACAAGAATAGCAAACATACCACAGAGAACACGGAATGTTTATACTGGCTCGGTTAGCCCTCCTAGACTTCCCTACATCCAGTCCCCTTTTAATCTTGGTTCCACACATCGCTTGGCTTTATCTTTACTTAGTCTGGGGGCCGCCTATGGAAGGGAAATAAGTAGTTATGTCATTTCTTATCTCAAATGTAAGCCAAAATTGATGAACACAATAATGTGAGGCTAAAAGCAAGTCAAGAACTGGCTAATTCAGGCAACAAAAGCTCACCCAAGTGTCTAAACTCTGCTGCCCTCTAGGCATTGTATGATCCGCTGGTTTCCTACCTGTCAAAAGCTCCAAAAGAACAACGCCAACGCTATACACATCACTCTTCATGGTCAGTTGCCCAGTCATAGCCTATCTGCAATGAGGTTATGTATCAGAATCTTCTAAGGATGTTGTTTTAATTAGAGACAGGAGGCTCACTTAGCACAAAATTTCAATATTGCAAATTTTTTTTGTTTATTTCCTCATTATTCACACTAAAGACTATTCATGAAATTTACATTTCCTGTCTAAATGTTCCTATAGCTGAGCTACTTTTAATTGGTTTATCTCTAAAGTTATTATCCAAATTGTAGATAGTTCACTAGAAGAAAATCACATGAGTGTCTTGTATATTTGACTTTATTGAGGGAACAGAAATCAAAAGATAATTATAAGCCTAGGGCGTGTCGATGAATCCCAAGACAACATAAACATGACCATTTCCATGTTTCTAAACAAGCCACAACATCATTATTAGTTGGTATTTTGATGGAAGGAACAATTACTAGTAATCACATGCATCATATTTGTAACTGCACCATTTTAAATGTTAAACCTAATTCCATTGACCTCTGGGAATATTTATCCTTAAATTTCACTCCTGGTAAACAAAGAGAAGAATCAAGCACATTATACAAGTCAATGAAAGCCAAGGCACACGTACTTGCTTGTACCAAAAAAATACTAAAATGAGGGCATTCACACACTTGTTCAGTCAAAAAAATCATTCGCAACCTTGTTCTGTCTTAACATGTTACAATCGAGGCAGTCAAATTCATGGATTTTATACATGAGCAAACAGGCATTTGTGATTCCAAATGGACACTAATAGAAACACATGTGAGGCAGCTACCACAGGGTCTAGACCAAGGCAACAAGCACATAAAACTGCTGGAATCTTGGAAATACTTTCAGCCCTAAGAAGTAGCATATAGCCTTGGCTAATCTCTGAATTATACATCAGTGCATTTTTAAAAAATAAAAAAATAAATAAAGGAGAAAAGAGTCCAATAGTAAACAACAAAAAAATTCAAATTTGAGGTTACAAGCAGAGTAGGATGTGAATTGGATAAGACATGAAAGGATTAGATCTTGCTCTGAACTACAAGCAGAGTTGGACATAAATCTCATCATACATGAAAGACTTCATCTTTCTCCAAACATTAATTCCAAACATATACAAAGACTAATTAATAACATTGAAAGATACAACTTAAATCATTAATATTTCACTATATGAAGATTAAATCAAGTGTAGGGCCCTGGGGATAAATGTCATATTAGGGACTAAACTTTCAATCCATGGTCTTACGTAAGCAGAAGTCAAAAGCCATGGATATATCACACGAAACAAGCCAACATATAAGAGCGATCAAATGTGACTTCTAACCTGGTTAAACTAGCAAAATGAAGCCATCAAGCTCTAGCTTGTGGAGCTTGAGATTGCCTGTGCTGCTCCTCATCTGCCCTCCTGAGGAACTGGTCCTAGCCACTCCCTTCCCCCTTGTCTATGCAATCAAATGGAACTGTAGTCTTCAACCCCCACCTCACTCCACACTGGCTCCCTATGATCCTAAACTCAAATCCTTTCCCCTCCACACCTCTTCCCGTTCCTTCCAACTCCCCCCAGGGATTGAAGTCCACAATCTTCACCCTTCCATCTCTTGTCACATACGCATCGAATGTGCAGTCCTTTGACCCGAACTTTGCCCTCACAACTCTTCGAAGAAGTTCCCAATTAGTAGCTCTAGGGCACCCTTCTTCTCCATAAGCACTGGGTAGAATGTGGTCACCTCGCGCTGGTAGGTACCAACTAGACGCCATCCACGAACGAAGCATCGGAACTCTAGCTCCGACTGGATTGACCCGTACCACCTCCAAAGTGCGAGGTGGAATTGGAACCCGTTTGGAGGGGAAGAAGAGGGAGAGGAGGTGGCTTGCATCATGTCGGAACATGAATCGAGTGTGTGGCACAGGTCGTGAGCGATGCAGTCAGAGGACTTGACAGGGAGGGCAACCTCGGCGAAGGTGGTGCACCGCAGGGTGCCCCTGGCCCCCATGGAGGCAGCGTCCTTGGAGGCACTCCAGTTCAACTTGGGGAAGATGGCACCACTGAGGGCGACAATGGACTCTTGGACCGCGGACTCCACCTTTGGGAAGTAGGGTGACCATGAGGGAAATCAGAGGAGGCTTCGCGGTCATCGTCGTCATAGTTGGGGAGGGTGGTGTCCTCGGAGAAGGGGCCACGGGAGTTGGGGTGGCGGGGAAGGGGGTTGAGGCGGAAGGCGAAGGCGGGGAGGAAGAAGGGGCCGTCGTCCTAGAGGAGATAGCGCACAAGGGGGGCGGGGATGGGTGGATTAGGGTTTTGAAGGAGTGGCGGCGAAAGTGTAGGTACCACTCCACGAGCTAGCACCACAGCAGCTCCGCTTCCTTCATCTTCACCGTCGCCCTTCTTTCTTTCTTTCTTCTTCCCTCCTCTCCTCTTCTTCGGTGGGTGCCATGGAGGGCATTCTCCTGCAGGTTGATGTGAAGCAGCGAGCAGTAGTTGGTGAGGACTTTCGGGAGGGTCCCCTCGAGCAGATTCCAGTCCAACCACAAGTAGAGGATCCCCCCCAGTTGCCTGACGCTAGCGGGGATCGTCCCCCTCGGGCTATTGAAGGAAAAGTTGATTAGTTGGAGCCTTGGGGGCGGCGGAGATGATGGCAGGGATCTCCTCGAGAAGGCATTGCTGGAGGAGAGGTCGAGGTAGCGAAGGCTAGGCGGGAGGCCGAGGGAAATCTCGCCGGTTCGGAGCCTTTTTCTGGTGAAATGGAGCTGTCCTAGTTAGAGGGGGGGGGAGATGAAATCCCGCCACTATCTTCTCAAATTTTTGAAGGGCAAAGATGAAGGGCGAAGGCGATATGGGTTTCTTTCCAGACAGATTAGGGACTCCGGCGAAGTGAGTATGTTTCAGATCTCTAGATCTCACACTTCCGATGGGCATAACCCATCTTACTTTATAGGAGGGTGCTTCACCCACTTCCCCTCTGTCCCACCTTCCACTGTGCACCCTTTCCTCAAATCCGGAAACATGGTGAGGTGTCTCCCAACGGGATTGTTGGCCACATGCTAACATCTCTCACTTGGCCAACAAACTATTATATCCCCACTGTCCGTGGGTGGTATAATGTTTCCTTTGAATCACTCCCACTATCCGTGAGTAGTGTTTCCACTCACCATCACTTCTATACTCTCATTATCCATGAGTAGTATTTCTGATATGCTCCCACTATCCGTCAGAGGTATCATTATTCTCATTGTCTCACTATACGTGAATACTTTTTCGATACACTCCCACTATCCGTCAGAGGTATCATTATTTTCATTATCCATGAAAATATTTCTTTCTGGCTTATATATTCCTAAGCCCCATTAAGCCAACATGCTTAATGAAATTTTCTGCTGAGATACTTTTCGTCAATGGATCAGTAATCATATCACTTGTGGGAACATAAGTCACTTTTATTTCCCCTTTCTCTACAATATCTCGAATATAGTGATATTGTACTTCAATATGTTTTCCTCTTGAACTGTTTGCTCCACTGTTAATCAGGCTAATAGCCGCCTGATTATCACAGTACATCTCAATTTGTTCATCTACCAAGTTGAGATTCAAATCATTCAAGAATCTTCTGATCCAAACTGCATGAGTAGCAGCTATACTACATGCAACGTACTCAGCTTCCTGTGTGTATCGAGCAACACACCATTGTTTCTTGCCTCCCCAAGAAACAGCAGCACCACCAAAGATGAACAAATGTCCCGACGTGGACTTTCCGTCATCTTTATCTCCTCCAAAGTCTGCATCCGAATATCCGAGAACCTCAAGCGTATCAGCTTGATAAACAAGACTGTGGTGCAAAGTTCCTCTCAGATATTTCAAAATCCTTTTAACAGCTTCCCAATGTGCTGGGTCAGCATTACTTTGGTATCTACTTACCAAACTGACTGGGTATGCCAAGTCCGGTCTTGTACACATCATTGCATACATCAAGCTTCCGACTGCTTGTGCATACGGCACCATGAGCGGCTCTTGTCCCTCTCCGGGGCATTGACCCTTACACAACCGTTTCTGATGGACTAACGGTGTAGGTGTCGGATTGCTATTATGCATTCCGAATCTCTTGAGTACAAACCTCAAATATTTTTCTTGGTTTATACTCAACATTCTAGACTTTCTATCCCTTAGGATTTGTACACCGAGAACATAGGATGCCTCACCCATGTCTTTCATCTCAAACTTTCCACTAAGTTCTAATTTGACTTTATTCAATATTTCTATGTCATTACTGGCGAGTAAAATATCATCCACATATAGGATAACATGATATACTTACTCCCACTATTCATGACATATACACAGTTATCCAACTTGTTTGAAACAAACCCTAGTTGGACAACTACTTCGTTGAATTTGAGATACCATTGTCTAGAAGATTGTTTTAAACAATATATTGATCTCTTTAACTTGCATACATTTTCCTCTTGACCTTCCACCTGAAATCCATCAGGTTGTTGCATATAGATGTCTTCCTTCAACTCTCCGTTAAGGAATGCTGTTTTTACATCCATCTGGTGCCGCTCCAGATCAAAATATGCAACAATTGCCAAGATCATTCTTATGGATGCAAACTTAGGCACTGGAGAATAGATTTCTTGAAAATCTATACCTGGTTTCTACGTAAACCCCTTGGCAACTAACCGGGCCTTATATTTATCAATAGACCCATCAGCTCGAAGCTTTTTCTTGAATACCCATTTGCATCCTATAGCCTTTCGATTCTTTGGAAGATCGCATAATTCCCATATATTGTTCCTTTTCATTGAATCAATTTCTTCATTCATGGCATCTTGCCATAATTCTGTATCATGCGATTTTGTCGCATCTATATAATTCGTGGGATCTACGAAATTTTCATCTTCCATATCTATCATCAGACATGAAGGCTCACAGGAATACAAATGATAATCATCCATCCATACTGGTGGAGTTCTCAATCTTTTGTTGCCTATTCCGAGTTGACCAGGCTGCATTTTATTCATAGGTACTGGTTCATTTTCCATATTTTGAGGTTCTTTCTCAATTTCTGGATCATTTATAGGGATATCATTGTAATAGTCATCATCTATTACAATCAGTGGTTCCTTCTCTTTTTCATGAGATTCCTCTTCCTCTAGATTTTCTAGAAATGTTGCATCCCTATATTCAATGATCTATTTTTCTTTATGGAAAAATCTATAATCAGATGATTTCTCACAATACCCTATGAATCTACATTTCAATGTCTTTGAGTCCAACTTATCTCTAAGTTGACTCGAAATGAGAACGTGGGCAATGGACCCCCACTTCTTGAGGTGACTCAAATCGGTTTTCCTCCCATTCCATAATTCATAAGGTATACTTTCTACGGATTTTGTGGGAATTATGTTTAAGATATGATTCGCCGTAAACAATGTCTCTCCCCACAAATTCTTAGGGAGACCTGAATGCGATAGTATACATCTAACAGCATTCATCAAAGTTCTATTCTTTCTTTATGCCACACCATTTTGTTGTGGCGTATAAGGCATTGTCACATATCTTTTAATTCCGTGTTCTTGACAATATAACTCAAATTCTTTTGAGTTATATTCCCCACCTCTATCTGTTCTTAACACCTTAACATTCCTTCCATGTTGCCTTTCCACTTCCATTCTATATTTTCGGAAGCAATCAAATGCCTCTGATTTTGCAGAAATCAGATAAACAGAGGCAAATCTGACTAATCATCTATAAATGTTATAAAATATTCCTTATTATTATATGTCTTTATACTTAGGGGGCCACAAATATCCGAGTGGACCAACCCTAACAATTCATTCGATCTATGTCCTACTGTGAAGGGTTTCTTAGTCATCTTTCCTACTAAGCAATGTTCACAAGGTGTTAGTTCCACATTTGACAAACCCGGCAGTAGACCCATCTTAATCATTTGTTCCATTTTAGATTTTCCGGGATGTCTCAATCTAAAATGCCATAGATCACATTCTGATAAAGAACACAAGGAATACTCAGAAACTTCAATATTATTATTCTCAATGTCAATTACAGGGATACAGAATAAATCATGCTCGGGGACAAACCTCCCCATGGCAAGTACTTTCCTATCTTTCCCTATTGACACTCGGTTGTTGTAGAAACGCACTTCCAGGCCATTTTTCATCAAGGCCGGTACAGAGATTAGATTCCGCCGGATTCCAGGTGCATAGAATACATCTTTGAGGACCATGATATTATCCCCAAGATCCAGCCTTGTACCAACACCTTCTACATCCAGATAGGTGTTGTTACCCATATATATCATATGTTCTCCTGCCTTGAGCTTGTTCAGCGTCACCAACCCCTTCTTTGTCTTTGCAACGTGACGAGTGGCTCCAGAATCGACCCACCATTCATTTGAGTCGACAATTGCGGCATTGCATTCCGTGACACCGATAAATTCTTTTTTTCCAGCTCTTCTATTTCCTGGATGTTTGCTTCCACCCTCATTGCCTTACTTTTGGGGATAATTTGCCATAAAATGGCCAAACTTCCCACATGTGTAGCAAGCACCACGAGGAACCTTCTTTCATTTGCCTTGGATTTTGTTGCCCTTAAACTTGGGCCTTTGCGCTCCGAGTGGATGATTCTGGCCGGTGGGCTTCCGGTGTATAGCATCGGCCTCCTGCAAGTGCGCTTCTAGTTCTTTTCTCCTGGCCATTATGTCTTGCTCAATTGCTAACCGAGCTGGCAAATATGTGACACTTATAACAGAACCACTCATTCTTAAGGTTGTGGCAGCCATGTCTAATGATGCTGACAAACTATTCAATATAGTCGCCACCTGCATCTTCTCTGGAATTTCGGTTCCAGCGGTCGATAGCTCCTTAGCCATGACAATCATTTTATTTACATGCTCGACAACGCTATCACCTTCCTGCATCTTACATGTGTTGTAATGATACAATAAGAGTTGAGTATTAACCTCTGTTTTGGTATCATACTTCTCTTTGATAGCTTTCCACATTTCATTGGAGGTTTTGTAAGTTTCGAAAAACTTTATTAAATTATCCTCCATGAACATGAGCATTAGGCTGTTAGCCTTTTTGTCATCTATCAACCATTGCTCCCATTTTTTATTTTCCACTTCCGTGATGTTTCAATAACTTCTGGGCATTGGTGTCAATGACATGTTCTATGTTGTCATGGATAAGGGCATATCGAATTTTCCGGTGTCACGTGTCAAAGTTGGTTCCATTAAGTTTGTCTAACTTTGCCAACTCCGAAGCAATGAGCTTACTGGCCATTATGATTATAATGAATCTGAAAATATGGCAGCTTAATTTAATAAGCCTAAACATAATGATAAAAATTAATATAAGATTTAAGTTGATTAATTCTATCATTTAGGGGTTTTACAATTTTGTTCAGTCTTGTTTAATTAATATGAGCAAACTAACTAAGAAGTAGCAATTAACTTACGACTAAATAATTAAACATGCAAAAATAACATGTCCAAATGTGTGTGATGGTATATATATATTTTTGACTTAGAGTTCACGTAAAAAATAATATATATATATATATTAATTTATCATCTAGTGATATGTGAAGACTCTGGACATGGTTAATTCATGTTATTTGAATTTATGTGATTCACGTGAAGTCTCTGCCGCTTATCCGGTCAAAAGGCAGTTTTAAATACATTCATTTTTCACCTTTTATAATGCAATGACAATAATGATTCACATGAAGATATAATATCTCTGACAGCAGATATATAATGCAATGATAACAATGACAGCAGATAGATGGCCCCCTCTACCTTTTTTTTTTTTAGTTTCTATTACAGTTTGTGGCCGACAGTCAAAACCCCACTGTCCCTTCAATATACCTAAAGGCAAAGACCACTTACCTCTTGCGATGTAGAGCCGCAGTGGAAGAGGTCACCGATTTAATAAGCCTCTTGCGATGCAGAGCCGCAGTGGAAGAGGTCACCGGCGCGCTGCGACGTCAACGATGGAGGTCCCGGGTGGCTTTGATGGGCAGCGACAGGGTCTCCGTCGACCACTGAAGCACCAGCGGTGAGGGAGGCCGGCAGCAACCAGGGCACAGCAGGGGACCGACAGCAGTTGCAGCGGTGGTGACGAACGCGATTACGGCGATGGAGGAAGACAAGGCCGCGGTGATGGGCGTCCGGGCGGTGCTCGCCCGATGGCAGCGGCGGCCTGGGAGTCTTGGCAGCAGCGGTGATGGAGCCGCGACGGAGGAGCCTCCTCTCGTCCTGTCGTGCAGAGCGGCAGGCCGGTGACGATTCGTCACGGCGGCGACTTCCCAAAGGGGAGCGGCGGTGGCGATCGTCGGCGGTGAAGGGAGGCCGCAGCGGCGAGATGGCTCTGGCCAGCGGAGGGGGGGGGGGCAACGCAGAAGCGACAGCAACGGCTACCGTTGATGATCGTCGCGGCGGCGGTTTCCCTCGGGGGAGCGGCGGTGAGGGAGCCCGACTATGGAGGCGACGGCAGCGGCGTCGGGACAACGTCGGCGTTAGCGAAGGGGGTAACCGCGGCGGTAGCAGCAGCGAATCGTGGGAGACCGCGGCGGCGACAGACGGGGGAGCCGGGGGAGGACAGCAGCGGCAGGAGGCTTCGGCGAGCTGAAGAAGCGACAGACGGCCCAGGCAGTGGCAGCAGCAGCAACAGATGGCAACGGCGCGGTGCTCGGATCGATCTTCGCTGATACCAGTGTAGAGGGACTCCGAGGTGGGTTTCTTTCCGGAGGGATTAGGGACTCCGGCGAAGTGAGTATGTTTCAGATCTCTAGATCTCACACTTCCGATGGGCATAACCCATCTTACTTTATAGGAGGGTGCTTCACCCACTTCCTCTCTGTCCCACCTTCCACTGTGCACCCTTTCCTCAGATCCGAAAACACGGTGAGGTGTCTCCCAACAGGATGTGTCTCCCAACAGGATTGTTGGCCACATGCTAACAAAAGAGGGGATTTTCCCTCTCCCCCGCATGTGCATTAAAGTTTTGTCATCTTTCTCGAGAAGACTCTTGCCAGTACCTGTCACCTTGTCAGCTTCCCGACATGTCACGTCATTTCACGCATCACCGAGCCAACGTGGCCCAATGAAGAGAGGGTGTGCAAATTGAATAAAAAGACGGAGTGAACACCCGCTTGCAAGGTGTAAGCATTACTCAACCGGGTCAAGTCAATTGGGCCCTATGATTGGCCCGACCTTATTGACACCCCTGTTTAAAATATATTTTTTTATTAATATTTTTTTAATATCATTGTTGACGTGCGTCGAGTGGAGCCGCCCCGTTTTGCGTCCGAGCTAAACGGCGCACGTGTTTCACACGGCGAAAATTATACGTGTATCTGTTGGCGACACTTGATTCCTCCCGCTATCCGATTCCGGCGCCCCACCCCCAGGCGATCCTCCATCCGCAGGCCAAACACCCCCATTCCCCCCGTTCTCAGAAGCGTTCGCCTTATTGGAACCTTGCCGTGCAAGGCATTACCAATCCCGCTCCCTCCCTCCACCTTTCCTCCCGGATTCGCTCTCGTCTGCGTGCTGGATCGCAGATCCCGACCTCCCGCCACGGCCCTGCGCTCGGAAATGGGTTGCTCTGCCTCCTTCCCAGGTCACCTCCACCTCATTAAATCCAACCAGTTTCTAGGGCTTAATGTTGCGTAGTTTCCCTTTGTGGTGGTTAAGGGCAAGGTTAGTGCTCAGTTGTTTGACCTTCTTCCCTTTCGAATGTCAGCCGTTTCAATCCAGATTTCGTGTAGAAGTTTAATATTTTGGGGGGTGGGTGTACTGTAGCTTCTGTGTCGCAAGTGGCTGTTGCACCCTTTTATTTTATTGAGTTAATCAAGGTTACAGCGGAGGGAATTACTCCCGAGGACAAATGGCACAATGCCGACGTTGCTCCGACGGCCGAGTTGAGCTCGGGGTTCGGGGCATCCCGCCGTTTCACACGACACAATACAAAGAACGGGAATCACTCCCGGACGAATCACAAGTGGCACAATGCCGACGGTTCTCCGATGGCCAGGTCGAACTCGGGCCGCGGGACAACTAGCCGTATCACACGGCACCTTACAAGGGAGCGGGACCATTCCCGAACACCTTGCAAGGGGCACGACACTGACGGCCCTAACGACCACGTCAAACTCGGGCGCCGAAGCCACTCGT
Source organism: Amorphophallus konjac (assembly GCA_022559845.1). Lineage (NCBI taxonomy): Eukaryota > Viridiplantae > Streptophyta > Magnoliopsida > Alismatales > Araceae > Amorphophallus > Amorphophallus konjac. Next base: position 39,891,726 of record CM040127.1, on the reverse strand, counting down.
CGTGTCACACGTCACCTTACAAGGAAGCAAGACCATCGCCGAACACCTTGCAAGCGGCACGACGCCAACAGTCCCAACGGCCAAGTCAAACTCGAGTTTCAAAGCCACTTGTTGTATCACATGGCACCTTACAAAGATTGGGAACCAATCCCGAACACCTTACGGGTGGCACCACGCCGACAACACTCTGGAGGCCGGGTCGAACCTGGGCCTTGGGACATCTTGCCGTATCACACGACACAAGACCAAGAGCGGAATTAATCCGGGAGCTATCCCCAAGACAGTGCTATGCCAGGGGTGCTCCAAACATTGGGCCAACCCGGGTCACGAGACGCGGCCTAATCTACACAGTCCAACACGACTAGCAAGCGGGCGAGGGGTGTCTCGGGATACTCACACAAAGTCCACACACAAGACGGAGGTGGCTCAGTAAAAGGAGCGCAAAGAACGGAGCACAAGTGACTTCAAGCAACTCTGGAGCTCGCAACGTCGTCCACGTAGCAAAAACCCAAAAAATCCATCCCAAAAAATCTCCAAAAGTGATATTTTTAGGGTGGCTCCCTCTCTCTTTCCTCCTAGTCCAAATGTGACCGAGTAGACTTCCCACCAAACAACAAAAGAGAGAGAGAGAGAGAGGGGGGCGGCCCGGGTAGATCAAGGCTCTACCCGGTCTGGGTAGACCCTCCCCACACAATAACCCCAAAAAAATAAAATAAAAGAAAGAAAGAGAGAGAGAGAGTGGGGGGGGAGGCTCGGGTAGACCGGCTAGACCATGCGAGAGGTCTACCCAGGCTAGGTAGACCCCCTCAAGGGTCTCTACTCAGACCAAGTAGATCCCTCCCATACCCAAATGCCTATAAATTCTCCCGGGAAGGCCAAGGGTCAAAAACACGTGCTCAACGAATGCTCAAAGAACGCACAACACACGGACAACCCCAAATTGGTACAGGCTTAAGGCGGTTCGGGGAACACTCGGTGAGGAAGGCGATCCGACTTGCTTTGGCATTGGTCTTTGACACCTGAGTGATGCCAAAATACCCCCACCAACGGTGTTTAGCCAAGTCACGAGTCCTATGGTGGACATCATGTAAAGACGGTGGAAATACCTACGCGATTATGCAAAGACATGAGCGACAAAGTACGGACATGTCCCGTGGCTTTCGCAAGACTTGTAATCGGACCCTTAACGCCCCACATGAAGCCTTTTTACGGTAATTAATTAAATAAAATCCTCTGAGAAACCTTCTCGAGTCGGCTGCCAGTCTCAACGGCGCTCGTCTCACGCCCGATAGACACCTAATCAACGGGGTCTGCATTGGATCAACAAAATGGACCGCCACACTTAAGTCGGTCCCCTATTGCTCCACCCGAGCTGGTGTCCAGTTGCTCTACACCTGAGTTGGTGCCTGATTGCTCCACCACGAGCCAGTGCCCGACTGCTCCACACGCCGGAGCCGGCACCCGTTTGCTCTGCATCCAAGTCAGCGCCCATCTGCTCCACACCAGAGCCAGTGCCTGACTACTCCACCCTGAGTTGGTGCCCGACTACTCCATGCCCGAGCTGGTGCCCAGTCGCTCTACACCTGACCCGGTGCCCGACTGCTCCACACCCGAGCCGGTGCCACTGCTCCACCCCGAGCCGATGCCCAGCTGCTCCACGCCTGAGCCGGTGCTCAGTCGCTCTACACCCAAGCAAGCGCCCGATTGCTCCACCACGAGCCAGTGCCCATCTGCTCCACATCCTAGTCAACACCCAGTTACTCTACGCCCGAGTCGGTGCTCAGTCACTCCACATCCGCGTTAGCGTCCATATGCTTCCCACCCGAGTCGACGCCCGTCTGCTCCACACCAGAGCCAGTGCTCGTCTGCTCTACATCTGAGTCAGCACTAGTCTGCTCCACATCCCTGAGCTAGTGCCTTGTTCTCATAGACCTGGAGTTTGTATTCCCTCTAGTGTTAAACTGAGACTAGTCTCCCTACCTTACCACTACGTGCTACATGCCTTTCGATTTATCATAGTTGATCGCAGAAACTATCAATCGAGACATTAGGCTAACCCTAGCCCTTTGCCAGGCCAGGATGTGTAAAGGGCGTCGGTAAGCACTTCAGTCGCGTACAGGGTCCGGAGGAGTTTCGATAAAAGTGTCTGAAAGTGCTAGCTCTTGGGTAGGTGTGGGGAACAAGTGACGCAAGACGACTTCAGTTCACACGTTTTAAAGTGCTTCGAAAGGCGCCGGCTCCCTTCTTACTGACAGCACAGCTACGTGCTGGCACTCAAGTAGTGGCGTTGGCACCTCACTCGGCTCCTCGGCTGCTTGACTGTTGTTGCTGATCCTGCTTCCGAACCAAGCTCTTCACTTGACTCACTTCCCTGTCTGAACCCTAGCTAACTTGATTGCCTGTTGTTGCTTCATCACTGTAGCCCGAGTCAAGCCCTCCCGACGTCACAGCCCCCAGGGTCACTGACTCTTATTTTCAGTAGTTAAATAAGGGTGTTCGGATTACATCTGATATAAATTAACACCGAATGCGGTAGGTGGGGAAATGTCCTGCACCCGAACCCCACAATCGTCTGATACATCTATATCCGCGGAATCAAACCTATGCATGCTATCCGAATAGGTAAACGTGCACACATATCGGATCACGCAGGCACCACGTGTCGTCGACATCGCATGTTTCCATTCTGCGGGGATTATCGAAACTTGACTGGTACGCCCGCAAAACAAAAACAAAATAAAAACCCATTCCGTGTGTCCTTCAAACAAGTTGGCACGCCCGATGAGACATTTCCTATCCTTCTTCTTTTTGTCGAAGAAGAGTCACACCTGTTTTCAGTTGTGATGCCCTAGCCCCTTTCTTACATGAGACGTAGAGGAGGGCCCCCGTCCAAGTTGCAGCAATCTACCGGTTAGCGTCAAGCGACCAATCCGCAGTAACAACAACAACAATCAACCAGCAATGACGACAGTGACCTACGGTCCTTTGGTCGTTGCCTCCCATGCCAAATGTGGGTACTTGGCAACGCCATTCGTCTTCGGCGATTTCGCCCCGGTTGTCGGATCGCCCTACTTCTTGAGCGTCACTCCCGTGGTCACGGAACAGGCCGCCACACCAACCGCCCGTGCGAGCACCTGAGCACCAAGATCCGGGCCTCAACTCCGCCAGTTCCCAGTAGGGGCTCCCAGCCCCGGGTCCTGGCCATGCACATCGCCCGTGCGAGCATCATGCCCCGGGCATACACCGGTTCCCAACACCGGTGCCAAGTCCCGGGTCCCCGGCACTTCAACACCCAATACATGCGTCAAGCCCCGGGTCCACGCCACCTCTACTCCTAATATGGGCATCAAGCCTCGGGACGTGGCCACGCCAGCCCCGGGTCCCGACAACGTCTTCCATTGCCCGTGTGAGCATCACGCCTCGGGCTCCTACCACGCTAGCTCCCAACACGGGCACCATGCCCTGGGTCCCGACGACATCTTCCATCGCCCTGAGAGCATCACGCCCCGGGTGCCTACCACGTCGGTCCCCAACACCGGCGCTCGGGTCCCCGGCACCTCAACACCCAACACGGCCATCAAACCCCTGGTCCCGACTACCTCAACTCCCAACACAGGCGTCAAGCCCTGGGACGTGGCCGCGCCAACCCCCAATAGGGGCACCACGCCTCAGGTCTTGACCACATCTTCATCTGCCAGTGCGAGCGACGATCCTTGGGTCTCCATCACTCCGACTCCCAACATGGGCCCCACGCCCTGGGTCCCGGCCATATCTTCAACTCCCCGTGCGAGCATCAAGGCCCGGGCCTCGACTTTGTAGCAGCCAACAATGGCACCAAGCCCCGGGTCCTGGCCACGCCTACGTGTGTGACGGCATCACGCCCTGGGCGCCTATCACGCCGGTCCCTAACATGGGCGCCAAGCCTCGGGTCCCTGCCACCTCAACACTCGACACAAGCGTCAAGCCCTAGGTCTCTACCAATCCGCCTCCCAACACGGGCACCATGCCCCGAGTCCCGGTAACACCACTAACTATCCATGCGAGCGTCAGTCCCGGGTGTCTAGTACACCGGCTCCCAACACAGGGACTAGCCCTGGCTCCCGGCAACATCCACAATCGCCAAAGGCACCACACCCCAGGTGACTCTAGATCAGGTATTCTCAGTTTTGCCGCATCAACACCGACTCAAACCTGACACCACAAAAGAAGCGCGCTGCAGTGGCCGCAACGCAGTGGCCGCAAAAATAGGCGGCCCGCTGCTGTCATCTCCAATTTCGGTAAGATTGTACTTGTCGGAGACATCTGGATTCGGCTCAACGGTGGCGAGCCAATCATCCCAAGGGACCAACACATCCCAAGTGTCACGACCTTCAACTGCTCCGGACTCTTGCAGTACACACGAGAGAGCAAGGCGGGACCCAAAGAGACTAGCGCACCTGTACTACACAGGGGGCAGATGCGCCGGCCAAATGCAACAGCTCCCAAGCTCAAGCGCAGGGGCAACACTATGGAGGAGTGCCAACTCCATCTTAAACGGATCTGGGTCACCAACGAGGAGGCTCGAGCCGTCAAAAGGGCTTGAGTGAAGAAGCCCTTCGACACACCAGAGCTACGTCAAGCCCAAGACCGGCAGCAGAGCGGTCGCCGGCCTAGGTCAACATCGCCCAACCCTCTAACGCTTCTCCCCTCGACTGACAGAAGCAGAAAGGGGCTTACAACAAGCCCCGCAACGAAACAACTCTGAGCTCACCATGAACGGGCTCCAGCCACGCAGTGAAGGACCTGCTGAGGCGGATCTCAGTCTTTAATGGGCTGGGGGCACCCGCCCCTTTGGGAAAGCACCCCAAACGGAAAAGAATGGTGCAAATAATCGACGACTCCATAAAGGTGTTTACCTGCTACACATCCTTTGTCGACGAGTGGTCAATTGAACGGCCCGAAGAGATGATCGAAGAGGCCCAAATTTGAAGCCTGAATCCTTCACTAAATTTGTCATAAGAAGCATCTGATGACAATTTCAGCTGGGTGAAAGATAACTCACTGCCAGGGGATCCACTTCACGATATGTCTAACGAGACAGTCAGAATGACTCCCTCAGTCGCTAGGGCTGAACCCCCAATAGAGTTCGACGCCAAAGCAAATCTGGACGAAGAGCATGAGCCCGCTCAGGTGTCGGTCTTCAACTGATTGGGGGCACCTTCCCATCCAGATGCATATCCTTACAAGGAAAAAATGATGCCGATCCTTAAAGGTGTTGCAGAGGCTCATAGCGGGAAGTCTCCTGCAACTGATAAATCCACGATGTTGGAGGGTCTCGCTCGATGGACTCACTTGGCCTATGAGGATGGTCCTGTAACTCGCCCCAAGGCGGAGGACTATTCAACCCAAGGGAACCATCCTGCTGGGACGTCATCTCGACAAGAGTTACCTCAAGAGGGTGACTTGATGGATAGCCCCCACGATATTCATGGGGAAAGCAATATGAGCCTCGGGAATATTCCCCGGGATAACACCGAACACATCACTCTGGAGGGTCTGCAGCGGGAGAACCAAGTATTAAAGTGACTCCTACAAGAATGGTTGCGAGAGCAAGATACCCTGTACATGCACTTCGCATCGTCGTTAACGAGCTAAACCCGCTACTGGATGCCAACAAATGTCGATTCTTCGGCAAGAATGGACAGGGCACCGACTGTTGAAGACATGCCCTTTAAGGACCGCTACGTCGATATGAAGAAGGCAAACACTGTAGACTTCTCTTCGTCAAATAGCCAGTCTCGAGTAAAAGGTGGCTCGAGCAAAGGCCCACCAAGACACCGGGGGCAAACCACCCATAATCTCTCTAGGATAGCGGACTAAAACACAATAAATTGTTTGAGCTATGCATGGCACGAGAGCTCATAATGCTACCCGATCTCCAAAAGCCGGCAAAGAAAGGTAGAATCAAAGAGTCTAGCTACTGCCTATATCACTGCATGGTAGGCCACACCATTGAGGACTGCTATATCTTTAAAGATGAAGTGGAAGGATTGACACAGTTAGGGGTGATTCAGATGAAGAATTATCGAATTGAGCCCCCACAGCCCCATCCACGGGCCCCACCAAAGCCTTCTGCCAAAGTAACTCATACTTCGGCCGCATCGGCTCCTCCCGAACCAAAGGCAGAAGAAGCAGTGCCAAATCAAATCAGACCCTTCAAAGGGAACCCCAATCGGCGAACGTCCGACGATCACTCCACCCGTTGAGAGGACACAAAGGGGATTTTTGACATGTTGCTAAGAGAAGGCCACATAATACCACATGCTCTTCCAACACAACTCACAAGGGCGGATAGGGGGCACCCCCTCTTCTGTGAATACGATGATAGGGTATGTCATCGTACCCACGAATGTAGGGCGATTCAAGAGCACATCGAAGCAGTTCTTGGACAAAGACAAGCTAATGCCAGGGGCCGTCCCACAACAAGGCTCCACTCGAAGGGAGTCGCCAATCAACGAGGCTCAACTCGAATGTAGGGTTTTCCAGGCACTGAGCTTCGGAGGCACTTAGTCAAAAAGTCTGAAAAAAAAACTTACGTCTCTTTTCGGCCATACACCATCACGGTCGGCCTACACACCAACACCATGACCAATACACCACAACGGTTGGTCTACACACACCTTCTCCACCAAAACACCACAACGATTGGTCGATTCTCCACCTTTTGGCCACACACCACCATGGTTGGCCTACGCCTAAACTCTTGACCAATACACCATTTTACGGTCGGTCAGCCCCCAAACTTCGGGTTAATACACTATAACGGTTGACCCACGCAACAACCCTTGACCAATGCACTTTCACGGTCGGCCTATATCAATTCTTGACCTATACACCACAAAGGTCGGTCAACCCCAAAACCCTCGATCGTCAAGACATCAAGGCCGGCCTGCTCAAACTCGAGTCGAAGCTTAGGCTACAAACCACAAAGGTCAGCTGGTCCGAAGGTCGAAACCGAATCCCCAGATTGCTCAGCAACATGCCGATCTACAGCAAGCAAGTACTGCAACAAACAGTAAAGTCGTCGGTGATGACCACACAAGCAACGTGCACCGACAGTAGCAAGTTATAGGCACCAAGCTATAGGTAGCCACAGGGCTGACAGGTACATACAAAAAAATGGGGCTAAAAATAGAGATGTCCCGACAGACTCAGTCAGCCCCCTCCAAGGGACTACTGAGGGTAAAAAAGCCTTCAACTTAGCTGAGGTGAAAATCCACAAGGGCGCCTTAGGCAAAATCGGATAACCTCTCGGTGTGAAAACCCACAAGGGCGCATTGGAAAAAGTTAAAGGGGACTATCTTTGGCGAAAACCCGAAAGGACGGTGGAGTTGGTAAAGAGGAAATTAAAAAAAATATCTTTCCTTTCCTCACCAGGAACAACCAACCACTTCACCTTCAACCCCTGACCAGTACGCCACAACGGCTGGTCGGCTTCTACACTTCCCTCGGCCACGACACCCTTACAGTCAGCCTGCACCTACCTTTGACCCATACGCCATAATGGCCAGTCGGCTTACCTCCCCTTCTGGCCTTACACCAACGGTCGGCCTACACCTCCTTCGGCCTTACACCATAACGGTCGGCCTACACACCATCAATCTTTGACCTATACACCACGAAGATCTGTCAATCCAAGACCCTCGACCATGAAACCATCAAGATCAGGCCACCTAAACTCAAGTCAAAGCTCTGGCTAAACCACAAAGGATCAACTGGCCTCTAGATCCACATTGAAACTTCGGATTACTCGACAACAAGTCAATCCACAACAACTGCTACAACAACAACAGGCCACCAACGACACAATCCACATGCAATGTCCCCTGACAGCTGCAAGCTACGGACGGCAGTCGCAAGGTTAACAAGTACGAAATAAAAAAGTGGGGCTTAAAATAGAGGTGCCTTGACAGTCTTAGTCAGCCCCCTCCAAGGGACTACTGAGGGCAAAAAATGTCTCAAACCCAGTTGAGGTGGAAACCCCTAAGGGTGTCTCAGGCAAAATCGGGTAACCTCTTGGTGTGAAAACCTGCAAGGGTGCACCGGAAAAAGCTAAAGGGGGTCAGCTCCTGTGAAAACCCACAAGGGCGGCGGAGCTGGTAAGGAGAAACAAAAAAAAACACTCTCTTCCTTACTACCGGGAGCGGTCTGAAGTCCCGAGATTAAATGGCACCCAAGAGGGGGGTGAATTGGGTGTTGGTAGAATTAAACAAACTTTTTTACCTTTATATAAAATATGTGATAGGAAGCTAAAAAGAGAACGAAAACTAATAGAAGCCAACAGACAAGGCAAAAACTATAAGGTGAAAGAGGATTATGCAAGATAAGTTAGAATAAAAACTAAACTAAAAAACACACTTACGATTTGCACAGAAGGAGGATAGAGGAAAAGGAGCAAACCACACTGAGACAGCGATTTTAAGGTGGTTCGGATGCCACAACGGCAACCTACGTCGACCCCTCACGGATAGTGAGGAACCACACACTATCTTGTAGGAAGTTACAAGATCAACCACACACAACACTCACACAAGGAAGGAGGGTTCCCACGAAGGTGTAAGAACACCTTAATACACACACCACTCCAACAAAGAACACACAAACACACACACACACACGGATCTAGGAGGATCCACACACACTCTGAAATGTTTAACGATTATAAGAATTGCAGATGACGCTTTAAGAAAATAAAATGAATTTAAAACATAAGAGAAGAATCTTGTTTTGCTCCCCCTTAGTGGATGATTGTATGCTTTGCATGCAGCTTGAATCCTTGGGCTGATTTTCACTTGACTGGATGAAGAAGGATGAAGAACTTTTCTCTCGGAGCACTGTTCACGTCTACAGTGTTGGATCCCTTCTCTTCCTCTTGGCAGCCCCCTTGATCCACCTTGAGCATTAGGGTTTTCCAATCCCTCTTGTATATGTTTTATAGGTTCTTGAATGGTCCAAGGACTCTCCCAGACCAGATCCACAATATCTGGAGAGTTTGGTTGCTTAGGGATTAAATAATACCCATGAGAATGGCTTGTCTCGAGATGATAAAAAGTCAACAATTGTTGCCAGCTCGGAGCTGGCGGTCGACCGCCACTGAGAAACCTGCAGGTGGCCGGTCCCTGGGAAATCCGGTCGACCGGGATGTGAGGGGCGGTCGACCGCCACTGTGACAGACTGTAGATAATTGCATTCTGTTATTTCAGGTCGACCGGGGTCATGCTGGAGGTCGACCGGACTGTCAAAAAAACCTGAAAAATAAGGAGTTTAGCCCAGAGAACCATAGAGTTTAGCCCAGAGAACCATATCCATAAGATCGAGACATGAATTGGATGCATGTTTATAGGTACTTTCAAGTTCATGTGAGATCTTAGAAAACCATTCGGAAGGCTAAAACCTTAAGCAAAGGCATGAAGAAATCCGAACTTGAAAACGTGTGAAGGATGCTTAGGTCAAGGATTCCAAACATGTGAGCCACCAAAAGTCCTTGATTTTGTTATCATCAAAAACACCGAGATATATGCAACAATCTCCCCCTTTTTGATGATGACAAAATGCTAGGGCTTACAAACCAAGGTTTATGTTATAGGAAATTCAGATTGAACGTTGTGCTAGAAGGGCATTCACCGAACCAAATCAATCAACACGATGTAGCACAAACCAGTAGTTTGCCAACAAGAATATGAAATGAGACACAAATGCCAACAATTGAATTCAAACACCAGTGCTTTCAATTCATCATAGTTTCATTACAAGGTACATTAGTGCGAGGGAATGCACGACTCTAAAACTAAAAAACTAAGCACAAGACTGACACTACTGACAGCCCTCACATGTGACATGAAGAACACAACCACACAACGACATACATAAGTAGATAATAAAAATAAACCTGTTCTACTACTTCTCCCCCTTTGTCAACAGCAAAAAGGGGTAGGATAGACGAAGGAGGGACTCAAGCAGCACTGGACCAAAAGAGAACACGCTAGAGGTGAAAACAAAACAAATTCTCATGGAGCATCTTCAGGAGGTGGCGGATCTGCTGGAGGTGTAGGTGGAAGGCCAAGGTGCCGACGAATGTCGCCAAGATGGTGGCCATGACTGTGAAGAAGATCAATAATATGACCAATGGAGTCATCACGAGCCGCATCCTGGCGCCGCATGCCAAGAAGGGAGAGATGCAGGAAGCTAAAAGATTGGCCAGACTCAGCTAAATCTTCCCGGAAAGAAGTCATGTGGGTGGTGAGAGTGGCCATCTGAGTAGAAAGAGACTCGAAGGCAGTAGAGAAGGTGTCCATGCGCCCAGATAGGGTGTCAAAAGCAGTGCTCATAGTGTCTCCAAGGGTGGAGAGACGATCCCCAAGGTTATCCACACGAGTCTCCAAGCCGGTAAGCCGCCCGTCAAGAGCGTCGTAGTCCACCGAAGGGCGCTGTTCGGCCCCCTGAGTGGAAGATTCCCCATGGTGAAACTGGGGTGGAGGAGGCATCTCAAGATCCGGGTGATACGGGGATGATGGAGGAGGCTGCTCCTCATCTGGAACTGGAGGGGGGACATCCCCTTCACCTTGCTGCTGCGCGGGCTCATCATCTTCCTCACTGATCTCATCTTCCCCATAAACTGGAATGTCCCGCACAAGCTCGCCGTCGGGACCAAAATAGTAGCCAAAATCTGTGAAATTTTTATGCTTATTGTACACATCATCCTGCCGAACATAGATGAACTGCTCATTTGCCACATTAATCCCGGCATAAATGAAGATACCGGTCAACTGCGAAGCATAGGGAAGAGACCGCCGGAGGTAGGTACGACAGGTTCCAATCAGATCAGTCATGAGCCGACCCATATTGATTTGAATACCATTCATAACATGATAGAACAGAAATCGCTGAACCTCTGTAACCTCATCCCGACCGCCCACTTTGGGATAAATCAATGATGTAAACATGTGGTGCAAGACTCGTTGTATTGGAGGAAAATGATTGGCATTCAGCTTGATCAAATTGCTCACACCGTGCACATACTCACAGTTGGTCATAGCAGTAAATGTTGCTGGAACTTCACCAAAACCATATGCCCTATCTGCACCCATGGCGGATACTCCTAGGGCCTGCTGAAGTAACTCCGGAGTGATATGAAGCTCCACACCTTCAACCGTGGTGTATAACTGGTCATTCCTCACAACTAAAAATCCGTAGAACTGCTGCACCAACCGAGGATAGTATCTATTGTACCGGGTGACAAAATCCATCCAACCGTCCTGAACCTCAAAAAGAGCGCACAAATTCGGGAAGAGCTCATTCACCTCATCGAAATCAACCAAGCGAGGGTCGATAATAGGCCGTGGAGGTAAAGGTGCTCGAGGCAGAGGAGGAGCTTGCTGAGATGGAGGAGCCGGGGCCGCTTGCCGTTGACGGCTAGCTTCTCCTTGGGCAGAACGCCGAGAACTCCGTCTTGGCGGCATCCCGAACTCGAAAGACCCACCGAGAAACCCTTGAACAATCGATCTCAACCTCGGGAATGTGGATGTAGCACAAGGGACACTTCTAGGGCTTGGAGGAACCTTTCCACAGAAAGGAAGTTGAGAGGGATCTCCACGAACGCACAACCGACAGTATGGAGGAGGTCCCGAAGAGATGCCGGGACGACCGAATCAATGTGCGGGTGGAGGAGGAAGGGTTGTGGAGGCTTGGATGGTGGAGATGAGAAGTGCTAGGGTTGGGGTTTGGTGGTAGAGAGTGAGGGGAAGTGAAGGAGAGAGAGAAATGAAAGAAAAAGACCCATATATGAAGGGTCGGTTGACCCTTAAGTCGGCCCGGTCCGCCGCCGACGGTCGACCGGAGCGGGCTTGGCGGTCGACCGCCAGGACCAAAATCCCCAAAAACAATGAATTTTTCCCTTTTTTTTATTTTCTCTTTTTCTTTTTTTTCTTTTTTATTTGGGGGATAGTCAATGGACCGCCTGAGAGGGGCACCAACATGATATGGGAAGTAAGGAGAAGAAGATGCATATATGAGTAGAGGTTCTGATTTTCCTTAGTACGTGCCTTTAGTACCAGCAACACTGAGTCCACAGATGTGAGTGATCAAGGAATATTTAGCCATAGAAGTATAATTCAAGAAGGGTTGATTATAAGTAGTTACAATCAGGCATACAGGGTGAGTAAGAGCACATAAGAAAAAGAAGATGCAATATGCATGATTTCTACCCTTGATGCACATGATTTTTTTCTACAGATGCAACTCTATACTTTAGATGCAAACCTATGCATGTATGCTCTCACCCTTGCACATCTCAAGTTCTCTTCTTATCTTATTAAACTGATCCTGGTTTAGGGGTTTGGTGAAAATGTCAGCTAGCTGATTGTGTGTGTCAATGAAGTTCAATTCAAGGACCCCTTTTCCTACATGATCCCTCAGAAAGTGATGACGAATATCTATATGTTTGGTCCTGGAGTGCTGAACGGGGTTTTAGACAAATTAATTGCACTAGTATTATCACATAGAATTGGAATAGTTTTCATTTCAACATCTAAATCAAGCAGTTGATTTTTGATCCAAAGTACTTGGGCTCCACAACTTCCGGCGGCTACATATTCAGCCTCGGCCGTTGAGAGAGCTACTGAATGTTGTTTCTTGGAAGCCCATGAGACTAGGCAACCACCGAGAAACTGACAGTATCCACTTGTACTTTTACGATCTACAATGCACCCAGCATAATCCGCATCGGTATAGGCAATTAACTCAAAAGAACTACCGATAGGAAACCACAAGCCAAAGTCTATAGATCCAATGAGATATCTAAAGATGCGTTTCACGGCTGATAAATGAGATTCCTTGGGGCATGACTGAAAACGGGCACAAAGACATACACTGAATTGAATGTCAGGGCGACATGCTGTAAGGTACAGTAGTGATCCGATCATACCTCGAAACAATGTAGGATCTACTGTTTTACCATTTCCCATCTTTATCCAGCTTTGTGGTGGTGGCCATGGGAGTTGATATAGGTTTTGCTTCCGCCATCCCGTATTTCTTTAACAATTCCATCGTGTATTTTGCTTGACTTATGAAGATGCCCTCAGTAGTTTGCTTCACCTGCAACCCAAGAAAGAAGTTTAGCTCCCCCATTAAACTCATCTCGAATTCTCCTTGCATAATTTCTGCAAATTCATCGCATAAGGCATTGTTGGTAGCTCCAAAAATGATGTCATTTCACATACACTTGAACTACTAAAGTGTTTTTACCTGATTTCTTCTTGAAGAGTGTTTGATCAACCTTACCTCTCTTAAAGCCATTTTCAATTAGAAATGAGGTAAGCCGCTCATACCACGCCCTTGGTGCTTGCTTTAGTCCGTACAGGGCCTTTTGGAGCTTGTATACATGTTGTGGATGTTTAGAGTCTTCAAAACTTGGAGGCTACTCTACAAAAACATCCTCCTTGATATAGCCGTTAAGGAAAGCAGATTTAATATCCATTTGAAATAACTTAAGGGTTAAGGAACAAGCATAGGACAGCAAGATCCGGACTGCTTCAAGTCTTGCAACCGGTGCAAAAGACTCATCAAAGTCAATACCCATCTCCTGACTATATCCCTTGGCAACAAGCCGAGCCTTATTCCTAACAACCAATCCCGCATCATTTAGCTTGTTTCTGAAAACCCAACGGGTTCCAATAGTGAGATGGTTCTTAGGACGCGGTACGAGAGTCCATATCTCGTTTCTTTCAAACTGGTGCAGTTCTTCATGCATAGCCTGAATCCAGGATTCATTTTGAAGAGCTTCATGAATGTCTTTGGGTTCTTCTTGAGAGAGTAGAGCCATCAAGTCCTCCTCTTCCACCTGCCTCAGAGAGGACCTTGTTTTTACCCTATCCTCCAAGTTACCTATGATGTTCATAGCTGGATGATCCTTTAGAAATGTGGAAGAACTGGGCAAGTCAAGATGCTCCACTTGTGGTTCTTGCAGTGTCTCAATTGTAGGATCCTCATCTTCCTCACTTTTGCTTGATATTGCCTTCAATGGTTCATCATTGGCTTGGACATTTGATGAGTTCTTAGGATCTTCATCTGCGTCCAAGGTAGAAGAAGTTTGATTTGTCAGTTTTGATCCGGATTCATCAAAAATAACATGAGGACTTTCTTCAACAACCAAGGTCCTTTTATTGAATAATCGGTAAGCTCTAGAATTGAGTGCATAGCCTAGAAAAATTCCTTTGTCACTTTTCTCGTCAAACTTACCCAGGTTGGACTTACCATTGTTCAAAATGTAGCAGGGGCATCCAAAGGGTTTAAGATGGGAGATGTTCGGTTTCTTACCCTTGTAGAGCTCATATGGAGTTTTCTTCAGAATATGCCTTACCATTGCTCTGTTGATGATATAGCATGCTGTACTCACGGCTTCAGCCCAAAAATACTTAGGTAGGGAGTTCTCACTAAACATGGTCCGGGCCATATCTATCAACGTTCTGTTCTTCCTTTCCACCACTCCATTCTGTTGAGGTGTCCGTGGTGATGAGAAGTTGTGTGTGTATCCTTGCTCTTCGCAAAACTTGCTGAAATCATGATTCTCAGATTCTCCACCGTGATCACTTTGAATGGTGGTGATGAGATAGCCTTTATCATTCTGAACTTTCCTGCAGAAAACTTGAAATTCCGTCACGGCATCATTTTTATTTGCTAAGAAGAGCACCCATGTAAATCTTGAGAAGTCATCAACAATCACAAAACCATAGGATTTTCCTCCTAGGCTAGAGGTTCTAGTAGGACCAAAAAGATCAAGATGCAGTAATTCCAATGGCCTAGCGGATGAAACAATTGTCTTGTTTTTGAAAGAAATTCGTGTTTGCTTGCCTTTTGTGCAAGCTTCACAGATTCTATCACTCTCAAATTTTAATTTTGGCAGTCCATTCACCAACTCATGTCTAGACAACTTGGAGATTACTCCAAAACTAGCATGACCCAACCTTCGGTGTCATAACCAAGCATTTTCATGATTGTTCGCAATCAGGCAGAGATCATCGCACGAAACATTATCAATATCAATAGTATAGACATTGTTATTCCTTTTTCCAAGAAATTTGATCTCATTTGTATTTTTGTTCAAGACAAAGCAGTGGGTTTCATCAAAAGCAACTTTAAAACCCTTATCGCACAATTGACTTATGCTTAGCAAGTTATGATTTAGACCTTTCACCAAAAACACATTTTCAATAAGAATTTCAGAATTCTTACCAATGTTGCCAATCCCAACGATTTTACCTTTGTCTTGACCTCCAAAGACTACTGACCCTCCATCCTTGTCTTGCAGTGTAGAGAACACTTTCTTGTCCCCTGTCATATGCCTTGAGCAGCCGCTGTCCAGGTACCATTTGTTCCCCCTGGCTTCAAGACATATATGCAAGAAGAGAAATTCTCATGCAATTGTTTTTGGTACCCAAACCAGTTTGGGTCCATAGGAGTTAGTCCGACTTCTTACGGGTGTTCTCTTCGTCCATGGAACATGATGGTTAGGTGTGCTTTGTCTAAACCAGCAGTTGGAAATCACATGGCCAAATCTACCACAATGAAATCAATTAGCATGTGAAAAAGCTCTTTGATATCTGTGTGGTTTAGGCTGAACATGTTGGGGTTTTGAATTAGAACATGAAGCATGATTATCGTCCTTTTCATGAATAAAGGATGTGGTGATCTTATGTTCAAAGGATTTTTTGTTTTGAGGTGTGTACCCCAAACCTTCATTTTGGAAGTTGACTTTAACCCCCAATAGGTTATCCAGGTTTTGTTTCCCCTTAACAAATTTGGTCAAGGTGAACTGAAGTTCAGCAACTTTTTCACCCAAAATCCCATTTCTCCTTTCGAGTTCTGAATTAGTGGATTTCAAAGTTTGTTCTTCAATTTTGATCCTTTCACATGCTTCCTCCATTTCAGTTATTTTGCATGATAATTCCTTTTTGGTTTTATCACAGTCTAAAATTATTTGCAGTAGACTTTCCTTTTCTTCCGTAGCCTCAAACCATTCCTGTTCCAGTTTCTCAAATTTGGCAAAGATATCTTCACATGATGAATCATCAAGTTTCTTTTTAAGAGCTTTATTTTCAGATCTGATTTTCTTGTACTTAGTGTACAACTTTTCATATTCAGATTCCCATTGTTCATTGGAAATGAATTCAGGGTCAGAATTTACCTCCGTGGATTCATCCTCATGTGCCATGAGGCACAAGCTTTCCACAAGTTCTTGAATCTCTTCATCAGATGGTTCATCTTCTTCGTCGCTCCAAGTGGCGACCATGGCTTTGGGTTTATTGAAGTTATCCTTCTTGAATTTCTTCTTTAGATCTGGACATTCACCTCTCATGTGCCCAGGCTTCTTGCATTCGTAGCATATGATGCTACTTGGCTTGCTCGATTCGCCTTTGGTCTGCCTGGGCTTTCTTTGTCCCTTTCTGAAATTTCCCTGAAAGTTTCTCTTCTTCCTTAGGAATTTTCTCACTTGGCGAGTTATCATCGCCAATTCTTCCTCTTCATTGCTTCCGTCACTTGATTCACCTTCTTAAAATTTGTCATCGGATTGATGAGCTTTCAGTCCAATGACCTTTTTCTTTTTGATGTCTTCATCAACTGTTCTCTTTATATTTATCTCATAGGTCATGAGTGACCCTATGAGTTCATCCAAGGTAAGAGTTGACAGGTTCTTTGAGTCTTCAATAACCGTGGCCTTTGTGTGCCAAGCTGACGATAGGGACCTTAACACCTTCCTCACAAGGTCGGAATTTGAGTATTCCTTCCCGAGACTTTTGAGACCATTTGTGATCTCTGTTAACCTTGCAAACATCTCGGAGATGGTTTCTTCAGGCTTCATTTTGAATAGCTCATAGTCAGTGACTATGAGATTTGCCTTGGTTTTCTTGACCTCTGAAGTTCCCTCGTATATGAGTCGCAGCTTGTCCCACATTTCTTTGGCTGAGCTGCACATAGAAACACGAGAGAATTCATTAGGGTGTATTGCACATTGCATGATATTCATGGCATTAAAATTAGCAGTGCATTTCTTAATTTCCTCGGGTGTCTATTTTTCTTCATCAGCCCCGAGTTTATGAGGACCCTTGTCCACAACTCTCCAAACTTCGTACTCTTGAGCCCTCAGAAAAACATGCATTCTATTTTTCCAGTAGGAGTAGTTGGAACCGTCAAAAAACGGAGGACGGTTGATGGAATGACCTTCGGGTATCATACCCTTGTTTGCCATTTAATCGGATCTTGCTCTAGATCGTTAGATCTGTGAAAGGAAGAGCCTTAGCTCTGATACCAATTGAAGTCCCGAGATTAAATGGCACCCAAGAGGGGGGTGAATTGGGTGTTGGTAGAATTAAACAAACTTTTTTGCCTTTATATAAAATATGTGATAGGAAGCTAAAAAGAGAACGAAAACTAATAGAAGCCAACAGACAAGGCAAAAACTATAAGGTGAAAGAGGATTATGCAAGATAAGTTAGAATAAAAACTAAACTAAAAAACACACTTACGATTTGCACAGAAGGAGGATAGAGGAAAAGGAGCAAACCACACTGAGACAGCGATTTTAAGGTGGTTCGGATGTCACAACGGCAACCTACGTCCACCCCTCACGGACAGTGAGGAACCACACACTATCTTGTAAGAAGTTACAAGATCAACCACACACAACACTCACACAAGGAAGGAGGGTTCCCACGAAGGTGTAAGAACACCTTAATACACACACCACTCCAACAAAGAACACACAAACACACACACACACGGATCTAGGAGGATCCACACACACTCTGAAATGTTTAACGATTACAAGAATTGCAGATGAAGCTTTAAGAAAACAAAATGAATTTAAAACATAAGAGAAGAATCTTGTTTTGCTCCCCCTTAGTGGATGATTGTATGCTTTGCATGCAGCTTGAATCCTTGGGCTGATTTTCACTTGACTGGATGAAGAAAGATGAAGAACTTTTCTCTCGGAGCACTGTTCACGTCTACAGTGCTGGATCCCTTCTCTTCCTCTTGGCAGCCCCCTTGATCCACCTTGAGCATTAGGGTTTTCCAATCCCTCTTGTATATGTTTTATAGGTTCTTGAATGGTCCAAGGACTCTCCCAGACCAGATCCACAATATCTGGAGAGTTTGGTTGCTTAGGGATTAAATAATACCCATGAGAATGGCTTGTCTCGAGATGATAAAAAGTCAACAATTGTTGGCAGCTCGGAGCTGGCGGTCGACCTGCAGGGGCTGGCGGTCGACCGCCACTGAGAAACCTGCAGGTGGCCGGTCCCTGGGAAATCCGGTCGACCGGGATGTGAGGGGCGGTCGACCGCCACTGTGACAGACTGTAGATAATTGCATTCTGTTATTTCAGGTCGACCGGGGTCATGCTGGAGGTCGACCGGACTGTCAAAAAAACCTGAAAAATAAGGAGTTTAGCCCAGAGAACCATAGAGTTTAGTCCAGAGAACCATATCCATAAGATCGAGACATGAATTGGATGCATGTTTATAGGTACTTTCAAGTTCATGTGAGATCTTAGAAAACCATTCGGAAGGCTAAAACCTTAAGCAAAGGCATGAAGAAATCCGAACTTGAAAACGTGTGAAGGATGCTTAGGTTAAGGATTCCAAGCATGTGAGCCACCAAAAGTCCTTGGTTTTGTTATCATCAAAAACATCGAGATATGCAACACGGTCAACCACTTCATTCCACTGACGGCTAGTGCATCATTGCTCTCCAACAACAAACTTTCGGCTATACACCTCAACGGTCAGCCCGCAACAACTCTAGCTAATACACCTCCGAGGGTTGGCCAACCACAACTTTCGGCTATCACACCTCAATAGTCAACCGACAACACGATCTCTGGCTACTATATCTCAATGGTTAGCTAGTGAAGCATCAACTCAGGCCGATACACCCCCAAGGGTCGGCCAATGACAACTTCCGATTAGTACACCTCAGCGGTCACCCAACATCATCAAATTCGGCTATACACCTCAACGGTCAACTGACACAATAGCAACTTCTGGCTATCACACTTCAACGGTCAGCTAGCTATAACAACTTCGACTATCACACTTCAGGGTCAACTGACAACTACAACAATTTCCGGCTACTACACCTTAACAGTCAGTCGACACAATAATAATTTTCGACTCACGCACCTTAACGGTCAGCTGGCACAACTCTGGGTACTACACCCCAACGGTCAGCCAGTAACATCAACATTCGGCTAACACACCTCAGCGGTCAGCCGACAACGACACTTTCGGCTATCACACCTCAACGGTCAGTCGACTACAACTTTTGGCTATCACACTTCGACGGTCAGCCAGCTATCACATCTCTGGCTATCACACCTCAGCGGTCAGCCACCCACAACATTTTCGGCTACACACCACAGCGGTCAGCTGACATATCTTCGGCGACACCTCAACGGTCAACCGGCACATCAGCGCTCCTGGCATCACACCCCAGCAGTCAGCCGACACAACATTTTTGACTACACACCCTAGCGGTTAGCCGACACATCAACTTTGGCTAGCGCACCTTCAAGGGTTGACCAATATCAACTTTGGTTACTACACCTCAACGGTTAGCCAGCAACACCAGCTTAGGCTAATACACTCCCAAGGGTTGGCCAACATCACTTTTGGTCATCACAATAACTTCAGGCCGACGTGCCTCGCCGAGGTAGGTCTACACCAACCCAGGTTGACGCGCTTCGTCGAGGCAGGTTTGCATTAACTGAGGTCGACATGCCTCGCCGAGGCAGGTCTGCACCAACTTAGGCCGACACGCCTCGTAGAGGCAGGTCTGTACCAACTCAGACTGACGCGCCTCGTCGAGGCAGGTCTACACCAACTCAGGCCGACACGCCTCGTAGAGGCGGGTCTGCACCAACTCAGTGCACCTTCAAGGGTTGACCAATATCAACTCTGTTTACTACACCTCAACGGTCAGCCAACAACACCAGCTTAGGCTAATACACTCCCAAGGGTTGGCCAACATCACTTTTGGTCATCACAATAACTTCAGGTCGACGCGCCTCGCCGAGGCAGGTCTACACCAACCCAGGTTGCCGTGCTTCGTCGAGGCAGATTTGCATCAACTCAGGTTGACACGCCTCGTCGAGACAGGTCTGCACCAACTCAGGCCGACACGCCTCGTAGAGGCAGGTCTGCACCAACTCAGACCGACGCACCTCGCCGAGGCAGGTCTGCCCCAACCCAGACCGACACACCTCGCCGAGGTAGGTCTACACTAACTCAGATCGATGCGTCTCATCGAGGTAGGTCTGCACTAACCTAGACCGACGCGTCTCACCGAGGCAGGTCCACGTCAACCCAGACCGACGCGTCTCGCTGAGGCAGGTCTGCACCAACCCAGGCCGGCACGCCTCACCGTGGCAAGTGTGCATCAACTCATGCCAACACACCTCACCGAGATAGGTCTGCATCAATTCAGGCCGACATGCCTCACCGAGGTAAGTCTGCATCAACTCAGGCCGACATGCCTCGTCGAGGCAGGTCTGCACCAACTCAGGCCAACATACCTCATCGAGGTAGGTCTACACCAACTTAGTCTGACACCCGTCGCCGAGGTAGGTCTGCACCAATCCAGGCTGACACTCCTCGCTGAGGTAGGTTTGCACCAACTCAGGTTGACATGCCTCACCAAGGCAGGTCTGCATCAACATAAGATCGACATGCCTCGTCGAGGCAGGTCTACAACAACATTAGACCGACGCGCCTCGCCGAGATAGGTATACATCAACTTTAGATCGACACCCCTCGCCACGGTAGGTCCACACGAGCTTTGACCAATACACCTCGAAGGTCGGTCGACACAACGTCGGGACAGCACGCCTTAGAGGCACGTTAATATCAACCCCAGGCCGGCACACCTCAGTGGCCGGTCAACACCAACTCTGACCAATACATTTTGGAGGTAGGTCGACACAACTGTGACCAGCACGCCCCAGAGGACGGTCAACACAAAGGTTGACCAGCATACCCTTACGGTCGGTTGGCAAACAATGCGAGCTCCCTTCAAAAAATAACCACGACAGCAGTAGTAAGCCGCTAACAACCAAACTCCGAGTGGCGTCCACCGACAACAGCCAGCTATGGACGTCGAGCGACCAATCACGATAACAAGAAAAGGAGTGAGAAGCAATCACAACACTCCTAAAACAATACAAGGTGAAAAAGCAGAGAAAACACCCAAGTCTCAGCCTACAAATCCATGCCTGGAGGCAGGACATGGCTCCTCGCTGGTCCTCCTGCTGACGACAGGGGAGCCACTGATAGTTTCTCGCTTCTCACCAACAATCTCGAGAGGAGCAACAGACCCAGCATCCCTAGCCTCCCCTACTTCGGGCCCTTGCTTAGGGCAAGATCTCTCATCTGAGTCGTCACATCTCTGATGATCCACCAAGCTCATGGCGTAAGGCAGGACCTCAAACATCAAAAACGAAGCTAGGGGAGTCATTACCCCAGTCTTCCTGGGCCCCTCCTCGCTACCAGCCCTAGTGCCAAGCCTAGCCACGCCGCCAACCACCAGGATGACCTCGGACTTGGGAAGCTCAGTGCCCGGACCGGACATCGTCAAATTGGCAATTGCATCTGCAACGCTGTCCATGTCCACGCCTGCACAAAGCCAACAAGAGACGAGCGGGAATAGAATCCCCTAGTCGTAAACAATAAGTCATAGCTTCAAACACCTTGCGTGTGACTAATGCAAGCCACCTCTACCAACCTCACCCTCATCGGCTTCGACAACCCGTCTGTCAGCCACCCAGGCACCTCCTGGAGCCGTGCTCCATCTCGTCTGGTGCTCGGTAGTCCCTTCCGAAGCGTGCCATTATCACAAGCTCCTACAAAACAAAAGGTCACGACGGGAACGTAGGCCACAGAACAAGGAACTCCCACAATGCCAGCAAGGCCGGGAGAAATTGAAATCTACAAGGTACACGGGCTGCCTACCATCGTCTCCGACTTCAATGGATGTCTCATGGGGAGCATTTGTTGCACCCATTTATTTTCTAGAGTTAATCGAGGTTACAGTAGAGGGAATTACTCCCGAAGACAAACGGCACAACGTCGACGGCGCTCCGACGACTGAGTGCAGCTCGGGGTTCGGGCCATCCCGCCGTTTCACATGACACAATACAAAGAACGATAATCACTCCGGGACAAATCACAACAACGCCGACGGCTCTCCGACGGCTGGGTCAAACTGGGCCCCTGGACAAGTAGCCATATCACACGACACCTTATAAGGGAGCGAGACCATCCCCGAACACCTTTCAAGTGGCACGACACTGACGGCCCTAGTGGCCAAGTCAAACTTGGGCGCCGAAGTCACTCGCTGTATCACACGACACCTTACAAGGAAGCGGGACCATCCCCAAACACCTTGCAAGTGGCACGACACCGACGGCTCCAATGGCCAAGTCAAACTTGGGTTCTGAAGCCACTTGCCGTATCACATGACACCTTACAAAGATCGAGAACCAATACCGAACACCTTGGGGGCGGCACCACTCTGACAACACTCTGGAGGCCGGGTCGAACTTGGTCGTTGAGACATCTTGCCGTATCACACGGCACAAGACCAAGAGCGGGAATTAATCCTAGAGCTAGCCCCAAGACAGCGCTACGCCAGGGGCGCTCTAATCACCGCACCCATCCCGAGTCTCGAGGTGCGGCCTAATCTACACAGTCCAACGCGACGAGCAAGTGGGCGAGGGGTGTCTCAGGATACTCACACAAAATCCACACACAAGATAGAGGTGGCTTGGTCAAATAGCGTGAAGAACGGAGCACAAGTGACTTCAAGCAACCTCGGAGCCCACAACGTCGTCCACATGGCAAAAACCCAGAAAATCCTTCCCAAAAAATCTCCAAAAATGGGATTTTTAGGGTGGCTCCGTCTTTCTCTCCTCCTGGTCCAACTGGGACCGGGAAGACCTTAGGGTCTGCCCGGGTAGACTTCCCACCAAACAAAAAGAGAGAGAGAGAGAGAGGTGGGGGGGGGGGTGGGTAGACCCAAGGGTCTACCTAGGTCTACTCGATCCGGGTAGACCCTCTCTACACAAAAAAAAATAAAACAAAAGAAAGAAAGAGAGAGAGTGGGGGGGGGGCAGCAGCTCGAGTAGACCAAGGGGTCTACTCGGACCAGTCCGGGTAGACCCCCTCGAGGGTCTACCGAGATCAAGTAGACCCATTCCATACCCAAACACCTATAAATTTTCCCGGGAAGGTCAAGGGTCAAAAACACGCACTCAGCGAATGCTCAAGGAACGCACAACACACGGACAACCCCTAACGGGTACATGCTCAAGGCAGTTCGGCGAACACTTGGCGAGGAAGGTGATCCGACTTGCTTTGGCTTTGGTCTTTGATACCAAAGTGAGGGTATGTTTTCAAAATATCCCCACTCACGGCGCTTAGGAAAGTCACGAGTCCTATGACGGACATCATGTAAAGACGACAGAAATACCCACGTAATTATGCAAAGATCTGGGAATCGGCAAACTACAGACATGTCCCGCGACTTTCGCAAGACTTGTAATCGGGCCCTGAACGTCCCACATGAAGCTTTTTTACAACAATTAATGAAATGAAGTCCTCCGGGAAACCTTCTTGAGTCGACTGCCAGTCTCAATGACGCCGTATCACGCCCAGTCTGCACCAGATCAACGGAATGGACCACAACACCCGAGCCGAAGTCCGATTGCTCCACTCTGAGCCGGTGCCCAGCAGCTCTACACCCGAGCTAGTGCTCGACTGCTCCACCCCAAGCTGGTGCCCGACTACTCTACCCCGAGCCAGTACCCGAGTGCTCCACGCTCAAGCCGACACCCGTCTGCTCCGCACCCGAGTTAGCGCCTGTTTGCTCTACACTTGAGCCGGTGCCCAACTGCTCCACCCCTAGCCGATGCCCGACTACTCCACGCTCGAGCCGGTGCCCGACTGCTCCACCCTGAGCCGATGCCCAGTTGCTCGACGCCTGAGCCGGTTCTCAGTCGCTCTACACCCAAGCCAGGGCCCGACTGCTTCCCCCCGAGCCAGTGCCCGTTTGATCCACATCCGAGTCGGTGCCCAGATGCTCCACGCTCGAGCCGGTACTCAGTCGCTCCACATCTGAGTTAGCACCCGTCTGCTCCGTACCCGAGTCAGCGCCCGTCTGCTCCACACCCGAGTCATGCCTGTCTACTCAACATCCGTGTCAGCGCTTGTCTGCTCCACATCCCTGAGGCAATGCCTTGCTCTCACAAACCCAGAGTCCGTATTCCCTCCAGTGCCAAATTGAGACCGGTCTCCCTACCTTACCACTAATCCCTGTTGTCGTTGTTGCTATTGCTTCATCGCTGTAGCCCGGGTCAAGCCTTGCCGACGTTACAGACCCCAGGGTTATTGACTCTTCTTTGCGGCACTTAACAAGGGTTTTCGGATTACGTACAATGTAAATTAACACCAAGTGCGGTCGGTGGGGAAATGTCCTGCACCTGAACCCTACAATCGTCGAATACACCTACACTGACGGAACCAAACCTGCGCATGCTACCTAAACATCATCCGTAAATGCGCACACATATCGGATCACACATGCACCACGTGTCGCCGGCACCACATGTTTCCGTGCCGTAGAGATTGTCGAAACTCGACTGACACGCCCGTAAAAACAAAAACAAAAACAAAACAAAAACCCGTTCCACGTGTGCTTCAAACAGTGGCATTGTGATGTTCGTGTGCCTCATTTGTTAGCAATTTGCTGTTAGTTTATATTTTGAGAAAGGTTGCTGCGGATTTTTCGGTCAGAAAGAAGTTGCATTTAGCAATTTGCTGTTTTTTACTTTCTTCTTGTCAGCTATGAAATGACTTTTTGATGCAAGCATTCTGACCTGTAGGGAGGGGGGGATGGTACATTGGTTTTTGAATGTTGATATACTGTCGGTGCTGCACGTCATGTGCTAGTATTGGGCAGTGTAGAGTTCTCTCTGTTAATTAATAGAGACATAGGGAAAATGCATTCGGTACTCTTGTGCAGGTTCTGGGCAGTCAAGTTATCATATCAATGACAATGCCCTCAGGATATCATGCACTTTTTACTTTTTTTTTGAAAGTTGTTGGTACCACGTTCATTTTACTGAAATTGATCTCTGCATTGCAGTTTTCCCCAAAGAGCCACGGTTTGGTTTCTGAGATAAGTCATGGAATGCCCGCCATTCAATTTATTATGCAATGAAGCATGAAAATAACCATATGAGAAAGCCATAACTAGATGAGTTTACAAAATGCCTGCCATCCGTTTAGTACACACTGATGCATGTCCTTAGATGATAATGATAGAGTATAAAAGAGGAAACTGTGTAGTGAAGTTTCTTAACTTGGTTGAAACCTTTTAATGCTGTTAACTTGAATAGTTTAACGTCAGGGAATGCATAGAAGCTTGTCCATCTTGCATCATATTCTATGCTCATATATGAGGGTGAATTATTAGAAAAATCAACACACGGTCCTCACCAATGGTGAACAAAGCTTGCCTCCGGCAGACCCTTTCTCATGAAAGTATGCAGGATATTCTACTTAAACGGATGTCTCATTGGATTTGTTATGTGCTAAAAGCATTTAGATATATATTATACTTATTTATTTTCATGTATATATATATTTATCTTTAGCTATTTTTGTTGGCAATTGGTTGTCAAATCCATTCCCCTCCAAATATCACCATTTCAGTTTCTAAAATAAAATATATTGGATTCTCGCTACTGGGGAAAAAAATCAAATGATGATAGCAAGACAAACATAAAAGATTTAAAAAGCAATGCAAAATGTTACTTGATGTCCCATCTGAAGCAAAATCTTTTTGTGATAATTTTAAAAATTAAAAACAGGCAAATCTTTTTCACTTGCAGCATGCACTAATTGCAGGTAGGGGTGGAGCCAAGGGGGTCGATGAGAGACAATTGCCACTCCTCCCTGTCTGTCAGCAACAGCTTTCAATTCCATTCATGTTTTCTACGCATAAACTTTTCAAATTTAAACAATTACCACCCCCCCACCCATTGAAGTCCCTGCTATAGTGCCAGAGCACTGTTCATAGAAATTGAAAAGGCCCAGCCCCAACCAAGTTTGAACATGGGCACTCACCAACTCTCCCATCCATCTGGTACCAACTGAGCTCTGCACAGCCATGCCCCCTCCTGGAGTTAATGCAACTGATCATAATGATATTAAAATTTAAAAAACTAAGGTTTTTTTATATACCCACCCTTAGGATTATAATTACAAAAATATAGTTTTTACAATTATACTTAGAAGAGAAAATGAACATATTCACCCTCCATTTGTTCACGTAATCTTTTCATAGGGCATGCATACAGTGGCGGACAACCAGGGGGGGGGGTGTGGCCCCTCCCTAAAATTTTGGACTCACACACAGGGGGGTCTCCGTGAACTGCTGCTTTACACCTACCTTCTTTAATGTGGGCCTCCCCTGGTGACTTAAGGAAGTATATATCAGGTTCCTCTCATTTGAGGAAGTTTATTCGCATATGGACTCTTTTCCAACTCAACAAGCGAGATGACATTTTGGGCTTCCCACATTAGCCATTTCTCTATTTCTTATATGTTCATATTTTGTTTAGTTTTTTCTCTTATTCTTTGTTAGATCAAATTTAATAAATTCTTATATGTACTTGTTCTAAAATAATTTAAGGGATTTCGATATTGCTTTTTTTAGTGCAATTGATCAGGTGTCACTTGTAGCTTAATTTTCAGCATTACATATTGGTTAGGTCCTATTACCTTTTTTATCAAGGAGGCAAGATATATTGACAGGTAATAATAGTTTAATAAGAATATTTTATTAATCTATATTAAAAATATACAAAACTTCATGTAGAATTAATAATGGAAGATTTTGTTTGTACAAAAGAATGTTGAAAAATATAATTTTCCATTTATATTTTTTATTTTTAATATTTTCTAAATAGTTGTTTAAGATATTGTATACTTGGGTCACCCCCCTAAAGGAAAATCCTTGCCCCCCCCCCCCTGCATGCATAGTCTATGTCTGTTTAACAACAACCATGCTGTTTAAGGCTCAATTATGAGTTTAAAGATTGATGTTTTTTTTGGATTTGCATAAGGGAATTTTTGCTAAGAAATTGTAAAAGTAATTGGTAAAGTAAATATTTTTAGAAGATTTGCATAGATGTAATGGTATTTAGAGGTAAATACATAACATTTTCATTAATAGAAGGCTGTACAGGCAATTGCATTGCTAGAGAGCCTAATCACCCAAGTAGATTATAAGAGAGATGTATATGTGATTAACCCGGAGCGTAGTATTTCCATGAAGTCCTTCAAACATGCAATACAGAGAAAATCTTGTTAGTAATTTCATATACATAAAACTTCTTGAATTTCATGCAAATTCTACAAAATTATTATCATTCATGAGCTTCTTAGAAATAAATGCAAAACTTGAGTTTAAATAAATTTGAAAGTTTGTGCAGATCACTTATAGCCGTGGTTGGATCGAACTTGGTCACATGATGTGACTCACATCCAAGTATAGCTTATCACACGTGACAGAGGGTTTTCTATCCCCTATCACATGGCTAGACCAAATTCAATCGACATCTGTTAGAATAGTCCTGTATCAGAAAGAGACATAATTAAAATAAGCTAATAATAGTGGAGCCCTCTCCACTCAACATCTTAATGTTTTGAGTTGGATGGCTCAATATAATAAGCTCTAATATGGTATCAGAGCCCATGGTTATGAACAGGGTCGCAGACCAGTGCCTATCACGGTCCATGTGATAGAGCCTAAATCGGACTGCATGTGAGGGGACATGTTAAATAGTCTCTTATTGGAAAGGGACAAAGTAACATGTGTTTAAAATGGTGGAGCCCTCTCTACTTAACACCTTAACGTTTTGAGATGGATGGTCCAATCCAATAAACTCTGATATGGTATTAGAGTCCAAGGTTATGATTTGAGTTGCTGTTTAACACACAGAATTTTCTGTGTCAAATGTCGTTGGGTGAATATGCGTATATTTCGGCATATTTGTTAATTCCGTATTTTTTTAAGATTTATCAGACGATTTAGGGTTCGTGTACTGGACTCTTCCCCACCGACCAGAGTCAGTGTTAATTTACATCGGACAAGTCCGAACACCTTTGATGAATTGTCAAAGACCTCTTTTACTCCTATAATGTCAGCCTTGACGTCAAGGGTCTGCCCTTGGGAAAAGTTCCCGTGTCCCGAGATAGGGGTATATTCGCAATTTTCCTTATAGTTAGGACATATATGCGATTTTCCTTTGATTTGTAATTTTCCCTCAATCAGGGATATATTTACAATTTCCCCTCAACCTGGGGTATATTTGCATTTTTTTTCAACCGGGGGTATGTTTACAATTTTTTCTCAACTGGGGTATATTTGTAATTTTTCCTCAATCGGGAGTATATTTGCAATTTTTTTCTCAACCGGGGTATATTTGCAATTTTCCCTCAACTGGGGTTGCTTTTATAATTTGCTGTCCCCCGTGGACATTTCTGTAATTTTCTCTTGACTGGGACATTGTTGCATGTTTTTTCTGAATTTTGCCGCATTTTACTGTGTTTTTTTGAACTTTTGTGAAATTTCTCATAATTTTAGGGTAAAATCGTAATTTTTGGACTTTGGAATAAAACATGGACTTTTGTCCTATTTTCGACTTTGAACCCCCTTTTTTATGGATTTGTTGAAATTCGTAATTTCCTGCATGTTCTTGGACATTTACACAATTTTACAATCTTTCGGGGTGTAATTGTAATTTTTGCTTTTTGCGGCTCTCTTTGACATAATGCCTCAAGGAAAAATCCCAGAACCATGAGTTCATAGGCTTCATTTACATCTTCAATATTCGTAGTGGATGACATAAACTTCCCCTCACATGAGGGTATTTTTACAAATAACCCTAATATGAGGACATTTTACAACTTTTTTTGAACATAAGTTGAATGGGGAGGAGGGTGCCCCCCTCCTCTCACCTCTTGCAAGGATCGCAGCAGAGCTTGGGCTTTTCTTTGAGGCTCTCCTCTCAAAAGTCTCATCTCCCTTCTTCTTCCACCCTCTTCTCCTTTTATAGGTGGCCAAGAGAACAAGGAGGAGATCCCCCGGGTGGAGTATTGGCGGAGGTATGCTCCCCCGTCGCTTCCTCTCCCGGTGGTGTAACAACAAGAAGAGGAGGGGGAGGGACTCCCCCGGGCAGGTGCGCAGGCGGACAGGGCAGGGGGGGGGCTCCCCCTGGGCAGGTGCGCAGTCAGGAAGGGCCGAGGGGGCCTCCCCCCGGTGCAAGGTGGACCGGGGGGGGGGGTCCCCCGGGTGGCGGCAGGGTCGGGTTCCCCCTAGTTGCAGGTGGACCGGGGGGGTCCCTCGGTGGTGGCAGGGCCGAGGGGAGGTCCCCTCGGTGCAGGTGGACCGAGGGGCCTCCCCCGGTGCAGGTTGGAGGGGGGGGATCCCTAGGTGCGGATGGGACCTAGGGGGAGGTCCCCCCGGTGCAGGTGGACCGGGGGGCCTCCCCCGGTGCAGGTTGGACCGGGGGGGCTCTCCCTGTGCGGATGGGACCCGGGGGAGGTCCCCCCGGTGTAGGGAGCCTGGGGGGCCTCTCTCGGTACAGGGTGGACCGGTGGGAGGTCCCCCCCGGTGTAGGGAGAGAGAGGGAGGAGGCGGCTCCCCCCCCCCTTTCTAGTGGACTCTGTCCGAAAAGGGGGCCACGGATTCGAACTTTTTATCCTTTTCTGGCCTTTTTCGCAGCAAGAGATATGTGGAGCTTTTTGTTTGTTTGCGCTCTTCAAGATGTCGTCTTGCTGTCCGTTGACTTCGGGGTAACGGGGATCTGTTTAAATGCCATGGGAATATACGATGGCACTTAAACACTTAATTTTGCACGGACTTCATCCCATGAGCGCATAATTTCATACCGCTCATGAGGTGTTTGTTAAAATGCCCACTTGTCATAAAAAAGAGAACTAAAAACTTGACTTATCGTGGGACTTTGTTGAGCATTTGGTGCTACGCCACGCACCGTGCACTTGCCCAAATGTCTTTATGGAGTTTGTAAGCTTAAACACTTGATGTTGTAGAGCGGGTGTGCATAACTTTGTGCCGCCCACAAGGTGTTTGATGAAATGTCTACGAGCATTCATATGACGGCGACGGCCGAGCATCGCTCCATGTCGTAGTGTAGGACTTTTTAAATTTCTGAATTTTTATAATTATCAAAAATTATGAACTTTTTGGGGTTCAACAGTTGCAGACCCTGTGTTTGTCATGGTCCACGCGACAGAGCCTAAATCGGCCTACATGTGAAGGGACATTTTAGAATAGTCCCATATTGGAAATGAATACAATCAAAATAAGCTTATATGGAGCCTTTTCCACTCAACACCTTAAGGTTTTGAGGATTGGCATGGTCTACGTGAGAGAACCTAAATTGGCTTACATATGAGAGGGTGTGTTAGAATAGTCCTGTATTGGAAAAGGGACAAAATAAAATGTGTTTAAATAGTGGAGCCCTCTTCAGTCAACACTTTAAGATTTTGAGTTGGATGACCCAATCCAATACACCGTAATAACATCCAACTATAGTAGTGAACATGATTGAAGTGTTGTTCTTCAACATTTGTTCAAGAAATTCTGAAGCCATATTTCTCATGACCCTATCACCCCTTACGGGCTACTATTTGTTTTAGGCATAGTTCCCATGGCTTTGTTCATAAAAAGTGCATTGGAAGTTATGGATTGAAGTCTCACATATATAGCTCAGTATTTCTCTTCTTTTTTGGTACGGGCCTATTCAACTCATTCATGTGTAAGCTCCTAGTCATAGTTGTAGCTCCACATCATGATGTTATCACCAACCTATACGTAGCCATTCTCTATTGTCTCTATTTAGTCCACCATCTTTTAATTGGTTCATCATAGAACTTGTCCATGTCAAACTAAGCATTTCCTCTCTGATATGTCATGAATTAACCTAACCCTCATGAGATATTATCTACTTTGGACCAAATGGTCCAGGTCACATGATTTTGATCCCAAAGGTATCTCAAAAGTTACGGATCCAAATCCCACATATATGAGCCTAGAACTTCTTCACCTTTTTCAATATTTGACCTTCCACTTCATTCTTACTGAAGTCAGCGGTCATTGCAATGGCTCTATACTATGGCATCATCGCCCCAATGCATATGTAGCCCTTTCTTGCTGTATGGCTTGCAGCTGAGTCTTTATTTTTCCTTAGTTATGTTATTATGAAGCATTCTTTTTTCAGATGATAAGCTTCCACTTTATGAAATTGTAACAGGAAATTCGTTGAACATGTTTTATTTTGAAGTAACTTCATTCTTGTTTCTTTCTTGCTG
The DNA here is from genome assembly GCA_022559845.1 of Amorphophallus konjac. NCBI lineage: Eukaryota > Viridiplantae > Streptophyta > Magnoliopsida > Alismatales > Araceae > Amorphophallus > Amorphophallus konjac. Next base: position 39,860,239 of record CM040127.1, on the reverse strand, counting down.
TATGGCTTGCAACTGAGTCTTTATTTTTCCTTAGTTATGTTATTATGAAACATTGTTTTTTCAGATGATAAGCTTCCACTTTATGAAATTGTAACAGGAAATTCGTTGAACATGTTTTATTTTGAAGTAACTTCATTCTTGTTTCCTATTTTATCATGAATGGAATTTCTGGCCTTAAATTTTAAATTAAGATGACACTTTGTAGTAGTATTGGATGCTGCAGTACCTTTAATCTTCCTCTCCGTTTCTGCCTTATTTTCCTTCGTGCACTTACAATACAACCAGTTCTTCATCTTTTCAGTTCATACTACCATGTGGAATATTAAAGAGAACATAACTAATGAAAATTATGTTTTGCAGGAAGGAATGCTCGGCGGTTGGGCAATCTAAACAACACGAGCATAGTCGCTGAACCCCAAAACCTAAAAGTGAAGGTATTAGTGATCTGCATTACATCCTAAGTCATTTTTTCAGTTTACGTAGTTGTTGACAAGAATTTGTACCTGGGGATATGGAACTTCGCTTCTATTCATCTACTTCTTGGTCCACTGTACATAGTTGGCTTATCCTTGTGAAATTGGGAGTTCTGTCCTATATGTATATTTTATGTTTACCTATGCCATGTGAGATAGGAAAATAGGCATTGATTTGACAAAAACAGGACATGTAAGACATGGGAAATTTTATATATGGGCCCTTATTGGCATCATACCTTTAGAATGTCAAGTGGGACATACAGTCAAAGTTGAAATCCATACTTTGCAAAGGCATTGGTACTGAGCTTCTGGATGATGTAGGTATACCATTCGTTGAAGTCTCCCAATCCCCCTTGATTGTGTTTGTTGGGAGCTGAGAGGCAACTGACTACTCTAAGACAATGTAATCCAGAAGCATATGGCAGTTGCAGTGGTCTCAACCAATGAAAAGATGCTTAGGCTTACCTTGAACTTTACCCTGGGTCAACATTTGGACGAGTGAAGATGGCACCTTTGTTCTGCTTTTGAGTCTGTTTCAACATTTTAGGTTGGAGAGGGGGATTTCTGTAGCCCATCTAAGAGCGGCCGAACCAGGTCCAGCAAGACCAAACGAGGCCCAGCTCATCTAAGTGACAGCCCCGCAGGGCCCACTTAGCATAAAAGCCCAATAAGATCACTCGGGATCAAGCCCTTCCTCGGCGGCCATTAGGCTCGGAAGGCCCGAGCGTCGGTCCGGTCGGAGGAAGACCCAAGCCCGACCTATCCCCCTCGCCGGGATAAAGGCTAGCGCCCCGCGCCCACTTCGATCGAGCCTCACCCGAGCTATGCCGATCGCCCGGATAAGGGTTGGCACTCTTCATGCTTGGGTCGACCGACGATTGCTTATCCACGCTGCCGTTGAGAGACCTTTATGAGCAGGAGTTCACAAAGATAAGGGACCCACGAGTCCTCAAGGTTATAAAGAGCCCACGATGAGGACGTAAAGAGCCCACGTCGAGGACGTAACCCCCGCCTGGAACTCCTCAGCTTACGGGACTCATGAGGCTAGCGCACTATTTAAACCGGGAACTCCCTCCAGCAAACGGTAAGGTCTACACGCGCCTAAAACTCTCTAAGCAGGAACCACTTCACCACCTTGGTGGAGAGGGATCTCGCGCATCTCCTTCCTCCTCCCTTCATAGCTTCCACCACTGCTCTATTGACTTAGACATTGGAGGGTTTTCCCCAGGGATCCCCTCCTGGCCCCCTGATCCGTTTCCCTTCCTTGCAGTTCACTGATCGGTGATCATCCCCCAGCTCAGGACTAGCGCGAGATCGCCCCTCTTCATCTGGCGTCGTCTGTGGGAAACGATCAAAGAGCTAGCATGGTGCGAAGAAGTACATGGAGGAGATCCGCCGGCGATAGGGGGAAGGCCATGGTGGTGGGGGGAGGAGGCCCTTCTCAGGCCGCGCAAGACCCCCCCTCCAACGCCAGCACCCCAGCCGACGAACCACCTCCGCCCGCGGCGGTAGGGCGACCATCCAATGAGGGCGCTGACGCTTTCCAAGCCCTCAACGCAAAACTGGATGTCCTCGTGGAACTCATGAGGACCCAGGCGGCCAGGGAAGGAAGGTCACGCGTCCTTCCGGAAAGCCCTCCCCGCGGAGACGCGTCCCAACACACTGCCGGAGGTCGCTTCACCCTCCGAGGACGGCATCTTATTCGCAACAGGTCAGGAGGACCTTCACAAGCCCCTCCTCCGGAGCAAGAGGCCTCCTCCACGCCGAAGCGGGGAAAACCTGGGGCACGCCGTCCGCACCCGGAGATCGAAGTCCCCAGGGAGCGCCAGGACAACCTGCCATCGCGTCCCCCTAGCCCCACGGCACAACGGCAGCCAGAGTTATTCCTCCGTCTGCGAGAGTTCGAGAGGCGCTTCGCAGAGCAGGAGCGCGTCTTACGCGCCTTGCAGAAGACCTCCCCAGCAGAGGACGAGGAGAAATCCCCGTTCTCCGACTATATCTTGAAGGCAGAGGTATCTCCCAGAATCCCCATTCCAACCTTCAAGTCTTACGACGGCCAGGGCGACCCGGCCGACCACTTCGACAGCTTCGACGCCCTGATGACCCTTCACGGGGCGTCCGACGCCATCAAATGCCGAGCCTTCGTGACCACCCTGGTCCAAGGCGCCCAAGCATGGTTCCGAGCCCTCGCCCCCGGATCCATCCGAGACTTCAAGCAGTTTGGGCGAGTATTTAAGGAGAGTTTCGCCGGCAGCGGCCCCCCAAGGTCGGTAGCGGGGCTATTGGCTCTCAAATAGGCGCAATGGGAGAAAGTCCGGGCCTACATCAACCGATTTAAGTCGGAAGCCCTGAGAATCCCCCGCCTGGATGTAACCTTGGCCATAACCGCGCTGACCGGAGGCACCCGAGACGAAAACCTCCGCCGTGAACTTGTCCTCCACCCTCCCTCGACCCTTGCCGAGCTAGTGACTCTGGCCTTACGCCATGCTGAGTGCGAAGAAGTTCTCAGCGCATGCCGAGGCGCAACCGGCTCGGGTCGGGAGGGGGACGAGAAGCGAGCACCCGAGTCAAGCTCGGGCCAAGGAAAAAGGCGGAACCGAGACGGGGAGCACAAAGAACCGTCCCGGAAGTACGAGCGGTACACTCCCTTAACCGCTCCAGTGTACGAGATATATGAAGACATCAAAGGCTCGGGCCTCCTCCGCCAACCCGAGCCAATGAGGTCGAAAAGTCGCAATCGCAGCAAACATTGCATGTTCCACTGCGACCACGGGCACCACACCGGCGATTGCCACCAGCTCCAGGATGAGATCGAGCGCCTCGTCCGCCAGGGACACCTGTCCCAGTTTGTGGCCGGGCATAAGGAAGACCGAGACGCCCCAGAGGAAATCGACAACGCCCCTCGCGGGGTCCACATCAACGTCATCGCTGGAGGAGCTGCATCACGAGGAGACAGTGGTCGAGGAAGGAAGCGTCATGCTGAGCGGGCGAGCCGAGCCATTGAGCCTCCCAAGGCCCCGCCAAGTGAGCCCCAGGTCATAGTCTTCTCCGACCAAGACCTGGAAAGGCTGACCACCCCGTATGACGACGCCCTAGTCATATCGGCCACGATAAACCATTGCAACGTAGATAGGATTCTAGTTGACAATGGAAGTGTCCCTGATGTTTTATCTTATGAGTGTTTCCTTAAGATGGGGGAGAATCCGTCTAAACTCCGCCCGATCCGAACCCCCCTTTGCGGGTTCAATGGCTAGGCCACTTATCCCAAGGGAGCCTTAAGCCTGCCGGTTACTCTCGGCACCCCACCCAAAATCGTTACGGTTATGGTGGATTTCATAGTGATCAAGGGTATGATAGCATACAACGCAATCCTCGGCCGAGGAATCCTTAGCCGAACGAAAGCGGTGCCTTCTACCTATCACCAAAAGATGAAGTTCCCCACTAAAAATGGGGTGGGGGAAGTCCGGGGCAACCAGGCGATGGCCAGAAGGTGCTATAGTATCTCGGTCGAAGCCACAAGGCCGGACGGGAAGAACAAGGGCCCCCGGGAAGTCGAGGAAAAATCCGCAACCTCCGAGCCTGGAGGCGACCTGACCCTGGGAGTAAAGATTGGAGCCGACCTACCATCTGAGGTTCAGCAGCAATACAAAGAATTTCTTTCCGGGTACATCCGAGTCTTTGCATGGTCTGATGATCAACTCCCTGGAATACCGCAGGAGACGGTGATGCATTAACTCAACCTCGACCCAACCGTGAAGCCCGTGCAACAACGCAGAAGGAAGCACGCGCTAGAAAAGCAGGCGATCATCAAGGAGCAAGTCACCAAGGGGCAAAAGACTGGTCTTTTTAGACCGGTCCTGTACCCGACGTGGCTGGCTAACGTCGTCCTGGTGCCAAAAGCTTCAGGAAAGTGGCGAATGTGCATGGACTTCACCGACTTGAACAAAGCCACACCGAAGGATTGCTATCTATTGCTGAGCATCGACCAACTGGTTGACTCAACCTCGGGCAACGAGATACTCAGCTTCCTGGACGCCTATTCAGGTTACCACCAGATCAGAATGGATTCAGAAGACATCGAGAAGACCGCCTTCATTACCGACTTCGGCGTATACTGCTACACCCGGATGCCTTTCGGGTTGAAGAACGCTGGAGCCACGTACCAGAGGCTGGTCAATCATATGTTCGAAGGACAGCTCGGCCGGAACGTCGAGGCCTATATTGACGACATGCTCGTCAAGACCCCCAAGGCCGAGGACCACTTCGCCGACCTAGCAGAGACCTTCGACACCCTCCTGAGGTACAATATGAAGCTCAACCCCACCAAATGTGCCTTCGGAGTAAGGTCCGGGAAATTCCTGGGCTTCTTAGTCACCCAGCGTGGGATCGAGGCCAACCCCGACAAGGTCCAGGCCATCCTGGACATGCGCCCACCCACCTGCATCAAGGACGTTCAACGCCTGACCGGGCGCATTGCCGCGCTCAGCAGATTCCTGTCCCGTGCGGCCAAACGATGCCTACCCTTCTTCAAACTGTTGAGGGGGCCCAAAATGGCATCTGCTACGTTCGCATGGGACGAGGAATGCCAAAGAGCGTTCGCTGAGCTTAAGGAGTTCCTGACTTCGCCCCCGGTGTTGTCCAAGCCTGTCCCTGGTGAAGCCTTGCATCTCTACCTCTCGGCAACTCCATCCACAGTTAGCTCGGTCCTGGTCAGAAATGACTCGGGAGTCGAGAGACCGGTCTACTACACTAGCAAGGTGCTCAAAGAGGCTGAAAGAAGGTACCACGCAACCGAGAAACTCGTGCTAGCGTTGGTTACCTCGGCCAAGCGCCTTCGACCCTATTTCCAAGGGCACTCCATCATCGTGCTAACCGGCGAACCACTGAAGAGGATCCTCGCCCACCCTGAAGTCTCGGGACGCCTCGTCAAGTGGGCCATCATGCTCGGGGCCTATGATATATCGTACCGGCCCCACTCGGCTATCAAAGGACAGGCGCTCGCTGAATTCATCGCCGAGAGCATCATCCCGGCTGAAGAAAAATCTCCGTCCGTTCCCGGGCCAACCTGGGAATTGTTCGTCGACGGATCCTCCAACTCGGCCGGGAGCGGCGCTGGGATCCTCCTGAAGTCCCCCGAAGGAGCAGTGCTACAATACGCCTTGAAGTTCAACTTCCAGGCATCCAACAACGCCTCCGAGTATGAAGCCCTTATCTCGGGAGCCCGCATGGCTCGGCGGTTGGGGGCTGAGCGAGTCAGAATTCACACTGACTCCCAACTGGTCGCTAGCCAGGTCAACGGCGATTACGAAGCTCGGGAAGCACCGATGGTCAAATACCTCCAGCTGGTCAGAATCGTGGCACAACAGTTCGAGAGCTTTGAGGTAGTCCGAATAGCTCGGGAGGAAAACTCCCGAGAAGACGCCCTCTCTCGGCTGGCCTCCTCTCTTGACCCCGAAGGTACTCGATCGGTCCTTCTCGAAGAACTAGAGCGACCGAGCATTGATTCGGAGCTCATGGCTGTTGACTCGGCCTCCCCAAGCGACTCGCGTACTCCCTATCTGTCATGGCTCCAAGACTCTCAGGAGCCTCCCGACCCTCGGGAAGCCCGGAGATTGAAGTACCAAGCTCGACGATTCGTCATTCTGGACGGCACTTTATACCGCAGATCCTTCTCCGATCCCCTCCTGAAGTGCATCAGTGCTGACGAAGCCAACCGAGCAATCCAAGAGGTTCACGAAGGCCTGTGCGGAGCGCATCTAGGAGGAAGGTCGCTCGCCAGAATCTTGCTTCGGCAGGGTTACTGGTGGCCCACTCTGCAGCACGACTGCTCAACCTACGTACAACAGTGTGACCGATGCCAGCGATTTGATCACTTGGTCCATCAGCCGGCAACGTAGCTCGTCACCCTAGCCGAGCCTTATCCTTTCGCTCGGTGGGGGATCGACATCCTTGGGCCGTTCCCTACGGCTCAGGCCCAGAAGAAGTTCGTCATCGTCGCCATCGACTACTTCACCAAGTGGATCGAGGCCGAAGCCACAGCTAGGATCACCGAGACAGTCGTCTGGAGTTTCGTCTGGAAATCGACCATCTGTCGCTACGGCATCCCCCGGGTGACAGTGAGCAATAATGGCCGGCAATTTGATTCTCGTTATTTCCGAGACAGATGTGCCGATTTAAGCATTCGCAATCACTTCACTTCGGTCGCCCACCCTCAGGCTAACGGGCTGGTCGAAAATGCCAATAAGACTATCTTAAAAGGCATCAAGACCAGGCTCGGCAAAGCCAAGGGCAGCTGGCTCGAGGAATTGCCAAGCGTACTTTGGTCGCACAGAACGACTCCCAGAACGGCAACCGGTGAAAATCCCTTTCAGCTGGTGTACGGCACCGAGGCCGTGATCCCGTTGGAGATTGCCAATCCCTCCCTCCGAGTCGTCTGTTTCTCGCCCGAGGCAAACGACCAGAAACTGCTCGAAAACCTCGACCTAGCGGATGAACTCCGAGAGATTGCCAGCGTCCGAGCAACGGAATATCAACGCCGCCTCACTCGATACTACAACGCAAAAGTCCGAGAAAGACACTTTCAACCGGGAGACTTCGTTCTCAGGAAAGCCGAAGCCTCTCGACCACTTGAGGCGGCGGGCAAGTTTTCCCCTAATTGGGAAGGCCCCTACCGAGTGGTCGAGATGCTCGGGAAAGGAGCATACCGGCTATCTACTATGGAAGGAGAACCCATCCCTCGGACGTGGAACGCGACTACACTACGCAAGTTCTATTTCTGAACACCGAGCATTGTGTAAGCAACATGAAATAAAACAAAAGTTTCCTTTCCTCTTTTATTCAAACAACTTGCTTGTACAGCAGAAAGGCCGAAGCCAAGACAATACATATCGAAAAAGGGAAAATCCATCTGGCCCCGCCGAACGAGCCCATCGCTCGGCTGACTCGGTTAGCCTTCCCGCGTCCAGCCACTGACTCTGCTTCGTGCAGAAACTGGCTCGGATTAAGGGTAGTCGACCCCGTTGGCTCGGGACAGAGGGAAGAGGATGTCGAGAGGCACCCTCCGAAGAGTGAAAGAAATGATGAGAAGGGCAGAAGAGAGAGAAAGAGGCTGCGGGGAGAAAGAAGGAGAAGCAGGAAGTGGAGAGGAATCTTGAGGGATCCCCTCCAGAGAGTGAGCGAGAAGGATGCCTGATTCCCCCATCTGTCCGCCATCACACCCCTCCCCGCAAGCACCGGCCGAAATTGATAGAAGAGGGTGACATGCTTCCACACGTCGAACCCCCTTCAAATCTGCCCGTCGGCCGTCGAACTCCCTTCAAACCCGAAGCAGCAAGGACTCTCTGCCCTCCATCATCGGCAGCTTCGTCTTCCAGAACGTCTTCCATGCTTCAAATTCGACGGCACAACGCTTCGTGAAGAAGAAGAGAGGAAAGACTGTTAGAGAAAACCCTAAGCGATGGAGAGGGAGAGACGCCCTTCAGACCTTTTATAGGCGAAGGGAGGTTACTTGCCTTAAATGATTCTCCCCTCGAAAACACGCTAAAGGGACTTCTCCCTACGAACGGTCACCGTAGACTCCTCGGTTCCATCCCAGCGGGACACACGAAACGACCGGGCAGTTAAAGCATGAGAAAACGGAAAGACACCCTGTCAGACGCCCGCCCAACCATCATGCGAGATCCACGCAGAAGGTATCAGCACTTTCCAACTACTGCGGATACGTTGGTCAAACTACAGCAATGGCGATACAAAATAGTTAAGTTTTCATCATAACGCTACTGCCTTATGTTTTTCCCTTTACACAACAAGAGAAGTTTTTTCTTCAGAAAAAGGAAAAACATACAAGGAGAAAAAGTAAAGCAAATACATTAGGCCTCTGGCCCACCCTGAGGCTCGGAAGTGGAAGGCTCGGACGGTCTGCCCCCGGCACCCTCGGCGACGGCCGACCCTGGCACTGACCCCACCGGCGTGGGAACTGTCTCCGTTGCGCGCCCTCCCGAGGCATCCGGAGTTGGCGACCCCTCGGACGAAGAGTCCCCCTGGTCTCCTTCCTCCGACGCCGAACCAGAGGAACCGGAGGATGACAAATCCGAGTCATAGCATTGCCCGGGCGGAAAATTGATTGTCTCGGACGCCTGCTTCTCCGCATGAGAGATGGCCCGGTCATAGCCTTGCTTGAATCCCTTGCGGATGCCCCAGCGAAGTGCTGACTCATAGTAGGGGAGGGCAGCCTCCTTGAGGTCGACCCGGTAGGCCTCCGAGCGTTTGTATTGCTCGAGTGCCTCCGCCCCGGCCGATTCCACCCTACCAGCGAGTTCGGCTTTCCCCCGCTCCGCCTTGGCCAATCTCCACTCTGCCTCGGCTGACCGCTTCTCCGCCTCGGCCCGATCAGCCTCGGCCTCCCGCCGAAGGCGCATGGCTTCCTCCGCCCGGCCCAATAGCTCGGCGCGCTTGGCCTCCCACTGGCCGTCTAGCTCGGTACGGGCCACACGCTTCTCCTCCAGAAGCCTGTTCTTCCTCTCGAGCGACTCGCGGGCCTGAGCCAGTTGCTCGGTCAGTGTCCGGGCCTCCGCCTGACTCGCCCGCGCTAGCTCTCTGACCGAGGAGAGCTCCCGCCGAAGCCCATCACGTTCCTCGGAGAGCCGAGCCATCTTCCTGTCAGACCCACCAAGGGTCCAGGCGAGGTTCGCCCGCTCTGACTCCGACCGGGCGTAAGCTTCAGCCAGGGTGGCCCCCATCTGGGCCAGGACCAAGCCGCCCTCCATAACCATCTCGAGAGCTGCGGGCGGGGAGCGTTGCTTGTCTCCTCCCTTCACCACCTTCGCTGCTATGCTGCAACACGCCTGATACAGAGGGCCCTGGATGCCCAGCGTCTCCAGAGCCTCCGAAATAGGCCCCCCCCCTCCGAACGGTATCCCCTCGGGAACCCCGCCGGCCGGCCTGGACCGAGCCGCTGCTTCATCCGCCTCTCTTGCTTCAGTCGGTCGGGACTGTGTCGCCGCTCCTCGCGACCCCCCGACCTCGACCGACTAGGCCCCTGCGCCGCCACCTGGAGGGTCGCCCGCATGGATGGCAGTATCGGCCGAAACGTATCGGTTTCGGCCTATACCGAAATCGAAACGGGCCTTGTTACTGTAGCAAGTCCGATACCAAAGAAAATGATTTTTTTAATGGTTTCGGACCGAAACCGACCGAAACCGGACTGAAACCGTCGATTTCGGCCGAAACCGGACCTGCTCAATACATTTTTTGCCTTTTCTGACTGTTTTGAACCAGTTTCGGCCGAAACCGAAACCGATACGTATCGGTTTCGGTACTGGCCGAAACCGGTACCGAAACCGATACTACCATCCATGGTCGCCCGCCTCGATCGACGCCCCAGTCTCGGCCGTGGTTCCAGAGTCGCCCGCTTCAACTCCGGCCCACTCGGTTCCTCGATCGAATCATCACCGAGATCGATCACCTCCCGTTCGGCCGCAGGCTCCTCCACAGCCGGCCGCCTGGCGTCTGCGCAGAAGAAAGATATGGTCAGGAAAAGAAAATGGTCTCACCATCCGACGGAGAAGCTGATTCGTAGCGTCCGAACCTGTCGGCTGTAGCCGGGTGAGGAGGCACCGCTCGATGTTCTCCGGGGTAACCAACTCCTCCGTTGACTGGCGATGCTTCAGCAAAATGGCCGCACACTCCTCCACATCTGAAGAAAACTCGTCCTGCCTCGGAGGGATGTTCGGATGGAAATTGGGGATTACGGGACACCTCCAAGTCTCCTCCACCGAAAAAATTCCCACCCAGAAGAACTGAGTCTTCCATCCCTTGTGGGAAGAGTCCTTCGAGGCTAAGGGGACACAGCTCCTATTCCGTCTCGCCCGGATGAAATAGAAGCCCTTCCCGGCCGAGGAATGCGCCTTCAACTCGAAAAAATAATGGAAGAGATCCAAGGAAGGAGGAACCCCGCATTGGCGGCAGAGGATGCGAAAGGCGGAGAGAAGAAGATAAGAGTTGGCCACCAACTATATGGGAGCCAACTTAAAGAAATCAAGAAGCTTCAGAACAAAGGGCTCGAAGGGAAGGCGGAAACTATTCTTCCACGACAGAAGGAAGGAGCAGATATGGCCCGTACAAGAATCCAAGCTCGTCTCGTGCGGGGAAGCCGCGGCAAAGTAAAACTTATAGGGCAGGCGAAACTGGTGCTCCAGCCGTTTCACCTCCGCCTCCCCCAGCTCGCTGCAGTTTGGAGCCGGCGGTATCACCATCGCCCTCGCCTCAGGCTCACCCTCCCACTCTTTGACCTCCGGATGTTGGTCCGCCATGGGATCTGAAGAGGAACTTGAAGAGAAATGCTCCCGAGACTCCGGAGATTCTGGATGAAGAGGAAGCTGTCGAACCGCCTCCGCGGTTATCTCCGTCAACTCCGCGAACGCCGCCGCAAGCCTCTGCTCTTCCGTCGTGTCCTCACGACGCATCAAAGAGCCCCAAAAGCAAGTGCGAAGGAGAGCAAAAACCCTAAAACCGAGGGAGTCTAGAACGACAACAAGCGCACAACACCTATATTCCCACGCGGAAGGCGACGCGTCGTTCCGACCTCCGAGAAAATGGGGCCTTTCATTTCAAATCCGTTAGGATTATCATTATTACGGGCCCAGGTGACCACGACACGTGGCTTCTTAACACCGCCAGATCTCCACCCACCCGAGCCACGCTGGTCCAAAACCATAACGGCTACTCTTCCGAGCCTACCAAGGCTCGGGAGTAGGAGGGGGACAAGTGGAGAGGGGGATTTCTGTAGCCCATCTAAGAGCGGCCGAAGCAGGTCCAGCAAGACCAAACGAGGCCCAGCTCATCTAAGTGACAGCCCCGCAGGGCCCACTTAGCATAAAAACCCAATAAGATCACTCGGGATCAAGCCCTTTCTCGGCGGCCATTAGGCTCGGAAGGCCCGAGCGTCGGTCCGGTCGGAGGAAGACCCAAGCCCGACCTATCCCCTCGCCGGGATAAAGGCTAGCGCCCCGCGCCCACTCCGACCGAGCCTCACCCGAGCTATGCCGATCGCCCGGATAAGGGTTGGCACTCTTCATGCTTGGGTCGACCGACGAATGCTTATCCATACTGCCGTTGAGAGACCTTTATGAGTAGGAGTTCACAAAGATAAGGGACCCACGAGTCCTCAAGGTTATAAAGAGCCCACGATGAGGACGTAAAGAGCCCACGTCGAGGACGTAACCCCCGCCTGGAACTCCTCAGCTTTCAGGACTCATGAGGCTAGCGCACTATTTAAACCGGGGACTCCCTCCAGCAAACGGTAAGGCCTACACGCGCCTAAAACTCCCTGAGCAGGAACCACTTCACCACCTTGGTGGAGAGGGATCTCGCGCATCTCTTTCCTCCTCCCTTCATAGCTTCCACCACTGCTCTACTGACTTAGGCGTCGGAGGGTTTTCCCCAGGGATCCCCCCCTGGGCCCCCTGATCCGTTTCCCTTCCATGCAGTTCACTGATCGGTGATCATCCCCCAGCTCAGGACTAGTGCGAGATCGCCCCTCTTCATAGGTAATTATCAACAATGCTGTGCTGGACACCAGCCCCATCAATCCTTCCATCATTGCTTTGCCATCTCCCCTCACCGTCAGCCACCGGCAACTCAATCGCCTTTCTTTTGCCCAGCCTACCCTGTTCATGTTGTTTTGAGATAAACTCATCTGTTAAATGCGTTTATTGTCTCCCTAGATTATGTTCCATGCCTTCCACCTCTCACATAAGTCCCAAGATTTAAAATCCCTCCCCACTTGAAAAAAGAAAGCACATTGGCAGCCGCCTTGTCTATCTCCAGACGAGACTCAACTAATTTTGATTCCCAGAGTTGCATTCTGCCTATGAGTTTAGTGCTCATGATTTCCATATTCTAGTGCTTGCCACACCATGTCTTAAGGTACCATGTCCTCGTAGCTGATTGCTAAACCAGAAGAAAGAAATACAGCCTGGATTAGGTAGGTTGTGAATGATTAACTGGCAAGTACTATAGATTTTATCCGTGAAATCAACTATGATTACTTGTGCACTGGCTTTTGTTTCTTGGTTACATTTTCTCTGAATTGCCACATGATATACATGCATAATATCATTTTAGGCCATCCTATGGCAAATAGCCTCTTAAGTAAACATTGGGAAGCAAAATGTTTCAGTGAATGGAACATAGAAAGAAAGCATATGCATATGTTGCAGATGAGTTGGAAAGGGAGACAAAGAAAGATGTTTCACCTCTACTCAATGCAGAAGAATGGCCTATGTGAACCTTATTCATGGTGACCATTAAGGAAACACTTAAAGGTTAGGCTTTGGACTTGTATCAGAAATGGTAAGTAAACACAAATATGAAAGGTGTGGATGATATAGCTTGGAAAATCAGGTTGTGTTGCAGATTTTGACTCGAACAGAGAAAACAAAGAAAGTAGTTAATATATTAATATTTATATTATCAACATGGTATTGGATTTATAAAGGAAATTCATATGTCGTCATCATCGTCATTATAAGTATCCCATCCATCTGTGGTCCCTGGATCTAATGAAATATTCAGTGATTTGGACTAGTTCTAACATCAACTTTCTAGCAGATGGTGCCAAACACTTGGGCAAGTATCCTTGGACAGGAGAGGATTTGTAAGAAAAGTCCTGTGAGGCTAGCTGGTAGGGAGAAAACTAATCTGTTGGTTACATTTCCAGAAGACTACAAGCAGAAGATACCATGATGTTAAGGCAGCCCAGCATGAGTCAGCTTCCTTCAAGTTTAGTGACCTATTGAGCATGTCATTGCCTTTGGCATGACATGTACATCAACATGCTTGAGAAGAATGAAGACGTGTTTCCTTGCACACAAGCATGTGCAACAGAATCTCCATGTTTACATGTATTTGTACTGATGTTTAGTTAATCTCACTGTGCAGTTAGTACTGTTGGGGGATTCTGGAGTGGGAAAAAGCTGCATTGTTCTTCGATTTGTTCGTGGTCAGTTTGATGCATCTTCCAAGGTATTCGTACTGCCTATGACTTGGCATTTCCCTTCATGAGATAAGACAATAGTTTATATTGGATGATGATGTATTTCAGGTGACTGTTGGTGCATCATTCTTATCACAAACAATAGCCTTGCAAGATTCTACAACAGTTAAATTTGAAATATGGGATACTGCTGGACAAGAGAGGTAATTTCTGCAGTTGAAATGATAGTGTCCTATTGCATGTGCAACTTTTTGAGAACTAGAAATTCTATTTTATGAAATAATGGAAAGAATGTTGGTACTCTGACTCCCTTGAGGCATTCCCTTAATATCCCCCTTGATCATCACCATTACGCAAACATTCTAAGACCATTAAGAGGTGGAGACTGTTGTTATAAATACAGATAGGTAGCTATGGGGATCGAGGAGTGTTTTAAGGGAGTACAAGCAGCATTTCTCTAATAAAAAGTATCATCTACACCCACAAGGAAAAAAAGAACAATTCTATTTGAGATCCCGGGAAAGGTATAAGTTTATATCTGTGGTAAAAGGTGGAAATGATGAAATATGCATGTTGAACCCTATAATTTTTTGATTTAATTCAGGAAAACAAAAATTAAATTAGTATCATGACGGCATGGAATGGTATCAAATTATTGCTGTTACATCATACATACACCCCGGTTCTCTGTCGGATGGGAGAAAGATACATGGTCTGAGGTCTCAGTGTATTATATGCGTTGAAATTATGTCAAACACATAGCAGGCGGCACAATGCCACATGCCCGTGAAAGAAGCTGACAAACGAAATCTTTTCCGGCCTCTGAGGGCCGTCCTTGGTGTGGCGGTGTATAATCCCTGCGGTGCAAGAAGCCTGGACAGCAGGATGGCGTCGAGTGGAAGACAACAAGCACACAAGAATCTCCATGCGTCGGTGTGATGTCGAACTCCGGAGCAAGAAGCAATAACAAAGGAGTCCCCCCCCCCCCCCCCCCCCCCCCCCGGTTCCACCCTGGGTGTAACTGGTGGGACTGGGGGGGCGGCCCACCCCTGGGTCTGACTGAGGTGACACACGGGTCCCGTCTCTCTCTCTCACCATTTAAAACAAAAAAAAAGAAAATAAGAAAACAAAAAAGGAGGGAAGGAGGTGAGCTTACCTCCCTTAGGTGGACCGGGGGGAGGTGGGGGTCGATTGCGTTTCCTTAACCGGGTGAACCTACCCCAATGGGTAATTAATACCCAACCATGGAATGGATGTGGGGTCCCCTCGGTTAAGATTCCTATATAAGGAGAAGGGGGCTCATTCTCAAAGAAAGAGAGGAGACACGAGTGGAGAACACACCCACGTGGAGAACTCTCCAAGAGAACTCAAGAGAGTCCAAGCTTGAAGACTTGGGATAAGATCCCCCAAGAAGTGCTTGTTTGCGCAAAGAAGAAGGGTTGAGGCCTTGTTTGTTTGAGTAAAAAACCCTCTTTAAGGGTATGTTTTTATTGTATTTATGCCCTTATGTTGGGGAAATATATTTGTAAGCTTATGAAAATTCTGTGAAAATACATAAAATTTGTGCAATGATCAAAGTTCATGAAAAATTCATGTTCATGTGAAAATTTGTACAAAAGTCCTTGTAAGTTGCAAAATAGTCTGAAAATTGTAAAAATACCCTGCATTTGTATAAAATTGCGTAAATGTCTGAAAATTATAGAAAAGTGTGGAGAAGTTGAGGAAATTCTGGGTATTGTGCGAAGGGTCTTGAAAGATATGAAAATTTCATAAATACCTCGAGTTTCTAGGAATTTACAGAAATGTCCTCAAAGTTGCAAAAATATCCCAAGTGTCCAGAAATTTTATAAATGGCCTCGCCTTTGCGAGATAGGGGTACTAAGTTTTGTTAACATGCCCTCAACATGGGAGGACCAACTAATTGGATAATCAACGGTCAGATTTTGATCTGGATCAAATGCAATGGTCGGATCTTGATCATAAGTTAGTCCAATGGTCAAATTTCTCTCAAGAGTTAATCTGACGGTTGGATCTTTACTTAAAACAAATTCTATGGTTAGATCTTGATTGAGATTAAATCCAACGGTCCAATCAGAACCGGTTCTAAATCTAACGGTTTATTTAGATGAAACTCTCCATATCACAATGGATATTGTAGAGGTCTAAGGGTATCTTTGGCAGTTAATCAAAGGTGTTCGGACTTTACACCAATGTAAATTAACACCGATTACGGTTGATGGAGAAAAGTCCAGTACACGAACCCTAAATCATTTGATAAAATAAATTCTCGAGATTAATAATGTGCATTTTATTGAATTAATGTAAATATATGCATGTCTATCCAACAAATGGAACTGAATATTTTATGTTTATTAATTCTGCGTGTTAAACAATGCACTTCATCATTTTGAAAATAACAACTAGAAAAAGTCCCTTTTTAAGTTGAATTAATGTTTCTGCTGTTTCAATTCCAATTATGTATGGGTTCCATTCAATCTGTAACCTATAATTGGTATCTTCTGGGCATGTATCTAGTGGTTTATTTATTGTTGTGATGCTTTCTTGGAGTAATTTCTTTGTATTTTTGTTTGTGTCCAATTAGGTATGCTGCATTAGCACCACTTTACTATCGAGGAGCAGCAGTTGCAGTTGTGGTGTATGACATAACAAACCCAGAGTCATTCGACAAAGCACAATACTGGGTGAAGGTACTTTCTTCTCTGTTTATCCATTACATGATAAAACAACCAATGTTCCATTTCTTGACATAGTTCATTTCTGAGGCTTACTTGGTGAAGTAATTTTTTGTGGATGATTTACCGCAGTTTTATGGTGGATTGTTTGGATAGTGGATTATTCTAGTCTATAGGTTTACAGATGAAACTGTGACACACCAATATTCCTTTTCTTGGTTATAGAGGGTTCGGGCCAAAATGTATGCGGTAAGTCCCAATAGATGACTGACATTGAGCAATTCTTTCCATTTAACATTCTTCTCACTCTTGGTCACTCTGGGGGGAGCGGAACAACCAGATTTTCAGGAGGGAGGCTAGAGCTAAGGAGACTGTGGTATTTTTTATTTGTGATAGAGTGAGGGAATGGGCTGTTATTCTCTATAATGTAAATTCCCTTTACTCTTTTTGTCTTGTTGGGGGGCCTAGAGTGCTATACACTCTCTTAGTGTGGCCTTTTTATGCAAGGTTTTTTGGAATTTGATTGATTATACTTGCACATCCCCTTTTTTATTTAATACATCAGTGGCACTACCCACTTTCAAAAAAATAATTTTCTCACTCAGCTAAGCATCTTTGGGGGGATTCCCACACATGGCATGTCGACGATGATATATACAATATATATTTTTTCTATGACAACTAAAAACAGTCGGTGGATTAGTTGGAGACAGTATTGTGGTGGTATCATGGAAGATAAAATGCTAGATGCCTCCAGATAAGGTGGCTGGAATGCCGACCACCTGTTGGGAATGATGGAAACTATACTTCTCTGCTCAAACTGGAGAGAAACTGTTCTAACATGCTCGTGTCAACTATCCGTTGATTTATACAAGAGGAATACTAGAAAATTCATAAGGACAGACAAGTGCCATTGTATATATATGTTGGAAGACCTGTTTGTTTCTAGAAGATGTGGCTTTGATGGCACCTGGTTGCATGCTACAGTCACTGTAAAAAATCAGAAAATTGAGAAACTTTGTGTTGTGAGACTTTTGTGTTTCTTGAACATCACTTACATCTATACTCTGTCTAAGCAACATGCTAGAGTCATTGTCTTTAAGTATGCCAAAGAGAAACTGCTATCCTACTTGATTCTATAGTTTTTTTTAAGGGGATGGTACCACTGTTGTATTAAAAGTAAAAGGGGGATATACAAGTGTAGCCATTGTGTTCCCAAAAAATCCCTGTACAGCAAAAACCCTCCACACCAAGATGGTGGGACTCACGACCCCCTAGCAAAGCAAAAATAGAGGAATTGTGTGGGTTCACATTACAAAGGAGCTCCGACCACTCCCTCACTTACTGACAAATAAAGGAGACCAGTCTTTCCATTGCCCTAGCTTCTCATGTGAAAATTATGTTGTTCCTGTCACCCAATAATGCCCATAGAGTACCATCTAGCATAATCCGCCAGGTAAGTCTATCTCCTTTTAGGGTCCATCTTTTTCCCCAATGCCCGAACAGCTGCTGCACACTTCTTTGCAAACCGATGGCACCATGTGTCCTGCTAGCAATCTTACCCCAAAGATCTTGTGAATAAGAGCACCCTACAAAAATGTGGTCCAAGGTCTCATCCTCTTGTCCACAAAGGCAACATATGGTGGGAAGATCTATAGGAAAAGAGCAAACCTATCACATGTCAGTAACCTCCCATGGGAAATCCTTCAGATTAGAAGATTCACCTTCAGAGGGCTCTTGGAAGTCCAGATTTGAGAGGCGAGACGATGACACACCCTTCTGTTGGAGATGAGGGTGTAGGCTGACCAAACTGAGAAAGAGCCCTCCTTCTCCCACCTCCACCACTATTGATCCTCTCTGTCTTGCTGTGGTGCAAATCAGCAAGGAAGTAAAGAAGGTCCTGTACCTGGTCCATTTCCTCTTGCTTGAGGTTCCTTCTGAATGATGGTGTCCAGGTCCCTCTTGACAAGTGACAATCAAATGTTTTAGCAATTGAAGCCAATGGTGCTGCTGAAACTACAAAGAGCCTCGAAAAAGATGCCTCCAGAGTGAACTCTGCACACCATCTGTTCTTTCAAAAGAGGCATTTTTGACCACTTCGCAGTTGGACCCGAACACTAGCAATAATGATGTCCCTACAAGACAAAATACCCAGCCAGATGGATGAGATATTATGCTGCGAGGCTGTAAATATATCCTAGGTCCTCACTCTACTATAATACCTCTGTTTGATGACCTGTAGATAGATAGGAAGTAGATGGGTAGGGTATAGAGCACAGACTTGCATAGTACCAATCTTCCCCCATAGGAGAGAAGTCTCGCCTTCTATCTTGCTAGTCTGGACTCATACCTCTGCACCATTGGCTGCCAATCGCTACAATGCATGACCCCTGGATAGCGGGAGGCCCAAGTAAGAAAGTGAAAAACCTCCAATTTGGCAACCCAAAATGAATGATGCCCTATCAAGAGCCCTATCCTCCATGTTCACACTCACCAGAAGACTCTGGTCAAAGTTGACCTTGAGACCACTGACTTCCTCTAGCAACTCAAGTATCAACCTAACCACAAACATCTGAGACTCATCCTCTGCTAAAACAAAATGGTGTCATCCGCATACTACAAATGGGTAATGATAGGCCCCGGCTTAGAAGCCTTTGGTCAACTCTATAGCTTCTGCTCTTAAACCATATCCTACTCAATATGTGAGCTACCAACACAAACATAAGAGGGGACATTTGCCACTATGGAAGGACGCGGTCTGCTTTCCATTAACCAAGACTGCGAATGTTGAAGAAGAAATGCATGCACAAATGTAGCCAATCCATCTGCCATCAAATCCCATTTTCTCTAGCACATCAAATAAACATGTCCAGTTGATCCTATCATACGCTTTTTCAAAGTCCAACTTCAACACCATTCCTTTCCTTCTCCAAGCCTTCATGGCAAAAAGACATTCACGAGCCACCAAGAAATTTTCTTGAATTTGTCTGTCCCTGATGAATGCCCCCTAGAAGCCACTGACCATCTTGCCAATCACTCTATCAAATCTTCCTACCAGCAGCTTGGTAATGATATCGTATATGCCATTGAGAAGGCTAATGGGCCTAAAGTCCTTGAAATATCGTGCACCTTGTTTTTTTGGGGATGAGGACTAGGAGGTATGGTTTATACCCCCTAGGTGGGCCCTCTCCTCTTGAAACTCCCTCACAACATACTAAAGGTCTCCCTTAATAATCTCACAACACTTACGGAAGAAGGCAAGTGGGAATCCATTTGGACCTGGGATCCTGTCACCTACAAGAGAGAAAATTGTTTGGCGGACCTCCTCCTCTGAGAAGCTTTAGGAGAGAGCCTCCTTGTCATCGAGTGAAAGACATGGAAGGAGGTCTGTGGCAATCATAGGTCTGTTGATATCCTCCTCTGTGAAAAGTCTAGAGTAGAAATCCCTTGCCTTCTCTATGATCTCCTCCTCCCTAGAGAAGAGCTGATCTCCCACTTTGATACAAGTGATAGAGTTGACTCTTCTCCACTTGGAGGCAAAGCGCTAGAAGTACAAAGTATTTCTGTCCCCTTTCTTTATTCATCTCTCTCGACCTCTATTTCTAGTAGATCTTTTCCTTTGTAAGGATTTCTTGATAGTCAGCCTTGAGTGTGTCCCAGAGCCTTCTGTCTGAGTCATCCAGTAGCCCTGCCTCCTCCAAACAATCTAGTCCCTCAAGTTGCTGCAATATTATGTCATTTGCAGCTCTACTAGGTAGGGTTTTTTTTGCACCCCAAACATTGAGAGCTTGAGCCACCTGTGTTAATTTGCCCATCAGCCTAGCCATAGCGGATCTTTAATGCCTGTGCCCATTGCATGTATGTTTGATAGTCTCCACAAAATCTGCTTCTCTAATCAGAGCCTCTCAAGCTTGAAGCTCCTCCTCACCCCTTGTGTTTGGCTAGTCTTCAACAGGAGTGGTTTGTGGTCCGACACTGATTTGGCTAGGGAAGGTACCTACACATGAGGATAATGATCCTCTCAATCAGTTGATACCAGAAACTTGTCTAGCCTAGAGCAAGTGGGTTCTGCCCTTAGGTTAGACCAAGTGAAGTGGGCATTTGCCATTCCAATGTCCACCAGTGCCGCTTCCTCTATGAAGTCGGTGAAGTCCTCCATGTCCCCTGAGTGAGAGCAAGTTCCTATCCTCTCCCATGGTGCAGCAACAAAGTTAAGTCATCCCCTACACACCAAGGCCGGCTTGAGTGAAGTGAGGCCATGCTAGTTCTTCCCATAGAAGCCTCTTCTCCACCCTACTTTGGGGCCTTTAACCCCTTGAAGTCTTATGAGAAACCATCTCTTACATTCTAGAAATGAAAGGGAAATGGCCCCTTGGCTGACCTATCTGTTTTGCTCCACCTCTTCTACCTCAAACCGGTTCCATAAAATCATAATACCCCCTAACCTCTCCTCAGCCGACGAAGCTACACCTTTCACTAGTTTGCCTCCCCCAATCTCCCTCATAATAGATTCCTCCTCCCCTTCACATTTTGTTTCTTGCAAACATAAGATATCAATTCTGCATCTCCTCACTAGCTCCTTCACGGCCCTCCTCTTCTGCCCCCCACAAATGCCCTTCACATTCCACTAGACAACCCTCATCAGGGCAATGGGGCGTCGCTCTCCTCCTCTCCTCCATCTTTTCCCCTTTCTCTCCTCTTTTGGGTTTCCCCCCTTGGCCCCCCTCGCCATACTAAGGGTCCACCTCTTTTGGATTTTGGTGAAAACCCCTTTCACATCCTTATCCAGCTCTACAAAAGAGATCCCCACTTTAGCTACAAGATTCTTCACCTGTGCCGCCGTCAACCTCTCCACCACCACCACTAACTCTATCTCCTTCCTTCCCAAAGTCCCCTTACATGACTGGTGCTCCCCCTCTGACAGTCCTCCTTCCCTCACCCTCTCCCCACCCGATGTCTCAGGATTACCTCCTTGCCTGTAGAGGATATCTCCTCTCCATCAGACTGGAGATCCTCACCCCCTGCATCGCCTCTGGGGAGGAACAAGGCCACCTGGTCAGCTAGTTCTTTGTCTATGAGCACCACCTGTCAAGTATCAGCCTAACCTGATCCCTCTTCATGGGGACCCGGGGACTGGGTACCCACCATCATCTCCTGTACAGGGGAGCCAGCCGCTTCTACCGGTGTTGTGTGTATCTGCTGACCCTGGGTTCAGCCTGTGTAGCCCTCCTGCTGCTGCCTTGGTCGCTGGATGGGGTTGGAGAGCCTTATGCCGGCTCCAGCAAGCCTCGGCCTTATTCTGATCTTTGGAGCCGCCTGCTCCTGAACACTCGAGCCGATGGGGTGCCACACCTCCGGTGGCACAGTTACCAGAGGCAGAGGGTCAAGATTCAGTGGCCAGCCTGACAGAGGGCGCCGGCCACTGTCCGCTGCCTCCGCCGGCCTTTCGTTTGTCACGTGCCTCTGCAGCAGGCTAGACGGAGCAACACACCCCATCACTTCTCCAATGACTTGCTTCAATCGTCTGCTAGTCTGGCCCTACACCCACCGTTGACTAGAGGTCATTGGTAAGTCCTCTGCCGGAGTTACGCCTTCGCCTATCCGGGGTACTTCATTTCAACAAAGTGTGGCTCTGCAAACTTCCAAAAAATGTCAGTCAAACATTTGGTCCAAGTATAATTTGATTGGTTTAATATTCTTCTTCTAACTTTCACCAATACATCAACATCCTGATCCTAACCAAAGAAACTTCCTCTTTCTTCACATTTGTTGAAATATTACTACACCTTGCATACAACCTTATGAAGTGATTTGCATACAACCTTATGAAGTGATTTGTAGGTGTTTACACGCATAATTTTCGGATATCCACTTCGTTGGATGAATATGTGGATATTTTGACATATTTGTTAATTCCGTGCTTTTGGGTTTATCAAACGATTTAGGGTTCGTGTATTTGACTTTTCCCCACCGACCGAAATCGGTGTTAATTTACATCGGACAAGTCCGAACACCTTTGATTTACTGTCGAAGAACGTCTTTTGTTTCTATACGTTGCGACACAGATGATCTTGATGATTTCCCATTAGGGGTACATACTCTTGCGAAGAAACCTGAAGACTTTATTTCCTTGAACACATAATTTGCATTACAAGCGGTCCTTCAAGACCTTTACATGTGGTCCTGACTATGTAATCGGGTCTTGGAGATTACATCCAGTTGCAACTAGAGCCTTTGAATTTTCTTCAGTCTGCATTTAGATATTTGAATTTAACTTCGTCATGATCAGGTCATTTTCTTTTGTCCCCTGATCGGACGGTTGAACTTGAATTCTATCACGAGGACCGTTGGATCGCCAAGATGATCGTTGTCGATCCCTCGGAGTTGCTTCATGGTCATAATCACTCTTTTAATTGTGATTGGACTCTTAAGTTGGCTTGGTGTCCATAAAGGACATTTTCTCCTGAGACGGGATATACTTATAATTTTCCTCCATCAGGCCCAAACATTGGGATATTCTTGTAATTTCTTACTTTCTTGGAGATAGTACCGTCACTTCTCGACTTCTTGGGCATTCTTGTCATTCTGACTTTTCAGAGATCGCCCCGTCGTTTGACTTCCTAGGCGCTCCTGACTTCCTTTATTGACTTCTCGGAAATAGCCCTGTCATTTGACTTCGTGGGCATTCCTCGTCTTCATTTCTTGACTTCTCGAAAATAACCCTGTCATTTGACTTCTTGGGTATTTCTCGTCTTCATTTCATGACTTCTCGGAAATATCCCTGTCATTCGACTTGTTGGACATTCCTCGCCTTCTTTTCATGACTTCTCGGAAATAGTCCCACCATTTGACTTCTTGGGTATTCCGAGTATAAATTTCTTGACATTTCAAGGTTTATTTGCAATTTCATCAATTTCCGAGTTTCCGGACATGATAGCCCTTGGCCATAAAAAAGATACATGGATTTGGATGGTTAGCTATAAGCCGGACTCAGGAGAGCGCACACCGCTTCAGGGAAGGGGCGTGGTCTCGCTCCACCAAGTCGTGCAAACGACGTCAATCTGAACAAGAGTATTCTTTAGTGATTTTGAGACAAACCGTGAACTTGTGCAGTTTCTAGATTAAGCAATGACTTTCATGCAACTTTCCAACAAATATGGTATTTTCGCAATTTTCTGAGACTTCAGAGTCTTTTGTACATGTTTTCGCCATTGAAGGTATTTTTGTGATTTTGCCACCATCGGGATATTTTCATAATTTTCCCGCCATCAGGGATATTTCTGTAATTTTCTGTCCACTGAGGGTATTTCTGTAATTTTCTGACCACCGGGGATATTTCTGCAATATTCTGCCCCTCCAGGGTATTCCTGCAATTTTCTGTCCATCGGGGATGTTTCTGTAATTTTTTGACCACTGGTGGTATTTCTATAATTTTCCTGCCATCGGGAGTATTTTTGCAATTTTCCTACTACCGGGGATATTTTTCCAATTTTTCCGCTACCGGGGGTATTTATGCAATTTTTCTACCCACAGGGGTATTTCTACAATTTTTCACCATTGAAGGATATTTTTGCAATTTTTGCCCTTCAAGGGATTTTTCTGCAATTTCTATCCTTCAAGGGATTTTTCTGCAATTTCTGAGGTTTCTTCATGACCTTATGCTATTTATGAAGCTCATTTGATTTCTCCATCATTTTAGCAATCTTGCTTCACCACAAGGGTAATATCTCTGGTGATAGGGACATGTAAGCAATATATCCCCTTGTGATTTTTTTTAACAACAAAGCACAAGCTTTTCTTCCTTTTTGTTCTTTTTGACTTGGGCCTCTTAGAAGCTCACCAAGTCTTTCTCATGCGGGAGTTCTCTCAAGTCTCAAGTCTCTTCCCTCTTGCCTCCTCTCCTCTCCTTGGAGCTCTAGGCTCCCTTTTATAGGAGGTGGAAGTGGACCGGAGGCTAGGTGCCTCCGGTGGAAGCACCCCCTCCGGTGGAAGTCAAAGGGACAAGGTACCTTTCCCCTCCCTCCTTCAGTTTTTTTTACTGTTTTCTTTTTTTTCTTTTCCTTGCGCGACGGCAAAAAATGTAGTGGGGAACCCCCCTCCGGTGGTACAGTGACCGGAGGGGGTTCCCCCTCTGGTGCAGTGACCGGAGGGGGTTCCCTTCCGGTTTGAAAATGGATGGAGAACCCCCCTCCAATGGTACAGTGACCGGAGGGGGTTCCCCCTCCGGTGCATGTACCGGAGGGGGTTCCCCTCCGGTTTGAAAATGGAGGGGGAACCCCCCTCCTGTGGTACAGTGACCGGAGGGGGTTCCCCCTCTGGTGCATGTATCGGAGGGGGTTCCCCCTCCGGTTTGAAAATGGAGGGGGGGCTCCCTCTTAACCCTTTCTTTTTACTTTTACCCTTTTTTTTAGTAACTTTCAGGGTTCAACAAATTCCCCCAATGGGATGTCCGTCGTAGCCGAAGGTGACGGAGGGCGGCCCGTGCATTTTGGCACTTCCGTTATTTTTCTCAGTGTTCATGACATGGCGGAGAATATTATTAGATTTGTTCTTTTCCCCTGAGTCCTGATGACATGATGGAGAATTCAATTGAAGGTGATGACAGTCCTGGAGTGGAACTCAAAGACATTATACATCGCCCTAGAGCTTCATTATTGCATGGTGTTATCACCAATTCTGGGCAGTGTTTGTTATTGCAGTCTAGGCCGACGCCAATTTTATCAGGCACTTTTTGCCGAGCCATCTGGCTTTTATTGCCTATTTGATTAAATCAAATAATCATGAACTCGGTGGCTCCTAGGAGAAAACTCAGGAGAGCGCACATCACTCCAGGGAAGTGACATGGACCCGCTCCACCAAGTTGACCCTAAGGCAGAGTTTCATCACAAAATGCTTCAGCAGATTTTTTTTTTTACTGAAATTCTTTTGCTCTTCATCCCCTCTTTTTCGTTGTATTTGTTGCATGGATTTCCCTGGTACATCAGCGGATTTTTGAACACCAGAGTCTTCTGTTGCTCTCTTCCTTGGACTTGCCCCTCTGGTTTCACTTGGAGCTTGGTTTGGAGTTCTTTACCTGAGTTTTGACTTTCTGGATTTCCTCGATATTTGATTTGAGATTTTCTTACTGAAACTTACTTTTCTAGCTTTGCTCGGTATTTGAATCGTGCATTGCTTGATGCTTCACCCGATATATTTGTCGACCTGCTCCTTTGGGTCGGTCGGGAATTGAAGTCGAAGCATTGGCCACTTTAGCTCGTAGAGGACAAGATCTTCCTTTTACAGAATTTCTGCGGGGAGGCTTTGGCTTATTAACTCTTCAGCTGCCTGTCTAAGTCTTCTCTTTTCATGCAACTTTCTTGGGTATCTCTCCCTTTTGAATAAGGGTTTCAATGCAGTCTTTGATTTCCTTGGCATTCCTTAGTAGGGCGGGACACTCTAGGATGATAGCCACATTAAAGAAGATGCTTGCTTCCTCTGTCTTCTTTTTAAATCCTTTTTCTCGTTCTTATCCTACCTTCTAGCTTACGCCAGTTCAATCGGAGAAAGAGTTTCTACCTTTGCCGGTGGCTTGGATGTGCCTCCAGAATTGGAGTTGTTCAATTTAGATTTTCTTTTAGGGGGTTTAGAGTGACCATACTTCTTTGCATGGATGGCAGTATCGGCCGAAACCGATACGTTTCGGCCGAAACGTATCGGTTTCGGTCGATACCGAAACAGAAACGGGCCTTGTCACTGTAGCAGTCCGAAACCGGACCGAAACCGAAACCGGACCGAAACCGACCGAAACCGGACCGAAACCGACCGAAACCGGACCGAAACCGTCTGGTTTCGGCCGAAACTAGACCTGCTCAATACATTTTTTGCCTTTTCTGACTGTTTTGAACCGGTTTCGGCCGAAACCGAAACCGAAACCGAAACCGATACGTATCGGTTTCGGTACCGGCCGAAACCGATACCGAAACCGATACTACCATCCTTGCTTCTTTGGGACCACCTTGACTCGGTGTTGTACCCAGACAATTTCCCCAGCAAAATACCCAGAAATAAGAGTTCGGGAATTTTCTCGAACACCTTTAAGGCATGGGCTACCCGGTCCCTCTGACAACCCAGTGGGTCCGACCAACGGCCCCGACTTGCTAGCCGAGGCATACGGCGGCATTAGCAATCAATCGGGACCACTCCTGACCCCTAAGTCGCGGACTTTGCCCGCATTCTACACGACCACCCCGGCCAACCCGGGGGCGCCTCGACTACAAGCCACGCCACGTGGCACCCAGTGAAAAGGTCAGGGGTCTACCCCGGGATGCCTTCTTTCAACCCTCCAAGGTCAAAGGGAGACCCAAATAGGTCAACCACATGCTTGAGAGGCACGCAGCACGTGTGTACGGCTCACACATGTGTGTCCGGCATTCTGTCGAACACCTTGTGGGCGCACATGTTTCAACCCTTCTACGCCAACCCACGGATCATCCCGTGGTTCCAGTGCACTGATTGGGTTCTACAACGACCCCCCGGCAAGCCGGGGCCACCCCCGACCCTCAGACACGTGGCAATGAGTCACTTAATTTTAGCTCTCGGACCAACCCGAGGCTACCCTGCCAACCCGCCGTACAACGCGGCACACGGCACGAGGCCGGGCCCGTATGCCCGCAAGTCAATGTGAAAGAAATTGGAGCACGTTCAGCCTTATACACTCAAAGGTTCGCAATCGGCTAAAGGCTGAACGGTTAGAGAAATTAGTTTACTGTCACTACAATATGAGGTTGAGAATAAAAAATATGAGGTTGAGACAACAGCTGCGGGACAAACGCATCGCTGAGGATGCCACTGTAGAAATTGATGTGGATCCCTTGTTTGATGATGATAATCCCTTGCAGTCTTGGGTGGAGACACGAGAGCAGGTTGATAAGCCCGTATTCGATATTGATGATACAACATGGGCAGAGGGCATACTAGATGGAGATGAGCTAAGAGATCCCGAATTTAGAAGAAAATCAAAGAGGGCCAGAGATACTCATGCGCACCAGTCTAGGGTTGTTGATGACACTGAGGAGCAGTTCGAGTTTGAGCCAGCTAGACACTCTGAATCAGATAGTAGGCCAGTCACTCCTAGAATGGTCAAGCCACCGGTCTCCTTAAGAAGAAGTACATCAGTGCATGGACAAACTGAGAGGACAAATACTGTTGCTCGAGAGGACCCGGCAATTGAGCAGTTGAAGCAGATTTATGTGAGGCACACGCCAAGGGATAAAGGACTCATGTCAAAGATCATTGAAAAATTGGCACCAAAAGAGAAAAAAGCATCCCCAAAGGCTAAAAAGCGACTGATTTCTTGTGGTGATGATGATGATGGTGATCATCCCGGAGGTGCTGCAAGTGGTACAGATGGTACAGGTGATGCAGGTGCTGCAGGTGGTATTACTGGATACAGTCAAGGTTAGCGAGGATATGATTCATCAGGTTACGGAGGTGGCCAACAGGAAGCAACTATTTATGGGTCGTGGGGTTATGAACCAACATTCCAGTTCCATCCATATCCGACCAGTTCCTCTTCTCTTCCTCAAGATTCTTATGCTGATACTGGATTCCAATCAAGCCAACCAAACACTCCAAGAGGGATCCAAAGAGGGATGCAGGACTTGGCTATCTCATTGTTTGGTTATAGTGAATATAGACCATACATGCAATCTTCTTATGGGTATGAACATGAAAAGCCAGACGATGAGGGAGAAGGTTCTTCTAGTTATTATCCATATTAGTGCATCATCATTTAGGTAAGGATCACGTTTATTGTACAGTTTGAACCCATTAGTCTTCTTGTGTAATGCACTTAATCCTATTTCATGTTTATTCCCCTGTGCTTGAACCTAATTCATGTTTAATATGTACTCAAGAATATTAGTTTAACATGTTCAATGTTTGAACTACAATGCCTACTTCATGTTTATTGCACTTAATGCATGTCTAATGAATTTTATGTGATTATTCATATTTTTCTGAATTATTTCTGATTTTTTAGACTTATTTCTAATTTTTTTTGAAGCTTTTCATTGAGTTTCGGCCGGTTTCGGCCGAAACCGAAACTGAAACCGAGTGGTTTTAGTTTTGGACTCGGCCGAAACCGAGTCCGAAACCGACATCCATGCCACAGAGCCCTGGGTGGACCTCATGCATGACCATCTTGGCTTCCTTCGGCGAGAGGCGACGTAAGAGGACATGCTTGTCCTTTTCATGCACCAGCCTATATAATTGATTTCCTATCAACTGATATGATGTTGCCCTTTGCAATGGATGAACCCTTTGAGCCCGATCTGAAGGGAGACAACCATTCTTTATTTTAATAATCGGCTCACGCTAATCTTATTCCTCTTTCTCAGTAGGACCGTCTTCTTCAATTGTGTTGACCTCAAAGGTGATAGGGTCGGCTTCTTCATCATTTAAAAATTTGAGAATTTGGGGTGGTCTTTTGTGTAATATCCCGGACCTTTCGGATCCTTTTCGTGGGTCTCGGATCTGGTTTTTCGGAGTGTCCGGCTCCGTTGTGTCCGAAATTTCGTTTCGGACATCTTTCGTGTTCGGATCGGCGCGATCCGGAGTTGTTTCGGAGGCCCGGAAGCGTTCCGCGGCTTTTCCACGCGTGATTTCTGATTTCCGGTGTGTGTTTCGGCAATTCCTTCGGAACCTCGCTGCGGGTGAACCGGGTCGTTCACCTGGGCACGAGTGGTACCGTTGCGATCGGTGCGTTCCTAGGATTCCGGAAATGTAATTTTCTGATTTTCGGTATTTTCGGTATTTTCCGGATTTTTCGGATTTTCTATAAATACCCCCCCTATTTTCTCTCTCTTCCCCACCTTCTCTTTCCTCTTCTTCTTCCTCCTCCGTTTCTCCCCACCGCGGCCCCCCTTTCTCCCTCTCTTCCTCCCGTTCGAGCGCGGCGAGCTCCCTTCCGGCTGCTGACGGCGCGAGGGCGTGGGTGACGGCGAGGTGATCTCGTGGGCGTGCGGTGAGCGTGGGAAGCGTGAAGAGGCGAGGTTTTCTAAAGCGTTCTTCGCGATTCACGGACGATCCGGCGGAGCATTCGCTCCATTGAGGTAGGGTGACGTTCCCTAGCTCCTTGCCGTTCTTTTCCGTGGTTTATAGGCTGTGGGGAGGCCGAGAGGGGGCTTGATTGAGCATGTTTGGGGAGAGCTCGCCCGATCTATGGATTTGATGCATGATTTCGCGTTTTGATGGCCTAGAATCATGCTAGGGGTCCCCAGGGGTCTTCCCCTTTTATTTCCCCCTCTCCGGTGGAGGCATGGGGGCGTGGTTGAAATTTTTGGGCTTTCCCGCCGTTTTCGCCGTCGGGTGCGTGTGACGGTCCTTCCAGGGACCGTTACATGATGTGAGGCGCCTCGAGGGGGCCGTCACATGCCCTTTTGTTAGCCTTTGGGGGTCAGGGACTGTGACGGTCCCACGATAGACCGCCACTTCTAAGTGACGCGCCCGGGCTGGGCCGTCAGGGGCTTTCCGACCGTTGGTTTTTGACCGTTGGGGGTCTGCGTGTGTAACGCGCCAGGGCGAGCGCGTTACATCCGCGTGACGCGCTGGGGCGAGCGCGTTACTTCCTGGGTCATCCCAGGTGGGAGGGGCGCGTAACGCGCTGGGCCAGGCGCGTTACATTCGTGTAACGCGCTGGGGCAAGCATGTTACATCCTGCCCTCGCGCTGGGAGCGTGAGGCGCGTGTAACGCGCTGGGCCAGGCGCGTTACATTCGTGTAACGCGCTGGACCAGACGCGTTACTCCCTGCGTTCCTCAGGCCGTGTAACGGCCTGCGTTAGACCGCCAGGTGTGTGTAACGATCTCGCCTAGACCGTTACAGCCTTGTAACGGTCCCGGGGTGGACCGTCGGACGTTTGGTTGCCCCGAGAGGGCTGCAACCCTGTTTTTAGTCCGACTGTGGTCGCCGTGCGACGGGGCCGGTGCATGGGGTGGTCCCCGTGCGTCGTCGGATGCGGGCGTCGTTTTCCGTGACTTGAGAGTCTACTCCTTCAGTGACCCTCCACTAGTCGTAGCCTGCTTACACGCGTGTGGTCCCACCAGGGAGTGGTGGAGAGGTTACCCTGAGGACGGTTTTAGACTGGTTTCCGTCGGGCCCCTCGTCGTTAGCAACAGTCCGGCTACAGGGGGAAAACCGGTCAGAGGACCAGACCTAGGACGCATGGTTTGTGTGTGCACACGTGGTTGGGGGCGGTTGGACCCACGTCGACGGGCGTGACCCCAGCTAGTCACTTGTTTGTGGTTACTTGTGCGGTGTTCGTGCCTTGGGTAGGCGCTACCACGTCAGGCAGTTCACCTGCGGTGCGGTGTAAGTCGTCAGGGGACGCTATCGGCTGTGCTTCTAGTGGGAGGTACTCCTGTCGAGTACGGAGTGTCAGACTGTCAGCTCGTGTGTTTGGCCTTCGGGTTTGCCGGGTCGACCGTTGAGTTTCGGTTGTCTCACCGTAGCACGGTGCCGGTTTGCGTGCCGTAGGACTTTTGTTTGGTAGAGTACATGGCTTTCCTTTCCGAGGTATTCTCCTACCGCTAGCGTAGTGGTTTCCCGTTTTAAGAGGTAGGGTTCGAGTTGTAATGACCCGGATCCTTGCGGATCTTTGCTGGATCTTTTGCAGGTCTTGTGGGATCTTTGTTGGATCTTTCGGATCTGTTTCGGATTGGTTCCGTTGAGTTTCGGTTCGCTTTTGTGGCTTCCGAGTTGAGTTTGACGAGCCGTGTGGGTTTTTCTTACGTACTAGTTACGGAACCCTACGGTGAGTTTGTTTGTCAATTCTCGAACTCGTGGATGCTACAGCGACGATGTACTCTTCGAGCCGGTCGTTTTGGCTATTTTTGCGTATTTTTCTGAATTTGTGCATTTTCGGCGCATTTTCGGAATTTTCGGAAATTAGGAAAATTTCCTAATTTCTTTTCTTTTTATTTCCTTTTCCTCTCTCTCTCTCCTCACTCTCGCGATCTCACTCTCTCTCTCCCGTTCTCTCTCGTTCCTCCCCCTCTTTGGCCCCGGCTGCAGACGGAGCGATCGTGGGCGGGTTGGCGAGGCCGTGGAGCTGGCTGGGTGCGCGATGGGGCAAGGATCGGATCGATTCTGGCGCGATCCCGAACGGTGGATTCAAAGCCGGTGAAATCGGTTCGCGAGTGGATTTCGGCGTGGTTTAGTCCCTTCGGGGCGCGGTTTCTTCGGTGGAGGTAGGGTGACTGATCCTTACTTCGTCCTTTCCGTTTTCCCTGCCATTGCACGGCGTTCGGCTAGGAAACGGTCGAGTTTGGGCTTGTTTTGCCTAAACCGTGATTTTCGTGGTTTTTAGGGTCGGCCGGTAAACGGCGACCGTTTGCGGCGTAGTTAGCTTCTAACTAACCGCAGGGATGTTAGGATCCCGTCCACGTGAGTTTCGTGTGGTTTGGTGTTCATTCGAGGCCGGTAGAAGCCCGGGAACCTCGGTGACCCACTTTGGGTGGATTCGTTGGAATCGCCCAGATCGTGCGTTTTTGAGCTTGCATGTGGGAGTTTTTGTCCCCTGATGTTGTTATTCGTCGTTGTGGTTTGTTTCCCCTGCGTTTCGGCGTGAATGGGGCGTGGAATGGGCCCGTTTGGCTGTTCCTCTGTTTTCCCGCCGTGACCGATGTAGCGGTCGTTTCAGTGGCCGTTACTTGGCTCTGACGGCCCTACGATAGACCGCCATTTGATTAGGCGTTTTTGAGTTTTCAGACTTTTGGGAATGCGACGGCCCTAGGGTGGCGCGTCGTTTCCTTTAACGCGCCTAGGTTAGCGCGTTGCTTCGCTTGGTGTTTTGGTGTTGGGGTTGAGTCGGTTCTTCTAACGCGCTTGACCCAGCGCGTTAGATGGGTGTAACGCGCCCTGCCCTGGCCGTTACTTGCTGTTTGACCGACGTTTGACCTGTTGAGGCGGTGCCTCCAGCGGTCTTGCCCCCGTGCGTTGTTTGGGTGTAACGCGCCTGCCCCTGGCCGTTACATTCTGTTTTGATCGAGTGTGGGTGGCTGTGTCCGTTGGGAGTGACGGATTAGTCCCCATGCGTCGTTTGTGTGTAACGCGCCTGCCCCTGGCCGTTACATTCAGTTTGGCCGAGCTTGGGTGGCTGTGCCCGTTGGATATAACGGCTGTGCCCCCATGCGTCGTTGTGGTACAACGCGCCTGCTCCTGGCCGTCGTTTGTTGTTTTGTATTGGGTTGAGGGTGGCTGTGCACGTCGAGAATAACGCGCCTGCCCCTGTGCGTCGTTTGGCTATGACGTGTCTCCCCTGCCGCG
Source organism: Amorphophallus konjac (assembly GCA_022559845.1). Classification (NCBI taxonomy): domain Eukaryota; kingdom Viridiplantae; phylum Streptophyta; class Magnoliopsida; order Alismatales; family Araceae; genus Amorphophallus; species Amorphophallus konjac. Next base: position 39,827,772 of record CM040127.1, on the reverse strand, counting down.
TTGCTTGTTTGTAACGCGCTTGGCCTTGTGCGTTACTTGGCCTTGCTTCGTGTGTTTGTGCTTTAGAGTGGTTTAGGTGGTGTGAGCGACGGCCTGTCGTCCGACCGTCGTTTGGTGTGTAACGGCCTAGGTCTAGACCGTTATTTGCTAGTAGCGGTCTAGGGGTGGTGCGTTACATTCCTTGTGCTCCGATTTCCGTGATTTCGGTTTCGGCTTGTTTTGGCTGTCCTTGTGGTCTACCCGTTGTCCCGTGGATGTCTCCTGACGTCCTATGCGGGTTAAGACTATGTTGTAAGGTAGCCAAGAGTCTTCTTGCTTGAGGTAGGATCCTCTATCCTACTTTCTGTATGCTGTTGTTGTTTGGTTCAGGTCAACCCGGTCTGACCTAGTGGTTGACGTGGGACCTTGTGTGTGCGTGTCTTGGCGGTTCTGTCCTGTCCGAGACACTGCTTCTGGATGCTTCGAGGTGTTGCTCTACCTCGGTTTGCGTGTCCAGTCGTGCTGAGGGTTCTTGGCGTTTCCCTCAGGTCTCCGTGTGTCGTTTTCTGCGGAGCGTGGTTTCTTCTGGCTTAGGATTAGACCGATTGGCGGCTTGTTCCGCTGTTTGTGACGATCTTGCCTTTGAGTCGTCCGACTCAGGGATCGTTACGTTGTAGGTCTAGTTGCCTGGTCCTGAGTCTGTTGGCGGTTGTTTAGCTGCCTTGGTGCTTTGGGGTGCACGAGACGAGTCTTCCTTTGACTGTCTGTGCGTTGGCACCTGTGTTTCGGAGTTTGTGCCTTGTGAGCCTCCACTAGTTGTAGCCCTAGGCTTTTGCCGACCCACCGGGAGTGGTGGAGGGGTTTTCCTGTTGCGTTTGGTACGTACGGTTCTTAAGCTAGTTCCGTGGGCCCCGGCCAACGGTAGCGTCCTACCGAGGGGAATACTAGCTAGAGGCCTGGCCTAGGTGGTGGTCAGTGTGTGCACACGTGGTCAGGGACTGGGGACTTGCGCCGACGGGCGTGGCCCTGACTAGTCACTCGTAGTTGGTGCTGTAGTCTTGTGCTGTGGTGCCATGTTTCCTTGGAACTGTTGTTCCTCGGACTTGGTTCTTGGTGTGTCTTGTCCTTGAGTGACATGACACTTGTGGCGCAGTGTAAGTCGTCAGTGGACGCATCTGGCTGTTCTCTAGTGGGAGGGTGCTCCTGTCACTTGGTTCGTGACTCTCGCGTTTTCTTGCGCGCTGTGACTTTTGCGAGTTGCCCGTTCGTGGCTGTACTCGAGGTTAGTGTTCTGTCGTCTGCACGCTGTCCTAGTCGTGCGAGGGGCTTCGTACACGACGTTTCCGGTCGTGTTTGTTTGTCGTTTGTCTGGGTCTTGTCTAGACCTCGTTTATTTGGGCTGGTCGACGGACTGGTGAACCCTGCTGTGTGAGTTTAGGGTCAACCGTCTGTTGCCTTCTATCTGGAGTAGTTTGGGGTGCCGAGGTTAGTTCGGCAGCCGCTTGTTTAGTGCGGTTTCCTCCCCTCTCTTGCCTGTTCCCTACTCCTGCTACCCGTCTGTTCCTTTACTACTTTTTAGTGGTAGTTTTACAGCTTTGTAGTGTAGCTTTTCCTGCTTTGCTACACCTGCTGTTTTGTTGTCGCTTCCGTTGCTTATCGCGTTTGCCAGTGGGGATCCGCGTGACCCCTACTGAGTTTCTGTTGAGACTCACCCCTGCTTTTCAGGTGGGTTTCGCCGTCTGCCTCTGCTGCTCTTGGAGGTGCGCGTTTGCTGTAGCTGCCAGTTGTACCTGCGTCGGGCTTCTCCCGACTTCTGTGTACGTTTCTTTTCTGTCAGACTGTACTTGTTGTCTTTCCTTAGGACTTGACTCTGGGGTATAATTGTAATTGTTGAAATTATTAATGAAAAAGTAATTTTATTTCTGCTACTTTAGCAATCCGATCTAATGAAATTTAATTGCTTACTGTTATATCTGCTGACTTCAATGTATTCCACACACTCCTTTTTCCCTTCGGCGCTTTCCCGCGCTTGGGAGGCCTCGCGGGTCCCATGTGGTATCACGTGTATTCGGTATTTTTACCGGGTGCACCGGGTATCCGGAATCTGGGTCGCTACAGAGTGGTATCAGAGCAGTGTTCTGAGATGTTCGGAGTTCTTTTCTGAGCTATCAGATCATTGTCGTGTGAGATACATGGAAATCCAGATATACAGTTACCAGAGTCCTCAAGGTCCAGTACAGTCTCTTGCTGGCGTAGGTGTTGCGATGGTTTATCGCGGTGTTCTTTGCGATGTGGTCTTGTGCGTGCTTGGTTGGCACTGTACGAGATGGTTTTGCTCTCGTCTGGGTATGACGAGGTGCTTTGTTCGGTTTTTGAAGTTGGTCTCGATCGTGTTGCACTTGGCAGTGTTTGTCGGTTGGCATGAACCTGCAGTGCACTGTTCGAGCTGTTTTCTGAATTTTGCTCAGGTGGCTTATGACTTTTAGTGTTGGTGTGATGGCCATGCACGTTCTTACGTTGCTTTGATTGTCCCAGCTTGAGTCTGTTTAGCTCCTGATGTGTTTCGCTTCTGTTGAAGTGCTCGATTAGATTCCGTGTTAGAGAAGTTGCTCAGGCGAGCCTAGGATTTTCTCTTCCTGGCGAGCTTTTGTGATTGAGCTTCTTACTTCTCGTCCCTTCTGGTGGAATCTTTTTCGAGATTTGCCTTGGAATTGCTGTCTTGGTGTTGCATTTGTCCTGTGTCTGCTTAAGTGTGGACAGCTTTATTTTGAGCCTGATCTGCTCTTTGTGGTACGGTTGCTTGGCTTTGGACTCCGTAATGGTGTTAAGAGCTGTTGTGCACCGTATTTGTCGTGCTGTGTCTGACGGCCGATGTATCGTGAAGGCTCATTTATCTGTTTCAGGACGTTATGGTGAGCTGAGATTGATGCTTTCCTTGTGCTTTGTGTTGAAGCTGGTGCTCTTCCTTTGTTGCACTTAGGCTCTTTGTGATCGGTTGTTCGCGTGATCGGTGCTTGTGCCGTGTTAATTGCGATCTTTGTTGATTGCGATGGCGTCTGGCATGTGCTGAGATGCGATTACCGGTGTTGTTCTGTTGCCTGTGCACATTGTTGAGAGCGCTGTGGTTGTGTGTGGGTTGGCTACCCATTCGTCGAGAGGTTCGTTCTTTCTCGATGTGACTTCGTCTTGGCTTCTCGTGCCTTGACATTGTCATTGCCGTGCCATTGATTGGTAGTTTTTCGGGTGTTTGTTTGCTATTGGCATCGGCATTTGCGAGTGATGGGGAATTTGTCGGCATTCCTTGCTGATTGAGTACCCTCTACTCTGTATTTTCTTTCTTGGGTGTCATGCTCTTGAGGCGTGTTTGTAGTCCTTGAGATGCGTTCCCCGAGATTGTTGTCGTTTTTCGTTGTTGTGGGTCTTCTCTTGGTGAGCAATCTGATGCGTGACCTGTCCTTGTGGTCGTGTGTTCAGCTGTTCTTGTGCCTTGTGTGACCTTGCTTGCAGTTGTGTTCCTTGGCACCTGCGTGTTGTGCGGAGCCGGAATTCTGCAGGTGTTGCCGTTGTGCTGTTTTTCTAAGCGCTGTTTCTTTATGATTTTGTGTTCTTGCCTTGGACCATTGTCTTGTCAGTTGGCTTTGCTGTACTCCCTTTCTTGGGTAGAGTTAGCTTGCGACTTGATCAGATGTAATGTCTGAGCGAGGATTGACTTGATGGTGCTTGTGGTCCAATGGTGTTGTTGTCGTTGGTGTCCTGTGTGCCAGGTGTTCCCTGTTACCTTTGGCACTAGAGCCGACGATGTGGTCGAGCTGTCAACTGTGAGGACTGTGTTTCCTTGTGTAAGCTGCTGCTTGCCGTGCTATTATTGTGTTTTTCGGTGTTAGTTCTCGATTGTTGTGGCAGTCGTGTCTCTTTTCTGGTGAGACGTAAGCGACGTTGCCTTTGCTTCGGAGGTGTCAGTTGTGTTCACTTTGGTGCCATACTCGTACTGTGGACTTGCTGTCTTGGAAGCTAGAGTGTGTACCTATAATTGTGATCTGACGGTGTTCCTCTGAGCTGTGTTTTTCGAGATTTGTGTTGTTGGGTTGTTCTTCCCTGCTTCTCCTTTGTTAGTCCTTAATTTCGAGGGCGAAATTTCTTAAAGGAGGGGAGGATGTAATGACCCGGATCCTTGCGGATCTTTGCTGGATCTTTTGCAGGTCTTGTGGGATCTTTGTTGGATCTTTCGGATCTGTTTCGGATTGGTTCCGTTGAGTTTCGGTTCGCTTTTGTGGCTTCCGAGTTGAGTTTGACGAGCCGTGTGGGTTTTTCTTACGTACTAGTTACGGAACCCTACGGTGAGTTTGTTTGTCAATTCTCGAACTCGTGGATGCTACAACGACGATGTACTCTTCGAGCCGGTCGTTTTGGCTATTTTTGCGTATTTTTCTGAATTTGTGCATTTTCGGCGCATTTTCGGAATTTTCGGAAATTAGGAAAATTTCCTAATTTCTTTTCTTTTTATTTCCTTTTCCTCTCTCTCTCTCCTCACTCTCGCGATCTCACTCTCTCTCTCTCCCGTTATCTCTCGTTCCTCCCCCTCTTTGGCCCCGGCTGCAGACGGAGCGATCGTGGGCGGGTTGGCGAGGCCGTGGAGCTGGCTGGGTGCGCGATTGGGCAAGGATCGGATCGATTCTGGCGCGATCCCGAACGGTGGATTCAAAGCCGGTGAAATCGGTTCGCGAGTGGATTTCGGCGTGGTTTAGTCCCTTCGGGGCGCGATTTCTTCGGTGGAGGTAGGGTGACTGATCCTTACTTCGTCCTTTCCGTTTTCCCTGCCATTGCACGGCGTTCGGCTAGGAAACGGTCGAGTTTGGGCTTGTTTTGCCTAAACCGTGATTTTCGTGGTTTTTAGGGTCGGCCGGTAAACGGCGACCGTTTGCGGCGTAGTTAGCTTCTAACTAACCGCAGGGATGTTAGGATCCCGTCCACGTGAGTTTCGTGTGGTTTGGTGTTCATTCGAGGCCGGTAGAAGCCCGGGAACCTCGGTGACCCACTTTGGGTGGATTCGTTGGAATCGCCCAGATCGTGCGTTTTTGAGCTTGCATGTGGGAGTTTTTGTCCCCTGATGTTGTTATTCGTCGTTGTGGTTTGTTTCCCCTGCGTTTCGGCGTGAATGGGGCGTGGAATGGGCCCGTTTGGCCGTTCCTCTGTTTTCCCGCCGTGACCGATGTAGCGGTCGTTTCAGTGGCCGTTACTTGGCTCTGACGGCCCTACGATAGACCGCCATTTGATTAGGCGTTTTTGAGTTTTCAGGCTTTTGGGAATGCGACGGCCCTAGGGTGGCGCGTCGTTTCCTTTAACGCGCCTAGGTTAGCGCGTTGCTTCGCTTGGTGTTTTGGTGTTGGGGTTGAGTCGGTTCTTCTAACGCGCTTGACCCAGCGCGTTAGATGGGTGTAACGCGCCCTGCCCTGGCCGTTACTTGCTGTTTGACCGACGTTTGACCTGTTGAGGCGGTGCCTCCAGCGGTCTTGCCCCCGTGCGTTGTTTGGGTGTAACGCGCCTGCCCCTGGCCGTTACATTCTGTTTTGATCGAGTGTGGGTGGCTGTGTCCGTTGGGAGTGACGGATTAGTCCCCATGCGTCGTTTGTGTGTAACGCGCCTGCCCCTGGCCGTTACATTCAGTTTGGCCGAGCTTGGGTGGCTGTGCCCGTTGGATATAACGGCTGTGCCCCCATGCGTCGTTGTGGTACAACGCGCCTGCTCCTGGCCGTCGTTTGTTGTTTTGTACTGGGTTGAGGGTGGCTGTGCACGTCGAGAATAACGCGCCTGCCCCTGTGCGTCGTTTGGCTATGACGTGTCTCCCCTGCCGCGTTGCTTGTTTGTAACGCGCTTGGCCTTGTGCGTTACTTGGCCTTGCTTCGTGTATTTGTGCTTTAGAGTGGTTTAGGTGGTGTGAGCGACGGCCTGTCGTCCGACCGTCGTTTGGTGTGTAACGGCCTAGGTCTAGACCGTTATTTGCTAGTAGCGGTCTAGGGGTGGTGCGTTACATCCCTTGTGCTCCGATTTCCGTGATTTCGGTTTCGGCTTGTTTTGGCTGTCCTTGTGGTCTACCCGTTGTCCCGTGGATGTCTCCTGACGTCCTATGAGGGTTAAGACTATGTTGTAAGGTAGCCAAGAGTCTTCTTGCTTGAGGTAGGATCCTCTATCCTACTTTCTGTATGCTGCTGTTGTTTGGTTCAGGTCAACCCGGTCTGACCTAGTGGTTGACGTGGGACCTTGTGTGTGCGTGTCTTGGCGGTTCTGTCCTGTCCGAGACACTGCTTCTGGATGCTTCGAGGTGTTGCTCTACCTCGGTTTGCGTGTCCAGTCGTGCTGAGGGTTCTTGGCGTTTCCCTCAGGTCTCCGTGTGTCGTTTTCTGCGGAGCGTGGTTTCTTCTGGCTTAGGATTAGACCGATTGGCGGCTTGTTCCGCTGTTTGTGACGATCTTGCCTTTGAGTCGTCCGACTCAGGGATCGTTACGTTGTAGGTCTAGTTGCCTGGTCCTGAGTCTGTTGGCGGTTGTTTAGCTGCCTTGGTGCTTTGGGGTGCACGAGACGAGTCTTCCTTTGACTGTCTGTGCGTTGGCACCTGTGTTTCGGAGTTTGTGCCTTGTGAGCCTCCACTAGTTGTAGCCCTAGGCTTTTGTCGACCCACCGGGAGTGGTGGAGGGGTTTTCCTGTTGCGTTTGGTACGTACGGTTCTTAAGCTAGTTCCGTGGGCCCCGGCCAACGGTAGCGTCCTACCGAGGGGAATACTAGCTAGAGGCCTGGCCTAGGTGGTGGTCAGTGTGTGCACACGTGGTCAGGGACTGGGGACTTGCGCCGACGGGCGTGGCCCTGACTAGTCACTCGTAGTTGGTGCTGTAGTCTTGTGCTGTGGTGCCATGTTTCCTTGGAACTGTTGTTCCTCGGACTTGGTTCTTGGTGTGTCTTGTCCTTGAGTGACATGACACTTGTGGCGCAGTGTAAGCCGTCAGTGGACGCATCTGGCTGTTCTCTAGTGGGATGGTGCTCCTGTCACTTGGTTCGTGACTCTCGCGTTTTCTTGCGCGCTGTGACCTTTGCGAGTTGCCCGTTCGTGGCTGTACTCGAGGTTAGTGTTCTGTCGTCTGCACGCTGTCCTAGTCGTGCGAGGGGCTTCGTACACGACGTTTCCGGTCGTGTTTGTTTGTCGTTTGTCTGGGTCTTGTCTAGACCTCGTTTATTTGGGCTGGTCGACGGACTGGTGAACCCTGCTGTGTGAGTTTAGGGTCAACCGTCTGTTGCCTTCTATCTGGAGTAGTTTGGGGTGCCGAGGTTAGTTCGGCAGCCGCTTGTTTAGTGCGGTTTCCTCCCCTCTCTTGCCTGTTCCCTACTCCTGCTACCCGTCTGTTCCTTTACTACTTTTTAGTGGTAGTTTTACAGCTTTGTAGTGTAGCTTTTCCTGCTTTGCTACACCTGCTGTTTTGTTGTCGCTTCCGTTGCTTAGCGCGTTTGCCAGTGGGGATCCGCGTGACCCCTACTGAGTTTCTGTTGAGACTCACCCCTGCTTTTCAGGTGGGTTTCGCCGTCTGCCTCTGCTGCTCTTGGAGGTGCGCGTTTGCTGTAGCTGCCAGCTGTACCTGCGTCGGGCTTCTCCCGACTTCTGTGTACGTTTCTTTTCTGTCAGACTGTACTTGTTGTCTTTCCTTAGGACTTGACTCTGGGGTATAATTGTAATTGTTGAAATTATTAATGAAAAAGTAATTTTATTTCTGCTACTTTAGCAATCCGATCTAATGAAATTTAATTGCTTACTGTTATATCTGCTGACTTCAATGTATTCCACACACTCCTTTTTCCCTTCGGCGCTTTCCCGCGCTTGGGAGGCCTCGCGGGTCCCATGTGGTATCACGTGTATTCGGTATTTTTACCGGGTGCACCGGGTATCCGGAATCCGGGTCGCTACACGAGTGATCCCTACTGAGTCTTGTTCCGAGACTCCTTCCCTGCGTGTTTTCACCGTGTTTCAGGTGAGGCGCCGCCCCAGGGGAGCGCGTCTGGGGCGCAGCGTGGTGCGGGTGCCCAGAGGTAGTGCCAGAGGTCAGAGCCGGGGGATGCCCCTTGTAGCTGTACTTTCTTTTCTTGTCTCTGTACTAGTTGTAGACTACTGTTGTTATTTTATTGTTATCTTGTGGACCATGTATAATGTAAAATGCTAATTTATTTCCTGCTTAATACTATAACTGTTTAATTTCTGCAATTACTTGTGATACTTGTGTAGTTCCCACACCATCCTTCTAACCCTTCCGAGTCTTCGGGCTCGTGGGTGGTGGTGCGAGTCTCGGGTTATCGGGCCTTCCCGGTAATCGGATTCTCGGGTCGTTACAGCTGGTATCAGAGCACGGTTGTGGAATTATGCGAGAATCATAGGCAATTGTAGTGGTCCACTAGTCCACAGCGATGATGTACAGTTGACACTGGCATTGGGCATCGCACGTTTTCTTGACCTTGCCGTTTTTGTGTTTTCTGTCTTTTGCTTCAGGAGCGAGCATGGCGTCGAGGAGGAGCACTCGCTCTCAGCAGGGGCAGTCGGCTGGAGGTCAGGAGATCCAACAGGGGGTCCAGAGGGACCAGGAGGTGCAGAGCAGAGTGCCACCAGGGGCCACTGAGGCAGTGGATACTGCGAGGCTTCCGGGGGCCGAGGATTTCTTCCGTGGCATGTACTAGCTTATGTCTCAGCAGTTCGGCGGAGAGGCTGCTGAGGGCTCGTCAGCTAGGGGTGGGCCAGGCCGAGCAGTGAGGGACTTCTTACAGTTCCATCCACCTTACTTCAGCGGCCAGGCAGACCCTGATGCGGCTCGTGATTGGCTTGATGAGATGGAGCGGGTGTTCAGTTCTGCGAAGAGTGCCGCCGAGGACAGAGTGGTGTTGGCCTACAACCAGTTGCAGGGTACGGCTCGGAAGTGGTGGTCTTCCAAGTGGAAGACGTCTTTTCAGCTTCGTCCACTTGAGCAGGTCGAGTGGGATGACTTCGTCAGTGCTTTCGAGCGTACGTAATGTCCAGACTACGTTGCTACGCAGCGGATGCGTGAGTTTGTGGAGCTGGTGCACGGCGACATGTCCGTGTTGCAGTACAGGGGTCGGTTTGTTGAGCTGGGTCGGTATGCACCTCACATCATGGAGCATGAGAGGGTGAAGACCGCGCAGTTTGTTCAGGGCTTGAGGCAGGAGCTGAGGCACCATCTGATCGCGAACGGGGCCACTGATCTAGAGACGGCGTCTCGTGTTGCGGCTTCCTTGGAGATGGATATGCAGAGGACCCGAGGACCGATCAGCCAAGGGCAGTCTTTATCAGGTCGCAGCCAGCAGTCGGCTACCCAGCAGCAGGGTTCCTTCCAGCATGCGTCGGGTGGTTCGGGAGCGCCGGCTTCGGCAGCGTCGGTAATAGGATCTGCGTCTTTTGGCTCGAAGGTCAAGAAGTTCTTCGGGAAGAGTTTCCGGAAGAAGAAGTCCAAGGATCAGGGGCAAGCTTCATCGGGCAGTGTACAGCAGCCGATTCCTTTGCAGTGTCAGGGATCAGTGGGTGGATCGCGAGTACCGTGTCCACGGTGTAGTGGGTTTCACCCAGGCAGGCAGTGCACGGCGCCGATCATCTGTTTTCGGTGTGACCAGCCAGGGCATATGGCGCGTGACTGTCCTCAGAGACAGCCGCAACAGCAGTTTCCTCAGCAGCAGCAGCAGGGACAGTATCCGCCGCTACCCAGGTCAGCTAGTGTGGGAGGCAGGCAGAGTGCTCGGGGCCAGATCACGCACTTGACCAGGGCAGAGGCAGTGGCGTCACAGCTCGTGGAAGGTACCGTTCAGATTTTGGGTTGTGCGGCTCGGGTTTTGTTTGATTCTGGCGCGTCTCATTCGTTTATTTCGGAGGATTTCGCGCTGAGTATTGAGGAGCCGGTGACCCAGTTGTCATGTGACTTGGCAGTGGAGTTGCCTTCGGGTGATTTTATGATCACTCCGTATTGCTTCGATCAGGTTCCGGTTTGGATCGATGGGCGGAATATGCCAGGCAGGTTGTATGCGTTGCAGCTTCGGGATTACGACGTGATTCTAGGCATGGATTGGCTCGAGACTCATGGAGCGGTGGTGGATTGTGGAATGAAGAGGGTCTACTTCCAGCATCCGAGCAAGCAGACTTTCTATTTCCAAGGTATCCGTTCCACCTCTTCTCGATTCCTTATCTCTGCTATTCGAGCCCGTCGGTTGCTTGATTCTGGTTGTCAGGGTTTTCTCGCGTCCGTGGTTGTGACTGAACGGATGGAGCCGGATGTCGAGGACATTCCGGTGGTGTGCGAGTTTTCCGACGTTTTTCCCGAGGAATTGCCTGGGTTACCTCCCCAGCGGGAGATCGATTTTGTGATCGAGGTCGTGCCTGGTACGGGACCTTTGGCGAAGGCTCCCTACCGTATGGCCCCCGCTGAGTTGAGGGAGTTGAGGGCGCAGTTGCAGGAGCTGTTGGCCAAGGGGTATGTTCGTCTTAGCTTTTCCCCTTGGGGTGCGCCCGTGTTGTTTGTGAAGAAGAAGGACGGTAGTCTGCGACTATGCATTGACTATCGGCAGCTGAATGAAGTGACCATTAATAACAAGTATCCGTTGCCACGGATTGATGATTTGTTCGACCAGCTTCAGTCTGCGTGAGTGTTCTCGCGGATTGATTTGCGGTCCGGTTACTATCAGCTGAGGATTCGCGAGTCCGATGTGGAGAAGACTGCATTCAGTACGAGGTACGGGCATTATGAGTTTCTGGTGATGCCGTTCGGGCTCACCAATGCCCCTGCAGCCTTCATGGACTTGATGCAGAGGGTGTTTCGTCCGTATTTGGACCAGTTCGTGGTCTTTTTCGTGGACGACATCCTTGTTTATTCGTGGTCTGCTGAGGAGCACGCGTACTATTTGGGTGTGGTGCTGCAGACGTTGCGAGATCACCAGTTATATGCGAAGCTCAGCAAGTGCGAGTTCTGGCTCGGTGAGGTGCACTTTCTGGGGCACGTGATTTCTGGTGATGGTATTTCCGTGGATCCCGCCAAGGTCGAGGCAATAATGCAGTGGCCAAGGCCGAGGTCGGTGACGGAGATCCGGAGTTTCTTGGGGCTTGCAGGTTATTATCGCCGGTTTATCCAGGATTTTTCTCGCATTGCGGCCCCGATGACAAGGCTCACGCGGAAGGATGTGCCTTTCGTCTGGTCTGAGGAGTGTGAGCAGTGCTTCAGGGAACTGAAGAGATTGCTCACCTCGGCTCCGGTGTTGGTTTTGCCTTCTGGACCGGGAGGTTTTGTGGTATGTACAGATGCTTCCGGAGTCGGATTGGGTGCTGTGTTGATGCAGCATGGTAGAGTGGTGGCTCATGCATCTCGGCAGCTAAAGTCCCATGAGGAGAACTACCCTACCCATGACCTTGAGTTGGCGGCGGTGATCTTCGCGCTGAAGATCTGGCGACATTATCTGTACGGTGAGAAGTTCGAGGTGTTCACTGACCATCAGAGTTTGAGATATGTGTTCTCGCAGAGGGACCTGAACCTCAGACAAAGGCGTTGGATGGAGTTCATGAAGGATTATGACTTCACCCTGTCTTATCAGCCGGGCAGGATGAATGTCGTCGCCGATGCCTTGAGTAGGAAGGTTGCGGTCAGTGCCTTGATGTTGAGGAAGTGGAGGCTCTGGGAACAAGTGCCCGAAGTGTCCTTCAGGCTCAAGATTCTCCCAGAGCCTGGATTAGCAGTGCTTACGAGTCTGACTGTCACACCTGCTATCCGTCGTCAGGTGACAGAGGCTCAGCATGCGGACCCCGAGTTGCCCCGAATTCTGGCGATGGCCGATGTGGAGCTCGGCGAGGACGGTGCTGCGAGGTTTCGTGGCAGGCTGTACGTCCCAGCGGAGGAGCAGGTTCGTCGTGCGGTGTTGCGCGAGGCTCATGGGAGCAGGTACACCGTACACCCGGGTGCGACAAAGATGTATCGGAACTTGCGGAGACAGTTCTAGTGGCCTGGCATGAAGAGAGATGTCGCAGAATTTGTGGCCAGGTGCCTGACCTGTCAGCAGGTGAAGGCGGAGCATCAGCGACCAGGAGGTACTCTCCAGCCATTGGATGTTCCTGCATGGAAGTGGGACCACGTGACCACAAATTTTGTGGTGGGGTTGCCGAGGACCCCGAGTGGGCAGGACAGTATTTGGTTGCTGGTGGATAGGCTGACGAAGGTGACGCGGTTGTTACCGGTCAAAGTCAGCTGGAGCGTGTCCAAGTTGGCTCGTTTGTATGTGGAGCGGATCGTTCCGTTGCATGGGATTCCCGTTTCGATCGTGTCAGATCGGGATCCGCGCTTCACTTCTGGATTCTGGAGGAGTTCCAGCGAGCGCTTGGCACGGAGTTAGCTTTTAGCTCGGCGTATCATCCTCAGTCAGATGGTCAGTCTGAGAGGACCATTCAGACTTTGGAGGACATGCTGAGATTCTGCTGCCTGGAGTGGCAGGGGAGTTGGATTCATCACCTACCGTTGGTGGAGTTTGCCTACAACAACAGCTTTCATTCGAGCATTGGTATGGCTCCTTATGAGGCTTTGTATGGGCGTCCTTGTTGGACTCCACTTGATTGGTTTGAAGTTGGTGAGCGTGTTTTGACGGGACCAGAGTTGGTACAGCAATGCGTGGACGTTGTGCACGTGGTTCGTCAGAACATGTTGGCGGCCCAGAGTCGGCAGAAGAGCTATGCTGACCGTAGGAGGCAGCCCCTCGAGATCGCCGTGGGCGATCATGTGTTCTTGAGAGTTTCTCCGATGAAGGGGGTGATGCGTTTTGGACGGCGTGGGAAGCTGAGTCCCCGCTATATTGGTCCTTTTGTGATTGTGGAACGCATCGGTGAGGTCGCTTATCGGTTGTAGTTACCCCCTGAGTTGGCGTCGGTGCATGACGTGTTCCACGTCTCGATGTTGCGGAAGTATGTGCCCGATGACTCTCATGTGCTCGAGTTTTCTGTTTGGCCCGAGGTGACTCCAAATCTTTCTCTCCCAGAGTTTCCGATCCGCGTGGAGGATAGGCGAGAGCAGCGCCTGCGGAACAAGGTCATCCCCTTGGTCAAGGTGGTGTGGCAGCGACACTCTGGTGGGGAAGCTTCTTGGGAGCGTGAGGACGAGATGCGTCAGCAGTTCCCGTACCTGTTTGAGTGAGTCTTCCTCTTCTTTCCCCTTGGGTTGTTCTCAATTTCGAGGACGAAATTCCTTTAAGGGGGGAGGGCTGTAATATCCTGGACCTTTCGGATCCTTTTCGTGGGTCTCGGATCTGGTTTTTCGGAGTGTCCGGCTCCGTTGTGTCCGAAATTTCGTTTCGGACATCTTTCGTGTTCGGATCGGCGCGATCCGGAGTTGTTTCGGAGGCCCGGAAGCGTTCCGCGGCTTTTCCACGCGTGTTTTCCGATTTCCGGTGTGTGTTTCGACAATTCCTTCGGAAACTCGCTGCGGGTGAACCGGGTCGTTCACTTGGGCACGAGTGGTACCGTTGCGATCGGTGCGTTCCGAGGATTCTGGAAATGTAATTTTCTGATTTTCGGTATTTTTGATATTTTCCGGATTTTCTATAAATACCCCCCCTATTTTCTCTCTCTTCCCCACCTTCTCTTTCCTCTTCTTCTTCCTCCTCCGTTTCTCCCCACCGCGGCCCCCCTTTCTCCCTCTCTTCCTCCCGTTCGAGCGCGGCGAGCTCCCTTCCGGCTGCTGACGGCGCGAGGGCGTGGGTGACGGCGAAGTGATCTCGTGGGCGTGCGGTGAGCGTGGGAAGCGTGAAGAGGCGAGGTTTTCTAAAGCGTTCTTCGCGATTCACGGACGATCCGGCGGAGCATTCGCTCCATTGAGGTAGGGTGACGTTCCCTAGCTCCTTGCCGTTCTTTTCCGTGGTTTATAGGCCGTGGGGAGGCCGAGAGGGGCTTGATTGAGCATGTTTGGGGTTTTTCCATGTTTGGGGAGAGCTCGCCCGATCTATGGATTTGATGCATCATTTCGCGTTTTGATGGCCTAGAATCATGCTAGGGGTCCCCAGGGGTCTTCCCCTTTTATTTCCCCCTCTCCGGTGGAGGCATGGGGGCGTGGTTGAAATTTTTGGGCTTTCCCGCCGTTTTCGCCGTCGGGTGCGTGTGACGGTCCTTCCAGGGACCGTTACATGATGTGAGGCGCCTCGAGGGGGCCGTCACATGCCCTTTTGTTAGCCTTTGGGGGTCAGGGACTGTGACGGTCCCACGATAGACCGCCACTTCTAAGTGACGCGCCCGGGCTGGGCCGTTAGGGGCTTTCCGACCGTTGGGGGTCTGCGTGTGTAACGGGCCAGGGCGAGCGCGTTACATCCGCGTGACGCGCTGGGGCGAGCGCGTTACATCCTGCCCTCGCGCTGGGAGCGTGAGGCGCGTGTAACGCGCTGGGCCAGGCACGTTACATTCGTGTAACGCGCTGGACCAGGCGCGTTACTCCTTGCGTTCCTCAGGCCGTGTAAGTGCCTGCGTTAGACCGCCAGGTGTGTGTAACGATCTCGCCTAGACCGTTACAGCCTTGTGACGGTCCCGGGGTGGACCGTCCGGCGTTTGGTTGCCCCGAGAGGGCTGCAACCCTATTTTTAGTCCGACTGTGGTCGCCGTGCGACGGGGCCGGTGCGTGGGGTGGTCCTTGTGCGTCGTCGGATGCGGGCGTCGTTTTCCCTGACTTGAGAGTCTACTCCTTCAGTGACCCTCCAGTAGTCGTAGCCTGCTTACACGCGTGTGGTCCCACCAGAGAGTGGTGGAGAGGTTACCCTGAGGACGGTTTTAGACTGGTTTCCGTCGGGCCCCTCGTCGTTAGCCAGAGTTCGGCTACGGGGGAAAACCGGTCAGAGGACCAGACCTAGGACGCATGCTCTGTGTGTGCACACGTGGTTGGGGGCGGTTGGACCCACGTCGACGGGCGTGACCCCAGCTAGTCACTTGTTTGTGGTTACTTGTGCGGTGTTCGTGCCTTGGGTAGGCGCTACCACGTCAGGCAGTTCACCTGCGGTGCGGTGTAAGTCGTCAGGGGACGCTACCGGCTGTGCTTCTAGTGGGAGGTACTCCTGTCGAGTACAGAGTGTCAGACTGTCAGCTCGTGTGTTTGGCCTTCGGGTTTGCCGGGTCGACCGTTGAGTTTCGGTTGTCTCACCGTGGCACGTGTGCCGGTTTGCGTGCCGTAGGACCTTTGTTTGGTAGAGTACATGGCTTTCCTTTCCGAGGTATTCTCCTACCGCTAGCGTAGTGGTTTCCCGTTTTACGAGGTAGGGTTCGAGTGATCCCTACTGAGTCTTGTTTCGAGACTCATTCCCTGCGTGTTTTCACCGTGTTTCAGGTGAGGCGCCGCCCCAGGGGAGCGCGTCTGGGGCGCAGCGTGGTGCGGGTGCCCAGAGGTAGTGCCAGAGGTCAGAGCCGGGGGATGCCCCGTGTAGCTGTACTTTCTTTTCTTGTCTCTGTACTAGTTGTGGACTACTGTTGTTATTTTATTATTATTTTGTGGACCATGTATAATGTAAAATTCTAATTTATTTCCTGCTTAATACTATAACTGTTTAATTTCTGCAATTACTTGTGATACTTGTGTAGTTCCCACACCATCCTTCTAACCCTTCCGAGTCTTCGGTCTCGTGGGTGGCGGTGCGAGTCTCGGGTTATCGGGCCTTCCCGGTAATCGGATTCTCGGGTCGTTATATTTTGGGTTTGAAAGTCCCGAAGGGACATATATGAATAAACATCAAAAACTTGGAGAATTTTTAGAATTGACAGTCCAAAAAGGACTTGTAGGTTAAAACCAAAATTTTGGAGTTTATTGGAATTGACGGTCTAAAAAGGACTTGTAGGTCAAACCCAGAAGTTTGGAGTTTGGTGGAATTGACGGTCAAAAAAGGACTTGTAGGTCAAAACCAAAAGTTTGGAATTTAAATAGGGTTGACGGCCCAAAACGGACATGAATGCCAACACTACAATAGAAGTTTAGTGGAATTGACGGTGCAGAAGGACATAATGGTCAAATCTAGAGTTGAAATATGGGTATGGTTGACAGCCTCAAATGGCATCAGATCAACACTACATATTTAATTTAGTATTGAGATATGCTTGTTCCAACATAGGGACAAAATCATAAGAAAAAGAGGCGTCGATGGTGCCGGCTCACGGTGATAAATAACAATAGTTCTTTTTTTTTCCTTTCATTTTTTCTTTTTTCTTCTTTCTTCTTTTCTTCCTTTCCCTCTTTTTTATTTTTTTTTCTTTTCTCTTCTTTTCCTTTTTCTTTCTTCTTTTTTTTCCTTCTCTCATTTTTTTTCTCTCAATTTTTTTGGCCTCATCTTTTTTTTCCTCTCATTTTTCTTTCTCTCATACCGACCTCCATGGCGTAGAAGTCAAGCATTAGGAGTTAAGGTAGAGTCAAGGACTAGAATTGGAGTTGACTAACCCTTGTGGTTTGGAAGCCAAAGATTAGAATTGGGGTTCATAATTTACTGTGGGTGACCTCGATGGTTTGAGGGCCAATGGAATTTGGGATTTGAGTTTGGATTTTGGTTGACCTTTGGGTTTTGAAACTTGACTGACCTATCCGGTTTGAAGATCGAGAAATGGAGTTGGAGTTGGCTAACCTTCGTGATTTGGAAGCTGAGGATTGCACTGAGGGTTTGGCTGACTTTTGTGATTTGGAAGCCAAAAGTTTGGAGTTTGGATAAGTTTTTCTGGAACTTGTAATTTGATGGTTTTGATAATTTGCTCGCCACGGTGGGACAAAGCTATCGGGCATAGGATGTTTGAGGTGGTAGTCCATAATGACGATGCGTTCCTCCTTTCTTCTTCCTCTCTCTTTTTTTCTTTTTTTTTCATATTACCAACTTCATCGCCCTTTTGGGTTTTCGCCGAAACTGGCTCCCTTTAGCTTTTTTCAGTGCGTCCTTTCGGATTTTCACCCTGAGGGGTTACCCATTTTTGCCTGAAGCGCCCTTTCGGATTTTCACTCCAGCCGGGTTTTATGACCTTTTTGCCCTTAGGCAACCAACAAGTTGGATGCCAAGTCCGTCGGGGCACCTCAATTTTAAGTCCCCTTTTTTTCTCTTTTTTTCTCTTCTTTTTTTTGTTATTGTTGCTTGACGTTGTTGCTGTAGTTACTGTTGCTTTTCATCGCTGTTGGGACAAAGTATCTGGATTTCCATTGGCCCTTCATTATAAGGAAGATGTGGGGCCAATGACTTGCAAGCCCGTGGCCTTTTAGCTTGAAAAGGGCTTGACGATGAAGCTTTTGGGTTTTGGAATGGTAACTGACCCAAAAGGGGTTTGGGGCTCCATGACTTTGGGTTTCTTGTTTTTTGCTGACTCAAAAGGTTTGGGCAACAAAAAATTGGTTTTATTTTATGGTTGCTGACCCGGAAGGGGTTTTGAACCAATGATTCGGGTTTTATGTTTCTTTTTTTTGTGGTGATCTAAGGAAGGCTTGGGTAATCAAAGAGTTGGTTTTGATGGTGGCTGACCCGAAGAGGTTTTGAACCAAGGATTTGGGTTTCGTTTTGGATGGTTATTGACCCGAAAGGGGTTTCAAATCAAGGATTTGGGTTTTGGTGCATTTCTTCCCCTTTCTAACCACGATAGGACATGATTTTCGAGTGGAGGATAACCACGATGCTGGTTCATGATGATTGTTGAAAATATATTTTCTTCTTTTCTTCTTCTTTTTTTTTCCTTACCAACCTTAGCACCCTTTTGGGTTTTCGCCGAAGCTGGCCCCCTTTAGCTTTTTCTAGCACTCCCTTTCGGGTTTTCACGCTGAGGGGTTACCCAATTTTGCCTGAGACGCTCTTTCAGGTTTTCACCTCAGTCGGGTTTCTTTGGCCTTTTTACCCTCAACCATCCCTATGATGGGAATGGCTAAGTCCGCCGGGGCACCTCTATTTTAAGCTCCTTTTTCTTTTTCTTTTTTTTTGTTGAACTCTAGATTTAAGCTCTGTCAAGGTGACAATCCAGGTGAGGTGGATCATATAACAGACGCAACTTCAGCGTCACATACTTTTCATGAAGTGAAAAGAAGGACTGCTCCCTCTTCTGCAATTCTTCGCAGAGGGATTTTCTTTTTTGGGGATTTCCATGACAACTGCCTATTCAACTCTGCTTCTTTAAGTTTCTCTTCAAACACTTTCTTCTTATTTTTCTCCTCCTCAGCTTGCACTTCATTTCAAGAGGATTGGCTGTTTGACAACCAAGTTGAGTGGAATTCGTCCCTCCCGAGATGAAATTTTCGCTTTGAGCTTCTGTCTTGAAGGGCCTGGGCCAAGAGTGCTCCTCTCTTTCTTTCTCTCTTTCTCTTTCCTTCTTTTTTTTTCTTTCTTCTTTTGGGATAAAATTTGGTAGGAAATTTTATAACTTCCCTGTGGACAGCGGGGAGAGAGGTTGACGCCGAAATTGGTTTTTTGCCACAAGCACAGGTTTAGGCCTGAAGCTAGCTTTGTGTTACCGAAAATGAGCTTAATTGCCAAGGGTGGCTTAGAGCCCGGAGTGGAACAATATCCAAAATTGGCAGATCAAGAAATAAGTTGGTGTTAAACATCGATTTGGTACCAAAGCATGGGTTGGATCCCATGCATAGATGGCTTGATGTCAGACAGGCATGTTTGGAGCCTTAAGAGGTTCGCAAACTGACGGTTTTGGGACAAACTCCATTAACAGAGTGTTGAAATTGGAAAGGGAAAAGACAGAGTTCCCCCTTGAATCTGCCTTCTTGGCTCTGCCAGTGGTTTTACTTCGTCTTCTTTTCTTCAGACTTGTATTTTTGTCTTCATTTAGAGCTTTGCTTGGAGCCTTCTTCCTGGACTGGCCTTTCTGGCTTGCCTAGGACTTGGCTTGGCGCCTTCTGCTTTGGACTTCTGATCGGACTGTTGCTTGCCAGAGTTACCTTGCTTGAGGTTTCACTTGAGATTTTGCTCGAAGCATTGTTTAGTGCTTTGCCCCTACCTCTTCTTGGAGTTTTCTTTGTCAGATACGCCCTCTTGACTTTCTAAGGTGGCAGCCTGATACTTCATCAATTTTCTCTTCCTTCTTCCTTTTTCTTTATCTATTCTTCATCCTTTTCTACCTCGTGTCATGTATTGGGGGAAAGGAGAATCTATTTTGAGGCTGATTGGACCATGCCCCCAGGGTTGAAATTCCTACCTCAAGTTCTTGCCTTAGAAGGCTTAGATTGTTCGAGGCCTCCTCCTTGGTAGCCCATATTTATTTGATAATAAGTTGCTTCACGGAATTGCCCCCTCACCTGGGTTTAAGGGCTTTGACTTTTTTGCGTGAGGCTTGATGCCAACTTCTTTCATTTTCACCTTTCACTTGATGTATACGTCAATAGGATTGCCCCCTTGCCCAGACTTAGAGGCTTTGAATTTCCATCGGTGCCTTAGCTTCAGAACGAAACTTAGGCGTTGGCTTCTTTTATTTCTGTCTCAGCTTGATGTATTCGGAAAAGTATCGTTGTGAGATCGGCTCGCCTTTATCTAGCCAGTTGTGTTCTTGTTCTTCTTTTTCTTTTGTTTGCTTTTGGTCAAGGATAAATCTTGCCAGACTTAGATATAGCCACAATAGATTTTCTCCAGGGCGGCGACATTGCCCCCGGCTAGCAGGAACAACATATGAATTTTGTTGACCCTTAGTCTTCAACAAGAAGCCTTCACTTGGACGTACCGAGCAGCGGCTGCCATGGCTGGGGTGGCGTTGTCCCCTCTTAGTAATTGCAACTTGGACATATATTGTGTTGTCATTTGGCCTTTGACAGGGAGTTTTAACCTTGATGCCCCGAGCGGCAGCAGCCACGGTCGGAATGGCACCCCCCTGCTAGTAGGAGCAACTTTAGATACATGTTGACATTTGGCCTTTGAAAGGGACCGCTTAACCTTGATGCCCTCGGCAGCCTTAACCTTGATGCCCCCAGTAGCTTTAACTTTGATGCCCCCGGCGGCAGCTTCAACGGTAGGAATCCTTTGAACTTCTTGCAAGAGTGTGAAGGAGTTACAACCTTTTTTGAGGCAAGGCTATTCTTCGACAGAAAAATGAAAGGTAGGAAAAGTCCCACCGGGCATGCCAGTTTGTTTACACGCGGAATTTTTGAATATCCACTTCGTTGGATGAATATGTGGATATTTTGACATATTTGTTAATTCCGCATTTTTGGGTTTATCAAACGATTTAGGGTTCGTGTACTGGATTTTTTCCCACCGATCGGAATCGGTGTTAATTTACATCGGACAAGTCCGGACACCTTTGATTAATTGTCGAAGAACATCTTTTGTCTCTATACGTTGTGACACATATGATCTTGATGATCTCCCATTACGGGTACATACTCTTGCGAAGAAATCTGAAGACTTTATTTCCTTGAACACATAATTTGCATTACAAGCGGTCCTTCAAGACCTTTACATGTGGTCCCGACTATGTAATCGGGTCTTGGAGATTACATCCAGTTGCAACCAGAGCCTTTGAATTTTCTTCAGTCTGCATTTGGATATTTGAATTTGACTTCGTCATGATTAGGTCATTTACTTTTGTCCCCTGATCGGACGGTTGAACTTGAATTCCATCACGAGGACCGTTGGATCGCCAATATGATCGTTGTCGATCCCTCGGAGTTGCTTCATGGTCATAATCACTCTTTTAATTGTGATTGGACTCTTAAGTTGGCTTGGTGTCCATAAAGGACATTTTCTCCTGAGATGGGATATATTTATAATTTTTCTCCATCAGGCCCAAACATTGGGATATTCTTGCAATTTCTTACTTTCTTGGAGATACTACCGTCACTTCTCCACTTCCTGGGCATTCTTGTCATTCTGACTTTTCAGAGATCGCCCCGTCGTTTGACTTCCTAGGCGCTCCTGACTTCCTTTATTGACTTCTCGGAAATAGCCCTGTCATTTGACTTCCTAGGTATTCCTCGTCTTCATTTCTTGACTTCTCGAAGATAAATCTGTCCTTTGACTTCTTGGGTATTTATCGTCTTCATTTCATGGCTTCTCGAAAATATCCCCGTCATTCGACTTGTTGGACATTCCTCGTCTTCATTTCATGACTTCTCGGAAATAGTCCCACCATTTGACTTCTTAGGTATTCCGAGTATAAATTTCTTGACCTTTCAGGGTTTATTTGCAATTTCATCAATTTCTGAGTTTCCGGACATGATAACCCTTGGCCATGAAAAAGATACATGGATTTGGATGGTTAGCCATAAGCCGGACTCAGGAGAGGGCACACCGCTTCAGGAAAGGGGCGTGGTCTCGCTCCACCAAGTCGTGCAAACAGCGTCAATCTGAACAAGAGCATTCTTTAGTGATTTTGAGACAAACCGTGAACTTGTGCAGTTTCTAGATTGAGCAATGACTTTCATGCAACTTTCTCACAAATGTGGTATTTTCGTAATTTTCTGAGACTTGAGTCTTTTTGTACATTTTTTCGCCATTGGGGGTATTTTTGTGATTTTCCCACCATCGGGGTATTTCTGTAATTTTTCTGCTATCGGGGATATTTCTGTAATTTTCTGTCCACTGAGGGTATTTCTGCAATTTTCTGACCACCGGGGATATTTCTGCAATTTTATGTCCCTCGGGGGTATTCCTGCAATTTTCTGTCCATCGGGGGTATTTCTGTAATTTTATGACCACTGGGGGTATTTCTGCAATTTTCCCGCTACCGGGAGTATTTCTGCAATTTTCCCGCTATTGGGGATATTTCTGCAATTTTCCCGCTACTGGGGGCATTTATGCAATTTTTCTACCCTCAGTGGTATTTCTACAAATTTTTCACCATTGAAGGATATTTCTGCAATTTTTGCCCTTCAAGGGATTTTTCTGCAATTTCTGAAGTTTCTTCATGACCTTATGTTATTTATGAAGTTCATTTGATTTCTCCATCATTTTAGCAATCTTGCTTCACCACAAGGGTAATATCTCTAGTGATAGAGACATGTAAACAATATATCCCCTTGTGATTTTTTTTAACAACAAAGCACAAGCTTTTCTTCCTTTTTGTTCTTTTTGACTTGGGCCTCTTAGAAGCTCACCAAGTCTTTCTCATGCGGGAGTTCTCTCAAGTCTCTTCTCTCTTGCCTCCTCTCCTCTCCTTGGAGCTCTAGGCTCCCTTTTATAGGAGGTGGAAGTGGACCGGAGGCTAGGTGGCTCCGGAGGAAGCACCCCCTCCGGTGGAAGTCCAAGGGACAAGGTAACCTTTCCCCTCCCTCCTTCAGTTTTTTTTGTTGTTTTCTTTTTTTTCTTTTCCTCGCGCGACAGCAGAAAATGGAGGGGGGAACCCCCCTCCGGTGGTACAGTGACTGGGCTTCCCCTCCGATTTGAAAATGGAAGGGTCCCCCTCTGGTGCATGTACCGGAGGGGGTTCAACTCCGGTTTGAAAATGGAGGGGGAACCCCCCTCCGGTGGTACAGTGACCGGAAGGGGTTCCCCCTCCGGTTTGAAAATGGAGGGGGGGCTCCCTCTTAACCCTTTCTTTTTACTTTTTTTTTTTAACTTTTACTCTTTTTTTTAGTAACTTTCAGGGTTCAACAGTAGGATATCATACAATTCTATGACAACCTATCTTGTATTAGTTGATTCTAATTTTTTAGTTCAGCATCTGGGACAGATCTGATATTGGTTCATGATATTTTGTCATGAACCACCACCATAAGTATTTGGCTATTCCTGATTCTTAGAAAAGCAGATGCAGTCGCACCTTCATGTTGTTTAGAAGAATGGAACAGAATAGGTTTTTGTCAAATAACTGCTTTGTCAGCATTCTTTAGTACTTTGGGTTGAATGCCATGGCAGTAATTGTCACAGAGCAGGAGCATGTGGCTGATTTTTGTGTAGTCAAATTTAGGGAGTTGGATACTGAAGCTTAGAAGCAACATACTGAGTTCTGAGATTGAGCTATTGGATAAGTGCTCTCCTTTCTGATAGAATGTGACACGTGGATAAGTGGGTATTGCAGCCAGAGGTTAGCATACTTTCTTGGTGGAGTCCACATGTCTTTACTAGTATGCTAAGATCCACGCTTGAGAAGGCTTTATGGATCCGAAGTGTTCAACTGAAACTACACTACCTTTTAATAGAGAAATAGATGTATTCTACTAGCTGTATAAAAAGGGGAAAAATAAAAAAGACATGGTAGCAAAGGGATGGGATAAATGTGGGTCTTTTGGATATAGGCAAAGGCACTTGGGGAATGTTCTGCACCTGGCTCTATTTCTTATGTTTGGCTTGCTGTGGTGATTGATTCTGTGAAGAGGTGGAGAGGTGCATTTCTTCATGTGCTTTTGTACTACTGTACACAATTTTGTGCTTATTCTGTGGGATTATTTTGTGATTGTAAACCCACATTTTAGCTGATACTCCTCCTATACTAGATCCTTTACCTCTAGACAAACTTTTTCCTCTTTTCAAGGTCCGGGAAAGGTTACATGGGTTGTTCTCTGGCGCATGAGTTCAAAATTTGGACTGCAACTTTTTGGTATGCCAAATTGCCAACTGGTCAATTGTGACTTTTGGTGGAGCCTTTTCTGTTGAAAGAAATCTGGGCCCGCCAGACACTGGGCACCACGTTATGGAAATTTGATGTGAGACAGGCAGCTGGTTATGGAATTTTGACAGGTTCTTGTATCCATTATCTTGTCTAGCTTACTATGATACAATAAACAAGGACAATTTTTGCTGGTGACTCGTGAGCTATAATCCTTACATTCCTCTTTTCTTTAATTGATTGTGGTACTGTTTACTTTCTTTGAGAAGGAGATCTATTTCAGACTTGCTGCAATACTTCAACTGAAATTTTAAATGTCTTTCTGGGGAACCATTTTGTGGTGTTCACAGCTTTCACTAAATACCCACAATTGCATAAATGTTAGATGGTGGTTTGTACAACAAATAGACAAAACATTTGCTAGAATATATCAACTTGTTTGATCTGTTGAACGACAAATACAGTTGACACAAACAAACCTTACAGGAACTACAGAAACATGGAAGCCCTGATATTGTCCTGGCTTTGGTGGGTAACAAGGCTGATCTGCACGAGAACAGAAGTGTACCAGTTCAAGTAAGCATACTAATTCCACTTTTTAATGCCTCTATGTTATCCTTAGCAAATTTAACCATCAAGAGGTTATATGGTGATTAATGATTTTTTTGACTATGCAATTAATCCTCATTCATTTTTGTTATCAAGGATGCTGTAGAATATGCTGAGAAGAATGGGATGTTCTTCATTGAGACATCAGCTAAGACCGCTGATAATGTCAACCAACTGTTTGAGGTATGGTTAGGAAGTGAGCTTCTGGTTTCAGATGCATGTTCTTTGGTTTTGAATCATATTGAATATGCATGATTCGCCATAGATCAAGCTGGTCCTTGGTGGACCGGTGTTGCACCCGTAATTTATCATCTTAAATTTTGGGATATTGATTTCGCATGCGACAAGGTTTTGGTACGGTGTATCACCATCCGATGGGATATTCCTACACGGGGCCCTCTATTCGGCGTATCGCCGTCCCGTCGGATATTCCTAAGTCTAAGGCTTTATAGCCTACATGTGGTTACAATCTAAACCCCTCGGGGGGATGGCCACAAGTCAAGTTCAAGCTACAACGATTGTCGGGATCGTGTAGTTTCATGAAAATCCCTACGGGATTAAATCTACATCCTTTGAACGTGTAACTACGAGCAAGGGAAACTTCTACGAGAACGAAGGAGATGCTGGAAAAGGTCTACGTATCAAGCACAACGTCCCTCGCACGTGTATCACGAAGCACGGACAACAACTCGTCTTCCCGCAGCGGCCTATGGCACGAGGAAGACGACAAACGAATAAGGAGGCGCTCCTTCTCGCTATTCTCCACGAGACACGGCGAGAACTCGAAGCTTCAAAGCCCGGGAGACCCCCCTTTTATTATAATCCAGCAGGAGAAGACCCGTCCGGGGCCGGGGGACCCGTACGGGGTCGCCATCACCCGGACGGGTCCACCCTGGAGGCGGACAGTCCCGCGCAGGGACTGCCTCGGGGCGGGCGGACCCGCCTGGGGCCACCCGACCCCGGGGGGACCCATCTGGGGTCCGCGACCCCGGAAAGGCCCCCTCCGGGCGCGTGCGGCCCGGGTGGGGACCACCCGGGGTCCGCGATCCCGGGGAGGTCCTCCCCGGGGCGCGCGACCCCGGGCGGGACCCACCCGGGGTCCGGGACCCCGGGCAGGTCCTACCCGGGGGGTCGCGACCCCGGGGAGGTCCCCCCCTGGGTCTGCGACCCCGGGCAGCTCCCCCGGGGGTCCGCGACCCCGGGCAGGTTCCCCCCGGGGTCGCGCGACCCCGGGGAGGTCCCGGACCGTCCCGGGGACCTCCCACCCCGGGGAGGTCCCATTCTCCCGCTCACGGACTTAAAAAAATTTGAAAATATGACCTCCCCGGGGTCATTTTCATCCCGTTGGACCCGTACGGGGTCGAACACTCCCGGGGAGGTTCTCCACTTCTATAAATAGACCCCCGGAGGTCCAAAAAGAAGCGGGACACAAGCTACAACCTACGAAGCATCCAGCATTCAGAGCTTTTTTGTTCGTTTGTTTCAACCCGCGTGGGGTAAATCCCCGGGTCTTGTACTTATGCCCCTACGGGGTATATTTACGTTTATGCCCCTCAGCGGGCCATATTTGTAATTATGCCCCTCAATGGGCCATGTTTGTAAGTCTTTACGTCCCGGGACGACTAAGTCATGTATTTCTGCCCTTATAATGGCAAAATTATAAAATTGTCCTCCCCAGGACCGTAAAAGACCCAAGTCCTGTAATTTGCAGTTATACCCTGCGACTTTTGTAATTGGGGCTACGCCCCTATCTCCCGCTCCAACGCGGAACTCTGTACAGTCGACAACTCGCCGACAACCTTCGTACTCATTTGGAATACAAAAGCACTCAGCATATGTTATATATGTCCTCGGGGAAAAATTATAAGAAAACCCCGACTTTTATAAAATTGTGCATATGCCCCTTCTTTGGCAAACCTGACACACATGAGTCTTTTATGAAGCCAGTGTCACTCCTTCAACCCAGAGATGTTGTCAACTCAACCCGACACTCAGAGGTCATCCCAACCCTAGGTCTGTGTAGGGTACGGTAAATTACCAAAATACTCCTGTGACCTAGAAATAACCCAGCAGCCCCTAAAATCCTCCAAAAAGAGCCTCAGTGCCTTGGGGAGTCAGGGACTCGATCCTACTTCCATTCTAGCCCAGAAATTTCAGAAATACCCCTGGCCTGGTAATATTACTAAAATACCCCTGGGGTGGTAAAATTATCGAAATACCCTCAGGGTCCTGAAAACTTCTCTCTACTTCAAGAATGTCTATGGCTTCCGCATATTTGCGTTTCTATTCCCAAATCTTAGGGTTTTGCCTAGACTTAGCCCTAACCTTGTCTACTTGTTGGTGGTGAATGAATGGAGAGCTCCCTAAGTGAGAGTACCCTTAACATCTGAGCCTATGGAGAGGATTTTGGGGATTTCTTTGACAGTCAAACAAAGGTGTTCGGACGTTAGGCCGATGTAAATCAACACTGACTCCGGTCAGTGGGGAGAGGTCCAGCACTCGAACCCAAATTGTCTGATACTATGCGCACCCACGGAATGAACCTCTTTATACATAGGAATGTCTCTTTTCAAAAAGAACATTTATTTTTCCCACGTGAAAATATTCTGTGTCTCACAGACTGGCACGCCCGGTGGGACCTTTCCCGCCTTTCTTCTTTCTGTCAAAGAAAGTCCTCTAAACTTTTCTAGGTTCTAATTGCCCCTCTTCCTCTTACAGGACGGGAAGAGGAGGATACACCTCTCTATTCCTTGGAGAGTTTTTCGTGCATCTACACGCCACTCCTTTCGTGCTACGCACCACCACCACCACCAACAACAACAGCGATGGCTGCCGTCACCTACGGCCCCGAGATCGTCGCCAACCATGCCAGGGTCGACTACCTGGCAACGCCACTTGTTTTCGGCGACTGCCCAGCGGTCGTCGGCTCGCCCTTCTTCCTGGGCGTTGTGCCCGTGGTTGAGGTCAGCTCAGCCGCGGCTATGACGATCATCACTGAGGGTGTCAGGCCCTCTATTTCATCAACTGGCCGGGTCCGCCCGGTCAAGAAGACAACTGTCGGAGGCGTCAGGCCTTCGGCTCCAGCAACTGGCCGGGTCAGTCCGGTCAACAAGACCATCACTGGGGGTGTTAGGCCCTCTACTGCAACAACTGGCCGGGTCCGCCCGGTCGACAAGGTAACTATCGAGGGTGTCAGGCCCTCAACCTCAATTGCTGGTCGAGTCCGCTCGGCTAAGAAGACAACTGTCGGGGGCATCAGGCCCTCGGTCTCAATAACTTGCCGGGTTAGTCCGGTCAACAAGGTCGTCTCTGAGGGCGTCAGGCCTTCGGCTTCGTCAATTGGTCGGGTTCACTTGGCCAAGAAATCAATCACTGAGGGTGTCAGACCCTCTACTTCATCAACCGGCCGGGCTCGCCCGGTCAAGGAGACCGTCCTCAAGGTTGTTAGACCCTCTGCTGCAGCATCTGGCCGGGTCCATCCGGTCAACTCTCCAATTGTTAAGGGTGTCAAGCCCTTCATCCCGACAACCAACCGAGCTCCCTTGGCTGCTACGTCAATGGCCGAAGGTGTCAGGCCTTCTGCCCCGGCTATTGGCCGAGTCTTCTCGGTCAATCAAATCATTGCCGGCGCCGCCTCTGCTCAACGGGGGCAATGCCGCCGCCGCAACAGCGCCAAACCTACTGCGGCCACCCTCAGAGGTGCTGCCCCTGCTCAACGAGGGCAACGCCGCCGCCGTCAGGATGACGCCATGCCTATGGCGGGCGCCACCACCGTCGCCCATGCCCAATGGGGGCAACGCCGTAGCCGCAAGGGTGTAAAGCCCGAAGCGGCTGTCTCTCGCTCCGACAAGGCTGTAATCGTCGGAGATATTCGCATCCGGCTCGATGGAGGCGAGCCGATCATACCACGGGATCGTCATGTTCCGACTATCTCTACCTCCAACTGCTTCGAGCCCCTCTGGCAAGTCCGGGGGGACGGAGCGAAGAAGAAGAAGTCTGCCGTACCGGCGGCAACCCAGGGCCCTCTGCAACGGCCCAAGCTACGAGCTCCCCGTCCAAGGACAGGGGGCAACCAAGTGGAGGAGCGCCAGCTCCATCTAAAGAAGATCTGGGTCACCAAGGAGGAGGCCTGAATTATAAGGCGCGCGAGGGCGGAGGAGCCTTTCCGCATGTCGGATCTGCGACGAATGCGGAGTCCGACAAGCACTGAGGCCTCAGTCTCTCCGAGATCTACAAATCAGCCCCTACGGGGGCAGAAGCGCCGTGGAGCTGGCAAGAAGGTGCGGCCGACTTCCCCGTGGGCCAGTTCCACGCACACAGAGGAGGATCGCTCCCCTCAAGCATCCACATCCCGAGTGTCGGTCTTTGACAGACTTGGGAGGCCGCCCAAGCCGGAGCGACAACCGCCCAAGAAAAAGTGGGTGGTCCAGGTGATCGATGACACCGTCAAAGTGTTCACCTGTTACGCCACCTCCGGCGACAAACAGCCCGAGAACACCTCGGGAGAGCTTGACCAACCCATCCAATATTTAAGGAGGTCAAGGCCGGTCTCCCGGATTCTAGTGCAGACGCAGCAGGCGCCGGCCGCCGGTACATCTCAGCCTGAGCCGGCACGGCAAGAAGAGCGCCAGGAAGACGTCCACAGTGTTGATGGGGATAGTCACTCCCGACACGAAGAAGAGCTGGGGGAAGAGCCACGGGCCCCCACATTGGATGAGCTTCGACGGGAAAACCAAGAGCTCAAGAACCTGCTACAGTCGCTTTTGCGCGAAAAGGAGGTTCCTTCCCCGCCTCAGGCGGCACCGGCTGGAGCGGATCAGCGGCCTTCTCCCATTCCAGCAGCAGCCAACGCTTCCGCCACTGCTGCAAGACTCCCACTGGCGGTGGACTTCGAAGTCCCGTTGCATGAAGCCAATGCGCGGTCATCTGCTACTCCTGCCGCAGAAAGCCTCATGGCGCAGAAGCAGATGATCGAGCGCATCGTGGAAGCGAAGTTCGCTCAACATGGCGAGGGTGTGACTACCGTTGATTTGTACAGCGTGCCATATCCTCTCCATCATCAATTCAAGAAGCTTCCACCAGATTGCCCGAAGGCCCCGAAACTCCAGAAGTTCAACGGGCAGGGCTCTCCGCATGAACACCTGGCCTATTACATGACGACCATGGGTAAATTAGCCCTGAAAGAGGCATATTTGCTGCGGTATTTTGCCACGTCATTGACTGGCACCGCTTTCCAATGGTATTCAAGGTTAAAGCCCAATTCAGTATCTGATTGGGTTGATATGCAGAAGAAGTTTGTCGACCGCTTCCAAATGGTCGAGCGCAAAGTCTCCTTAGCAGAGCTTTGTTCCCTTCGACAGAAGAAGGGTGAAACATCGTTGGACTTCATCAAGCGATGGAGGGACGTCAGCATGCGCTGCGATAATCCTCCGACGCCGGAAGCTGCGATCACCATCTGCCGCAGGGGCCTCTCGGCAGAAGTCAGTGAGAAGCTTCTGGGTTCCAATATCAGAGGCTTCGACCAGCTTAACACGGTGGTGGCGGAGATTGAGATGTTCTTCGCTGATCACCCTGCACAAGCCTCTACAAAAGGCAAACCCTCCAAAGACCGTCTGGCTAGCGGTAAGGAGGTGAATGCCGTGGACTTCTCCCCGACGAATTGAGATAAAGGGGAAGGAAAGTCCAAAGGAAAAGGCAAGAAGTCTGATGATAAGACAAATACGTCTTTCTTAGCGGAGAACATGAAGACGCCGTATTCCTTCAGGAAAGAGCATACTAAAATGCTTTTTGATCTATGCATGAAAGAGCAGCTCGTCACTCTGTCGGATCCGCGGAAGCCCGAGGATCCTACCTATTGTGTGTATCACCGAAGGTTGGGTCACACCATTGGGGATTGCTATGTTTTCAAGAATATAGCAGAAGAGCTCATTCAAAAGGGCTTGGTAAATATGCTGGGCCATGCAGTCGAACCACCCCAGCCTCATCCCTGGAGCCGATCGAACCGGTCAGCTAACGTGGTCCATACGGTGGCGATGGCTTCAAGCTCCAATGCCTCCGAAGCCGGGCCCTCAAGTCGACAGCCCAATGGTGGTCCCAGAGCCACTCCTCCTCCATTCCAGAATGTTTAGCGCTGTGGAGGACCATCCGGAAGATCCGAGGGGAAGTCCGGCAGCTGCAACTAGAACAGAGGCGCCTGCTGCAGTTCCTGGAAAGCATTGATCAGCAGTTGTCCACCTTCCCCTTTAGCCCATTTGCCAGGGGGTTAGCTCCAGTCTACATATGGGAGGCGGGTGTATCACTCGCGGGTCGGGCTCCGCTCAGGGGCTGGCTCTCTAAAGAATCCTCAGATTCATCCGAAGACGAGGAGGACTCACCGGAAGGCGAGGAAGCTCCACTTCAAGTTGAGCTCCCAGAGAAGTTATATTCATTCCCTTGCGAGAAGACTCCAAACATCTTCTTCGCATGCCAGCGAGCAGGGCTGATAAGCCCGTCACCCTTGGAGCAGACACCAGGTGCTGCTTTTCATCAGGGCTATTGCCCATATCATGAAGTTGTTGGCCATATTATCCACAACTGTGAGCCGTTCAAGGACCTCGCCGAAGACTTAATCACGCGAGGGAAGGTTGATATGGGCGAATTTCTAGTCGACCCACCGCAGCCGCATGCACGCAGGAGTCTTCACTTCTCCGTCAACGTCATACATGCCTCAGCAGCTTTTCAATTCCCAGAGCCACAGGAGGAGGGAGTCAGTTCCCAGGGAGTCAATTCTCAGCCACCTAAATCCACATTGTGGTACCCAGGGTGGCGACTCTCTCATTAGTGTTCTTTTCCCAAGGAAGACACTGAGAAGATTTTTGATAAACTTCTGAAGGATGGCTGGGTGCTGACACATGACCCACCGTCTTATTACAATGAGACGGCCAAGAGTCACCCCCGCTATTGCAAGTATCATGCAAGGGTGTCTCACCCTACTCGGCAATGCCCAGAGGTTCAGGACTTCATTGAAGCCCTCATCCAGAGAGGGGTTGGCGATACTCAGGGGAACTCCATGACAAGGTTGCATCTTGCAGAGGCCGCCAGGAAAACTCTTCAGCAGGTTCGGCGAGAAACTGAGGCTTTCTCCCGGTTAGTCCGACCAAGTGAGCCTGCGAAAAATGATGAATGCCCATTACTCACTAGAGGCAAGGCCACCTACAAAGGGCCTAAGGTCAAGAACCCAGGAGGCCGAACCGCGGAAGAGAGTTCCAAGGTCCGTCCCAGGTCGAGTCAGCCTGGCATCCTCATAAGAGAGAACTTTCGGCCAGACAACAAAGGCAAAGCCAAGGCGTCAGAGCCTTTAGCCAAAGCTCCTGCCCAGTCAGCAAGGCCATTAGTCGTAGAGAGGACTCGACTTCTTGAGCCCGCGAAGACCCCAATTAAGGCCTCTGTCAGCCTAGCGAGGCCGCCAATTGTAGAAAGGCCTCAGCAGCTCAAGCAAGCCAACCCACCAGCCCAAGCAAAGTCGGTGGAACTACAAAGCTCCCAGAGGCCCTACTGTGGACTGGCAGAGTTCCAGGAGTTGCCTCCTGAAATAATTGCTCAGGCAATCAATGCCACCTTCCAGCCTCAGCCGGAGGAGGCTAATTGGACCAAGGTTGTCCCTAGAAAAAGCCGCGGCAGTAAGGCCCCTAAAGAGCCAGCCCGGAGCAAAAAACAGAATTCTGGGGGCAAGCGAGTCCCACCGCCGAAGCAAGCTCCTCTCTCTTCTCAAGAGGCGGCACACCAAAAGAAACAAGAGAAGAACCGCAGGAAGAATTTGAAGAGGAGATTGAAGAAGCAAGCCGAGCAAGCCGCTGCTATGGAGGCTCCTAAGGAGCCAACTCCTCTACAAAGACTTCAAAAGCTCATAGATGAGCTGGAGGAGTACACTCCCCCTCGCCCCACCAGGGTCGTCACTCTAGACGAATATATTCCCTGGGACAAGCTTGGGCGCAAAGCCCGTCTTCTGCAATGGCTCCGGGAAATGGCCCACCGCTTTGAAGAGAGTGAAGACTTCCCAATCCCAGAGGAGCTCTCATTATTCTACCAAGATGAGGAGCTCACTGTGGAAATGCTCGAGGAAATGCTGCAAGAGCTCTCCTGCTACATGGTGGCGATCCCGCCGCCCGACAACATTTACTGTCCCACGGCTGATAGCACTGGAGGCAAGGCTCCTATGGCGACATATCAGCGCCGCTCGGCAAGAAATGGCCGAGGACGTGGCCGAGGACGTGGATGTGAGGCTCCCTTAGCTCTCGACCGTGTCATATTATCCAGAGGGGAGAAGCCGGGTCCTGTCCCAGAAACCCAAGTTCGGGGAATCCCCTTCATCCTCAACTCCTCAGAGGGTTCAGGCCCCATCTCAACGGCTAAGCCGGGTGGCGTCCCTTTTACAATCACCTCCTCCGATGAAGAAGAGGAGCCGGCCAAGTCGCCGAAGTGCGAGAAGGCGTCAGAGCAGGCCGGCCCCTCCAACAGGGTCGAGCCCGCGAGCCAGGCCGGTCCTTCTAATGAAGACCAGCATGATGGGCCTTTGCCACGTCCAGAGGAATCCTTGGCTCCGCTGTTCCAAGAAGATGCGGAAGGCCAGAATGCGGAGGAGCGCCCTTCTAAGCGGGAGAAGCCTCGCCAAGCGCCGAAGACCCTGGCGGAGATCATCCCGCCATTTGACAAGACCCGTGCTCGGGCGGACCGCAAAATCATTCATCATATGAAGCGGTTCCCAACAAATGTCACCATTTGGGAGGCCATCGCCTGGAGTAAGGATCTTCGGGAGGCTCTGGTCAAGATTCTCCAAGATCCGCAGGCCTATGAAGCCCATGTGGCAGAATTGCAGGCTCAGGCATATGAAGCACTCACAGCCAACACCTCCTTCACGGACAAAGACATGTTGCTGTCCTCTCCATGTCATAATCGCCCCTTATATATGAGGGGAACGATCAATGAGCATGACGTGAATCGCATCCTAGTTGATGTCGGAACAGCCGTCAACATCTTACCTTTAAGGACTTTCAAGTCTCTATACTTGGCACCTTATTTACAAAAGGTGACTGATGTTAAGATCTTGGGATTCAATCAGGGTTCTGAGGAGGCGCTTGGTCGGGTTGTGGTCAAGCTAGCTTTGGGCAATTTTGTCACCCAAGCGACATTCTATATCATCAACTCCGACACATCTTACAAGATGCTGCTTGGAAGACCCTGGCTTCATGAGAATTGGGTCGTTCCTTCAACTTTGCATCAGTGCATTAAATATGCCAAGGAAGGGGAGCAACACACGATCTTCGCAGATCAAGCCCCGTTCCACCCCAATGAGTGCCATCTGGCCGATGCTTTACTATACTTTGGGAAGCCCACTTTAACAATACCCGAGCCTTTAAAAGACAAGGGGAAACAAAAGGTGAACCATGAAGTCGAAGAAGGACAGCTCTTCACTATCAACCAAGACATGGTAAAGCTGCATAGGCTGAGCCTTAGTGCCGCCTCCAAGCCGACTCAACCAGAAAGGCGGAGTGTTGACTTTGAAGCCAACCTCATCAGCCGGGTCATTGACGGGAGTATCTCCTTACCGCCGAAGTGCCTCCAGCTCTCGTCCCAACGGGAAGAGTATGAGGAAGAGCAGTTGAAGACCTTCACAGTCTCCTATCAACGGAGAAGGAGACGCAACAAGAGCAAGGGGGACAAGCCGATCATCTTTTACAAAGGTGATTTAGTCTCGCCGTGCCCCCCTGAAGATGACTTCGGCTGGGATACTCCCGCCGATGTGGCGCCAGAGCCAGTTCAGGAGATGGATGATATGCCTAAATACATCAAGGAAATGTATAAAAAGCAGCACATCCCGCAGACCCTGGATCCTGCGCGGGCAGCATATTTCCACCAGCTATGGAATCCTCCGCAAGTCCGCGGGCGGCTTCCCTTCTCCCACAAAGATACGCGAGGACTCGGCTATGACCAGGAGACGGACTTCGAGGTCCATTTTGCAGTCAATGCCATAGGGCTACTGCCTCTCCCTAATGGGCAAGCTGAAGTTGAGCCCAAGATTGATGACTCTGTAAGGGAGTCTGGTGATGTGTCTATGACACCTCTACCTTCATCAGGAGTCGACAATGATCACCCTTCAGAGGGAAGAGCAGCCCAGCCTGCTAACTGTCGGCAAGATGAGGCCAGTCCTTCGACTTCAAGCCATGAGCAAGGGTGCTTCGAAGAATTTGAAGTCTATGAAGCAAACACTGATGATGAGGGAGACTTCGTCGACCTCCAACCAGCTCCACCGGAGCTTGAAGACGGTGGTCAGGCAACTGTGGACGAGTTGATTGAGATCAATCTCGGAAGCAAAAGCGACCATCGTCCCACCTTCATAAGTGCTCTCCTCAGCGAGGAAGAAAGGCAGTCGTATCGACAGCTCGTAGAAGAGTTCAGGGATTGTTTCGCCTGGACTTACAAAGAAATGCCCGGGCTCGACCCTTCTGTGACTGAACATGAGCTGGCAATACTTTCAACAGTCAAGCCAGTCAAGCAAGCTCAAAGGCGTATGCGCCACGAGCTGGAGCTGAAGGTCAATGCTGAGGTTGACAAAATGCTCAATGTGGACTTCATAGAGCCTTGCATGTATCCCGTGTGGCTCGCCAATATAGTCCCCGTCAAGAAGAAGAACGGCCAAGTCCGAGTCTGCATCGACTTCAGGGATTTGAATAAGGCATGCCCAAAGGACGACTTCCCTGTCCCGATCACTGAGACAATGGTTGATATGACCACCGGTCACGAAGCTTTGTCTTTTATGGACGGGTCGTCGGGCTATAATCAAATCCGCATGGCCGTCAAAGATAAAGACCATACGGCTTTCCGATCTTCTAAGGGGATCTTCAACTACAAAAGGATGCCGTTCGGTCTGAAGAATGTCGGCGCAACCTACCAAAGGGCAATGACCAAGATCTTTGACGAGATGCTACATGACCTTGCCGAATGCTATGTCGATGATCTGGTCGTCAAGACGAAGAAGCGGGAGGATCACTTGACTGACTTGCGTCGAGTCTTTGAAAGGCTTCGGCAATATCAGCTCAAGATGAACCCGATGAAGTGCGCCTTCGGCGTCTCCAGCGGCAAGTTCCTTGGTTTCATCGTCAGGTACCGGGGCATAGAAATCGACCCTGACAAAATCAAGGCTATAAGAGGACTACCTCCGCCCAAGAACTTGACAGAGCTTAGATCTCTTCAGGGAAGACTCGCCTATATTAGGCGGTTTATTTCTAACCTCTCAGGAAGATGCCTACCTTTCGGCAGACTGATGAAGAAAGGGGCACCCTTCATATGGGACGAAGACTGTCAGGAGGCCTTCGAGCAAATCAAGGAGTATCTGCTGACTCCTCCTGTCTTAGGGGCACCTGTCAGAAGGAAGCCCCTTATCTTATATATTGCTGCCATGGATGCCTCTTTGGGGGCTCTCCTAGCCCAGATTAATGAAGAGGGCAAGGAGCAGCCGCTGTACTACCTCAGCCGAAAGCTGATTGGGCTTGAGCATCGGTACGCTCCCATGGAAAAGGTGTGCCTAGCTCTGGTGTTTGCTGTCAAGAAGCTAAGGCACTATCTCCTAGTCCATCGGGTGGAGCTCATCTCAAAATATGACCCACTCAAGTTTCTGCTCAGCCAGCCTGTCCTCTCTGGTAGGCTTGGTAAATGGGCACTTATCCTCATGGAGTTCGACATCACCTTCGTCCCACGCAAAGCGATCAAAGGGCAAGGAATGGCGGAGTTCTTAGCAGCGCACCCCGTGCCAGAAGATTCGCCACTCAACTTCGAGCTACCCGATGAGGAGGTGTTAGTGCCTTCTCAAGAAATTGGGGAGCATTCTGAAAAAGTCCCGCTACGGATGGAGCCGGATGTCCTCACTCTTGACCTCTCATACTGGGAGTTATATTTTGATGGTGCCTCTCGGACAATCAAAAGGGCCGGTGGCCTTACAGACTATGTCTCAGGCGCGGGGGTAGTCTTTGTATCTCCACAAGGCGGCATCCTCCACAACTCTTGCGCTCTCATGAAGTCGCTGACTAATAATGGGGCAGAGTATGGAGCGCTAATTATCGGGCTTCAGTTGGCACTAGAGATGGACATCAAGTGCATCAAAGTCTACAGGGATTCTCAGCTCGTCATCCGACAAGTATTGGGCGTCTATGACGTCCGGAAGAAGGAGCTCATCCCCTACCATGCAGCCGTCATGAGGCTCAAGGAAAAATTCTACCTATTTGAAATAGGCCATGTCCCCAGAGGCAACAACTCCCAGGCTGATGCTCTTGCAAAGTTGACAGCGGCTCTAAAACTCCCGCCCGAGGGAGAGTTGAATATTACCGTCAGGCACCGAAGGCTTATGCCAAGTGTGCTCAACGAAGAATCCGGCTTCACTGTCTATGAGGTCGACAACATCCAAGAGGACAATACTCCCGAAGGAGAAGATTGGCGCAAGCCGATCATAAAGATAAAGAACGGCTGGCTCCCTCCTGATCGGGCTCAGAGGGTACAACTGCTACGCAGGGCGACATCCTACCAGCTGATTGACGGTCTGCTCTTCAGGCTCGTCCATGAAAAAGACCGATCGGTCCTCCTACGGTGCCTTTCGTCCAAGGAAGCAAAGACCGTCATGCACGAGGTCCACTCCGGATTGTGGGGAGCTCACCAAGCAAGAGCTAAGATGAAGAATAGCATCAAGCTCAAAGGGTTCTACTGGCCCACCATGTATGAAGATTGCAATCAATATGCTCGTACATGTCATTAATGCCAAGCATTCGGCCCAGTCCCTCGGCGGCCACCTAACCTGCTCCATCCAACAGCGCCTACTTGGCCATTTGCAGAGTGGGGTATGGATATTGTGGGACCATTCCCACCATCGTCCCAAGGGCACAAGTTCATACTGGCGGCCACTGATTACTTCTCCAGATGGGCAGAAGCTGTCCCACTACGGGAAGTTACAGGAGAGATAGTTGCCCGTTTTGTGAGGCACTACATTATATACAGATTCGGCATCCCTAGTCGGATTATATCCGATAATGGCACGCCATTCAGGAACAAGACTATTTATGCTTTGGCGGCCAAATTCCATATCGATTGGAGGACGTCATCAGTCTACAATCCCCAAGCCAACGGATTGGCCGAAGCTTTCAACAAGACCCTTTGCAAGCTGTTGTCCAAGATAGTAGGTGGCCGTAAGCGGGATTGGGGCGAGAAGGTCCACGAAGCCCTATGGGCCTACCGAACTATTTACAAAACCCCTACGGGATGTTCCCCATTCTCTTTGGTCTACGGAGCCGAGGCGGTGGTCCCTGTGGAGATCGAGCTAGTATCTTATCGCGTTGCTGTGCACGCCGGATGGCCAGGCCAAGACCAGTCCGAGATAGAAAGGAGGCTTGAAGAGTTGTCCAACCTTGAAGGTGAAAGACTCAAAGCCTACAAGCACTTACAAGTGTATCAAGCCCGCATGACACGTGTGTATGATAAGCTGGTCAAGCAAAGGGCGTTCAAGAAAGGTGACCTCGTCATGATTAAAGAAAAGGAGGTTCTCGCGGGAAGATCCAGCGGCAAACTCCAGCCTAATTGGCGTGGGCCTTACGTCATCCAGAGGGTCTACGAAGGAGGGGCCTATACGGTCCTTGACCACAAGGGAGATAATCCCTTCCCTCCTCTCAACGGCAAGTATATGAAGCTCTACCATGCGCCACCGCAGGAGTTTCCTCAGCAGTCCTCACAGGACAGTACCTCTCCTCAGTGAAGGTTCAAAAAAAAAATGGGGTTAAAAATACTGATACCCCGGCGGACTCAGTCAGCCTTCAACGGTTGGCTGAGGGCAAAAAGGCCACAGACCCGGTCGAGGTGAAAACCCGAAAGGGAGCCTCGGGCAAAAATGGGCAACCCCTCGGTGTGAAAACCCGCAAGGGCGCACCGGAAAAAACTAAAGGGGGCCAACCTCGGCGAAAACCCGAAAGGGCGGTGAGGTTGGTAATGTGAAAAAAAAAATCCTCTCCCTGTCTATTTTAAGGGTGGCTCTAAGTCAATGACTCCACCCCATCTCGGCCAAAACATCATATCGATACTATGGCTACACCTCACATATCATCCCATGACACCTAGTCCCACCGACGTTCTCACGTTGACATACTCTGTCCTATCAGGCTCGGCCTACGCATGCCCCTTTCGGGCTGTCGACCAACCCATTCTGCCTACCGGCTTCGAGGTTCAGCTCAGGTGTCTATTCGGAGCGGTTAAACCCGCTTACTCTCTTGTCCCATTGGGACTGGCCTCAGTATGGTCTCTCGGGCTGCCAACCCTTCATGCCTTTCGGCTCCTTTTTCATTCTAGGGAATGGTCTCAGTATGCCCTCTCGGGCTGCCAACCCATCATGCCTTTCGGCTCACTTTATCCACTGGGATTGGCCTCAGTATGCTCTCTCGGGCTGCCAACTCATTATGCCTTTCGGCTCATCTTATCCTTTTGGGTTCGGCCTCAGTACGCCCTCTCGGGTGGCCAACCCATCATGCCTTTCGGCTCATTTTACCTTCTGGGACTGGCCTCAGCATGCCCTCTCGGGCTACCAGCTCATTATGCCTTTCGGCTCATCTTACCCTTTTGGGTTCGGCCTCAATACGCCCTCTCGGGCTGTCAACCCATCATGCCTTTCGGCTCATTTTACCTTCAGGGACTGGCCTCAGTATGCCCTCTCGGGTTGCCAACCCATCCTGCCTTTTGGCTCATTTCACCTTCTAGTGATTGGCCTCAGTATGCCCTCTCGGGCTACCAACCTACCTCGCCCTTCGACTCATCTTACCTTCTTGGGATTGGTCTCAGTATGCCTTCTCGGGCTGCCAACCCATCATGCCTTTCGGCTCATCTTACCTTTCTGGGATCTGGCCTCAATACGCCCTCTCGGGCTGCCAACCCATCATGCCTTTTGGCAGATGTCCCACCGGGTCTGGCCTCAGCATGTCCTCTCGGGCTGCCAACCCACTTCTTCGCCTATTGGCTTTAGGATTTGACTCTCACGTCCCACTAGGGCTGTCAAATCTACCCTTTTTCTTCTTCTGGGTCTGGCCTCTGCATGCCCCTTTCGGGCTGTCAACCCATCCTACCTCTTGGTTTCAGACTTGACTCATATATCCCACCGGGATCGCCAAGTCTATTCCTTTGTCCCCACGGGCTTGGCCTCCGCATGCCCTCGTCGGGGTGCCAACCCTATTTGCCTATCGGCTCACGGATTTGAGTTATATGTCCCACCCGGGCTGTCAAATCCCTTTCATCGCTTCGGGTTTGGCCTATGTATGCTCTCTCTGGCTGCCAACCCATCTCGCCTATCGGCCTCCAGGTTTAACTCGCATGTCCCTCTCGGACTGTTAAATCTTCTCCTTTGTTATCCCAACCGGGCTTGGCACATACACACCTCTCTTGGGTTGCCAACCCGTTCAACTTTCGGCTTTCGGATTTGGCTAATTGCGTCCCACTAGGGCAGTCGAATTCACCTATTTATCCCACCTCTGCGGCACACACGTCCCTACGGAGTGCCACCTACTCCTTGCCTTTTGGCATTATAGGTTCAAAAAAAAAACGGGGTTAAAAATATTGAGGCCCCAGCGGACTTGGTTGTTTCTGTTTGAAGAGTAATCAAGGGCAAAAAGGCTTTAACCCGGCTAAGGTGAAAACCCGAAAGGGCGTCTTAGGCAAAAATGGGTACCCCTCAGTGTGAAAATCCGAAAGGGCCCATTGGAAAAAGCTAAAGGGGGCCAGTCCTGGCGAAAACCCGAAAGGGCGGTAGGGCTGGTAAAGTGATAAAAATATATATATATATACAAAAAAAAAGAGAGACATGTGCAAGAGGATGGAAGCAAAAAACAGCTATGCTAAGCTCTGTCCTTTATTCACTAATGTCATCAAGGGAGCCCGAGACAAGCCCTCGGGAGTAACTCAAACAAAAAACGGGGCGCAAGGGACCTATGTACAAGAAAGTGCCAGAGCTCGTCAACCACGGCGCTCGTCCCCTCGCAACTCTGCAAGGCGAGTCTCCCTCTAGAAGATCTCACCCCGAAGCTCATCAGATCGGCGACGGCAGGTCTCCACCTCAGCCTGGACAGTACGACGTTCCTCAGCAGCCTCCTGAAGCTCTCTCTGTAGCTCCTCCACTCGGAGAGAAACCCTCCGGCTACGCCCCTCGATGCTCTCGAGGTGGAGGTCAGTCTGCGCCTGGGCCGCTCGAAGCTCACGCAGCTGCTCCTCCTGCTCCTGGACCTGTGGCTGGGCTCTCTGTCTCTGCTCCTGTGCAAGATGGAGGCGAGCAAACTTGCTTCATAAGCCCTCCAGTTTCGCGGCCCACGGATCCCGGGGAAGACTCAGTCCGTGGTAGCTCTTGGTGAACACCTCCAGATCGGCCCTCAAAGCCTCCACGGAGGGCAGTGGATCAACCCGGATCAACTGATCAAGACTCTGCAGGAGCTGGTCAGCTATGGCTACATGTAACGCTGTCCCAAGTGCAGGAGTGTCTGGCCACTCAACTCTAAGGGCAGGGAAATCCATGGGTGCCACGCCTGCCCCTTCTACGGACCCTGTTTAAAAAAAAGGGGGGGGGGGAATTGTGAGTGTATCACCACAATAATATCACCGGGGTAAGACTCCAAGAGTGCAAACTTCAAGGACTCTTACCTGAAGCAGTCTCACTCGCCGGGTTGGGCCCACGAGGAGATCCCTCCCTAGGAACTGGGGAGCAACCATCAACAAGTGCTGGTCCTTGCTCTGTGGATGGTATAGGCGTCGCCGACCTCTCTGCAAAGAAGGCAAGGAACGGAAAGTCTTAGTACTCCTGCCATACCAAAAACCAGAATG
This sequence comes from Amorphophallus konjac, assembly GCA_022559845.1. Lineage (NCBI taxonomy): Eukaryota > Viridiplantae > Streptophyta > Magnoliopsida > Alismatales > Araceae > Amorphophallus > Amorphophallus konjac. Next base: position 39,786,782 of record CM040127.1, on the reverse strand, counting down.
AGCACTTCATATTTAATGAAGACATACCAGCCTGCATAGGTGCCTCCTCTTCAATTACAGCGGGGTCAACCTTTGTCGTTGGCTCCATGGAAGGAGAGACAGCTGAAAGAAGGCATCCACATTTCAAATGATGATCAATATCATAAATGAAAGGAGTCTTGTTGGATGAATGACAAAATTCCTTAATTTGACAACAATATACCTTTCGCTGCCGAATCAGTGAAGGCCGCGGCCTCGTCGGCGGTGCCTTGCTCTTCAGATGGCATATGAAATGAGCCTGGTGTCTGGTCTATCTCTGTGGACCGAGGGAGGCTGCCCTCCTCTTGATGATCGCCAGCTGTTTCAAAACAGAAGCATCTCAGGATGTCAATATGCAGCAGTATGTGTGGCTGGAATGATGTACAGTGTATCTTTGTGCATACCTAAAGTCCGCACCCGGCTAGACTCTGCAACATCGGTAGTACCTGCCGATGGTCCCATACCTAGGGACGATGCCTCCTTGCCAGGGATTCCAACCTCTGCAGTCGGAATCCTAACCCCTTCATCAAAAGCTGGCAAGTCAGCAGAAGAGCCGACCTCTATGAGTTTGGAAAGCTCATCCAAAGGGAAGGTCGTCTGAGCAGCTGTACGACAATGAGCAAGACAAGTTAGATAAGCTCATTATTTCATGCACAGAAAGGAAAAGGGAATCTTAAGTCACCTGGGCTCATCCTGATTTCGCCTTCTTCAGAAGAACTTGATAAAGAAGAAGAAGAACTCCCGCTGGAGGAGGTGCTAGAAGTCCCTGTCCTTGATGAGGTGCCAGAGCCTCTCTCTCCTGAAGAACCGGACGGCGGAGAAGTCTCCTCGACGCCAGAAGATCCCTTCCCCCCTCCAACGGCAGGGAGAGGGGTCTGAGCTCGAGAAGTCCCTGCAACATGCAATGCTATATTAGCTGAAGTACATACTTCATCTATTTGAAGGGGGAACAAGGGAAGGTTAAACATGCAAGACGCTAACCTGCCTCCGGAGCAACAGAGCTCCCGCCTGTATCAAGTGCGGGGGAGTCGCCGGTCACAGGCATGTAGTCATCTGCGAGGAAGTCCAACCCGTCAATATCCACGCTGATGTCGGGAATGGACTCGTCCACCTCCAACCCCGCCTCTGTGAACACATTTCCGGGGCGAGGAGAAAAGCTCGTGGTAGGCATAGCCTCAGGAGGAGCTACAGCAACAAGGGGAAATAACAGTCAGATTACAATATTTTCAAAATAGGTTGCAATACTGATTGGAAACAAACATTCCCCATTCTTACTTGGGATCTCAGCTGGAGTAGGAGACCCCTCCTCAGGACGCGGGCGAATGGTAGGCCGCGGATCACCCTCCTGGATATCAGTCCGTGGCCTCTTCCCACGGCCACGAGCCTCTGAGCCAGTAACATGTCCTGCAAGTAAAAAAAAGATTGCATGAAATCAGCATCTTAAATTGCAGAGCAAAAGGAGACAGGGTTAAATAAGTCAGCATATACCTGGATCCCCAATAAGCCTCTCAGGCTTCAAGATGATCTGCTCGGTCTTCAAGCCAAGGACCCGAGCAACCTTACTCACAATGGTCCAGATGGCATTGGGGGTGGTAGCCACCTCCAAATCTGAGATGTACTCCAGGGGACCCGCGCAACCCACGGCGTTCATGATGTGGATCCTCCAAGCTGTGAAGGCACTGCCTCCTAATGCCCCCTCTGGAACAGCTTCTGATAGTTGGGACTGGGTCTTCAGACCACAAGAGGTCTTCAGATCCTCCCACCAGGAGTAGAGGGCCAGAGGGTCGGGGTCTACCCTCCGACGGGCAGACCTAGAAGAAGAAGCCGCAGCTGGTGCACTCCGCAAGGGCTTCAAAGCCCCGGTGTACTGACTCCTGTCAACAGGAATCGAGAGTCCGCCCTCCCTCCAACGGGTCTCAATCTCATGAATGACCTTGGCGGCCCCAGAAAAGTGAGATCTGATGAACTCCGCATCCAGAAACAGAGGAGGCAGATCCTCCTTCTTCAGGCGCCGTTCCTCCGCAGCTCGAATAACATCAGCTCGCTGCCTAAAAATATTGCTGAGTTTAAACCACCAGCGCGCATAGTGTATATCAAAGAAACCTCTGCGTGTCTGCTCTGGAATGGGGTACTCCACCTTCACCTCTCGAGAGAGGAAGTCATGCCATGAAGCCGCCACCAGGTGGATGTCCCTCTGCCGGTACTGCCGAACTGCAAAGGGAAAATCTGCATGCTGAGGTATCGCCTGGTCGTACCCAAAATTCCTGGCCAATCTATGCGGGTAATATGGCTCAAGCACTGCCATACTGGAGCGGCGGTAAACCAGAATGCTCGGCCGAATACAAATAACCCAATCGACCAATGCATGGTCGGAGGGTAGAGCCCAGGAGGATAGCCTGCAAACAACGGTGTCACCCTGCCGCTCTGTGTATGGACGGAACGAGCGAGAGCTGTGGTCAAACTCCAGACTCTCATCCCTCCTAGTATGGAGGAAGGACAAGGTACGGCGAGCGCTGGCAAGCTGCAAAACTGAGTCCTGGTCCGGATGACCAGCAAAAGCAAAAAGTAGGGGCGCAGCTGGATTATCCACCGGTGTCCTCTGTGACAACTCTGGCAACAACAGGCCGGCTCATGCACTCGGATAGTGGGTGGGCATCAAGATATGCTTATCTCTAGGAGATGAGTGCGAAGTCAAGGCCCCAAGGCTATGAAAGATATTCGCCAGCGCGGCTGGAGCAATGGCGAGCCTGCGCCCGCAAGCCAGTAAACAAGCTGGGTAGATCACCTCTGCCCGGAAAATCCCCTCCTCTCCATGAGGGATCACAAAGCTGGCCAGCCAGTAGGCCAGGTAGGCTGCCGGGTAAGTCAGCGGCGGCAGTCCCCTCGAATTCCACCCCCGTGTCGGGGCGGGTAAGTGACGAGGGTGTGAAGCAAAGCGGAGCTCGACCTCGCGGCACTGCTCCCAAGACATCCCCGAGGTAGCAAACTCCTCGTAGAAACAATAAGGACCGCTGTAGAAATGTGTGACCCATGCATTCAGAGTCACCCTCGGCGTCCGTGCAGCTTTCTCCTTGCCCACGAGGGCCAAGTCCCTCCAAGTCTTCATCAGGTACCTGAAGCAATATGGCATGAAGTATCGGCCTGCTCCATCAGAAGCACTCAGATGCAGATCATCCAGGCATATCTCCTCATATGGCTGTCCGCAAACTGGGAGGCCAGAAATCCTGTGGAAAGCCCACAGGTCTAGTGAAGTCTCCCCCTCAGCAGTCATGAAAGTGTTCCAGCGCCTGTTAAATCTCTCAGCTAGAGCCTGGACCAGTCCGGTGTGGCAGGGATAAGAATACAAAGCTGCTGTCACTGCATGACGTATGCCTGCCCTATCAAGTGCTGTCCTGTAAACTAGCAGCACACCCCACAGCCACTCTGTGGCGCCGCGACGATAACAATGGGAAGGAACAACGGCCCATTTCCCGTACCAGCTCGGGGTCCTCTGTGCCAAGATCCTCTCTAGCATGCAATCAGCATCGTAATCATCATGCGCACAGGCTGCGCCGGAGGGAGTCAGAAACATCCCATCAAGAACAACATCCGCAGCCCTGTGGTGCCCGGCCAGATGCCAAGTGGCTGGTGAAGACGGTGCCGCTCTCACAGTAAAACTGTCGAACTCCCTGTAGGAGCCAAGACTCCTCTGGTCAGGGTACTGTCGCTGACGCGCAAAACCCTCTGGGAAGCTCGGATAAGAAAAACTGCAGGTGCCATGCATACTATCCCGTCCGAGCAATATGGCCCGCTCCAGGCGGCGCCTCTCCTCTGGAAGCCGGGGATCGTCAGTCTCTGCTCCAGGTGGTATGAAACTCTGGATGAAAGGGAAAATGTGACGGTCCAGTGGAAAGTGAGGCGGGTAGCCGCCCGACCGATCATAAGTGTAGCATCCCAGCCTCCGCGTGATCCTGGAGACGTCAACAACGCCCTCAGTGGTAGCAGTCTCCCCAATTGGGCCCTTAGCGACCCAAGTAAATCCGCGGTCCACCGCGTCAAAATCCTCGGGAGTGATGCTGCGAGGAGGGAATGGTGGCATAGGCCTGTCCGTCCTCCGTACATAATGATCATCACCACCGCTGGTCCTGGACCTCTGGGAAGTCCCTCCGCTCCGTCTGGAACGAGCCATGTCTGCAAGAGCTGCAAAGCCAAGAGCAGAGAAAGCGCTGTCAGTTAAACCAGCATATGGGCAACAACAAGACTACAGAAAGTCACACAAAACTCCGGCGTGCCTAGCAGCCCGGCCCGGAGAATGAAAAAAAAAACCGTGGAACGCACGGGCCATCCGCCCCCGCCTCCGGCTTGGACGTATGTCCCGTGGGGGGCATTTGTTGCACCCGTAATTTATCATCTTAAATTTCGGGATATTGATTTCGCATGTGACAAGGTTTTGGTACGGTGTATCACCATCCGATGGGATATTCCTACACGGGGCCCTCTATTCGGCGTATCGCCGTCCCGTCGGATATTCCTAAGTCTAAGGCTTTATAGCCTACATGTGGTTACAATCTAAACCCCTCGGGGGGATGGCCACAAGTCAAGTTCAAGCTACAACGATTGTCGGGATCGTGTAGTTTCATGAAAATCCTACGGGATTAAGTCTACATCCTTTGAACGTGTAACTACGAGCAAGGGAAACTTCTACAACAACGAAGGAGATGCTGGAAAAGGTCTACGTACCAAGCACAACGTCCCCCGCACGTGTATCACGAAGCACGGACAATAACTCGTCCTCCCGCAGCGGCCTACGGCACGAGGAAGACGACAAACGAACAAGGAGGCGCTCCTTCTCGCTATTCTCCATGAGACACGGCGAGAACTCGAAGCTTCAAAGCCGGGAGACCCCCTTTTTTATATATAATCCAGCAGGAGAAGACCCGTCTGGGGCTGGGGGGACCCGTACGGGGTCGCCGTCACCCAGACGGGTCCCGCCCCGGAGGCGGACAGTCCCGCGCGGGACTGCCTCGGGGCGGGCGGACCCGCTCGGGCCACCCGACCCCGGGGAGTCCCCCTCGGGGCGCGTGCGGCCCGGGTGGGACCACCCGGGGGTCTGCGACCCTGGGCGGGACCCACTCGGGGTCCGCGACCTCGGGCAGGTCCTGCCCGGGGGTCGCGACCCCGGGAGGTCCCCCCCGGGGGTCCGCGACCTCGGGCAGCCCCCCCGGGGGTCCGCGACCCCGGGCAGGTTACCCCGGGGTCGCGCGACCTCGGGGAGGTCCCGGACCGTCCCGGGGACCTCCCACCCCGGGGAGGTCTCATTCTCCCGCGCACGGAATTAAAAAAAATTGAAAATATGACCTCCCCGGGGTCATTTTTATCCCGTTGGACCCGTACGGGGTCGAACACTCCCGGGGAGGTTCCCTACTTCTATAAATAGACCCCCGGAGGTCCAAAAAGAAGCGGGACACAAGCTACAACCTACGGAGCATCCAGCATTCAGAGCTTTTTTGTTTGTTTGTTTCAGCCCGCGTGGGGTAAGTCCCCGGGTCTTGTACTTATGCCCTTACGGGGTATATTTATGTTTATGCCCCTCAGCGGGCCATGTTTGTAATTATGCCCTTCAATGGGCCATGTTTGTAAGTCTTTAGACTCTTTACGCCCCGGGACGACTAAGTCATGTATTTCTGCCTTATAATGGCAAAATTACAAAAATGTCTTCCCCGGGACCGTAAAAGACCCAAGTCCTGTAATTTGCAGTTATATCCTGCGACTTTTATAATTGGGGCTACGCCTCTATCTCCCGCTCCAACGCGGAACTCTGTACAGTCGACAACTCACCGACAACCTTCGTACTCATTTGGAATACAAAAGCACTCAGCATGTGTTATGTATGTCCTCGGGAAAAAATTATAAGAAAACTCCGACTTTTATAAAATTGTGCATATGCCCCTTCTTTGGCAACCTGACACACATGAGTCTTTTATGAAGCCAGTGTCACTCCTTCAACCCAGAGATGTTGTCAGCTCAACCCGACACTCAGAGGTCATCCCAACCCTAGGTCTGTGTAGGGTACGGTAAATTACCAAAATACCCCTGTGACCTAGAAATAACCCAGCAGCCCCTAAAATCCTCCAAAAAGAGCCTCAGCGCCTTGGGGAGTCAGGGACCCGATCCTACTTCCATTCCAGCTCAGAAATTTCAGAAATACCCCTGACCTGGTAATATTACTAAAATACCCCTGGGGTGGTAAAATTATCGAAATACCCTCAGGGTCCAGAAAACTTCTCTCTACTTCAAGAATGTCTATGGCTTCTGCATATTTGCGCTTCTATTCCCAAATCTTAGGATTTTGCCTAGACTTAGTCTTAACCTTGTCTACTTGTTGGTGGTGAATGAATGGAGAGCTCCCTAAGCGAGAGTACCCTTAACATCTGAGCCTATGGAGAGGATTTTGGGGATTTCTTTGACAGTCAAACAAAGGTGTTCGGACGTTAGGCCGATGTAAATCAACACTGACTCCGGTCAGTGGGGAGAGGTCCAGCACTCGAACCCAAATCGTCTGATACTATGCGCACCCACGGAATAAACCTCTCTATACAGAGGAATGTCTCTTTTCAAAAAGAACATTTATTTTTCCCACGTGAAAATATTCCGTGTCTCACAACCGGTAAGGTACCGATCAGACTTGATGAATCCTTGATCAGAATTCTGCCAAATCTGACTATGGGACTTCCCAAATGTGCCACCCCTGTCCAATTCATAGCCGTGAATCTGTTCAGGGGTATGCAGCCCCAATTTAGATTTGATGTTGAAAATCATCATGTGTGATGGTTGCAAATGAATCTTGCTTCAATACATTACATATGTTCCATCTGTCTGTGGATGTATACCCATGTAGACAAGCTAGATAAGAAAAGGGATTATCTGTAGGCTTTTTACACATTTTACTATTGCTTGATACATATGCTATGTATGCAGATGGATGTGTGCACCTGTGCTGGATGAAAGCATATTATGTAAGTTAGGGCCTTAAGAAGCTTAGGGCAACACCAAGTTGGACTATACTGCGGCCAGCCCTGTCAATTTTGAGAGGAGGTTGGTCTAAGAGTGTGGCCTGAGCACAGGCCACCCTGATCCGAATCTCCACCCACTCTCACCAGTAATGCCACATGAGTCCCAAAGACCAGAGACATTTGAAGTCAGGTTTAAATTTAGATATTCAGATCCTAATCTTTAGAACAGGAATATTTGGAATTTATAACAGGAAGCTAATGTAATGTGGAATAATATTGCAAATTGTATAAACAATGTAGCAAAACGACTCTTAGGTGAATCTAAAAGGCAAAAGGAATCTAGAAAAAGAGACTTGGTGGTGGAATGATGAAATCCAAAATACCAGTAGAGTAAAAGAGACTTCTTATCTGAATGTTCATTTGTGTACAAAATGGATTTCAGCTTTTTCTAATGATTGTCTGAACATTTTTGTTTTCTTTTAAACCTATAATGGGAAACTGGGAACCCTATGTGCACCCTTAGAAGTTTGACGCATATAGGTTGAAAGGGGGATTCTGAAAGGATCAACATGAACGGGCAGAAAAGGGTTTTCTGATCAATATTAACTTGCTTAATGCTCAACGGGTGCATTTGTGAAATTATTGTCTCAAGTTCTATGATTTACTCCAGGATGAAGTTTGAAGGCATCCTTGTGAATAACACTGAATGATTTTTGGTCTAATTTAGCTTGCATTTCCTATGGTTATGGAAAGGAAAGCTATATAAATTGCCTTGTTACGGTGAAGCCACGTTCCATGCTAGACTTTAAGGACATCTATTTAGTTTCTACTTTCGGCCTTTTTTTTCTACTTTTGGTTTTTTCAGTGTTCATGAGAGTTGGATTTCACTATTTTCATTTTCTGCCTGCAAGGCTACAACAACGTTTTGATGGAAGGTTAGACAACTTACTATATTGTGGAAAATGCTTCCCCACAGTCCATTTAGTTGGATGTGGCTTGACAGTATGAAATGGGTCCCTCGGTTCAGCATGGGATTGTTTCTCTTTTGATCACAGTCATGATAATGAAACTTCGATCAGAAAATTTTACTGTGAAATAATGAAATGAGTAGTATGATTATCCAGGCTATGTTAATAGGGACCGATGGAATTCTGATCACAATCTACTCATGGACGGTACCAGACATGGCCGTCTTCTCTCCTCTCTCTTTAGATGGATTTTGTTCCATTGAAAGAGCTTCAGAGTGGTAATTATTTTGGAAAAAATATTTAAATGGTAAAAATCTTATCCACCTGCATCTGGTTGATATGAGCAAAAATCAGGTTTTTTTGGGATCTCTGTCAGCTATTGCTTTGCTTAAGGGTGCTTGCAGTCCATGATCGCATTAAGGAAAGTTGATAATACTTGCATCACCTCTTTCATGGACTGGATTCCCGTCTCATTAGGCACTGTGCCTCTCCATTTGCTCAGCCAATATCCCATTGTCGTCTTCTCACGTGATATTTCAGATGTAAGGAAAAGTTTCAGCTAATTCAAGTTTAAGTATTAAACTGATGTATCATTGTTTTTTGTGCGATTGTCATATGCATTGCAATGTGTGCAATTGTCTTTGTTTTCATGTTAGGAGAACAATTTTGATGAAAACTCCAATTTTATTTCTTGTCCTGTAACTTAGAGCAACTTGTAAGAACACTTGTGACGGGCTCTACCTTTCCTTATCCGATCATTCGTTTGTTGGGGAATCCTGACCACACTGATGTTTTTGCAGGAGATTGCTAAGAGATTACCCAGGTCATGATCCTCTTCCTGATCGCAGTTCCCGATTAACTCTTGTAACCATTATTCATTCTATACAAGTAAGAATTGTATTAACTCTTCTAACAAGTCTCCGTACAATACATTCTACACCTGTTTCTGCCTTCCCGGCATTGTGAGAAGCCATGTTCTTTTTTTTTGCATGCTGGCTGGTAATTTCCTTGGGTAGCAGTATGTGTTTGTTGGAATCCCATTTCAAAAGAAAAAGGAAAAGAAAAAAAAACTTGTTTGTTGAATCAATTATTGATTGGCCTACCATAACGTGTCATTAAACGGACAGAATAAAGGGCCATCTGATCACTACGGTGGGCAGCACTATCACACCATCCCTTGATGGATTGTTCTTAATGAGATTGGACCGTGAGGTGATCAATCGGGTCACCAAAACAAGCCGGGTTGATAATTTGAAGGGTTAATGTCATATATATCCTCTTTGCATGTAAAATACCAAAATTACCATCCCTGCTTGTCAAATGTCATATATACTATCTAGGGTTTGTTGTGCCGCACCTAATATGTGATTGTTGTGCATGTCGGATCGTCCCAGTCAAAAATTAGTACCACGTTATGTTGGCACGCCCTCGATCTGGTACTAGGTCGTCAACAGCCCGACAACAGCGGTGGCGGTACATGGGGAGATCGATGACATAGGGGGAAGTCTAAAGAGAGGCGAGGAGAGCGCGGAGGGAGGAGGAGGTGACCACAGTGGCGGTGGAGGGAGGAGGTAGCCACAATAGTGCATTTCCCTCTCTCTCCGGCGGCCCCGACAAGTATAGGCATAGGTTGCGGCATAAGGCGATTGAAGTGGAGGAGGAAGGAGGAGGTGGTTATGGTGGCAGTGGAGGGCTAAGAGAGGAGGTGGCCGCAGCGGTGCATTCTCCTCTCTGTCCTGTGGCTTTCGACGGATCCTCCCTCTCTTCGACCGGAGGGGAAAAAAAATAAAGGTCACGGCATATCTGTGCACAGTCTTATCATATCATGAAGTACCGTTGGTGCTTCGGTGAATCTTAATAGGTTCATTACGAGTTGAAAATTTCAAAAATATCATTAAATGACAAAAATACCCCCAACAATTATATCAACCCCAACCTTCCTCACACAAACCCTTAGTGGTATTTTTGAAAATTTTTAGTTAATAATATTACATATGATATTTGACTCTTAAATGATAATTTTGATATTTTTCTGGTAAGGAGGTTATATATGAAATTGAATGCCTACTTGGGCTGGGTTCCACTTCGTACGTGACAACCAGTGCCCCAATGACCAGGCTGCCTTTGCGACCAGGTAGCTATCCCGGTCAACTATCTTCTCTCCTTCTTAATGATCTTTGAGAGTTTCTTTTTAGTTTTTTGCTCCATTATGTGTCAATTTTATAGTAAATATGCTAAAACCTCTTCAAAAGAGACATCGTCACAATGAAGGCAAAATTTTTTTTTATGGGTGTCAGTGACAGTGAGCGTGACCAAAAAGAAAACAAAACGTATGGTTTAAGATGATTTATTTCTCTCTCATAGGGAAGACTTAAAAAAGGAAAGGGAAAATGTACTCAAAGCATGCAGTGGCCCATTTATTCTTCAGAACCTGGTTCTCCTGTAGGAATGTAAATGGGCCTGGATCAGATTTGTGTCCATGTTTCGAATCCACTTTATATCTTTGGCAACTGGGGGTATCCGTTGCATATGTTACTTGAATATTCATATAAGCATGATTGCATCAAAATATCTTAATATAAAAATTTTAGAAGATATATGCCAAATGTATAATACACTGCCTACATGAGTCATATGCAAATCCTTGTGAAATGTTTACTACATGACATGAGTCATATATATAGTGTGCAAAATGGTCCTTTTACATATGCTCAAGTGGTCTTTTATTACATAGAGAATGACATAAAAAGACCACTATCACCAGTGACTTTTTAGTGATATATGTAGAAATATAAATACAAGGATGGTAGATCTGCAATTTCCATTCTAACAATAACTAGAACGCCCGATTTTTAGTCATTTTCCACTCAATAAAATGTGCAAAAAAATTACAAATATGTACATCTTGGCTATCTCTTTATATTCCATATTTTCCCATAGGTATGGTATGGGTACAAATATGGTATTTACAGTGTGAACATGACATTTATACGTCTGGTTTGTGTCTGCCTCTTTTATTTATACTCAAAATGTGCAAAAACGAATCCTGCCCGCTGTCCCACCGTTCACACGATCACATCTACACCGCGCCCCCGGACGGACCGGGCCCATCAAGCGAAGTATGGGCCGTCGCGGTGCTTTGGGCTGGCGTCCCGGCACGCACACGTCCCCTTTCCCGGGTTCCCAAGCCACTTCGGCTGCAGGAAAGCCCCTCCGTCCTGCCATCTGATTGGTTGACGTTACAAGCAGCGGGGATCTGTCGGTGGGTCCCGCCAACAAGAGGGCTGGTGGGGAACACGTCAAGCCCTGGCGCTACGTTGTTTTAAGTTAAAATAAAAAAGTGCACTAAAAAGGACTGGGTCTCACTCTCAAGCCGACAAGTCTATACTCTATAGTCTATAGTGACCAAATAAGTTGCAGAATTGACATTCTTATAAGCATATTTGCTTGTGTACTTTTGTCACATGAAAGCAATGGCATATTCAATCTATCGTATAGTTTTTAAAATTAAATTATTAATACTTTTATTTTTAATAGAAAAAATTCAGGGCGTTAACTCTCTCATCCATTGTATATGAATAATCTAGGAGTTAGTGAAAAATAACTTCTGAGAAACTTTTTTTTTTTGTTTAGAGCGAATTGCCCTTGCGATGGTAGAGGGATTTTCATAGACTGAATGCCTTGATATGGTATCGGAGCTTGTCACTTCACAATTATTCAAACTTGAGGTACATATACACAAAAGCCCTGAGGCGAAAAATTGCCTATATCCGGACAAACAAACAACGGGTTGGATTCCGAGTTGGACCCTCCGCGTTTCAACTCGACGCAACCACCGCCGTAAGATGGACTCGCCCATACAGAGCCATCAGATCCGTGGATTCGAGGAGGCCCATCAAACGAACAGTGGTGATGCATTTCGGGCTGCTCGAGGGGGTAGGAGTCCGGGGACCAGAGGGACTGTCCCCCACCCTACACCGCCCCTATTTATGTGAAGGCCGCCTCCTCTCTCTCCTCAGATCTAACCCTTTTCCCAATCCACCGCGGTTGCTCCAGGCTTCCTCTGCAGACCAGCTCGCCATGGCGAACGAGGGGGAGTCCTCGGCGGCTGCCTCCGATCCGTGAGGATTTCCTCCCCATCCCCCGTTTTCCTTTGCGTGCGATCTTGGGAAGAATCCCTTGTCTAATCGTGTCCTGTGCCTGTTTTTTTGTGTTGTTTTCCCCCATCTTCCAGGAAAGGGCCGAAGAGGGATTACTCGACGGCGATCTTGGAGAGGAAGAAGGCGGCGAACCGGCTGGTCGTTGATGAGGCGGTGAATGACGACAACTCGGTGGTTTCTATGCACCCCGAGACGATGGAGAAGCTGCAGCTTTTCCGGGGTGACACGGTCCTCGTCAAGGTAACGGGTTTTGTTAATTTTCTCTTTTTTCTCTTGTTGTGAATGGAGGGCTGCCTAAGTTTGTGGTAAATGTAGGGTTTTTGGTATTTGGCGACGTTGGACTCCTAATGAAGTGTTTTGGGTATTGTTTTGATTGGACTATGTAATTGGGTGGAGGTCATGGGTTTGTACACAAGGTTAGGGTTTGAGGAAGCTGTTTGTCTTTCTCGTCGTCTGCCCTTTAGCTGGTAAGTCCCTAGTATGTGCAATCTGCGGGTCGGAACAAGTCGTTGAGGTTGCGAGGGGGGAATAGACGACGTATTGCTTGCGCTTATGCATGAATGGGACCTAAAGTTGATAGGGTTCTAAGATTTTTCTAGCGTATTTAAAACAAAATGGAGAATCCCTATGTGAAGACATCTGTAGGAGTAAGATTTATTTATTTTCGTTACTTGACTTTACTCTTTTAAGTAAATAAGCTTCGTTGATTATTCTGGATGTTTTTGGCGTGGTGATTGTATATGCTGTTTGGTTATTGCTATGGCCTCCACTTTTTAGTAAAAAAGTTTGTCACAATTCCAGGGAAAGAAGAGAAGAGACACCATTTGCATTGCACTTGCCGATGATACATGTGAAGAGCCGAAGATCAGGATGAACAAGGTTGTTAGGTCGAACCTGAGGGTTCGGCTTGGAGACGTGGTTTCTGTGCACCAGTGCCAAGATGTCAAATATGGGAAAAGGGTTCATATATTACCTATTGATGATACAATCGAGGGAATAACGGGGAATATTTTTGATGCATATCTTAAGCGTAAGTTTGCTAAATTACTTTTTCCTTTCAATTTCGCTCAGAGGCTTTTGCTGCTATTGTAGCATGATGCTGGACCTTTTACTTTCTGATAGCCATGTTTTTCATTAGATTTTATCTGTTATCTGAAAAGTTGTTTCATATTATGTCTTTATATTTGTTCGCTTATCATGCATGTTATGCATGATTTGCATCTGGACTCTAGTAAAGAACTGTAGGCCTGTTTATCGTGCATGTTCTTCAGACAAATATGGAACAGTGTCTATTTCTGGTTAAATTTGGTCGTGTTAGTGCTGCATGCTTATGACCAGATGTCTAGTTTTGTGAGAGACCTTTGTTGAATGACTCCCATGAATCTTTTGCATCTCTTGTCAATCTGAACCTTAAATTGCTTTTCACTTCATGGAAAAAAGATTTGTTTAAGAAGATGCAGTTACATCAGCTATTGCATGCCAGCTTGAGGTTTTTACTGTTAAAACTGCACATTGTTATGCTTAAACCAGGAAGCATTTTGTGATAGGTTAATATATCCCTTTCAACACATCCAGACATTGAGAAATTATAAATGGGTCTACAATGTTAGATATGTGTTCTGGCATGTGTATCCAACAATGCATTTTTTGCTTCATTAAAAGTACATAAGGCAATATTGTAGGGATCTAAAATTGCAATAGATTTTACAATTTGCATGTTTTTTAATTGATCTTGTTGTCAAAATCTTCTCTTTCCTATTGCCATTTGCTTTTGACACTACATCTTAGAAGTGCTTGGTAAGTTTTGTTATGATTAGGATGTTGTCCAAGTGGTGTGGTTCAATAACTAGGATTTATGCGTTGTATGCCTTTGATGTATGTCGGTCTTTGTTTCTCTCCTAAAGTTCTATTCTGAAATTTGGTATAATGTTCTTGTTGTTGGCAATGATGATGAGCTATCGACACACGGACGGAGGTATGGTTATGTTGGTATCTTCTTTGCTGATCTACTGGAGTTGCTTCCTAGGAAAAATGATAGAGATTACATATCATCTTTTTGATTGATGATTTGTACGATCATTTCCAATGGTTTGCGTAGCTAGTTGTTGGGAAAACTTTTAGACGCTAGTTCAATGATCTTTTAGGAGTGTGCATCTTTGTCTTAAGAGAGAGAAGATTATAGAGTTGCTTTTTGACATGATGGATAACCTTTTGCTTCCCTTCTCACTGGGATGGGTCAAATAGTGAGCTAGGCTTATAAGATAAATCACTTTAAATTCTCAAGGGGAGGTTGACGGCCCTAAATAAATGGGATAAGTCTCTGACGCTGATAAGCAAAGGGAAGCAAACCTTTCCAGGAAAGATGTGTGGCTGAGAGGGGTGTCCCCCAAGGATATGTTTTGTCCTGTTGTTTGTAACCCTGCTTATTTGCCAGGATATAGTACTCTCAAACTGTCAATTCAGATGTTGAAGCAGAATACATGTCTGAAGGTGTGTGATTAGGAGAGTCCTTCAATGAGGCTTGCTTGGCACAAGTCAGCAAAAGTGGTGGATTGTATACAAATATCTGGAGGAATGATTATGTAGAGATTTCTGAAACAATTATTATTCCAATCCAATCATTTAAATAAATGTTTGAGAAGTGATATTTTATCTGACGATATTATTGATTGTTGAAAAGCGTGAGGACTTTAGGAGTACTGATCTAGTAGATATCGTATTCTTTGGTGTGCAAGAAATGGAGGATTCTCACCATGGTTGGCAGTATCGGCCGAAACCGATACGTTTCGGCCGAAACGTATCGGTTTCGGCCGGTACCGATCCTAAACCGGACCCTAATACTGTAGCAGGTCCGAAACCTATTAAATAATAGTTTTTTAATGGTTTCGGACGAAACCATTAAAGGTTTCGGTCCGAAACCGTCCAGTTTCGGTCCGAAACCGTCCAGTTTCGGTCCGAAACCGTCCAGTTTCGGCCGAAACCAGAGAGAATTACAATTTTTTTAAAATTTTTGAATGGTTTCAACCGGTTTCGGCCGAAACCGAAACCGGTACGTATCGGTTTCGGTACCGGCCGAAACCGGTACCGAAACCGATACTGCCATCCTTGATTCTCACTGAGATGTTACATACATAACATAAAAAACTGTATATGGAGCGTACCTCCTTTTCGGAAAAAGCTTGATCTTCAACTTCTGGTTGAGATTTTGGTAGAGAAGTCATGTCCCATGTATGAAGGGAAGAGGTAATCACTTGTTCTCTGATGCCAGCAATGGAATCATGAACAAGACTATTGGAGAACCTATAATGGTAGATCCATGTCAGAAATTACTTCTGAAGGGAAGTCGGCTGATTTTTTGAGGGAAGGAGGAGCCTTGAGATGACTAACCCGAATTCTAATGCATAAAACTTGTTGGTCCTGGCGGAAACTTTGAGCCTAGTCTCTTATATCAAAATTTAAACAGAATATGCAGCTGGCACCAGGAAAGAGATTATGGTGGCAGAATATTGCTGAGAAGCCTGTCCTCGCTGTTGGGACATGTTATCTGTCTTCTAGATTTTTTTTTTTTAAGAAGGCCATCCATCATCTAGATAATGGATGAATTTTGAACATAAGCAAGTCATTTACCACTAATTTCCATAGCAAACCAGGTTTTGGTGACCTATGAAGTCTTCTAGAGCTTAAGATACTATTCTTTTGTATGGCCTTAAATCCCCATACATGCCGGGTGGGTCAGATAATACCTTTTTGGAAGATATTATATTCAGTATTATGTGCTTGTCATGGTTTTTGTCTTGGTACTTTAGGATTTCTTCTCTCTCTGACCCGTGTATAAGTATTCTTAATGAACGGTGGATGATAATTTTATATGTTGGTATATTTTTGTAGGCAGGCTTTATCATTTTTATGGCATGCCATCATGTCCTTTCATATGGATAGTGGACCCACCTGATTCTTTGTAATCAACATTTTTACTGTGAATTAGAAAAAAATGTAGGCTCCTATCTGGAAGGGCTTGTGGAACCTGACCCCACTGAGTGAGAAAGGGCGAAGGACAAAATGGCGAACTTACATGGAGGAACAATGTTGATGGAGTTAGGCTGTCTTTTCCTTTTCTGCATGCAGATACTAATTGAAGTTCGCTTTTCATTGGAAATATGGTTTTATGTTTACTATTGACATCAACCATACTAGCACATTTGTTTTAGTCTACTTGCTAATTGAAAGAATTGTGGAAGATGTTATTTTGATTTCTTCCTTTTGTTTATTCCTGCCATTGTATTTTAAATTCCGTCGCTTGGTTTTGTGGACCAACAAGTTAACATTTGCACAGAGGCACTGAATTTTTAAAATTTTTAAATCCATCATTGTGTGATTGTGCATCCATTTTGACCTGGAAAAGTGCTGTCTTTTCTGTTTATATAGATGCTATTCATATTGATGTTTGTCATTTGTTGCTCGTGTAGCTTACTTCCAAGAAGCATATCGTCCAGTGAGAAAGGGAGATCTTTTCCTTGTTAGAGGGGGGATGAGGAGTGTGGAATTCAAGGTAATTGAAACTGATCCTGCGGAATATTGTGTGGTTGCTCCTGATACTGAAATCTTTTGTGAGGGGGAGCCCGTGAAAAGAGAGGATGAAGAAAGGCTTGATGAAGTTGGTTATGATGATGTTGGAGGAGTGAGGAAGCAAATGGCCCAGATCAGAGAGTTAGTTGAGCTTCCTCTTAGGCACCCTCAGCTTTTCAAATCAATTGGTGTCAAACCACCTAAGGGAATCCTATTATATGGGCCCCCTGGTTCTGGAAAGACACTGATAGCTAGGGCAGTGGCAAATGAGACAGGTGCTTTTTTCTTCTGTATTAATGGCCCGGAGATTATGTCAAAATTGGCTGGGGAAAGTGAGAGCAACCTACGGAAAGCTTTTGAAGAAGCAGAGAAGAATGCACCATCGATTATTTTTATTGATGAGATTGACTCAATTGCACCGAAGCGAGAGAAAACGCATGGAGAAGTTGAGAGACGTATTGTTTCTCAACTATTGACTCTCATGGATGGTTTAAAATCACGTGCACATGTTATTGTAATTGGAGCTACGAATCGACCTAACAGTATTGACCCAGCTCTGAGAAGGTTTGGCAGATTTGACAGGGAAATTGACATTGGTGTGCCAGATGAAGTTGGAAGGCTGGAAGTCCTGCGCATTCATACCAAAAACATGAAGCTGTCTGATGATGTAATCTACCAAAAGTTCCCTAGTTTCTTCTTTTATTTATATAACCTTTTCCTGCTTTTTGAAATTAAATGCTGAGAGTTTTGCTGATAGGTTGATTTGGAGAGAATTGCCAAGGACACACACGGTTATGTTGGTGCTGATCTTGCCGCTCTCTGCACTGAAGCTGCACTTCAGTGCATAAGAGAGAAAATGGATATTATTGACTTGGAGGATGAATCAATTGATGCTGAGGTACTGAACTCTATGGCTGTTACAAATGAACATTTCAAGACGGCTCTTGGAACCAGCAACCCATCCGCACTCCGAGAAACTGTGAGTTACTATGCATTTTTCGCAGTCTGGCTGAGTTGAATTGTTGTTTATTTAGAGGAAAAAAGGAATCCGTTTCTAAATTTTTGTTTCACTGACGTTGGTGAACAGGTTGTTGAAGTACCTAATGTTAGTTGGGATGACATTGGTGGCCTTGACAACGTCAAGAGAGAACTCCAAGAGGTATTCTGGTGGCATGACTATCTGATTCATGTGCAATGGATATTGTTCTGCCAACCTTACATTTGCCTTCTTTCTGCAGACTGTTCAATACCCTGTGGAACATCCAGAGAAGTTTGAAAAGTTTGGCATGTCACCTTCGAAGGGAGTTCTTTTCTATGGCCCCCCTGGTTGTGGGAAAACTCTTCTTGCCAAAGCAATTGCCAACGAGTGTCAGGCTAACTTCATCAGTGTCAAGGGTCCTGAGCTATTAACCATGTGGTTTGGAGAAAGTGAGGCAAATGTACGAGAAATCTTTGACAAGGCACGACAGTCAGCTCCATGTGTTCTGTTCTTTGATGAGCTTGACTCCATAGCGACACAGGTTTGTCTTTTGTTTTGTTCCTTATTATATTTGGCCTTCTTTTCTGTCCTGTTCATCCGCATGACCTTTTGCTTCTTCGTGTTTGTGTTCCAGAGAGGAAGCAGTGTTGGAGATGCCGGAGGTGCCGCCGACAGGGTCCTCAATCAGCTGCTGACAGAGATGGATGGAATGTCAGCCAAGAAAACTGTATTCATTATTGGGGCAACAAACAGGCCAGATATAATAGATCCTGCTTTGCTGAGGCCAGGTCGTCTGGATCAGTTGATATACATTCCCTTGCCTGATGAAGCTTCAAGATATCAGATTTTTAAGGCCTGCTTGAGGAAGTCTCCTGTCTCAAAAGATGTTGACCTGGCAGCACTTGCCAAGTACACTCAGGGTTTTAGTGGAGCAGATATCACGGAGATATGCCAAAGAGCATGCAAATATGCAATCAGAGAAAATATTGAGAAGGTAAGTCATATTTTGTTTTTATACGAATTGTCTTTAATATTTTTGCTCTGTGAAGGTTAATTAGACATTGACAAGTCGAACGCCGTTTTTTCTTCTTGTTTGATCAGTTGTGATTCTGTTTGGTGAAATTTTTATCCCACGAAATATGATGGCATCACAGATTCCTGGATGCATCACAGATTCCTAGCTCTTAAATTTCTTTTTTTTGTGTGAAGTTATCTTGCTAATGGGTAAGACACCGTAAAATAGAGGGGTATGCATTCTGCGTGACACACGTTTGAGTTCCTTCTCCTCCCAAATTGGCTTTGAAAATGTTCTCTATTGAATATTATTCAAGAATAATTTTTACTTGTGGATTAGCGGAGAGGCTGGTAGAATAAGTTAAAACTGCTATGCATACCCTCTTATTCTAATGCAGATAAGGGCTCAGCCAGTATTTTTATGATTTGCTAGAATACGGATCCAGCTTTATGATCACTCAATTGGTATCCGGATCTTACCCATTTTGCGTTGCTCAAGTAAATATGGAATCTGGATCCTCTTCAATGTCTTATCTTGGGTTTATTTTGTTACTAAACTAGCAGTAGTCTACATTTTTTCCCCTTTTGGCTTAAGTGAGATTTCCTGGTGCAGTAGAGGATTTGACCGATTAGTCTGAGACTCTTATTGCAGATGAATGGTGGCCTGATCGCAAATCTTGCTTGTGTATTTTATCATTTCTTGAGAGGTACCCAAGTAACGTTCTCGCATTGTTCGTGTAGGACATTGAAAGGGAGAGGAGGAGGAGCGAGAATCCCGAGGCAATGGAAGAAGATGTTGCCGATGAAGTCTCAGAGATCAAAGCTGTTCACTTTGAGGAATCAATGAAGTATGCGCGCCGGAGTGTCAGCGATGCGGACATCCGCAAGTACCAGGCCTTCGCCCAGACATTGCAGCAGTCCAGAGGATTTGGCAGCGAGTTCCGCTTCACGGAACGGTCGGAGGCTGGCGCAGGGACCGCTGGGTCTGATCCATTTGGGTCCGCAGCCGCGGGGGCTGATGACGACGACTTATATAGCTAGTCGCCATGTTATAATCCTACACTCCCTCAAGTTAACTCATATGTTTGATCGCAGCAGAGCAGTGGATCCAAGGTTAGGCTGGCACCGCCCGTAGGTGTTATAGTGGATGTGACCGTGGTGGTCTCTCTGCCTCTTCTGCTTAGAAGAGAGGAAAAATGAGTTTTTGACTGCATTTTTATAATTCAAAGGATTTGCGAGTCTTCTGTCCTCTCTTTTTTTTTCTCTCCCCGTCTGGTTTGCAAGCCATCGTGTTGTGTTCGGCATCTTTTGTTGAACCATGAACTCTTGGCCGCCGTAGAGCTGCCCGGTAACCTTACGCTGGTTGTCCACTTGGGATTCTGCCCAATTTACATCAAGCCCTAACCTACCTCTAGTCTTGACATATCATCTATAATTGCGTCAACGAGTAGCGTCGTCCTCGCATTTATGCTTGTCGGTGGTTTGGGTTGGCCCCTAATCGACTTGCTAGTCTCGCCGTGAATGACTTTTCGTGTTTTTTTAACCAAAGGCGTCACCCATCCGTACATTGAGGGTGTGCGGATGGGGTCGGGGTTTTTGGGCGTGGCAATATGTTTTATCATGCGGCGTAGGAATTAGTGTTTAGAGCAAAGCTCTTGCAAGTCACCACCCATCCAGGTACGTTGGAACTCTAAAACTCCGTAGCCGACATCTCGATTCCCACGGTGTTTGCTCGCAAACAATCGGAGCCAACATCAGTGGGTCGGACTCATGTCGGATCAACCAAGTTGCTTGGCCCGACTTTGATGCGTAATACTTGTTACCAACCAGGGTTTGCAGATTTGTTCATGAGTTGCAAGCTATAACTTGCAGAGTGTGTTATCGGTCGAATATGATTGAAGTCGCAGCTGTGAGTGAAAATTCTCTGACAGATGCTGATGTGAGGTTAGAGCTGGTGGGTTAGGAAGGAACAGTGTCTGAAGATATGTAAGAACAGGTCAAAAAGGATAGGGAAATCGGTTGTCTTTTTTTTCTTTCTAATCTTGTTAGGTCATCTACGAGCAGATGCAATCATATGCAACCTCTAAGCCCCCACACTTTCTCCAAACCCTAAAACAATCACATTCACCCCAGCATTGCCCGTTCAATCTACCTCCACCTCTCATGTTCTCCGGTGTTTTCTGGGAGGTCAACTGCCGATTCAAATACCCCTCCTAGCTAGTTACTCCGAGAAATTTCTTGTCAATCATGTTTCTCCACCCTCAGCGAAATCTGAGCGAATGAGGACAGCATAACAGATTGGATTCTAACGTAAGAAAATGTTGTACGGTGAGCACCCCTGACTGTGAGGTTGATTGCTAATGTAATCTTTAGTCCCATATTAGTTTTGTAGAACTTCTTGTATCAACAAAGTATTATATAAAGAGATGGAGTGTTCGTCTTGGAAGATACACCCAATTACTCTTCTATCACAACTTGGTATCAGAGTTAAGTTTGAGGGGGGGACGGCACTCCACGCCCATTCGGGTGCGTGCGCCCAGGCTTGCCTAGGCAAGTGCGCCCCCCCCCCCCCTTCTTGGAGGGGTTCGTCGGTATCGACGGTCGGGCACGCTTGGGCGTGTCGAGACAAGTGTGCTGCCACCATCAAAAAAAATTTTCTCGAGTTGTGTGTGCAACAAGAAGTTGTCGCCCTCACGAGAGAGACATTTTGAGGAGGCTTATAGAGTGCTGTGCTATCTAAAGGGGTGCCCTAGTCGGGGCCTATTGTTCTCCCGACATAGTGCCTTTCAAGTAGAAGGATTTGTTGATGCTGATTGGGTTGGATCACTGGATGATAGACACTCTACCTCTGGATATTGTATGTATGTTGGGGGTAACTTGGTTGTTTGGCGGAGTAAGAAACAATTTGTGGTGACTCGGTCGACAGCAGAAGCAGAGTATAGGGTAATGGCACTAGGTGTATGTGAACTTCTCTGGCTACAGAAACTACTTCAGGAGTTGCATTTATGGAATGAGTCTCCTCTTCGTCTATATTGTGATAGCAAAGCAGCAATCGAGATTGTGAATAATCCAGTGCAACATGATCGCACCAAACACATCGAAATCGATCGTCATTTTATCAAGGAAAAGATTGATCAGGGTCAAGTTTGCATTCCTTTTGTTCAATCATCTGATCAGGTGGCAGATATTCTGACTAAGGGATTGAATCCTTCTATGTTTTCTATATTAGTAGGCAAGATGGGACTTTATGATATCTTCACCCCATCTTGAGGGGGAGTAATGTAATCTTTAGTCTCATATTGGTTTTGTAGAACTTCTTGAATCACCAAAGTATTATATAAAGAGATGGGGTGTTCCTCTTGGAAGATACATCCAATTACTCCTTTTCCCTTTTTATTATTATTCTTCTTTCTCTATTCCTCTTCTATCTCAACTTTTGCAAAAATTATTAGAAGTTTACTTTGGTTACCATGTCTATGATTCGTTGACTCGATTCGACTCGTCTCGATTTCAATGATTCGAATCGTACGTAAAAGACGATTTCAAATCAAGAGTTGAACGAATTACACTGAATTGTTATAAATTATTTAAATAATAATAAAATATTTAAAATAATTTAATTTTTTTAAAATAAAAATTTATAAAATAAAATAATAATAATCATCATAAATTTTATATTTTATGGATGAAAAAAAGTAAACTCTGTCATTTTGTATATGGTACTTGAGGAGGGTAAATCTGGCTTCACCCATATTCGGCCCAAGCACGCGCGGCCCATTAAGGCTCGGACGCACTGAGCCCAATCGAGGGGCGGACACGCATGTTCGGCCCAAGAAGAAGATGACTGGCCCAACGAGGCATCGGATTCCACGACGCCAATGAGGCCGGCCCAAGCGCAGTTCTCGTCGGAGGACACTCCGATGACCGACTGTTGCCCTCACGACGCCGGCCTTGACCCCGTAACGGGTGAGCACGCGTCTTGAGTGCCGTAAGACTCGCCCAGGAACCGGCCGACGCCAGGGCTATCGCCCTCCAACGGGAAACTCCCGCCGACATAGCGGGGAACATTACTCCAACTAAACGGACCCTTCCTTATCAAGGGATGAGGCCCTCGCACTAGGACAACCCATATAAAAGGGACATCGACGATAGAGAGGGAGATGGTAGATTCTTCTACTAAAAACCCCACACGACTACGCAAGAGGATACTCCTGCCCCCGAGCCTTCTACTGAGAAGAGAGCAGCCCTACCAGCGGCAACGACAAGAGGGCCACCTACGTCCAGAGAGCTTCTACCTCCTGAGCGGCCTTACCACCCAGCGAGCACTCTCCGAGAGCCCACTGGGACCGGCGAGCATGCATACAGAGGATCTACATGCCTCTTGGATCGACTCCTACGGCCCCTACCTTTCTCTTACTCTGCTCTTCTCTATCGCTCATTAAATCCCTTGCTGACTTAAGCATCGGAGGGTTGTCCCCTGGGTAACACCCGGGACTCCTTCTGACGCCCTCTTGGTTTCTTGGTGTGTGTAGGCATCCACGGGCGCGAGATGATTTCCCCAACAAATAAATAGAGAAGGTGGTACGTGGCCTAGGAACCATTTTTCCTGCCGCTACACTTCTTGGCTCCGTCTGTGGGAACTACGAGCGAAAAGCTATGACACCCCGTGGAAGCCTTCGCAATGCCAGCAACCGGGGGCGAGGATCCCACCAGGGACCCAACTCCCGCCGGGAGTCGCAAGAAGCTTCTTCCGCGCACCACCGACAAGAGGTCACCCGAGGTGACCTAGATGAACTCCGCCAGGAAATACGAGTCCTGGCGGAATTCTTTCGGGAGCTCCGAGACCAGAGGCCTCAACACCCCCCACCCGAGCGATGGGAGGGCGAAGAAGGCCAGGCCGAGAAAATATCCGACAGGTACGAGAGGCGTTCCGCGCCTCCGTCACAAGAAATCAGCAATCGCGCAGCGTACCCGCGTCTAGGGGACGTAGCCCCCTCCACTCCAATCCGGAGATGGACCGCCGACTTCAATAGTTCGACGAGATAGAGGACAAGGTCCGGTACCTGGACGACGTCCTCTTGGCCACCAAGAATCACGGCCTCATCGATGACGACCAAGACTTCCACGCGCCCTTTTCTAGGGAGATCATGGAAGCCCCCATCCCGCCGAAGCTCCAGTTGCCGTTATTCGCCTACTACGACGGCACCACCGACCTGGCCGACCACCTACACGGCTTCGAGTCCCACCTGGTGTTCCACCGGGCCTCGGACATCGTAAAGTGCCTAGCGTTCGTCACCACTCTTCAGGAGAACGCCCGGGTGTGGTTCGAGTCCCTGCCGGTCGGGACAATCTCCTCCTTCCAGCAGCTCAAGAAGCTGTTCAAGGAGAACTTTGTGGGCTGCCGAAAGGTAGCCAAATCTGCAGTAACCCTGCTCACCCTCAGGCAGGGGAAGGAGGAGGCGCTATGGGACTTCGTCTCTCGCTTCTGCACAGAGGCTCTCCGGATCCCCCACCTCAAAGTCGGCATCGCCACTACGGCACTCACTCAGGGGACGCGAGATCACATCCTCCGACGAGCGCTCGGAGTCGAGGCCCCGACGACCCTCCCAGATCTCCTCGCGCTAGCCCAGAAGCACGCGTATTGCGAGGAGAATACCGCGGCCCTACGCCGCGCGACCGGGACTGACCAGCCCGACCGCAAAAGAACCACCGACCCACCACGCGAGGGCCGAAACAAGCGAGAGCGGCGCGATGGAGACCACCGCGACCGCTCGGAGAAGGAAAGGGGCGGCTACTACCACTACACGCCCCTGACGGCCCCTCCCGACCAGATCTTGATGGAGATTCGTGAGGAGCCGTTCCTCAAGTGGCCCTCGCTGATGAAGTCAGACCCCAATTTATAGAATAAGAAGAAGTACTGCCAATTCCACCGGGATCATGGCCACGACACCGCCGACTGCATCAACCTGAAGGATGCCATCAAGGACCTCGTATGCAGAGGGCTCCTAGATAAGTTCCTCGCCAAGGCCGCCGAGAGACGACAGAAGACGCCTCCCCCAATCGACAACCGGTCCAACAGAAAGGAGATCATGATGATCTCTGGGGGACACACAGCCGGGGGAGATAGCGCGAGCAGGAGGCATCGGTACGCGACGGCCCTCAAAACGGCGGACCAGGGCGAAGGGACCCCGAGGGGACTGTCCCCCCCAGGCCACCCGGGAGACCCCATAGTCTTCTCCGAGAGTGACCTTGAAGGTGTCACGGCGCCCCACTCCGATGCTTTGGTGGTTTCCGCCACCATCAATCAGTGTACTGTGCGACGCATTCTGGTGGATAATGGAAGCGGACCCGATGTTATTGCGTACGACTGTCTAGTACTCATGGGACTGGATGTATCACAACTTGCGCCATTGCACACACCGCTATATGGATTCTCTGGCACGACCGTTCGCCCAGAAGAGCGTATCACGCTCCCGATCAAGTTCGGGATGGCACCGAAGGAGGTAACTTTCCTCGCCGACTTTATTGTGGTATGTGCAATGACATGATACAACGTGATGCGGGATGAGACCACGGACACGACTCGAATGAGGAATACGCCATCATCGGCCGAGGAATCCTCGGTACACTTCGAGGCATCCCTTCCTCCTACCACCAGAAGCTGAAGTTCCCCACCCCTCATGGGGTAGGAGAAGTCCGGGGTGATCAACGGGAATCTAGGAGGTGTTACCTCATATCCACCCGCGACTGGCCTCCTGAGGAGACGCCATGCAAGAAGAGGGCGAGGACCGAAGATCCAGGTCCGAGCATGACTGCGCCAGCCGAGGATCTATACCTCATCCAAGTCGGGGATGACCCAAGCAGATCACTGAAGATCGGCGCTACCTTGTCTGAGCAGGATAAACAACCATACACGAGCTTCCTCACAGCCAATCAGGACGTGTTCGCTTGGTCCGAGGATGAGCTCCCTGGAATCCCCCCGGAAGTTATCACGCACCAACTAAGGTTGGACCCCAACTGCCGCCCGGTGCAGCAGCGCCAAAGACGATGCAACCCCGAGCGACAGGCCGTCATCAGGCAACAAGTGGGTGAGAAATTACGATCAAGACTACTCCGGCCTACCCAGTACCCAGATTGGGTAGCCAACGTCGTCCTGGTGCCCAAAAGCAACGGGAAGTGGCAGATGTGCGTGGACTACACCGACCTCAACAAAGC
This sequence comes from Amorphophallus konjac, assembly GCA_022559845.1. Lineage (NCBI taxonomy): Eukaryota > Viridiplantae > Streptophyta > Magnoliopsida > Alismatales > Araceae > Amorphophallus > Amorphophallus konjac. The sequence goes on along the minus strand of CM040127.1, from coordinate 39,760,870 downwards.
CACGCCCAAAGAAAGCTTCCCCATGCCACGGATCGACCAGCTAGTCGACGCCATGGCCGGGCACGAAATGCTGAGCTTCCTTGACGCCTATTCAGGGTACCATCAGATCAGCATGCATCAGCCCGACGAAGACAAGACCGTGTTCATCACCGACCACGGCCTCTACTGCTACACTCGTATGCCGTTCAGACTAAAAAATGCGGGAGCTACATACCAACGCCTAGTCAACCGTATGTTTGACTGGTAGATCGGCCGCAACATGGAGGTCTACATCGACGACATGCTCGTGAAAAGCCTCCGAGCAGCCAAGCACTTGCGCGACTTGGCTGAGACCTTCACTACGCTCAGAAGGTACAACATGAAACTCAACCCTGCTAAGTGTGCGTTCGGGGTACGGTCAGGCAAGTTCTTAGGGTTCCTCGTAACCCACCGAGGGATCGAAGCCAACCCCGACCAGATCAAAGCGGTGTTGGAGATAGAGCGACCACGACGGGTGAGGGACGTATAATGTCTCACCGGACGCGTCGCCGCTCTGGCCCGGTTCTTATCCCGAGCCCCCGAACGATGTCTACCCTTCTTCCGGCAGATCAAGCAAGCCAACCAGGCGCCGGAGAAGAAAGGATGGATCGACTGGGACCAGGGGTGTGAGCAGGCGTTCGAAGAATTGAAGCGATACCTGACAGCGCCTCATGTCCTCTCCAAACCCCAAGGGGGGGGAACTGCTGCTCCTGTACTTGTCCATAACTCCCAGCACCATGAGTGCTGTGCTCACACGGGAGGAAGCAGGAGTCATGAAGCCCGTCTACTATGTCTGTAACGACCCGAGAATCTGATTACCGGGAAGGCCCAATAACCCGAGACTTGAACCGCCGCCCACGAGCCGGGAGGGCTCGGAAGGGCTAAAAGGAGTGTGGAGGCACAAAGAAATAGGAAATAAGACAGGAAAATTTAATAATTAACAGAAATAAATAAACAACTATAGCTACAACATAGTCCAGTCCAACAGAAAGTACAATCTAAAGCAGTAAAGCATACCACATGCCGAGTGAACACTCAGCTCGGCGAGCTGGCAACTGAGAACCTCCGAACATCACCCTCGAACCACGAGGAAGAACCGCCGCACCTGAAAGGTAGGGGTGAGCCTCCTGTCACTGGCCCAGTAGGGATCCCGCGGAACCCCAACTGAGAACAACGGCGGCACGGAAAGCTGTAACCACAAGTGCAACCGTAACAGCAGGAACAGTAAACCCGGTGGCCGGTCAAAACTCAGCACTACAACTACTCCTACTGTACCGGTCAAGCAGAAAGAGAAATCTCGATCTCACAGTCGAGAACTGGACCATACTAGCATCACTTACGAAGTAAAACCTACGGCAACCCCGCCGTAGAGGCCTATTTCCCGGGACACGGTCAACCTGGTGATGCGGGACGAGACCACGGACACGACAAGCTCGTGATTGCCCCTTAACGAGGGAAGCGTCGGATGTGCGCGGTTGAGAACGGACGCTGCGATCAGCCCCGACGTCGGAATGCGACGAAACTGGCGCCGTTGGAAAAATACTTCGAAGGGCTTCAACCCAAGGTGATTACAGAAAAATAATCAAGCCTTTACTTCTGATTGGCGAATTTTGAAGGTTGCTATTGTACAGTGTCTGAACTCTCAGACTAGCAGGGAACTTTCCTGAGAGTTACCTTTGACCGATATGAAGACATCGGATTCAGACTTCGACTTGTTCATGAAAGTTGTAGGAAATCAAGTAAGAAAACCAAGACTATTTTTGGATCTGGATTTGGAGGTGGTGGTGATTTGTTCTGATTTTGGAAGTGGAGGGTTGTCGGATCTGGGATCTGGCTGATAACACTGTAGCTGAGGAAGAACACGAATTTCTAAAAATAGATAGAAGGCTGATAGAAAATTAATAAAATTTATGGATATAGGGGGTAATAGACATAACTCCCAGTAAAATTGGGAGGGTTTGGACAAATAAAAAAGATGGCCGGAGGTAGGAAACACAGGGTTGCTATCACTGTAGACAGAGACAAAACAGAACTAGGAATGAAAGATGTACGAAAATGGGAAAATACTAAACGATGGAATTTTGGCGTAAAAATTTAGGTGGAGCTTGGGATACAAGGGAAGAATACACCATAAAAATTGCAGACCACAAAGAGGCCGTGGATGATAGCAAGAATTTCGGGAAGAGACCTCTCTCCAGTAGGACAGAACACCGAGAACGGTTTCGCGGCGGCTCGAAGGCGGCACGAACGGCGGCGGCGGCGGCACAGACGATCACCGGAGATAGAGGGGAGGGGATAGGAGGTAGAAACATTCTAGAACTTGAGGTTGGAGGAGAGGAACCAGAGGGGAGAGGAAGGGGGCGCAAGAAAGCTTCTTGGATTTCATAAAATTTCTGATTTTTCATTACTTTTCTCATAAAAATACAAGCTTATATATGACTCCAACCAAATCCATTCTCAACCCTTGGATCTAGGGGTGTGGATTGAAGGGCTGGGATGAGGTGTGAATATCACACAAAAATTAATAAAAAATTCAAGGGGAAGGGGGCGCACCATTGACCAGGTGTAAGTTGAATGGGGTAGGTGGCCAACCCATTAGAATGTTGAACCATTTACACACATGTGTCCATATGACCAGCCCACCATTCTAGATGTCCACCTAGGAAGGTTGACCAGGCCCACATGGTGACATGGACCAATGGGAAAGGGCTGAGGGCCCCCTTGCTGGTCCTACTGCATAATTACATAAAAACCCACACAATCCATGGGAATGACTCCTTGGCTTATAAAGCCTTACATTTGCGTACATACTTTCCCAAGGATATAAACACAAACTAAAAGGACATAAATGTAATAAAAAAGGTACAGGCTCGGTGTTGATTCCCATCAACTCTCCCCGGGTGGGAGGAACTCGACCCCGTCGAGTAGGGGTAGGGATGCTTGAGTACTCCGGCGGATCCGTCACCGTGCCAAGTAGCGCGGGTATGCTCCGCTCCAAGTGATCGTCACATGCTCATTCCATATATACTCGATATGCGAACTGCGATGGGCTAAAGGTGGTCACTCCGAAGGGGCACTCTCAAAAGGGAAGAAAACAGCTCGAAGACTCACTAGGAATCACCGCTGAGTCCCTATATGTGACTGATCTGGGTATAGATGTGGAACCGATCCCATACTCATCAAGTGAGTCCACTCGCCTCTTACTCATAAGAGAACGACAACGAGCTTGCACAAGACGCATGCAGACAAACAAACGACACACAAACCAAACAAACCACATAAAACAAACCACACCGACTCATATATGACCCTAAACTAAGGTGGTGACACAAGCCCACTAAGTGGCGGCATCCTGGGCGGCAGGTGAGCCGTCCAACTCTCCCCCCATGGCATAGTACTCATCGGCTAGTGCTTGGTCGGCCTCATAATTGACAAGTTCAAGCTCAGATGGCAATGTCTCCTCAACCCCTAGAGCTAGTGTGGCACGAGTGGGACATTGGTTGGCGAAGTGGCCAAACCCATGACAATGGAAACATTGTAGCCGGGACCGACTGCTCTCTCCGATAAGAAGGGCCTTACCCTTATCCTCCCGACTGGTAGGGGGTGTAGGCAACAAGGGTGGTGTAGGTGCCGTGGGCAACAGAGGAGGGAGTGTCGGGGCCGTGGGACGACCTATGGGTGCCGGGGGACGGGCAACGGGTGCCGGTGGTTGGGGTGGGGGTAGATCCCGTGGTGGGGGAGGTCGAGGTCTAGGAGCAAAGGGCTCCTGACGGACGGGCTCCTGTGGACGAGCCATAGGTCCCCTCGGGTATGATCCTAAGGAGCCACGGGAGTCACTACAGGTAGGAGCGGGGCTCCACCGGGGAATAGACTCGAACTCACCCTCGAATTGCTCCATCTCGAGAGCAACTTGATAAGCATCCTCCAGCTTGTCCACCTTGCGGCGGAGAAGCTCATACCGTAGGTGTGGGCGTAGACCACGCCGGAACCGAGAGCCGGTAAGGGAATCCTCCTCCGTGGCATCACATCGTAAGTAGTATTCATCAAATTCGGCGATGTAATCAGAGACGGACCGGTCTCCTTAGGTGAGACTTTGCCATCTCTCTATAAGACGCTGGCGGTAGGAGGTAGGGAGGTACTTCTTCCTAAGCTTCTCCCTCATATCGGTCCATGTATCGATCGGGGGTTCTTGACGATGAAACAATAGGTTCTCCATGTTCCTCCAATAGGTTTGTGCTTGGCCTAAAAGTTTCATCCTGGCGTACTTGACTTTTCGTTGGTCCGAGATCTCGAACCACTCAAAATATCGGTCCATACCAGCCTCCCAATCAAGATAGACCTTTGGGTCCAAGGACCCGTCAAAGGTGGGAGGGTCGGCCCGAACGGTCCAAATGGCCCGTTCATCCATATCTTGGTCGTGGGTACGCCGTGTAGGGACTCATAGTCATGCACCTCGGGGACTTCGTGCCTCCTATTAGCTATCCCTTGAACCCTTGGAGTCGCGGGTTGTTGACCTGGCTCCGGTTGACCTTGTGTAGGTGGGACGGGTGCTTGGACTGGGGCAATCGGTGGTGCCTCGGCTGGACCTCTCTCTAGTGCGGCAACTCTCCCAACCAATCCTTGAACGGACTGGTTCGACCCATCGGCCCTATCCTCTACGGCTTTCATCCTCTCTTCTAGGCGGGTGCCTAGGCCATTCATTCGGGTACTCGCTCCTTCCATCCTATCCACTCGAGTACTTAACTCATCCATGCGCTCACTCAACCTATCCATTTTCCCCACAAGAGTTCGGAACAATGTGGCCACTTCATCGGAACTATAGACTCGGGATTCCACCATAGGTGGTGGTGGGGGTGAGTATTGAGTACCTCGACGAGTGGGCATGCAAGACACGGAGTAGGAGACACCGACTAAGGCAAATGCACACTACAAGATGATGCACCTAGACGTAACCAAAACTCGGCACGTGACGGAGTTAATCGATCCGAAGATCACTCGCGCAAGTGTGCGGCCTTCCCGATAGGCGTAGCCTAACGTTCGGACAACACCTTTTGATATACTGGGTTATTGGGATGCAATGCAAAAGACACTTTTTTTTTTAAACAATGATGACCCCAAACACGACTTAGATAATGACTAAGGACTAGACGTAAATGACACTTTTTTTTTGTTGACACCCTAGACTCAACTCGCTCTGATACCAAATTGATGCGGGACGAGACCACGGACACGACAAGCTCGTGATTGCCCCTTAACGAGAGAAGCGTCGGATGTGCGCGGTTGAGAAACCGGCAATGAGCTAGGGTGATCGGCTCTCTTTTGTGCCCGGATCGGGTCACGGGACGGTGTCGCACTCTCTCGCAGTAGCGATAATGACTAGATAAAGTGAGCTAGATATCCCTACACATGCTATCTAGCAGCGGCATAAACAAGCATATATGAAATTAAGCAAAATGCCAAGTAAGGAGCGAGGACGATACCTCCACGCGCTCGGCGTGGGGACGACGGACCCGGTCGAAACTCGTACTCTCGGGATAAATATTACACAATGATGACAGCAATGAGATATTGTCCACTCCACACAGGGAGGTAAAGGGCTACACAACTGGGCCCGGGAGGACCGAATTCGGGTTGACGGGCGGCTTCTCGCGTTGATTCGGCAACACCCGAACACGTGACGGTGGGGCCCACGTGCTGTCCGGAGGGGCCGTGTGGGACCCGGTGGCACCGCTGTAGTGGAGACACTTAGGGAAGCGTTCCCCGGGCTGGCGGCACGCTGGTTCGCCGGCCGGAGGCCGGGCGGCTCCGATCGGCACCGGTCGGAATAACCGGCCACGGACCTGCCGGTTCTGTTTTTCGGCGCGCGCTCCGGCGAGAACGGACGCTGCAATCAGCCCCGACGTCAGAATGCGACGAAACTGGTGCCGTTGGAAAGATGCTTCGAAGGGCTTCAACACAAGGTGATTACAGAAAAATAATCAAGCCTGTACTTCTGATTGGCGAATTTTGAAGGTTGCTATTGTACAGTGTCTGAACTCTCAGACTAGCAGGGAACTTTCCTGAGAGTTGCCTTTGACCGATATGAAGACCTCAGATTCAGACTTCGACTTGTTCATGAAAGTTGTAGGAAATCAAGTAAGGAAACTAGGACTATTTTTGGATCTGGATTTGGAGGTGGTGGTGATTTACTCTGATTTTGGAAGTGGAGGGTGGTCGGATCTGGGATCTGGCTGACAACACTGTAGCTGAGGAAGAACACGAATTTCTAAAAATAGATAGAGGGCTGATAGAAAATTAAGAAAATTTGTGGATGTAGGAGGTGATGGACAGAACTCCCAGTAAAATTGGGAGGGTTTGGACAAATCAAAAAGATAGCCGGAGGTGGGAAACATAGGGCTGCTGTCACTGTAGATAGAGACAAAATAGAACTAGGAATGAAAGATGCACGAAAATGGGAAAATACTAAACGATGGAATTTGGGCGTGAAAATTTAGGTGGAGCTTGGGATACAAGGGAAGAATACATCATAAAAATTGTAGACCACGAAGAGGCCGTGGCTGATAGCAGGAATTTCAGGAAGAGACCTCTGTCCAGTAGGACAAAACACCAAGAACGGTTTCGCGGCGGCTCGAAGGCGGCACGAACGGCGGCGGCGGCGGCACAGACGATCACCGGAGATAGAGGGGAGGGGATAAAAGGTAGAAACACTCTAGAACTTGAGGTTGGAGGAGAGGAACCAGAGGGGAGAAGAAGGGGGCGCAAGAAATCTTCTTGTATTTCACAAAATTTCTGATTTTTCATTGCTTTTCTCATAAAAATACAAGCTTATATATGATTCCAACCAAATCCATTCTCAACCCTTGGATCTAGGGGTGTGGATTGAAGGGCTGGGATGAGGTGTGAATATCACACAAAAACTAATAAAAAATTCAAGGGGAAGGGGGTGCACCATTGACCATGTGTAAGTTGAATGGGGTAGGTGGCCAACCCATTAGAATGTTGACCCATTTACACACATGTGTCCATATGACCAGCCCACCATTCTAGATGTCCACCTAGGAAGGTTGACCAGGCCCACATGGTGACATGGACCAATGGGAAAGGGCTGAGGGCCCCCTTGCTGGTCCTACTGCATAATTGCATAAAAACCCATACAATCCATGGGAATGACTCCTTGGCTTATAAAGCATTACATTTGCGTACATAATTTCCCAAGGATATAAACACAAACTAAAAGGACATAAATGTAATAAAAAAGGTACAGGCTCGGTGTTGATTCCCATCACCTAGACACGCTGTCCAAGGTGCAACCCCGACCATCCGGTCGCGGGTACCGCACAACAAGACGCTACCTCGGTAAAGCCACTAGCACTAGTCTCACGGCACGAAAACCGACACATGTGCCACGGCGAAACAACCGAAACTCAACGGTCAACACGACCAAAAACCCGAAGGTCGAAGTCACTGAAGCTGACAGTCTGTCACTCCCGACTCGACAGGAGTACCTCCCATTAGAAGCAAGGCCGATTGCGTCCACTGACGTCTTAGTCCGCGCCTCGGGTGTCTCCCTCCGGCCCAGCGGCAACTGAGACACCGTACAAGTAACCATAAACATGTGACTAGTTGGGGTCACGCTCGTCAGCACGTGTCCACTGCCCCCAACCACGTGTGCACACACAGACCATGCGTCCTAGGTCTGGACTCTGACTGGTTTTTCCCTCAGCCGGACTCTGGCTGCAAGACATGGGGCCCGACGGAAACCAGTCTAAAAACCGTCCTCAGGGTAAGCCTCTCCACCAACTCCCAGGTGGGACCACTCGCATGTAAGCAGGCTACGACTAGTGGAGGGTCACTACGGAGTAGACTCTCAAGTCAACGGAAAATAACGTCCGCATCCGATGATGTATAGGGACCATCCCACGTACCGGCACCGTTGCACGGTGACCACAGTCGGAGGAGAAACGGGACTCACAGTCCACAAATAAACGCAGAAGTACGGTTCCCAAGGCAACATACAAGATGTCACGCAGATAACTGGACTCGCAGTCCAAGGCCAAACACATGGCCCACTCGGGAATCATCTTCCAGAAAAACTCACGGCATGCGGGGGAGACCCCACCGCACCCCCACCGATACACGGTGACTCGGTCTAGCGTAACACGAAAGCCCGACACACGAGAAGTCACCCGGACTCTCAAACCCCTGGGCACGCTAAACGAAGTAGCACGGTCCTCCCAACACCCTTAAAACACGGACACAGAATCCCAAGGTTGTCTGGGGCACTCACAAGACTGCAAGTCGACCACTGGGTCACGACCGGGTCGACTAGGGACCGACACAACGCGAAACGATCACGGAGAACATGAAAACTCACCTCGGCACCACACAGAGCCTGACGGTCTAAGCTTGGGCCATCACGGTCTGTAATGGTCCAAGCCTCGACCGTCACAACCACTCTGACGCACCAACAAAGGGCCGTCAGACGCTCGGTGTAAACCGGCTGTGACGCGCTAGTCCTGGTGCGTCACAGTCAGTGACGCGCCAGCCCTGGTGCGTCACAGTCAGTGACGCGCCAGCCCTGGTGCGTCACCGTCTCTGACGGTCCTACCCAGACACGTCAGAAAATGGGCTGCGTCAACTCCGACGGTCCCATGAAGGGGCGTCACAAGGCTCTGACGGTCCTACCTAGGCGCGTCAGGGACTCATGATCCCAATAGTCCGAAAACACGAAAACGGGCGTAGCGGTCGAGCCCAGGCGCGTCACACCCTCTGGCGGTTCATCGTAAGACCGCCAGAGAGATCGACGCCTGCCAACACTACAGGACCCTGTGACGCACCCACCCTGGGGCGTCACAGCATGTGACGGTCACTGGAAGGACCGTCACACCCTTCCGAGAGCGAAACGACGGGAAACGACCCAAAAATCCGATCCACGCCCCGATCACCCCCGGGTGACGGGGAAACGAAGGGGAATCCATCCCCAAGCCCCTAGGCATGCATCTAAACCCCTGGATCGGCCAAAAATACCGTAAAACAAGAGATCCGGCTCACTCCCCCAAAATATGAATTTTCCCCAAAATACGAAAATAAACCCGCTCGGCTCACCACGGCCTGCAATGTTGTGCCCCTCGTGACTCAATGATGTTGTATTGTTTTGATGATAGCAAACACTATGAGTCATGTGAGGTTAGAACATATGGATGTTCTGCATGCAATCTATACATACATGGTTCAATGCATGTTTCATCTTTCAGTGTACATAGTATGTGCATGAACAGTGCATTCTGCATTGGTGCAAGTCCACAAGTATGTAAAACATGTGTTGCTGCACGCGACTAACTATATGCATATGTGCATCTTTTACTTTAAAGTCTGTACATTCTTTTTGATTCCATGCATACACAAAGTATGTACATCCTTCAGAAGTAAGTCGATGTGGGTACGTTGCATCTGTCGGGACTATACATCGCTGCATGCTTTCAAGTATGTACAATCCACGTTGCTTCACTCGACCAAGTCAGTGCAAGCACTATTCATCCATTAGCTCAGTTCGCAGCTGAGTCTGTACAGCCGTAGCGAAGTCTGTACAGCCCGTGCTCTTCATGTATACACATAGTCAGTGCATCGCCTTGCCTCTCGTATACACAAAATTCACAAAGTTCGTGCATCATTTCACAAGTCTGTACAACCTCTGTTGATTCGAGCATTTAAGTTCATACATCAGTCCATCAGAGTCTGTACATTATGAATTCATGCTTAAACTGTTGGCACAGCAAGTCGATGCATCGTTTGTATATTACACACAAAGTCTGCACATTCCTCGGTGGCATATCTGTGCATCGTTTGTACATCGCACACAAAGTATGTACACTCGTTGGTGGCATGTCCGTGCATTCATCTTCAATGTGCATACTTTCCTGCATGCAAACTGCATTATACGCATCAAGTCTGTACATGCTTAGTTCAATTCTTGAACTAACTCGGTGCGTCTTTCTGTCTTTCCTTTCAGATTAATTCAAACTGATGACAAGTCTAATTTGACAGGACTACTGGTCGAGGAACTTAAGAAAGGCACATGATCCAAGAATGGAGGATGTGCCAGGATCGTGACACGTGCATTGCAGCAGGTTGAAATGCTGCCACGTGGTCAAGGCGCTTGGGCGGGAATCGTAGAGGACACACGCCCACCTATCTGCTGCCGCTATATAAAAGGGAGACCTCTCCATCCAGAGAACAACGATCGTAAAAAGAGTGATCGAAATTGGGAACTTACCTAAAAGAGTAGAAGCAGAGAGAGCCTGCACGATCCGAGAGAAGAAAAGAGATAACAGTAGAGAGGGAAAAGAAGCAGAAGAAGAGGAAGAAAGAGAGAGCAGAGGAGGAGAGTGTTCGAAAAAGAAAGAGTAAGCAGTAAAGAAGAAGAAGAAGAAGAAAGAGAAATCAAGAGTTTAGAAGAAGAAGAAGAGAGTCTTCTGAAGCTTTGTCTCTACTGGACCGTGGATCAAATCTAGGCCAGTCAGCTCTTTGAGAGCCACTTTGTGTTTTATCGTATACAGCTTTCTATCGCTGTTATTTCCCATTTCTTGTTTTTCTTTTAAACCTTTCTTTCAAGCTGTGAGTCAGCAGAGCAAGCTGTGATGCTCAGCAGGCAAGGTGGTTACCTTGGACAGCAAGCTGTGATGCTTGGCGGGATAGCAAGCTGTGATGCTCCGCGGATGGCAAGCTGTGAGGCCCAGCTGATGTAGGCAAGCTGTGTTGCCCAGCAGTTCAAGCTGTGAGTCAGTAGGAATCCACACTCGGGTAGAGTGTAGGGTGGACGTAGGTCTGCGGACTGAACCACCTAAAAATTCTTCTATGCAGTGATTTGATTATCTATTGTGTTTCGCTAGATGCATGCTTCGGCCGATTGATTTGCTCTTCCAATCTAGCGAGTGTTCCATTTGCATACCGCACGTTTGATTTAGGTCTCGTGTGAGTCTGGTATTATTATCAGTCTACTCTGCAGAGTTCTGAATTTTATTTGTCTGTCATCTTCTCGTCCTTCGTAGAGAATACCCAGTTCGTGCTAATTACCTACCCATATTGCTTCTGCGTCTTTGCCTTTCCACAGTTTTTAACTGGGCATAATTAGTAATGTTTAATTGATTGAAAATTTTAAAGGGGAGATTCATTCACCCCCCCTCTGAATCCATCGCACCAGTCCCAACAATTGGTATCAGAGCAGGTCTCTGTGAATTCTGATCCAACGATCTGCGGAGGATCCTACTGTACTCGGTGCATTATTGTCTCTACTATCTTGCATTCAGCGTTTCACTACTTTGTGCATTCTATTTCAAAATTCCTTGTCGATCTGCATTCATGAATCATTCTCCCGTCTACGATGGGTCTAACTGCAGTAACTGGCTAGGCGGCCTCTGTGTGCACCTGAATTCCATTGATCATAATCTATGGACTCTTGTATCAAGAGGCCTATATAAGTTACCTCACAATCAGACCAAGTGGTCTAGTGAAGACAGATCAAAGAATCGTGATAATATCATAGTTCTTAACATTTTAAGAGATGCAGTCAATACTGATATATTTCCCTTTGTTTCCAGGTGTGTTTCTGGAAAGGAGATCATGGACAAGATAACTACTATTCATCTGGAGCAAGAACGGATGTGTTTGATGGCCAAACGGGGAGATGATGATGAGGAAACAACTTCTCAGGTGAGTCTCAAATCAGAAGAACCTTCTTTTGATGAATTGGTTGAAATATATGATGAATTGTCAGAGTTGTCCAAGAAAATGAAATATGAGAACAAAAGACTGAAGAAAAAGATCGAACAAAATAAGTCTAAATTCACATGTGATGCTTGTCCTACATTGAAGCAGTCTTATTATACTTGTTTAATAGATGTTGAAAATTTTAAGGAACAAAATGGTTCTTTAAAAATTGAAAATCAAACATGTTTGAACAAGATATCAGAACTTGAGAATCAGCTGAATAAGAAGAAAGATGAGCATCTAAAAGGCATGCAAGAACTGAACGAGATTAATTCTGTAATGGACAAATTGAAATTTGAAAATGCTGAAGTTCAAAAAGAAAATGAAACTCTCAAGGCTAGAATGAATAAAGTCAGTAATGAAGATGTACATATTTTCTCTGTAGAGTCAAGCTGCAACAAATGCTCGGTTATGCGAGAACGTAATGAAGAACTCTACAGTGAACATGAATGGTTGAATAAATAAATTGCCTCATCTAAAGAGGATCACAAAAATTTGCTTGTTGAGAAAATTAAAGTAGAAGAAAGAGAAGAGGAACTAATTGAGAAACTGGAGTTGATGTCCAGTAATGAAGAATGTGATGAAGAAGCTAATAAGCTGACCAAAGAAAATACTGAACTAAAAGCTGAAGTTGAAAAATTAAAGTGGTTAAACACTGGTTTGTCTGAAAAACTTCTCACCATAGAAAAAGGAAAAACTGTCCGTGATGAAGAATCACAAATTTTGAAAAATCTGGAACAAGAAATTGAGAAGTATAAAACTACAAACAAAGTTCTAAGCGAATGTATTAATTGCAGTGAACAGGAGATAGCCAGTTATGAACTTCACATTGCTTCTTTGGAAAATAAAATTCATGATCTGGAAAACTCAGCATCCGAGTCCGCAAAAAATAAAGGAAAAATGAAAGTTGTCATGAAAGGAGAGGATGATAATTTAAGAAGTGGGATAAATTATAGTTCTGATGTTAAGGAAATTACTAGAAACCAGCTACACACAACTTTTGTGCGAAGCTCTGATACCAACTGATGAAAGTCTATGAACGATCTAGAGGGGAGTGAATAGATCAGTCACCCAATAAAATCGACTGTAGCAGTTTCAAGTGCGGAAATAAAACAAATTGATGCTGGACGGCAGAAAGATAAGCAAGAGCGATCACAGAAAGCCAACTCTAGCAGATCTGAACATAAACGATCCTAAACATGCATCTACTGCTGATGAAAGAGATAACCAAGATGCACAACAATTCACAAGACAAACGCACAGTAGACAAGAATTTTTTAAGGTGGTTCGATCTCAAACCAGAGATCTACGTCCACCCCACACTCCAAATCGGAATGTGGCTTCAACCGCTGATACACAGCTTCAACCGCTGGGCCTCACAACTTGCCTACAACCGCTGAGCAACACAGCTTGCTGTCCGAGGTATCCACCTCGCCCGCTGAGCAACACAGCTTGCTGACCAGAGGAATTCTCCTCTGCAATGCTGAGTAATACAGCTTAGCTCTGCTGACTAACAGCTTGAAAACAAGGTTTCAGAAAACAAGATAGAAACAAACGAAAAACAAGAAATTCCTAGAGGGAATGTAGCTCACACTGAGCAATTTCAGTTATGGTATCTGAACCGAGAGACTGATAAACAAACATCAAAGTAAATCTCTCAGACTCGTCTCTCTCAACTCTCTCCTTCTCTTCTTCTCTTTTTTTCTTCTCTTTCTCTTCTCTCTGGATCGTGCAGGCTCTCTCTGCTTCTACACTTCTTGATCTGATTTCTATCTCCCTGCCACACGATCATCTCTTCAGATAGAGAACTCTTCTTTATATAGCGGCAGCATATAGGTGGGCGTGTGTCCGCCACGATTCCCGCCCAAGCGCCTTGACCACGTGGCAGCATTTCAGCCTGCCGCAATACACGTGTCACGATCTTGGCACATCCTCCATTCTTGGATCACGTGCCTTTCTTAAGTTCCTCGACCAATAGTCCTGTCAGATCAGACTTGTAATCAGTTTGAATTAATCTGAAAGGAAAGACAGAAAGACACACTGAGTTAGTTCGAGAATTGAACTAAGCATGTACAGACTTGATGCGTATAATGCAGTTTGCATGCAGGAAAGTATGCACATTGAAGATGAATGCACGGACATGTGATGGGAATCGACGCCGAGCATGTACCTTTTCTTTTACATTTATGTCCTTTAGTTTATTTGTATATCAATGGGAAAGTATATGCGCAATTGTACAGCTTTGTAAGCCAATGCGCCATTCCCACGGATTGTGTGGGTTTCTATGTAATTTACCAGTAGGACCAGCAAGGGGGCCCTCATCCCTTTCCCATTGGTCCATGTCATCAATGTGGGATTGGTCAACCATCTTAGGTGGCCATCTAGAAGGTTGGAATGCCAATTGACCACATGGGAGACAAGTGGTTAAATTAGTCCAAGGTGGGTTACCTACCTTCACCTACCAATCCCCTTGGTCAAGGGGGCGCCCCTCTCCCCTTATTATTTTATTATTTTTTATGTGGTATTCACATTTCATCCCAGCCCTCCATCCCCCATCCCTAGATCCAAGGGTCTACATTAGATTTGATACCTAGCATATAAAAGGTTGTATTTTCCATTTGTTAGCATTAATGAAGAAAAAATGTTGGAAAATTCAAGAGCTTCTTGCGCCCCTCTCCTCTCTCCTGCTGTTCTTCCCTTCCCAACCCCAGATCTAGAGTGGTTCTATCTTCAATCCCCTCCCCTCTATCTCCGGTGATCATCTGTGCCGCCGCCGTCGCCGTTCGTGCCGCCGCGGAGCCATCGTCAAGGTTCTATCCTGCTGGATAGAGGTGTACTCCACGAATTCCTGCTCTCCACCACGTGAAGATCTCAAGCTGAACATTTTAGGGTGTGTTCTTACCTTGAACCCCCATTTCCACCTAAATTTTTACGTCCAAATTCCTTCATTTAGTATTTTTCCATTGTCGTTCCTCTTTCTCTCCCAGATCTGCCTTCTTTCTGTCTACAGTGACAGCAGCTCTGTGTTTCCCACCTCCGACCATCTTTTTAATTTTTCCAAACCCTCCCAATTTTAATGGGCGTTCTGTCTACCGTCCCCACACTCCATGAATTTTCTTAATTTTTTATCAGCCCTCCAACCATTTTTCAAAAATCGTGTTCTTCTTCATCCACAGTACTGTCAGCCAATTTCCAGATCCGACCACCTTCTAGGAAAAAACTCATATCAATTTGTAGCCACCTCCAATCAATCCAAAAAAAATATTTCCATCTTCCTTGTTCAAAATTCAATAACTTTTGTGAAGAGCTCAGGAGCTGAATCGGACATCTACCTTGCGGTCAACGGCAGTTCTCAGACAAGTTCCCTGCAGATCTGAGAGTTCGACTACTGTACACCAGGAACTCAAAAATTCACTAAAGTCTAGATCCGTGCAGATCCAGGTTTGATCTATAGGCCTAGGTTGAAGGACCTCAAGTTAGCTTTCCAACGGCGCTAGTTTCGTGTCGATCCGACATCGGGGCTGATCGCAGCGTCCGTTCTCGCCGGAGCGCGCGTCGGAAAATAGAACCGGCAGATCCGTGGCCGGTTATTCCGACCGGTGCCGAACGGAGCCGCCCGGCCTCCGGTCGACGTTCCAGCGTGCCGCCAGCCCAGGGAACGCTTCCCCAAGTGTCCCCACCACAGTGGTGCCACCGGTCCCCACACGGCCCCTCCGGACAGCACGTGGGCCCCACAGTCACAAGTTCGGGTGCTGCCGAAGAGACGCGAGAAGCCGCCCGTCAACCCGAATTCGGTCCTCCCGGACCCCATTGGGTCGCCCTTTACCTCCCTGCGTGGAGTGGGCAGTGCTTCATTGCTGTAACAAGTGTGTAATCTTATTCCGGGAGTACGGGTTTCGGCCGGGTCCGTCGTCCCCACGCCGAGCGCGTGGAGGTATCGTTTTCGCCCCCTTCTCGGCATTTGCTTTCTTTCGTATATATATCTTTATGCCGCTGCTAGAGAGCATGTGTAGGGATATCTAGCTCGCTATATGATGTTTATTACCGCTGCTGCGAGAGAGAGAGTGACCGTCCCGTGACCCGATCCGGGCACAAAAGAGAGCCGATCACCCTAGCTCATTGTCGGTTTCTCAACCGCGCACGTCCGACGCTTCCCTCGTTAAGGGACAATCGCGAGCTTGTCGTGTCCGTGGTCTCGTCTCGCATCAATTTGGTATCAGAGCCAAGTTTGAGTCTAGGGTGTCAAAAAGAAAAAAAAAGAGTGTCATTTACGTCTAGCCATTAGTCATTGTCTAAGTCGTGTTTAGGGTCATCATTGTTTTAAAACAAAAAAAAAGTGTCTTTTTGCATTTACATCCCTTTACTCGGTATATCAAAAGGTGTTGTCTGAACGTTAGGCTACACCTATCGGGAAGGCCGCACACTTGTGCGAGTGATCTTCGGATCGGTTAGCTCCGCCACGTACCGAGTTTTGGTTAAGTCTAGGCGCATCATTTTGCATTAGTGTGTTTGCTTTAGTCGGCGTCTTCTAGTCGGTGTGTTTGCATGCCCACTCGTAGGGGTACTCAGTACTCACCCCCGCCACCACCTATGGCGGATCCCCGAGCCACTAGTCTCGATGCGTCAGCTGTCGTCGAAATGTTCCAAAATCTTATGGGACAAGTGCAAGGATTGCATACGCGTCTTGATGGGTTGGATACGCAAATGGGTGATTTAAGTACCCGGATGGATAGGATGGAAGGAGCGAGTACCCGAGCGAATGGTGTAGGCACCCGCCTAGAAGAGAGGATGAAAGCCGTAGAGGATAGGGCCGCCGGGTCGAGCCAGTCCGTTCAGTGATTGGTCGGGAGAGTCGCCGCACTAGAGAAAGGACCAGTCGAGACACATCCGATTGCCCCCTGTCCAGGCACCCGTCCCACCTACACAGGGTCAACCGGAGCCGGTTCAACAACCCGCAACTCCAAGGGTTCAAGGGGTAGCTGTTAGGAGGCACGAAGTCCCCGAGGTGCATGACTATGAGTCCGATAATGAGCATCGGGGACATGGTCGTGATCATCGCCCTACATGGCGTACCCACGACCAAGATATGGATGAACGGGCCCTTCGGACTGTTCGGGCCGACCCTCCCACCTTTGACGGGTCCTTAGACCCAAAGGTCTATCTTGATTGGGAGGCTGGTATGGACTGATATTTTGAGTGGTTCGAGATGTCGGACCAACGAAAAGTCAATTACGCCAGGATGAAACTTTTAGGCCAAGCACAAACCTATTGGAGGAACATGGAGAACCTATTGTTTCATCGTCAAGAACCCCCGATCGATACGTGGACCGATATGAGGGAGAAGCTTAGGAAGAAGTACCTCCCTACCTCCTACCGCCAGCGTCTTATAGAGAGGTGGCAAAGCCTCACCCAAGGAGACCGATCCGTCTCTGATTACATCACCGAATTTGATGAATACTACTTGCGATGTGATGCCACGGAGGAAGATTCCCTTACCGTCTCTCGGTTTCGGCATCGTCTACGCCCGCACCTACGGTATGAGCTTCTCCGCCGCAAGGTGGACAAGTTGGAGGATGCATATCAAGTTGCTCTCGAGATGGAGCAATTCGAGGGAGAGTTCGAGTCTATTCCTCGGTGGAGCCCCGCTCCTCCCCGTAGTGATTCCTGTGGCTCCTTAGGTTCATACCCGAGGGGACCCATGGCTCGTCCTCAGGAGTCCGCCCGTCAGGAGCACTTCGCCCCTAGACCTCGACCTCCCCCACCACGGGATCTACCTCCACCCCATCCACCGGCACCCGTTGCCCGTCCCCCGGCACACCTAGCCCGTCCCCTGGCTCCGACACTTCCTCCCCTGTTGCCCACAGCGCCTACACCTCCACCCTTGTTACCTACGCCCCCTACCCGTCAGGAGGATAAGGGTAAGGCCCCTCTTATCGGAGAGAGCAGTCGGACCCGGCTGCAATGTTTCCATTGTCATGGGTTTGGCCACTTTGTCAACCAATGTCCCACTCGGGCCACACTAGCCCTAGGGGTTGAGGAGGCCTTGCCATCTGAGCTTGAGCTTATCAATTATGAGGCCGGCCAAGCACTAGCCGATGAGTACTATGCCTTGGGGGAAGAGCTGGACAGCTCTCCTGCTGCCCAGGATGCAGCCACCTAGTGGGATTGATGCTACCACCTTAGTCTAGAGTCGTGCATGAGTCCGTGTGTTTTCTTAGCGTGGTTTGTTTGTGTGGTGTGTTTTGAGTCGATTATTTGTGTGTATTGCATGGTGAGTCTGCATGTGTCTTGTGCGAGCTCGTTGTCAATCTCTTATGAGTAAGAGGCGAGTGGACTCGCTTGATGAGTATGGGATCGGTTCTACATCTATACCCGGATCAGTCACCTACAGGGACTCAGCGGTGATTCCTAGTGAGTCTTCGAGCTGCTTCCTCCCCTTTTGAGAGTGCCCCACTCGGAGTGTCCACCTCTAGCCCATAGCAGCTTGTGCATATCGAGCATATATGGAATGAGCAGGTGATGGTCACTTGGAGTGGAACATACCCGCGCTACTTGGAACGGTGACGGATCCGCCGGAGTACTCGAGCATCCATACCCCTACTCGACGGGGTCGAGTTCCTACCACCCGAGGAGAATTGATGGGA
This sequence comes from Amorphophallus konjac, assembly GCA_022559845.1. Lineage (NCBI taxonomy): Eukaryota > Viridiplantae > Streptophyta > Magnoliopsida > Alismatales > Araceae > Amorphophallus > Amorphophallus konjac. Next base: position 39,742,442 of record CM040127.1, on the reverse strand, counting down.
ATCGACGCCGAGCATGTACCTTTTCTTTTACATTTATGTCCTTTAGTTTATTTGTATATCGATGGGAAAGTATATGCGCAATTGTACGGCTTTGTAAGCCAATGCGCCATTCCCACGGATTGTGTGGGTTTCTATGTAATTTACCAGTAGGACCAGTAAGGGGGCCCTCAGCCCTTTCCCATTGGTCCATGTCATCCATGTGGGGCTGGTCAACTATCCTAGGTGGCCATCTAGAAAGTTGGAATGCCAATTGACCACATGGGAGACAAGTGGTTAAATTAGTCCAAGGTGGGTTACCTACCTTCACCTACCAATCCCCTTGGTCAAGGGGGTGCCCCTCTCCCCTTATTATTTTATTGTTTTGTGTGTGGTATTCACATTTCATCCTGGCCCTCCATCCCCCATCCCTAGATCCAAGGGTCTACATTAGATTTGATACCTAGCATATAAAAGGTTGTATATTCCATTTGTTAGCATTAATGAAGAAAAATTGTTGGAAAATTCAAGAGCTTCTTGCGCCCCTCTCCTCTCTCCTGCTGTTCTTCCCTTCCCAACCCCAGATCTAGAGTGGTTCTATCTTCAATCCCCTTCCCTCTACTCCGGTGATCATCTGTGCCGCCGCCGTCGCCGTTCGTGCCGCCGCGGAGCCATCGTCAAGGTTCTGTCCTGCTGGACAGAGGTGTACTCCACGAATTCCTGCTCTCTACCACGTAATGATCTAGAGCTAAAATTTTTAGGGTGTGTTCTTACCTTGAACCCCCATTTCCACCTAAAATTTCACGACCAAATTCCTTCATTTAGTATTTTTCCATTTTCGTTCCTCTTTCTCTCCCAGATCTGCCTTGTTTCTGTCTACAATGACATAAGCTCTGTGTTTCTCACCTCCGACCATCTTTTTGATTTTTCCAAACACTACCAATTTTACTGGGAGTTTTGTCCACCGTCCCCTCACTCCATGAATTTTCTTAATTTTTGATCAGCCCTCCAACCAGTTTTCAAAAATCGTGTTCTTCTTCAGCTACAGTACTATCAGCCAATTTTCAGATCCGACCACCTTCCAGTGCAAACATCATATCAATTCGTACCCACCTCCAATCAATCCACAACAAATATTTCCATCTTCCTTGTTCAAAATCTTATAACTTTTGTGAAGCGCTTAGGAGTTGAATCGAACATCTACCTTGCGGTCAACGGCAGTTCTCAGACAAGTTCCCTGCAGATGTGAGAGTTTGACTACTATACACTAGGAACTCAAAAATTTACTAAAGCCCAGATCCGTGCAGATCCAGGTCTGATCTCTTGGCCTAGGTTGAAGGACCTCAAGTTAGCTTTCCAACGGCGCCAGTTTCGTGTCGATCCGACATCGGGGCTGATCGCAGCGTCCGTTCTCGCCGGAGCGCACGCCGAAAAATAGAACCGGCAGATCCGTGGCCGGTTATTCCGACCGGTGCCGAACGGAGCCGCCCGGCCTCCGGTCGACGTTCCAGCATGCCGCCAGCCCAGGGAACGCTTCCCCAAGTGTCCCCACCACAGTGGTGCCGCCGGTCCCCACACGGCCCCTCCGGACAGCACATGGGCCCCACAGTCACAAGTTCGGGTGCTGCCGAAGAGACGCGAGAAGCCACCCGTCAACCCGAATTCGGTCCTCCCGGACCCCATTGTGTCGCCCTTTACCTCCCTGCGTGGAGTGGGCAGTGCTTCATTGCTGTAACAAGTGTGTAATATTATTCCGGGAGTACGGGTTTCGGCCGGGTCCGTCGTCCCCACGCCGAGCGCGTGGAGGTATCGTTTTCGCCCCCTTCTCGGCATTTGCTTTCTTTTGTATATATATCTTTATGCCGCTGCTAGAGAGCATGTGTAGGGATATCTAGCTCGCTAAATGATGTTTATTATCGCTGCTGCGAGAGAGAGAGAGTGACCGTCCCGTGACCCGATCCGGGCACAAAAGAGAGCCGATCACCCTAGCTCATTGCCGGTTTCTCAACCGCGCACGTCCGACGCTTCCCTCGTTAAGGGACAATCGCGAGCTTGTCGTGTCCGTGGTCTCGTCCCGCATCAACATGCCACCAACGAGTGTACATACTTTGTGTGCGATGTACAAACGATGCACAGATATGCCACCGAGGAATGTGCAGACTTTGTGTGCAATGTACAAATGATGCATAGATATGCCACCGAGGAACATGCAGACTTTGTGTGCAATGTACAAACGATGCATCGACTTGCTGTGCCAACAGTTTAAGCATGAATTCATAATGTACAGACTCTGATGGACTGATGTATGAACTTAAACGCTCGAATCAACAGAGGTTGTACAGACTTGTGAAATGATGCACGAACTTTGTGAATTTTGTGTATACGAGAGGCAAGGCGATGCACTGACTATGTGTATACATGAAGAGCACGGGCTGTACAGACTTCGCTGCGGCTGTACAGATTCAGCTGCGAACTGAGCTAATGGATGAATAGTGCTTGCACTGACTTGGTCGAGTGAAGCAACGTGGATTATACATACTTGAAAGAATGCAGCGATGTATAGTCCCGACATATGCAACGTACCCACATCGACTTTCTTCTGAAGGATGTACATACTTTGTGTATGCATGGAATCAAAAAGAATGTATAGACTTTAAAGTAAAAGATGCACATATGCATATAGTTAGTCACGTGCAGCAACACATGTTGTACATACTTATGGACTTGCACCAATGCAGAATGCACTGTTCATGCACAGACTATGTACACTGAAAGATGAAACATGCATTGAACCATGTATGTATAGATTGCATGCAGAACATCCATATGTTCTAACCTCACATGACTCATAGTGTTTGCTATCATCAAAACAATACAACATCATTGAGTCACGAGGGGCACAACATTCTCCCTCTTTTTGATGATGGCAACACACTGAATAAATGCCATGAGGTCATGTCATGCATGCAACTACACATGTTATGTATGCACAGGCTTATGCACTGATTAAGACTCCTAATGCATACATCTATTCTCCCCTGATGATGAATCTTAATACAGACATCTATTATTCTCCCCCTTTGCCATCAGCAAATAAGGAGGAAAGAGAGGAACAACGCTCTATGTAAAGGTTCAGAATGTAAGCAAATTATGATGCAATCCTTAAAGTATATGAATCGAGCAATGGCTTTCTTGATGTATTTCAAAGGCAGATTTAATGTGGCATATGAACCAAAGTCTAACTATAATATATTTCAAATCCCCCGGATGTATTTCAAATCCCCCGGATATATTTCATTTTATGTAAAGGTTCAAATCCCCCGGATGTATTTCAAAGCCTCAATATATTTTATTATGAGGAAATTTTACAATATATACCGTTATTGGGTTCTGAATTGACGATAGTGTGGGTGACAGATTTAATGTTTAAGATTCATCATCAGAGGGAGAATAGATGTATGCATTATGAGTCTTAATCAGTGCATAAGCCTGTGCATGCATAACCTGTGTAGTTGCATGCATGACATGACCTCATGGCACTTATTCAGTGTGTTGCCATCATCAAAAAGGGGGAGATTGTTGTGCCCCTCGTGACTCAATGATGCTGTATTGTTTTGATGATAGCAAACACTATGAGTCATGTGAGGTTAGAACATATGGATGTTCTGCATGCAATCTATACATACATGGTTCAATGCATGTTTCATCTTTCAGTGTACATAGTCTGTGCATGAACAGTGCATTCTGCATTGGTGCAAGTCCACAAGTATGTACAACATGTGTTGCTGCACGCGACTAACTATTTGCATATGTGCATCTTTTACTTTAAAGTCTGTACATTCTGTTTGATTCCATGCATACACAAAGTATGTACATTCTTCAGAAGTAAGTCGATGTGGGTAAGTTGCATCTGTCGGGACTATACATCGCTGCATGCCTTCAAGTATGTACAATCCACGTTGCTTCACTCGACCAAGTCAGTGCAAGCACTATTCATCCATTAGCTCAGTTCGCAGCTGAGTCTGTACAGTCGCAGCGAAGTCTGTACAGCCTGTGCTCTTCATGTATACACAAAATTCACAAAGTTCGTGCATCATTTCACAAGTCTGTACAACCTCTGTTGATTCGAGCGTTTAAGTTCATACATCAGTCCATCAGAGTCTGTACATTATGAATTCATGCTTAAACTGTTGGCATATCAAGTCGATGCATTGTTTGTACATTGCACAGAAAGTCTGCACATTCCTCGGTGGCATATATGGGCATCATTTGTACATCGCACACAAAGTATGTACACTCGTTGGTGGCATGCCCGTGCATTCATCTTCAATGTGCATACTTTCCTGCATGCAAACTGCATTATACGCATCAAGTCTGTACATGCTTAGTTCAATTCTCGAACTAACTCGGTGCGTCTTTCTGTCTTTCCTTTCAGATTAATTCAAACTGATGACAAGTCTGATTTGATAGGACTACTGGTCGAGGAACTTAAGAAAGGCACGTGATCCAAGAATGGAGGATGTGCCAGGATCGTGACACGTGCATTGCAGTAGGCTGAAATGTTGCCACGTTGTCAAGGCGCTTGGGCGGGAATCGTGGAGGACACACGGCCACCTATCTGCTGCTACTATATAAAGAAGACTTCTCCATCTGAAGAGATGATCGTGTTGCAGGGAGATAGAAATCAGATCAAGAAGTGTAGAAGCAGAGAGAGCCTGCACGATCCAGAGAGAAGAGAAAGAGAAGAAAAAGAGAAGAAGAGAAGGAGAGAGTTGAGAGAGAGGAGTCTGAGAGATTTACTTTGAATTTTTGTTTATCAGTCTCTTGGTTCTGATACCAGAACTGAAATTGCTCATTGTGAGCTACATTCCCTCTGGGGATTTCTTATTTTTCGTTTGTTTCTATCTTGTTTTCTGAAACATTGTTTTCAAGCTGTTAGTCAGCAGAGCTAAGCTGTATTACTCAGCGTTGCAGAGGATGATTCCTTTGGTCAGCAAGCTGTGTTGCTCAGCGGGCGAGGTGGATACCTCGGACATCAGGTTGTGTTGCTCAGCGGGCGAGGTGGATACCTCGGACAGCAAGCTGTGTTGCTTAGCGGTTGTAGGCAAGCTGTGAGGCCCAGCGGTTGAAGCTGTGTATCAGTGGTTGAAGCCACATTCCGGTTTGGAGTGTGGGGTGGACGTAGATCTCTGGTTTGAGATCGAACCACCTTAAAAAATTTCCTGTCTACTGTGCGTTTGTCTTGTGAATTGTTGTGCATCTTGGTTATCTCTTTCATCAGCAGTAGATGCATGTTTAGGATCGTTTATGTTCAGATCTGCTAGAGTTGGCTTTCTGTGATCGCTCTTGCTTATCTTTCCGTCCAGCATCAGTTTGTTTTATTTCCGCACTTGAAACTGCTAGAGTCGATTTTATTAGGTGACTGATCTAGTCACCCCCCTCTAGATCGTTCATAGACTCTCATCAGTTGGTATCAGAGCCTAAATCTTTTTCAGGGACTAACATCCTAAAGAGGAACGGCCATGAACGCTAAGGGAATGACAGCAGAAGGACATTCAACCTCCAAGCCTCCGTACTTCGACGGCTCTAACTACGCCTACTGCGAGAACAGAATGCAGGTCTTTCTAAGGGTGAAAGACTATGAGATCTGGAGGGTAGTGAGCAAGGGACCGTTCGAACTGCACGAGAATGAAGTGGTTTGGACGAGAGAGGAAATTAGAAAGTCTACTTTGAACTGGAGTGCCGTCAACTCTATTCAGTGCACACTTCATCCCACGGAATTCTCTAGAGTGTCATCGTGCAAAACCGCCAAGGAGATGTGGGACACACTGGAGGTTATCTACGAAGGGACATCACAGGTGAGAGAGACCAAGGCTAATATGTTGGTCTCTGAATATGAAGCATTCCGGATGAAACCTGGTGAGACCGTGACTGAGATGTATGCTCGTCTGATGATCATAACTAACGGTCTGAGGAATTTGGGAAAGAGCTATTCTGACTACGAGATTGTAAGGAAGATCTTGCGGTCTCTGACTCCTGTCTGGCACACAAAGGCGACAGTGATCGAGGAGTCAAGAGATCTTCAGACGATGAAAGTTGACGAGTTAATAGGTTCTCTAATGGCATATGAGATGAACCTTCCCAAAATTGAGGAGCTCGAGAATAAGAAGAAACCAATCGCGCTGAAGGCTAGTTCCAGCAGAACAAGCAGATCCAACCACAGTGAATCATCAAGCGAGTAGAGCAATCTATCTGGGTCAGAAATAGATGGAGACCAACTTGCTATGTTGACCAGAGAGTTCAGGCGATTCTTGAGAAAGGAAGGCAGAAATTTCGGCCGAAGACAATTCAACGGCCGACGATATAACAAGTATAGGTCTAACCCTGCGAAGAAACCTGATACTAATGTTGCTATCACTGCAGGAAGGCCGGACATATGAAGGCAGATTGTCCAGAGCTTCAGAAGCAGAAGGAGAAATTAAGGAAGAAAGGTGGAAAAGGAAAAGCCATGATTAGTACTTGAAGTGATGAGGACGAGGGCACACTGAGCACCACCTCAGAGGGCGAGGATGAAGAAAAGCCTATCTGCCTGATGGCCAAAAGTGACAAAGAAGAAGAAGGAGACTCCGATGAGGTATCCTCTCCCTTTGAGCACTATACAATTTCTGATTGGGAGGATGCCTACGGAGACTTGCTAGATAAAGTGGATGATATTAGAAAGGAGAACATGCATTTGAAGAAGAAAGTAAACTCACTTATGAATGATAAAACCATGTCTGATAAAATTGCCTGTCTGCAATCAGGAAATGATAGTTTAAATTTTTCATGTGTTGAATCTGATGATTTGAAGCATGCTTTAATAGATTCTAGAAAGGAAAATTAATGGTTAAAGAATGTCATTGATGATTTGAAGCTGAGAGTTCAAATGTTTGAAAATGAAGCAAAAATTTCAAATGAGAAATATGAAGCTATTTTGTGTGTGAATTCTGAAATAAAGAAAATAGTTGAAAATTTAAAAAAAGAAAATGTTGATAAAAGGAAAATTATAGAAAATATGACCCAAGGCACAGATAATCTCAATGCTCTGTTAGGGTCAAAGGTGAATTTCAGAAAAGAATGTCTTGGATTCAACTCAACTGCCACGAAAAGCCTTGCCATGAAAACCATATCATTTGTGGCAGAGAAAAGGAAGGGACCTCTTATAAAAATGGTTAATGAAAATTCTGTTTCAAAAATTGTTAATTTGAAAATGTCCAGTGCCAAGGACAAAGGTAAACAGAAGGTTGGTGAGCCTAGCAGATCCTGCCCTTTACCCAAAAGTAAGTCTCAGGTTCGGGGTCAGCCTCCAAGCAAATTTAAACTCCAGGGCAAGGTCACCAAGTCTCCATCACCATAACCAGCCCAGAAGAAGATCCAACATAAACCTGGACAGAAGTCCAGTGAGTCAACAATACAGGGGAGAACTAATGCTGCTTGGGGCCAGACCAGCCATACTCACCAGCCCAAGGTCCAGACTTACTACACTTATCCTCAGAAACAGCCACAACCATTCTATAGGTCTGGATGGAATCAAGTCCAGGGGAGATCTAGAAATCAACCTTTTCTTACTCACTGGCATAAATCTCAGTTTGCCAACAGGATTGGTCAACCTAGGACATGGGGTCCTAATAGACAGGTCCTCTTTGGTCAGCCTAGGACCACTGCGGGCAGCAACTATCTGAGTACCTACGGCCTGAGCACTGGCACAAAAATAATCATGCTGCTAATAAAGATGGAGCCAGAACTCAACAAAAACCAAAGCACCAGAAGAAGAAGGTTCAATCAGTTGGTGCTGAGAAAAAGAAAGATGATGAACACAATGTCAGGAATTCCACTAAGCCAACCATGTTTAGACAAATGTGGATTCCTAAACAATTGCTGTCTTGCTTAAATTGTTCTGTTTCTGCTTCGGAGCCCAAACAGCTTTGGGTTCCAAAATTCTCTACCTGATTGTGATTGCAGGTATACCTAGCAGCCATGAGCAATATGTGGTATCTTGATAGTGGCTGCTCCAGGCATATGACAGGAGACAAGGCCAAATTTTGCATGTTGACTGAGAAGAATGGAGGTCTTGTCACCTTCGGAGGAGATACAAAAGGTAACCCAATGGATCAAAAGCTATATAGAGGTATGATCGGATCCCTCTTGTACCTCACTGCATCTAGGCTTGATATACAATTTATAGTATGTTTATGTGCTAGATTTCAGACTAGTCCTAAGGAGTCTCATTTTAGTACAGTGAAAAGGATCTTTAGGTATCTGTCAGGCACCCAAGAACTTGGTCTTTGGTACCCTGCTAGGTGTAAGTTAGAGCTTATAGCTTATACTGATGCAGACTATGCTGGGTGTCGGATATATAGGAAGAGCACTAGTGGATATTATCAATTTTTAGGTGGTTGTCTAGTATCTTGGGCCTCTAAAAAGTAACACACTGTAACACTCTCCACTGCAGAGGCAGAATATGTTGCTGTAGGGAATTGTGCTGCCCAGGTACTATGGATCAAACATCAGCTCTCAGATTATCAGATAATTCTGAGATGCATTCCTCTTTTATGTGATAACACTAGTGCCATCTGCCTTACTAAAAATCATGTTCACCACTCTAGGACTAAGCACGTTGATATTAAACATCATTTTCTTAGAGATGCTGTGAGCAAAAGTGAAATTGAATTAGTCTTTGTTGAAACTGAAAAACAAGTTGCTGATATTTTTACAAAACCTCTTGGAAATGAAAGATTTAGATATCTAAGAAGAGAACAAGGGCTTTGTAAATTCCAGCAGGAAAATGACTAATTTTTCTCTTGGGATGTCTTTTAGAGTGCTTGAAATAATTGAGTTTGCCTATTCTTGAACTTATGAATAAGGTTGTTTGATGATAGAATAATCACTTGTGGATTGAGTACATAAGTTGCTGCACATATTATCTCTGAAGTCGATGCATAGTTGGGCATATAGTCTACGGATGGTTGTGCATGTAGTCAATCAATTGTCTTGTATAGACTTTATGTCGAAGCATGCTCTACACATAGTTAATTCACGTTTTCACCGGGGTGCATAAGCTTTCAGCATGGAGTTGATGCATCCAGTGTTTTAACAGCATAAAGGTCAATGCAAAGTCTGCACATTGCATATCTTAGAAAATGCATTTTGTTGTCAGGGGGAGGATAGACTCATCAGATCTCATTTCAACCTTTACTCAGAATGAATAACTGTCTAGTAATTGGTTCATTGTCGTGAGCTGCAATTATTACAACCCTTAAACTATAAGAATCACATGTGCTCATTGAATGAACCGAAGGTTTAACTTTAATAGGCTGTAAAGATCAAAAGACTGTCTTCTGAAAATAAGGTGATAGAAAGCACTTATAGCTCTTAACCTTTATCTCATGATTATGATAGAACAAGTCTTCACAGTACCTGAACATGACAGATTTAGTGATGGTTAAGGTTTAAAAACCAAAAATTATGTATTGTTCTTAAACAAGTCTCTCCAAAAATCATAAGGGCAGCAATAATTAAGATCATCAAGGAAAAAGAAGTGAACAAAGTGACAGAGCAATGAATGAGTTTCATTGAGAAACTGAGGTATCCATCAAAGAAATGGAGAGTACCTTATGTCATGAAGTGACTCAGATTATCTCTGTTCATTTGGTCAAATCTACAAGGGAGATTTCACTGAGTAACTAGGGGTATTGGCCTCTGATCAAGATATACCTTTAACGTCAAAGGTGCAAACTATCCCTGTAGCTTTTGATCAGAAATAGATATAGTAGTTTATGCTTAGTAACTGGGGGTATTGGCCTCTAATCAAGGTATACACCTAATGTCAACGGCATAAATGATACTTGTCTGTTCAATAAGTTCAAGCTTCAGAAGCTAGTAAATGAAATTGCTGTAACCCCTTTGAAAACAAACGTCATTGAGTGTCAATTGTTTAACCTCAATACAAATTCAGGTGACTTTCCTTGCTTGTCACTCCCTCTGAAGTAACTAGGGTATTGTCTCGACCTAGACTTTTATGGTTAGGTGACTTAGGTTCATTGCTATAACTGGAGTATATAACCCTAATTCAGAAAACCAGTGCTTTCTCCTTACCTTCTATAACTGATTAAACCTGACTGACATCAAGAAAGCCATTGCTCGATTCATATACTTTAAGGATTGCATCATAATTTGCTCACATTCTGAACCTTTACATAGAACGTTGTTCCTCTCTTTCCTCCTTATTTGCTGATGGCAAAGGGGGAGAATAATAGATGTTTGCATTAAGATTCATCATCAGAGGGAGAATAGATGTATGCATTAGGAGTCTTAATCAGTGCATAAGCCTGTGCATGCATAACCTGTGTAGTTGCATGCATGACATGACCTCATGACACTTATTCAGTGTGTTGCCATCATCAAAAAGGGGGAGATTGTTGTGCCCCTCGTGACTCAATGATGCTGTATTGTTTTGATGATAGCAAACACTATGAGTCATGTGAGGTTAGAACATATGGATGTTCTGCATGCAATCTATACATACATGGTTCAATGCATGTTTCATCTTTCAGTGTACATAGTCTGTGCATGAACAGTGCATTCTGCATTGGTGCAAGTCCACAAGTATGTACAACATGTGTTGTTGCACGCGACTAACTATTTGCATATGTGCATCTTTTACTTTAAAGTCTGTACATTCTGTTTGATTCCATGCATACACAAAGTATGTACATTCTTCAGAAGTAAATCGATGTGGGTACGTTGCATCTGTCGGGACTATACATCGCTGCATGCTTTCAAGTATGTACAATCCACGTTGCTTCACTCGACCAAGTCAGTGCAAGCACTATTCATCCATTAGCTCAGTTCGCAGCTGAGTCTGTACAGTCGCAGCGAAGTCTGTACAGCCCGTGCTCTTCATGTATACACAAAATTCACAAAGTTCGTGCATCATTTCACAAGTCTGTACAACCTCTGTTGATTCGAGCGTTTAAGTTCATACATCAGTCCATCAGAGTCTGTACATTATGAATTCATGCTTAAACTGTTGGCACAGCAAGTCGATGCATCGTTTGTACATTGCACACAAAGTCTGCACATTCCTCGGTGGCATATCTGATCATCGTTTGTACATCGCACACAAAGTATGTACACTCGTTGGTGGCATGTCCGTGCATTCATCTTCAATGTGCATACTTTCCTGTATGCAAACTGCATTATACGCATCAAGTCTGTACATGCCTAGTTCAATTCTTGAACTAACTCGGTGCGTCTTTCTGTCTTTCCTTTCAGATTAATTCAAACTGATGACAAGTCTGATCTGACAGGACTGCTGGTCGAGGAACTTAAGAAAGGCACGTGATCCAAGAATGGAGGATGTGCCAGGATCGTGACACGTGCATTGCAGCAGGCTGAAATGCTGCCACATGGTCAAGGCGCTTGGGCGGGAATCGTGGAGGACACACGGCCACCTATCTGCTGTTGCTATATAAAGAAGACTTCTCCATCTGAAGAGATGATCGTGTTGCAGGGAGATAGAAATCAGATCAAGAAGTGTAGAAGCAGAGAGAGCCTGCACGATCCAGAGAGAAGAGAAAGAGAAGAAAAAGAGAAGAAGAGAAGGAGAGAGTTGAGAGAGAGGAGTCTGAGAGATTTACTTTGAATGTTTATTTATCAGTCTCTCGGTTCAGATACCAGAACTCAAATTGCTCATTGTGAGCTACATTCCCTCTGGGGATTTCTTATTTTTCGTTTGTTTCTATCTTGTTTTCTGAAACCTTGTTTCAAGCTGTTAGTCAGCAGAGCTAAGCTGTATTGCTCAGCGTTGCAGAGGAGGATTCCTCTGGTCAGCAAGCTATGTTGCTCAGCGGGCGAGGTGGATACCTCGGACAGCAAGCTGTGTTGCTCAGCGGTTGTAGGCAAGCTGTGAGGCCCAGCGGTTGAAGCTGTGTATCAGCGGTTGAAGCCACATTCCGGTTTGGAGTGTGGGGTGGACGTAGATCTCTGGTTTGAGATCGAACCACCTTAAAAATTTCCTGTCTACTATGCGTTTGTCTTGTGAATTGTTGTGTATCTTGGTTATCTCTTTCATCAGCAGTAGATGCATGTTTAGGATCGTTTATGTTCAGATCTGATAGAGTTGGCTTTCTGTGATCGCTCTTGCTTATCTTTCCGCCGTCCAGCATCAGTTTATTTTATTTCCGCACTTGAAACTGTTACAGTCGATTTTATTGGGTGACTGATCTATTCACCCCCCTCTAGATCATTCATAGACTCTCATCAGTTGGTATCAAGCCCCTACCGTTATTGGACATAGAATAGATTACAATATATACATCATACAGACTTTGGACACCCGGGGGATTTGAACCCGCGACCTCGCTCTGATACCAGTTTATAGGATCAAGCCCCTACCGTTGCGCTAAAAGCTCAAGCTGGTAGTGAAGGCGGAACCTTATTTCCTTATGGCAGCACAGAACCCCACACTATCGTGCTGTGGATGGACATGAGGGGCTTCGCACATGGACCCCATAATCCATGCGGCGGGTTGGGCTGTCAAGCGCCGATGCACCACGTGGGTCCCATACCCCACGTAGAGCAACAAATCACAAGGGAGACGCTGGAAAATCCAACATACAAAACTCATGGGAAAGGGAATACACGAGCTGGGGGTCCATCTCCCTACCTCCACCGAAGATTTCGCGCCCCGAGCTCGCCGATCCGCAAAGAAACGCCGTAGAAGCTATCGTCGGCTCGCGAACCCGCGGCCAAGCTTCACCGTGCCTCCACCGCCTCGATCCTCATCCATCCTCGCTCGCGCCTCACCTGCACCGTCCCCACCTCACCCGCACTCCACCCCGTCGGCCGCCGGAGAGAGAGGGAGAGAGGAGAGAGAGCGTGAGAAGAGAGAGGGAGAGAAGAGAGAAATGAGAGGGGAGAGAGAGAAAAAGGGAGGGGGTTTATATAGAATATCCGGAAATTCTAAAAAATACCAAAAAATAGAAAAATACACCCCCGTGATCCTCGGAACACGCTGATCACCGTGGTAACGTCCCGGCGTCGGAGAACGTAACGGTTCACCCTATACGGGGTTCCGAAGGTCCGACAGACGGAAAACACGCGTAAAACCCAAAATGCAACTCGGGACCCACAAAGGTGCTCCGGAAATTACAGAAAATTACCGGCGTGCTCCTCACAACACCACAGACCCAAGGAAACTCACGGGCACACCACCAGTGGGTCCGACCACTCGGTAAAAATAGTCCGATGCTCAATCGGACACAATCCAAAATCCGCGGAAAAGACGATCCGAGACCCACAGATTCAGATCCGAAAAACCCGGGGCATTACAACGTTAGCCGAGCGTTGCAAGGACCATAATTCCGGTACTCGCTGACTGAAAAGTTTGCCCTCGCTTTGATTACGGCTGCTCGCAAGCTATGGCCATACTTCCTGGCCCACCCGATCGCCGTCCTCACCTACCAGCCCCTCCAACAAATCCTGCAGAACTCGGACGCGTCCGGAAGACTAGTTAAGTGGGCCATCGAGTTGGGAGAGTTCGACATTAAGTTTCGACCGCGGACAGCGATCAAGGCCTAGGCACTTGCAGATTTCATCGTCGAATGCACCCTACCCATCGAGGATTCACCTAAGCAGACCTCGGGCTCCGCCTGGGAGATATACGTTGACGGATCCTCCTGCGCCGCCGGCAGCGGCGTGGGGCTGGTATTACTCTCACCAGAGGGTATAGAGCTACAGTATGCCCTACGCTTCAATTTCCCAACGACGAACAATGTGGCCGAGTACGAGGCGCTCCTTTCCAGCTTACGTATGGCAAAACACCTGGGGGCGTCCAGCGTGGGAGCGTACAACGACTCCATGCTCATCGCCAACCAGGTCACAGGGGAGTTCGAGGCCCGAGACCCCTCTATGATGAAGTATCTGGAGAAGGCCAAGGCAGCGGCGGGTGAGTTCGCCTACTTCAAAGTGGTTCACATCCCACGCGAAGAAAATGTCCGAGCAGACGCCCTCTCCCGTTTGGCATCAGCCACTACGGTCTCCAACTCGAGATCGATCCTGATAGAGGAATTGTCAGCACCGAGCATTGATGATCCAGCACTCCGGGTAAACGCTATCGACTACGAACCCTCCTGGATGGATCCCCTGCTCGATTTCCTTCTCCGGCAACAGCTCCCCAGCGATCACGCCGAAGCGCGGCGCACGCGGGCGAGAGCGGCCCACTTCACTGTGGTGGACGGCCGGCTGTATCGCCGGTCCCTCTCAGCTCCTCTACTCAAGTGTCTCTTCCCCACGGAAGCCAGCCAGGCCATCTGAGAAGTCCATGAAGGACTCTGCGGAAGTTATGTGGGAGGGCGAGCACTCGCGAGGACGCTGATCCGACAAGGGTACTGGTGGCCCACCTTGCAGTAGGACTGCCCCAACTACGTTTGAAGGTGCCCCCATTGCCAGAAATACTTCCATCTGCACCACCAACCTGCGACGCAGCTCCACGCCTTGATGGAGCCTCGCCCATTTGCTCGGTGGGGGATCGACATACTGAGACCTTTCCCTGAAGCACAAGGGAGGAAGAAATTCCTCATAGTCGCCATAGACTACTTCACCAAATGGATCCAAGCTACGCCATTGGGAAAGATAACAAGCGAGGCAGCTTGAAAATTTGTGCTGCGGAACATCATTTGCCGGTTTGGGATCCCAAGGGTTCTCACAACCGACAACGGCAGACAGTTTGCGAGCACCGCCTTCCAGGAAACATGCTCGGAATTGGGGATCTGGAACCACTATACCTCAGTGGGACATCCCCAAGCCAACGGGTTGGTGGAAAACGCCAACCGAACTCTACTCTACGGCATCAAGACCCGCCTGGACCAAGCAGGCGATGCATGGATTGATTCAATCCCCAGCATCCTATGGGCTCACCGGACCACCACCAGAGCCCCCACCGGGGAGACACCCTTCCATCTAGCGTATGGAGTTGAGGCAGTAGTCCCGGTGGAAGTGTCCAACCCCTCGATACGAGTGGGGCATTTTGATGAATCCAGAAACAAGCAGGCGATGCGAGAGAACCTGGACTTGCTCAAGGAAAGAAGAGCCAACACCCAGATAAGACTCGCGACATACCGGCAGAAGCTGTCGCAGTATTACAACGCCCGGGTTAAGGAGCGACACTTCTTCCCTGGAGACTTGATTCTATGGCGAGCAAGCGTGGCCGATCCGTGAAGAGCCGCGGGAAAACTCGCACCCAACTGGGAAGGCCCATACCGGGTAGCAGAAGCGCTCGGCAAAGGAGCGTACATGCTAGTGACGCTTGGGGGGAGAGAGGTACCCATGACGTGGAACTCCGTCAACCTCAGGAAATACTTCCAGTAAGACGTCACCAGCTGTACTCCACTAGGGTAAGTTGCCCACAAAAAATGAGAAAAGGTGACCTACGGGTTTCCTAGAGGCGAGCACTGCTCCCCTTGAAAGCGAGCCAGGTAACCTACGGGTTTCCTAGAGGCGAGAGGCGAGCATTGCTCCCCTTGAGAACAGAAAGGCAACCTACGGGTTTCCTAGAGGCGAGCACCGCTCCCCTTGAAAAATAGAGAGGTAGCCTATGGGTTTCCTAGAGGTGAGCACCGCTCCCCTTGAAAACAACAAGGTGACCTACTGGTTCCCTAGAGGCGAGCACCACTCCCCTCGAAAATGAAATAGCGACCTAAGAGTCCCGGTAGAGGACACGAGCGCCATGAAAAATGAGTACGGGGGATCGCCCAGAGAAGCGCGCAGAAGAACTCCTGTAAAAGGTACACATCAATGTCGGCCCAGAATAAAAGAATTCGTATTTCTTTAGTCAAAATACAAGCTGCCAGAAAGTTGGCAAAGTACCCTCACACTGGCGAGGTATAAGTACATGGGAGAGCAAAAGTGCTCGACGATGGCGACAAATGACTCCAACAACTCGTGTCCCAGGCACCATCCTCTGTCGACAATCACGCTAAATCTTCAAGCAAGCGTAGGTACCCAGCTTTTGTTCTGTTGAAGGGTACCCACAGAGAAGCCTCCTATGCCAGAGAAGAGGGACAAAGTCCTCAGGCCAACGAAGAGCTTCACTCGTAGAAGGCCCACAGGAGGGAAACCTAGCCAGTAGCTCCGACCACCCATGCTCGGAGGAAGGCCAGCGAGGCCCACCCAGGGAACCAGCAGACCGACACAAGTAGGCGGCGGCGGTACTACGAGGCTGACTCATTAGGAAGGCCACCTCGGCGAATTGGCCATGTTTCCAAACTGGCGAACAAGGCCCTGCTACCCCGGCTACCACCAGCACCTCTCTTGAATGGAGAGGTTGTCATGTGCCTCCCCACGAACAGCGCTCGGCAGCAGTGGCGGAGAGGCTTGCTGGCCAGGCCTCCAAACTGAGGAGCCCACCGCCGTCGTCCAAGCCGCACGGCCACGCCCACCGAGTGGAAGAATGGAAGACAGATTCCACCCTTCCTTACGATCCTTCCTACCAGAAAGTAGGAAGATGTTCCAACAACGAGAAGCATCTCACCGAGCACCTGCAAGAAGCAAACAACAGTCATGCACCACGAAGATGAGCAAGAAGGAGATAGCTAAGGTATGGAAGACAGCTCTACCCTGACTCTTCTCGTCCCATCAAGGACGGATCCTATCTGACTTAAGAAGCAGGACTCCCCTGCCAGCGTACAAGCGGTTAACCTTCTTCAAGGCCTCCCGCCAGCCGTCCAAGTACCCGAGCGGGTACTGCTCAGAGGCCGGACCACCCTCTTTAGGCTCAGGCCACGGCCGCCAGGGTGCCGACACGGGGTCCCTCCGGAGGACCAAAGGTTGACGGCGAATCGGTAGAGATTCGTCATCCGATGAAGTACCAGACTCTCCTGAGGACATTCTCGGAAGAGCCTACCTACTACGATACGTTGAGCACAAGACGATCGCTGGAACGCTGCGTAAGGCCACTATTTATAATGGGGGATTAAGTCCCCAGAAGCAGGAGGACTCCTACCGCCTCAATCCAATCCGTGGAAGTTGAAGCGAGGGATCCCAAAAGTTGCGCTCCTTCAGAAGCTCTCATTAAGGGCGCCGTTTTGTATCCCCAGAGGATCTCACGATGGTTCAAAGGAAGGAAGCACACAGTAGAAATCTCGAAGATTTGCGAAGCAAAGAAGGAAAGCCTTTCATTCCCAAAAGAAGAAATTACAGAAAGAGGCTACTGCCTCGGAAAGCGCAGGAAAAGGAAAGGAAAAGACAACAAGGGGCATCCTCTCAAGGACTTGCCCCAGTTACATCATCACATGCCCTGAGCTTAGCAGACGCACGCGCATCAGCGGCACTAGGAGGAGGTGGCTCATCACTCAAGTCCACCACGACAGCATTGACGGGCGCCCGCTCGTCGGCGCTCGACACCGACTGCTCGGCGCCCGCCCCCACGGGGTCGGGCCCCTCTTCTTCGTCCTCGGCCCCCGAGCCATAGGGATCTGGAGGAGGAGGGAGGACAGGAACCTCGAGGTCAAAATACCCGGCGGTGGCCATCACGGTAGCACTCCAGTCCTCCAGGAAGCCGCGGTCACGGGCCGGCCCATAATACTGCAGGGCCGCCTCCGTCAGCTCGGCCCGATAAGCCGAGGAGGAGCGGAAGGCCTCCACAGCCTCATCACCCGCCGAGGACAGGGACATATGCGCCATGGCGAGCTCTGCCTCGATCTCCTGGCAGCGGATCTCCATGGCTCGGGTCTCCGCCTCCAGCTTGGCCGCCCTCTCACCAGCCGCGTCAGCCTGCGCCATGAAGGAGTCCCGGTCGCGCTCCATGCCCGTCAGGGCCAACTCCAGCTGAGTCAGCTGCTCCCGAAGGCCAACGTTCGCAGTCTCAGACTCCGCCAAGCGTCCCTCGGCCCCAGCCTGACATGCCCGACTAGTCTCCAGCTCACGCGCGGCATCCAAGAAATGGTGCCTGCACAACCCAAAGGCGCTGGTGACCAGACATACGCTCTTCGCAGCAATAGCAGTCAACTCGTCCACGACACCAGGACCCAGCTCCCCGACGTGCTCGTGCCAGCGAGCACTCTGCATCATGAGATCGACGACGCCCGGGACTCCGGGCACCCCCGTCGGTAGGTCCTCAGGCCGCGAGGACTGATCACGCGGAGATAAGGATCGACCGCGCGGAGGAACCCTCTGTGGGGAAGAAGGATCCGCCTCGGCAATAGCAGGGGCCTTGCCCCTTTCACGCCCCCGGTTACCAGAGGCAGACGCCGGAGTAGCAGCTTCCGGCGCTGCCGACGACGGCGGCAGGCGAACACTGGGGGAAGCGCCCCAGGCGAAGGCGGGACCCGGCTTCTGGCTGGAGTCGAATCCCTCCCCCTCTTCCTTAACCGGCGGCGACTGTCGATCACTGCCAACTCATCCTCGGTCAGATAAGTCTGACCACCGCCAGCCATGGCAGACTCTTCTCCGGGCACGCTGGGAACGGCTTCGGATAGACTACGCCGGGAACTGGACCCTCCACTAGCCACCGACACCTCGGGCGCACGCGCCAAAGGAATGCCAACGGGGGTCGGATACTGCAACCTCCCTGGGACAAAAGCAACCTGGGCTGGGGGGGCGACGACCAACACATGTCCGGTCCCCGGAGCAACGTGATCCACGGGACGAGGAGCAAGCCGCGGTAGCCGGACGGTCTCAGGGGTCCAACCTGTAATGCCCTGGATCCTTGGTAGATCTTTATTGGATCTTTCGGATTTGTTTCGGTGAGTTTCGGTTCGCTTTTGTGGCTTCCGAGTTGAGCTTTACGAGCCGTGTGGATTTTTCTCTCGTACTAGTTGCGGAATCCTACGGTGAGTTTGGTTGTCAGTTCCTCGACTCGTGAATGCTGCAGCGACGATGTACTCTCCGACCCGGTCGTTTCGACTATTTTTACGTATTTTTCGGAGATAGGGCCAAAAATCAGAATTTTCAAAAATTAGGAAAATTCCTAATTTCTTTTCCTTTTTCTTTTCCTTCCTCTCTCCTCCCTTCTCATTTCGCCACCGTCGTCTCTCTCTCCCGTTTTCTCTCCTCTCGAGCTTCCTCGGCTCCGGCTGCAGACGGAGGACCTAGGGGCACGTGTTGGGGATGCTGTGGAGCTGACTGGGTGTGCGATAGGGCGAGGATGGAGTGGTTTTGGCGCGATCCCGAACGGTGGATTCAAAGCCGGTGTTTGAGCTCGCGGCGTGGCTTTCGGCGCGGTTTAGTCCCTTCGGGGCACTGTTTCTTCGGTGGAGGTAGGGAGACGGACCGCCACCTTGTTCTACATGTTTCCTCTATTTCCGTGCATGATTTGGTGCTCGATTGGGGGAGATCGGGCCGATTTTGTGAAAACCATGGTTTTTTGGGTTTTCAGGGTTCGCTGGAAAACGGCAACCATTCGTGGTGTGGTTAGTGTCCAACTGACCGCTGGGATGTATGGATCCCATCCATGCTAATTTCGTGTCGATCGGTGGTCATTCAAGGCCGGTAGGAGTCCGGGAACCTCGATGACTCGTTTAGGGTCGATTTGTCTAAATTGCCCCGATCTAGCGTTTTAATGCGTGCATGTGGGCTTTTTAGCCTCCTAGTGTTGTTTTTCATCGTCTAGTCTTGTTTCCCCTACGCTTCGGCGTGAATGGGGTGTGGAACGGTTCGATTTGGCCAATCCACTGTTTTCCCGCCGTGACCGGTGTAGCGGTCATTTCAGTGACCGCCAGAGGTCTTTGACGGCCCTACGATAGACCGTCACAGCGTCTGAGCATTTTTGAGTCTTCGTGGCTGCGAGAGTGTGACGGCCCAGGGGGAGGCGCGTCACAGCTCTCTGACGCGTCCGGGGTGATGCGTCACGCCTGTTTTGTCATTTAGCGTTTTGGTTAAGGCGGTTCCTCTGACGTGCCTACCCTAGTGCGTCAGAGTCTTGTAACGCGCCTGGTGTAGGCCGTTACGTTACATTTGACTTGGAGTTTGACCGTTGAGGTGGTTTGTGTAACGGTGGTGTCCCCCTGCGTCACAGCGTTGTAACGCGCCTGCCCCAGGCCGTTACGTGCTGTTTTGGCCGAGTTGGGTGGTTGTGCCGTTGGCTCTAACGGCCACGCCCTCGTGCGTTAGGCTTGTGTAACGCGTCCGTGACGGACCGTTACTTGCCTTTCGGCCAGTGACTTCTTGGCTTGAGCCAGTTGACCCTGACGCGCCTGCTTTACTGCGTTAGGCTGTGTAACGCGCCTGGTCTAGCGCGTTACGTGGTTTGAGTTGTCGTTTTAAGTTTGAGGTCTGTTGGCCCTGACGGCCCGGGTCGGGCGCGTCAGAGCGGTATAATGCGCCTGGTGTAGGTCGTTACGTGCCTTGTGTGTTTTAGATGTTGGTTAGGGCGGTGTGTGTGACGGCTCTCCTCCTGACCATCACGTTGCTGTAGCGCGTCTGTTGTAGACCGCCACAGTTGGAGTGTAACGGCCTAGCGTTAGACCGTCACATTCATGTAACGGTCTAAGGGTGGTGCGTTACAGTCCTTCTGCTCCAATTTCCGTGGTTCTGGTTTCTGACTGTCTTGGCTTATCCTTGTGGTCTGCCCGCTTTCGCGTGGATGTCTCCTGACACCCTATGAGGGCTAAGACTACGTTGTGAGGTGGCCAGGAGTCTTCTTGCTTGTGGTAGGATTCTCTTTCCTACTGTTGTGTCATCGTTGTGTGGTTCCGGTCAACCCAGGGTGACCCAGTGGTTGACATGCGACCTTGTGTGTGGGTGTCTCAGCAGTTTTGTCCAGTCCGAGACACTGGTTCTGGATACCTCGAGGTATTGTTTTACCTCGGTTTGCATGTCCAGGCGTGTCTAAGGGCCTTCGGTGTTCCCTCAGGTCTCCGTGAGCCGTT
Organism: Amorphophallus konjac; assembly: GCA_022559845.1. Taxonomy (NCBI): domain Eukaryota; kingdom Viridiplantae; phylum Streptophyta; class Magnoliopsida; order Alismatales; family Araceae; genus Amorphophallus; species Amorphophallus konjac. Next base: position 39,721,560 of record CM040127.1, on the reverse strand, counting down.
TCCTGCAGAGTGTCGTTTCTCGTGGCTTAGGATTAGACCGATTGATGGCTTATTTCGCTATCTGTGACAATCTTGCCTTTGAGTCGTCCGACTCAAGGATCGTTACGTTGTAGGTCTAGTAGACTAGTCCTGAGTCTGTCGGCAGTGGTCGTACTGCCAGTGGGTGCTCTTTAGTGCGTATGATAGTGCGTCCTAGCTGTCTGTACTCTAGCACCTGTGTTTTAGAGTCTCCATGTCTTGTGAGCCTCCTTTTATTGTAGCCATAAGGCCTTTGAGTTGCCGACCCGCTAGCGGATAGCGGAGGGGTGTTCCCGACATACAGTTGCAAGCTAGTTTCCGTGGGCTCCTGTGTGGTAGTAGCGTCCGCTACAGGGAGAAAACTAGCTAGAGGGCCTGGCTTGGGCACAAATCTTGTGTGTGCACACGTGGTCAGGGGCAGTTAGACTGGCGCCAACGGGCGTGACCCTGACTAGTTACTCGTTACTGTGGTACCGCGGTTCTGCTTTCCGTGGGTACTGTTGTTCTTCCTCGGACTCGGAACGGTGGTTCCTTGGACCTGGTTCTGAGAGTTTCTTAGTCCCTGTCGGCACTTGTGACGACAGTATTGACGAGACACTCGTGGCGCATCATAAGACGTCAGTGGATGCAGCTGGCTGTTCTTCTTGTGAGGAGGTGCTTCCGTCACGTGACACGTGACTCTCAGCGTTTCTTGTGCGTCGTGACCTTCCCGAGTTAGCCTTTCTGTGGCCCTGCTCGAGGTCAGTGTGACGTTGCGTGCACGACTTTCTAGTCGGGGGTGTGTCGTCGAGTCTGTCGGTCGTCTGTGCGGGTCTTTTCTAGACCTTTTGTCGATCCTTGCAGGTCTTCATCTTAGGCCTGGTGCCGAGTTGGCAGATCGGTAACTTCTGACTTTGTTAGATCAGAGTCGCCCTTCTGTCGCTGCTTGGAGTAGTTTGGGGTGCCGAGGTTAGTTCGGCCGCCACTTGTCTGGCGCGGGTTCTTCCCCTTTCTTACTTGCTCCCTACTCCTACTCCCCGTCTGTTCTCGACGGCTTCTAGAGTAGCTTTACAGCTTTGTAGTGTAGTTTTCCCGCTTTGCTACACCTGTTGTTTTTCCTATTGTTTTGTTGTTCCGTGTTACTATGTGTTTTCCAGTGGGGATCCGCGTGACCCCTACTGAGCCAGTGACACGAGGCTCACCCCTGCTTTTCTGGTGGGGTGGCGTCGTTCATTCTGCTTCCGCGTGGTTCCTGGTGCACTTGCTCGTAGAGCGTGGTTGTGGCCAGCTGGTACCTGCGTCGGGCTTCCCCCGACTTCACGGTACATCTTTCTTTTCTGTCGACTGTACTGTGCTAGACTTGCTGTCTTTAGCTTTGGACTTGACTCTGGTGTATAATTGTTAAATTGAACTATTAATTAAAAAGTAATTTTATTTCTGCTACTTTAGCAAACCGATCTAATGAAATTTAATTGCTTCTGTTATATCTCTGTGGCTTCAATGTACTCTACACATACCTTTATCCCTTCAGAGCTTTCCCGCTGTTGGGAGGCCTCGCGGGTTCCAAGTCGTATCACGTGTATTCGGTAGTCCTACCGGGTATACCTGGTATCCGGGTCGCTACACAACCCAACGCTTTAGTCGCCCCTAAAAATGCAAGGACAAGGTTAGTCCAACATTAGCAACTACTGCCACATCCCTGCAGGGAGATAGGACCAGTACCCTGAGGCAAGGGGAGACACAACCCCAACTCTCGGAGCAGTGCCGGGGTCAAGACGTGGTCTGCATCGACCAAAGGATATCGGGAGACCGCCTTCAGATCCCGACGGCCCTCGGCGTTGAGGGGAGGCTTCGTATCGCACCAAGGGCGAGGAAAGACGCCCCGCATCCAACCATCGGAAGCTCTCTCCCAGTCCTTCGACTTGATCAGGTATACATACTGCTCCGCCCATCTCTTATGGTTGGACGCGGTACGGGAGACAGAGATAAAATGGTTATTGGACCGAGCCTTGAAATAAGCGAAATAAGTATCGGATGGGCAACTCTGGAGAAGGAAAAACTACCGGAACAGGTCGACGCTGGGCACCACCGACGCTCTACGGCAAGCGTAGGCAAACCCGCAGAGAATGCTATAAGAGTTGGGAGTTATACTCCCAGGGCACCGTCCGTAATGATAGAGGACAGCCGAAATGAAAGGGTGGACCGGAATACGGAAACCAGCCTGGAAGGAGGCCACTGGTATCATGATCCCGCCGGTGAGGTGACTCGTTGGGTCGTCTCCCACGGTGGGAAAGGCGATATCGTACTCTGGGGGGATCTGGAAGGTCCCCGTAGGCCGATGAATACCCTATATGCTACCAGATGTTGGGAATCAGGCCGACTACTACCCGCACCCGAGGTGCTCGGCGCACCGCCTTGACTCTGAGGCATCTCCTCTGAAGAGGAAGATTCGGCGCTGAGAGTTCTCCTGCGCGGAGGCATCACTACCGCGAAAAAGAAGGACCGAGAAAGAAGGATCCTCACCAGGCAGAGGGCAGCAGAAGCCTACGACGAAACGCGGCGACCAGCGAGATGTGGGTATGGTCTCCAGAAAACCTCACAACACTCCTTATAAACCGCCCATTATTACCCAATGGTTGCCCCCTGAGGGTCAGACGAAGGGACGCCTGCCGCTACGGCAGTACGGCTACTGAGGCCAGGCGACTGTTCTGAGCCCGCATCCCTAAAACAAGACAAGACCCGGCGTCATCATTGCCATCATGGCCTCTGCCCTCGCCAGAGGCGCCTTGCGCGCCAAGCAGACCTCGAAGCCACCAACTCTCGCCATACGAGGAAATCGCCTTCGGATCACACCCTCCAGCAGAACCCTCTCTTGGACTACTCTCAGTCCCCTGCGAGTGCTCGGCAACTAAGAGTAGGGGGAAGTGAGGAGGGTAAATCTGGCTTGACCCAGATTCGGCCTAAGCACGCGCGGCCCATTAAGGCTCGGACGCACTGAGCCCAATCGAGGGGCGGACACACATGTTCGGCCCAAGAAGAAGATGACCGGCCCAACGAGGCACCGGATTCCACGACGCCGATGAAGTCAGCCCAAGCACAGTTCTCGCCGGAGGACACTCCGACGACCGACCGTTGCCCCCACGACACCGGCCTTGACCCCGTAACGGGCGAGCACGCACCATGAGTGCCGTAAGACTCGTCCAGGGACCGGCCGACGCCAGGGCTATCGGCCTCCAACGGGAAACTCCCGCCGACATAGCGAGGAACGTTATTCCAACTAAACGGACCATTCCTTATCAAGGGATGAGGCCCTCGCACCAGGACAACCCATATAAAAGGGACATCGACGATAGAGAGGGAGATGGTAGATTCTTCTACTAAAAATCCCACACGACTATGCAAGAGGATACTCCTGCCCCCGAGTCTTCTACTGAGAAGAGAGCAGCCCTACCAGCGGCAACGACAAGAGGGCCACCTACGTCCAGAGAGCTTCTACTTCCTGAGCGGTTTTACCACCCAGCGAGCACTCTCCGAGAGTCCACTGGGACCGACGAGCACGCATACAGAGGATCTACACGCCTCCTGGATCGACTCCTACGGCCCCTACCTTTCTCTTACTCTGCTCTTCTCTATCGCTCATTAAATCCCTTGCTAACTTAAGCATCGGAGGGTTGTCCCTTGGGGTAACACCCGAGACTCCTTCTGACGCCCTCTTGATTTCTTGGTGTGTGCAAACATCCACGGGCGCGAGACGATTTCTCCAACAAATAAATAGAGAAGATGGTACATGACCTAAGAATCATTTTCTTGCCGCTACAATACTCAATCGAATCAATCTTAGTTAACTTCAGGTCAAAGTCTACTCTTACCTGAGCAGGGACTGAGAATATGATCCACCCCCGAGTCGTAAAACCCTGATACCACCCAGTGACCTTCAAGTATGAGAAGGGAGGCAACAAGTTTTATGGATAGCCAGACGTTAAATAGATGCGGATGTCGTACGTGGTTGTATGATCACCGCTAGCATTTGGCGGAGCGGCTGGGTCATCTTTCCATAAACTTTCAACATGAGCAAGTGCTTTTAACTTGTGTTTGATTCTGATTCTCGTTAGAATGTATAGTTCCACATGCATTGATAAATAGGGCATAAAGTAAAACATGTTTAAAATAATGATATTCTCCTCAGTCATTATTTTGATTTTTTGAGTTCGATGACCTAACAATAAATTTCATTAATATTTTGTATAGAAAAAAACAAAGAAAATACAGCGCACTGTTTTTTGCTTGCCACCTGATCGTTGATTGGATGAGTGCTTTTTTTTCCCTGTGAAAAAGGGAATTGTGCAGCACCGGTGATAGCTAGGCTGTCCCAACAAAGTCGAGGCATCATCGTTCCGCCAGAGGGTTCCAGCTGCACCGATTGACTGCCATATCCGAGTGGCTGGCTGGACATTTTATGTTGTAAATGGAATAAGAAGGGGAAAATTTCTGGGGAGGGAGGAGGGTGACACTTCACTGATTACAATGCCAGACTGTGTTGACATTTATATTGATGCCCTCTCTTGAATGGGTTAGTCTCAGACTCCACTTCGGTATAGGGTTATCCTGAGGTTAGCTCGGAGTTAACCCAAAGCTCAATTTGTTTCTCGGTTAGAATCAGAGGATCTATTTAACCGATAAGAGAGAGCACAGTGTGGGTCTCACTGCTCTCCTCACGCATAAAAGTGTTAACTAGAGTCGGTTAGCATATTCGATCCCTTAGAGTCGAATGCGCTAACTCCACCCAGTTAACAAATTGGGACAAACTGTTTTGATGGTCAGAATAAGTTAATCCGGACGAAAGAGGGGTTAACTTTGGATTTTAAAACCTAACTAGAGAGTTTCGTTAGTTTAGCCCCGAGTTAACTTGAGCATTCAATACCCCTTGGCTCTCACACCCCTATCTCTCTCTCTCTCTGTCTCATGCTTTCTTCTTATGTGTGATTCTCAAATCACCTGACCATCGATGACAACAGTGCCATTACTGATGACACTACTGTCGACGACGATGCCGCCCCCCGCCGCTGGCGACGCCACCCCGCCCTCCACCCCACATGCCCCGCTTTGTCCGATGACTCGGCAAACACCTCTATGAATGCACTGCTCACCCCCCGAAGACGCCGATGCCACCGCCACTTATGGATCCTCCCACCACCATCGATGCCCCTACTCCGCCCTTCTCTCTCTCCTCTACTTTCTTCTTCTGTGTGAATTCCTATTGCCCCACCACCGTCAAAGACGACGCTACCAGTCCGACGACACAGTCCTACCTTGCCTTACCCATCCTCTGTATTGTCATTCTCTCTCTCTCTCTTTCACAAGAGAAAGACGATGATATTGTAGCATGAACAGTGTTACGAAAAAAAAATAATATTCATGTCTCGAAAATAATGTTCAAATAAAAAGTAACTGTTGACAACTTGTGTAATTTTTTGTAAAAAAATATAGACGTATTCCACCGAGTTAACCCTTCCCTATCAAAGTAAAAGTGGAATAACCCTCTAATAACTCAATCGAGTTTAGTTAAATTACATTTGTCGTAAACTTATATCAAAGTGGAGCCGAGGTGAATTTCTAAAAATACCTTAATTTTGAACGGCAGTTGTATACACGGGGTAGATGTGGAAAATGCATGCATGCTAAAGGACAATGTTTCTCATGGGTAGAAGTTCTCTGAGGTCAACAACGCGAGGACGCAGTGTACGTGGGTATGGGTGTTCGTGTAAGAGAGAGAGAGAGAGAGAGAGGTGCCCGTAATGGCTGGTCCAGTTTTCACGGGATGAGCTGTGATCTGTACTTCCGGACAGGTCCACCTTCGAGGGTGATCGCAGTAACTTGGAATTGCAGATGTAAAAGTTTGGAGTAATATTTGTTGTGGTGCAGTAAACCTGCATCCATTCTCCATTAATTCATATACTAGTATCGATAGGATTTGGGGAGCAATAAAATAACTCCCAAAAGTGGATCTCACATCAATTTAACGTGGTTCACATAAGAGTACTGATGAGATTTGAGGAGCAATAAAAGATGGAGACTTAATTTAGGTGTAAATTAGATGCACCCCAAGGGTGGGTGTTCAGTAATTATTACTTAAGAAATTATATATGGGTTCAAATATTTTGCCAATTAATTAATCCTTTCCATTATCATATGTTAAATTAGTATATTTTGATCTTGATCTACATTCTTGTGGTTGCACTGTAAAATGGTTGGAACCCTTGATTGAAGGCATTAGTCATCCAATAATTCATGACCAAGTAAGTTTTGGATCCCAGAAATGTGAATAGAATGTGCACAAAGAAAACAAATAAAAATATAAAAATTTAATATAAAAATTATTGTTAGAGGTGAATTTATAAAAAATATATTCTCAAAAATATAGTAACAAATATATTACCAAGTTAATTCAAATAATATATAAATAATTTTTAAACCTAATTTTTTATAAAATTTTGACAAAAATGATATAATTATAAATAAATACGATATTTGTATACAATTTAAATTTACACAGTGATATATTATTTAATAATAATTTTTATGTAAAAAATCTTAAAAACAAACTTATATCATAAGGACATGACGTGTATAAACAAAGTTATAATTAAACTAAAAGATAGTTACATATGCAAATATGTCACCATGGTGGACTTAGAGAGGGAGGGAGTGTGTGTGTTTGCAAATGGAGAACGGGGGCAAGTGATCACGAGGACAACTACTTTGGCTTAGCTTCAAGAGTCATTTATACTGGTATTAATTATTAGAATATTCACATATTTACGTGAAGATAGATTAAAATAAAATAAGAACATAATATTATATGCCCCCCTCTCAACTCATTTCCTTAAAATTTTTAATTAGATGACTCAAATTCTTAACGTAGGTCACACATACCTTGCGTTTGTTGTTGCAACGAGATCTAAATCCGTCTAGATGTGAGATATAGAGATTGTTAGAATAGTCTTAATTATATCATTATCATGCAGAAAAAAATAAATAAAATATATATGTTATCCTCCTCCTCCACTCATTATAATCCCTTCAAATTTTAAGTTGAATGAACCCAATAAATTCAATAAATATAGAAAGGTATACTGTGGTGGGGTTCTCTTAATTAAAATCCGTATATTTGTTTGGATTGACATGTGAAACATTACTTATAGTGTATAATCACTTATAGTGTATAATCAACTTGACCATTTTACAAAGTAATTCCTTTTTTCATCAAAAAGCAGCAATATTATGCCAAAATCAAAGATCTGTTTACATTGAAGTTGAAGCTGATTAATGGTACAAAATTCAAGAGTTTAGTTTTAATATATAGGCAAATAAAATTTAAAAAAAATCAAATAAACACATGCAATATATAGGGATTGTTGACCCATACACATAGACAATGCCTCAACCTCAGCCTTGTACTATCAGGCAAAGGACAACACGTACTTGCAATCCATCAAGAGGAGCTTCTGCAACCACTCACATATATAGGATCACGAGAGAGTGTTGGAGCAATTTCACCCCCCTCCTCCATAACTCTTTATTAATGCCTTTGCGATTGTACCCATATATAGAATTTCCATCAAAATTAAGAACATATATAAACAAAAGTTGGAACCCTTGGAAGTTAAACTGATCAAAGAGAGATTGATTGAGAACTTAAAAAAGAAATAAATAGTACATACAAAGTGGGCAGTCAGAAGAATTGAATTCACCCAATCTTTGATACTTTGCCAGACAGGAGATGTGTGTGTGTGTGTGTGTGTGTGAGAGAGAGAGAGAGAGAGAGAGAGAGAGAGAGGCAGTGCAAGGGAAGGCTTCATACGCACCTGTAGTTGGAAAAGGGGAGGAGCAAAGATACCTCATCCACTCTGCATATACGTATATGTATATATAGCCGGCGATTGCCGATGCAGCATCATCAAGATTCTCATCTCGCCCGGTGAGGCGTAGAATCCAGCCGATAGATACATGCATATCCCATGTGAATCTTGATGATGCTACACCAGCAAACACCGACTGTTTCCGACCTCAAATCCCATGCACGACGGGGTGATCAGGAACACTGTTCCATCTGATAACAAGCCATCGGTATTTGTGAGAGAGAGAGAGAGAGAGAGAGAGAGAGAGAGAGAGAGAGAGAGAGAGAGAGAGAGAGAGGATCCTAGAAAGCCAAGGTACATGCAGACACTCCAACCTCATCACCCTGTGCAGACGTGACTCCAAACTGGTTCAGAAGCTAAAACAAAGGGGAAACTTAAGAACCCCACTGTCAACTAAATATATATGTCCAACTGCAGCAAATTAGGAGAGATTTTCATGTCTCAGTTGCAAAAGATTTTTCAGGTCGAACCTATCATATTATCTGGCCGGTAATGCTTATATATGAAAAATTAATAAGCAGGTACCCACTTCCATCATTTGTAATTAGATACCGATTGAGTTCGTCCCAAATTTGATCATATGTTGGTAAGAGAACCCTGTTGAGACCAAACTGATAGTGGAATTATCTATAGACATCTCCTCCTCCTCCTCCTCCAGAATCCAGTCCTCTACTCCTCACTCCCCCTCAATCAAACCCCCCCCCTCAACAACAAAAACCAAGAAAGATCAAAAAGAGGAACAAAGGGAAAATTAATTAATCAAGAATCTCTGTAGACAAACCGGCGTTCTTGGAGACTTTTGCATGGGTTAATGGGTTCGATCTTCTGGTACTCTTCTACATTTCTCAGAACAGACGACCGGCTCTCTTCCAGCTTAAGCAAGCAGATAAAAACAGAAGGGGGATGAGATGAGGCACACCTAGCTAGCTAGCTACCTATATGGTCTGATCACCCCAACGATAGGGGAACCCAAGCCGAACCCATCTACAGCAGTGATTTGGCAAGTCTCAGCTCCATCTCCAAGGCTTGGAAGAAGCAGCGGAGAACATATGTGTATACATGGGGAGCTAGATCAGAAGGGTGGAGAGTGGGAAGAGAGAGATGACACATTAGAAGGGAGGGGAAGAGAGGGTTTAGAGGGAGTGGTATTTATAAGTGGGAGAGTGGGGGTGAGAGCCTGTGGATCTGGGTATATTTTATCGAGGGTAATAATTAAAATAAGGGAAAGAGGTGGGGGATTTTTTTGGCAATTGGCTGATGCTTAGCTGTAGCTGTTGCACGTTACAAGATTTTTGGGCTGCCGCCCCTTAAAACAGAGGAGGAGATCTTGACAGTCCGTCCTTTTCCTTTGGGATTTTTCTTTCTAAAGTGAAAGTGAAACAATTCCACGTTGGCCACTCATTTTGATGTTTGCTTCCGGTGTGTCAAAATCATGCACATACACGATGAATAGACTTTGCGACTTGTGAACCTAGTTTCTAATTAATTAAAATGCATGCCTTTTCATATTAATTTGTTGCAGGGGAGTTGATTTCTCTTCATGAACCCCACCTAGCTAGGGGAGGTGGAGGTTAAGATGAATGTTGTTGTTGTTGCCCTCCCTAAATACCTTAATTTGAAGATGTTAGGCGTGCAACCCTAGCTTAATTCGTCTAGCTTCGTTCTACAACCTAGCTTTGAAAAGTTTAAATTAAATTTATGGTATTAGAAAAAAATGTACGTACGTAGATTAAGGGTAATGCTAAGAGTGTGCATGGTTATAATAATATCTAGCTGATTGGTTTTGAGCTGGAAAACCCATTCCTTTGAATTGGCATTACAACCAAACTAACAGTTTTAGAGTCATGGACCTTACATTGGTTTATATTCAGTCGGTCTTAAGTAGGACTGTCAATGGACCGGGCCGGCCCAACAGGCCTGCGCGCCTGTCCCGATTTCGCGCCGGGTCGTAAGGTCTTTTTCGACCCGCAGACTTTTATTCGGGCCTAAAAGTCCGACCCGACTAGACCCGCGGGCCGGGCTCGGGCTTTGAGTTCGGCCCGCAGGCCGACCCGGCCCGTTCTCTTTTTTTATTCTCACTTCAAATTTTAAAAATTATTTAGTTAAAATTATGTTATTTTACTTAATTAAAAATTTTAAAACTATCTTTTCACACAAATTATATAATTAATATCAAAATTTTAATTAATTTAGTGATATTATAAAATTTATATTATTAAATATATTAATTTTTATTATTTTATTTAAGTTGTCGGACCGGACTGGATCTTAGTCGAGCTTTGTATTTTTTACATAATGTCGGGCCCGGGTCGAGTTCGGGCCTTAATCTTAATAAGTCGGGCCCGGACCGAGCTGACCTAAGCCCGGCCCAGGCCCGGCCCATTGACAGCTCTAGTCTGAAGTGAACAAGAAACATATCAAGATAGTTGTACGGACGTAGCATTGGCCCCTGACAAAATGTGTTTAATTAAATGATATGGGCCTAGTTCACCAATAACAAATTAATTTCTAATTGAATGGCCGAGATCGTCACCGTCACTATGATGAATATCACTTTTTATCACGGAAAAATTCAAGAGTGTTGATTTGGTGAACATAAATGTACATTTGTTTGCCATTTAAATAGCACGTGCTTTATCAATTTCACGAATTTAAATTTATCAGACGATTTTGATTTGGGTACTCCAAATTTCTCCACCAATATTTATTTATATCGATATAAAGTCCGAATACCATTGATTATTTGTTAAAGAAACCTTTAACATCTATCCGTTTGTGATATTGATGATCGCCCATTATGAGTACATATTCTTGCAAGAAAATTTGAAGACCTTCTTATTGGGTTTCTCCTAGTTTCTTTTGATAATCAAAAAGTTATTTATTAGTGGACTAACTTGGATGTCGAGTGTTTTTTTGGTGTTGATAGTTGCAAGCCGTAAGTTGCCCCTTTGAAGAAAATTAAGATTCTCTACAAACTGTCTGCGATGTTTGCAGTTAGTTGCTAACCACACCAGACACCAATTATCAGGATTTGTGTTCTATTTCAAAAACAAAATTCCCTTATTGGTTTGGTCTCTATCGTGGAAATTGACTGAAGAAATATTATTTAGAGTTTGTTTCCTCTTTTGTAGGAGGTATCCAAGTAAATCAAGATGATCTCGTGTATCTGTTGCAACTTTTGTGGCTTGACCAAAATGAAAAGAAAAGAGACAAAAAATAAAATTGGAAAGTAGGGAAGGAACGGTAGAAAAATAGGAGAAGCGACTGTAGCAAAATAGGAGAATATGGCTGTAGTATAAAATGTAAAGACTGCTTGATTAAAATAAAACAAAAGGAAAACATGATATATCACAACAGGGGAAAAGGGCATCAAATAGAAAAATAAAAAGAGGATATAAATAAAAGCGAGTGTGTAGTGTTCCGGTGTGCAACTGTAGCAAAGTGTTTGTTGCTCAAAAAATATAATAGAAAAGAAGAAAGAAAGAGCATATCGTAATGGAGAGAGGGTCGATGCAGTAAATATAAGAAAAAGAAAATTTTTCTCTCTCAACTAAAAAGGTGGTTGGAACAAAAAAAAGGTGAATCTGCATGTTCTCATCTCTTAGGCGGCTGCAACTTGCTCTTTAATCTATGATCAAGCTAAAGGGGAAGCTGATCTTCGTCAAGTTTTTGTGTGGATTAAGAGAGAGACATCAAATCTATCATTCTTCAAATTTGCTTTGTAGAACTCTATTTCCTGATGTATGTTTTCTATAGAGTTTCTAGTTAGGTCTTGGGATCATTCTTGTTTGGGAGGAGTGTTTTCTATAGAGTTTCTAGTTAGGTCTTGGGATCATTCTTGTTTGGGAGGATTATCTCTTTTCTCATATTGTGGTTCAAGAGGAACTAGCACCTTTATGTCTAGTGGGTTCAAGAGAAACTAGCGCCTTTATATCTAGTGTAGTTTGTGGTGAGATAGTGCCATTGTGTTTAGCATGTTGAAGCGAGATAAGGCCCTCGTGTCTAGCGGGTTGAGAGGTGAACTTACACCTTGATGTCAAGTGATTTGTAGTGGTGAGATAGCACCCTTATGTCTAGCGATTTTTAGTGAAAATCTCAAGGTGTTCTTACGTAATGGACGTAGGTCGACATTGTGCTATCCGAATCACTATAAAAACCATTGTGTTCACTTTGTATGATTAGTTCATTGTCTTTCATCTCCTTTCTTAGTGAGATTACATGCTATAAAGTTTAATTTATTAATTTATTCATTGTGGTACTATTTGATTCAATAATCCAATTCACCTCTCTCCTCTTGGATTATTCGGTCTCGATTTTCTTTCAATTGGTATCAGAACGGGTTCTCTTGGTGAAGGCTTAACCGCCTAAGAGAGATCAATGGCTAATCCCGGTGCTTTATTTCTCTTTAGTGAGGGTCAATCTTACATCCGACCTCTATTGTTCAATGAATCCAATTATAGTTATTAGAAAAATCACATGAGAATTTTTGTGAAAACAATGGATTATGAAATGTGGAGTGTTGTTTAGAAAGGACTACGTGCTCTTAAAGCGAAAGAAGAGGAGTGAAAAGATGAGGATTTTTGAAAACTTTTCTTGAACGCTAAAGTTATAAATGTTTTGTATTGTGCACTTGATGAAAATAAATTTAATCAAATTTTTATGTGTAATTCTGCTAAAAAAATTTGGAATATATTGTAGGTTACATATGAAGGAACCTCTCAAGTTAAGGAGAAAAAAAATAACTTTCTCGTGCATAAGTATGAATTCTTTAAAATGAATCTTGAAGAATCAATCAGTGAGATGTTCACGAGGTTCGACGATATCGTGAATGGCCTGAAATCACTTGAATATGTCTACTCAAATGCGGACTTAGTGAGGAAGATTCTACACTCACTTCCTACCTCATAGAGTCCTAAAGTCACGGCCATTGAAGTGGCTAAGGATTTGTGCACTCTATCTTTAGATGAGTTAATTGGATCATTGATGACATATGAAATTAATATATTGACATTGCAAGATGACGAACACTAGAAGAAGAAGTATATCGCACTCAAGACATTGTCATCTTCTTCTAGCTCAAGTAATGAAAGCGAACGAGATAAGAATGGAGAAGATGAAATCAACATGATTGCATGCAAGACATGTGAGGAAGTTCATGCACAAGAGCAAGTTTCGTGATTCAAGAAACTACAAGAGAGCACCTCCTAAGGGGGAGGGATCTAAAGAGACTGAGATCATCTATTATGAATGGAAAAGAGCTAGTCACATGAGAAGTGAGTGTCCATAGTTGAAAAAGAAATACAAAAAGGAAAAAGAACGTGGGAAGAAGAAAAAGACGATGATTGTTGCTTGGAGTGATGAAGATTCCTCATCCTTCAATAATAAGTAGAGTGATGCAATAGCAAATCTATGTCTTGTGACACATTCATGAAGAAGAGGTAACCTTTGAAATCTTTTCTATTCATGTGAAAAAATTTCAATATGCACTTGATGAACTTTACTAAAGATACAAGAAGTTAAAATATGAGAATAAAGTCTTGAAAAAGGAGTTACTGGAGACATGTAATGAAATGATACTAAATAAAAAATTAAAAAGGGAAAATGACTGTCTACAGATTGAGCTTACTTCTACAAAACTTAAGATTTTTGAATTGAACAAAAAAATTGATTCAATGCAACTAGAAATTTACAACTCAAAGAAAGATTTGCATGCTGCTCTCAATGACTTGATTGTTGATGAACAAGTAAAAAATTTACAACTTGAAAATAAAAATATGAAAAAAAGAGAATGTCATCTTGAAAGCTAAATTTGAAATTACAAACCTTGAACTCTCTAACCTTCAGAACAAAATCTCTTCTTTATAAATTGAGGTTGAGAACTCCAAAAATACTATTGCCAAATTCGTTAAAGGTAGAGATAATCTGAATGCTATGCTCAGTTCATGTGTTGATGTATTTTGCAAATAATGTATAAGATACAATCCCAACACAAAAAGGAAACTGAAGAGAATATCTTTTGTAAAAGTATCCACCTCAAGTGCTCCCTTTACCACTTGCAACTATTATGGTAGAAAATGTTATTTTGCTAGAGGTTATGTCATTAAAAAATATGCTCAAAATGGAAACACAAAATGAGTGCCAAAATCATTACTTGTTTATGTTACTGACTCTCTTGGACCCAACATTGCTTGGGTACCAAAAAATAATGATTGAGAATTCATTTTTACAGAAATACCTTAGAGCTCTACATAAAAATTGATACCGTGTCAATTTATGCTCAAGGCATATGATGAGAGATAAAAGTCCATTCATCTCTCTTGAAGTAAAAAGGTGGAGGTCTCCAAATCAAGTTAACAAAAAGAATAACTCTTCATAAAGCAATAAAAATACTCCAAGCTAGGATAGGCTCAAAATTTTGGTTGAACATCTCAAAACTATTTTCTACTCTCGTAGCGACAATTACAAAATTGGACAAGAATGCAATAGGTAAAGAAATGGATGACAAACTCTATCAAGGAATAGTTGGGTCTTTACTTTATCTCATAGTTAGTCATCTCGACATTCTTTTTAGTGTTGGCATGCGTGCTTGATTTTAGTCAGATTTTCTTGAATTGGTATATCATTGAGTTTCTCGTATTCTATTTTTGTGTACGGTAACACTAGTGAATTAATCTTTCAAAAAAAACCAACACTGATGCACCAAATATATTGATATTTGACATCATTTTTGTGTGATCATGTTTCTAAGGATGTTTTTGCTTTGAATCTTGTTGACACTATTTAATCAACAAGAAGATATTTTCATTAAACTGCTTAGTGAAAAATACATTTAATACAAGAGTTTTTGGTTCATATATGATGCATGAGGTCACCAATGGATGTCTATCTATCTTATTTTTATTTCAAATTGGGTCACTTACTCTTATCTTTTGTTAGTTTTCTAATATAGCATCTATTCAGCTAGTTGGTCCCTCGATGGTGTCCAACTATTGTAGACAACACTAAAATTCTGTTTAGAATTACTTTCTAAAAAGTTGATGTCTCTACGGTGTCCAACCATTTCTTAGACACCACTGAATTTTGTTTAGATTTGCATTACAGAAAGATGGTGATTCTCTCGATATCTAACCATTCCCATACACCACTACAACTCTGTTCAGATTCACATTCCAGAAAGTTAGTGTCTCCCCGATGTCCAATTGTTTCTCATACACCACTGAAAATTTGTTCAGATTCACTTTATAAAAAGATGGTGTTTCTCTCGATGTCTAACCATTCTCACACACCATGTCAACTCTGTTCAGTTACTTGATCCAGAAGGTTGGTGTCTCCCTGGTGTCCAACTATTTCAGACACCATTAAAAAAAAAGGTAACCCTTCTTTCCTTTCACATTTTTTTTCTTTGGTTTCCTTTCCTTCATCTTTTTCCTCTTTCTCCCTTCCACAACCGCCATCACATACATCTACCATTTCCTCCCCTATTTCTTCTTGCCGTTGTAGCCCTGATTTTCCTCTCATGGCGTTGCCACTGCTTTGCCGACATCCCCTCTCTCCATTGCACCGTCGCCTCTGCTTCCACCTCCCACGTACACCGATCATCCTCCGTCTCACCGCAACTCATCTCCTCGCCACAGCTTTTCACGTCCACTGCCACACCGCCGCTCGCACCTTGTCCACGCCAATCACCCGCATCCACCACCTCTTCCCCATCCCATTTCCTTCCCTCACCTTTTTACCCACTTCGACATTCTATTTTTTTTTCTCATGGTCATGCCTCCTCACAGGGCGTTGTTGTGCGGGTTTTTTATGCCGATTATCGGGGTGAGTGAAGGGATATAACGGTGAAAGAAAATATGAGATTTTGATGTATCCCGGGTATCCTCCTCATGGGTGCATGCCTCTCACGGCGGTACTGTAGACACGCCAAAATTGATGCTATGTTGATCAAATCTCATGTCACTATGTTGATGCCCCAAAGTAAACTTCAATACATTCATAATATGAAGTTTTTCTATTTTTGTGTGTGTTTTGGTTTGTTCTTGTATTTTTCTGATTCGCAACCAGAAGAGGGGCGTTGTTTTAAAAGCGACCTTACCTAGGGCGTGTTCAAAAGAAAGGACGACCAAACGTCAGGGCGTCAATTCCTGGTATTATCCGGTTTCAAAATAAATTCTAATTACTGATTTGCGTCCTTCCTCAGGGCGTGTTTTCAAGTAACGCCTTTATCTCAGGCGTTTTCTCATAATTTTTAAATAAAAAAAGTTTTATTTCCAAATTTAAATCCAAGAAGTGACGCCCTTGACCAAGGTCGTGTTTTTGAGTAACGTCTTGATGTAGGTCGTCAATTTAGAATTTGACGCCCTTTTGAAGGTCGTGTTTTATCCTTCAGAGTCGTGTTTGAGTATGCCTTTCCTGAAGAGTTCCGTGCCCTTGTTGATCACCTTGCTCGATTTGAGGATTAGAGTGCTGCCTTCTTTTGATCATTGCCCGTTCTTATCTTCCCAAATTTGAGGTTATCTTTGATCTGGAACCCTATATAAGGTTGCCTTGATCGACCTCGCGCGAAGTTAGCAGGCAGAGAGCAGAGAACACATAGACGCATAGAGGCTAGAACAGATTAGAGTTTACGGTGCTGGCTATTACGGTCGTCTTCCTCCTGTGCGGTCCCTCTCTTTGAAGGCTCTCTATCTCTTTCTTCTTCCCTGTTTCTGCAGCCACGCCGTAGCTTCCAAGTGGTTTCTTCCCCTTTACTGTTTACAGGGACAGCATAAGGGGGTCTTTCTTCTGTTCGTTTATTCTGATTCATATCATCATATCATCATCTATTGCACGGCTTCTTGCATTAGTTTAGTATCATATTTCTCCTTTCCCTAACTCTTCTTTAGGGGTTTTAAAACAAACAAAAAAAAAGGTGTGCATGTCATGTTTCTTTTTTCATGATATGGTTTATTGGGATTGATACTACATTCACTCGGCTGATCCACTTCCCTTTGCTTGTTTGGTTCTTTTTTTGCAAGGGTAATCAATAAACGAAAACCCCCTTCATCGGCCGGCCGATAGAAGGAGGAGGAAGGAATTCACAATCCATCCCGCATCCCACTTATCACCAGGTATTCGCGATCATTTATTTTTATTATTGAGGTAACCCCTCTGGCGATCACTCTCCTTTATAGCACCACGTGCTTTCTTTTGTCTTTGTTATCATCTCCATCATTATATATATATATATCTCATATGAGTGGTTTGTTCCATATGTGTGGATTTATCACGATCTACAAATTGGCGATCACGGTGGGACCTCCACTATTTTTCTTTTGATTACCATCTCCTATCGGCACCCACGCGTGCCCTTTCCCCTTTGGCACCCACGTGTGCCCTTTCCCCTCGGTACCCAAGGTACCCCTCCTTTTGTGCCCCACGGGCAACCTCCACCGTGCACACTGCACACTCCCGGGATCAGCCAGTTTGTGATCTGAATTAACGCCTCACCCAGAGGCGCGTTTTAATTTAACGCCTTCATCCAGGGCGTCTGATTTATGTTTAACGTCTTCTGATAAGGCGTGCTTCATCATATCCCCTGCTTTTATTACGTTGTTTGTGGATTCACGCCCTGCCCCAGGGCGTCTCTTTATTGCTTCTCTTTATTGCTTAGCGCTTCACATCAAGGCGCGTTTCCAGATTTGACGCCCTCTGCCGAAGGCGTCCTTTTCACATATAGCGCCTGACACCAAGGCGCGTTTTCTCCATTGCTTGTGGTATCCCCAGGGATTCACGACAGTCTCACTGTCGTCTCTTTGTTGATAGCGACTGTGGCTAGGTCGTCTCTTTCCTGTGATTTTACAGAATCCTGCTGTCTTTTCTTATTCATGCTGCATTGATTCTTATATTGATTATTTGGCTATATTGGTGTGATCTGCATATCTTGGCTTGCATCTTGTGGCATTTGGTTGAGAGACCTCCTCTCTCTACACTAGGATTCCACACACCTCTCTTGGAATCGAAACAACCCTCCATTGAGCATTTCGTCTCTTTGGACTGGAAATCCCTTTTCCAAGACCTCCGTAAGTCCCCGCACCCATGGATTCCCTCACAGACGCCGGGCTGATTGTACCCTTGAAGTACCCGGAGTATAGAGAACCCATCGTTGGTGAAGAGAGAGAAAGAACCTAGTTGACCCGGAAGTCACACTTGGATCCAAGCTAGGTTTCACTTTGCAAAAGGAGTGAATTATTCTGCAAATTAATCCACTCTAATCTCAAGCATAACACTAAAATTTTACGTTCATCTCAACTTGATTGCATAAATTTGGTTGGATTGATTTGCTTAAAGTTTGCTTGGATTGAGTGCTTTTTGTGTGATAACCCCTTTCATAAAGCTTTCTCTCTTCATAAACATGAAACTCCGTTCAGGTAAAATCATCAACATGGCAGGCTACGGGTATTCTTATGATGATGAGGATGAGAATGTTTTTGGTCAATACGAAATCCCCCTCCAAGATTCCATTTATCATGAGAGAAATTACCCTCCTCCTCAGTCTCATTACCCTCAGGTTCATGTAGTTGATACCACTCCTCAGGAGGTGGCGGCCTCTTCTCAGACTTTACCCTCCAACACTTCGGGGAACCCTTCCCCATCCTTCAATGTCACGGATTTGATTAATGCTTTATCTCAGTTAGATGATTCCCAACGACAGGCAGTTCAGGCCGCTTTGAAAGGGAAGTCTGTTCCCTCTTCATCCTCTAATCCCCCTCCGGCCGAGAGTGGCCATCACCTCACTAATGACCAAGCGGTCTTGCACAAACCCCCCTCTCGTCCACCAACGCCCGGTGCGGCCATGCCGGCCCAACAGGCGAGCTACTCAGCGGTTAGGCCTCAGTTTCCCCAACCTCCCCGAATTCTACGGACGCCTATACCGCATTCTTTCATTCAAAATCCGGCCCCAGTCGAGGCCGACACCAATGTTCTACTGCTCCAGAAGTTGGCCAGCATGGAAGAGCAACTGAAGAAGGTCACTACGGCCAAGAATGCACCGGAGATCTCCCTCCCCACACTGCCAATTTTCCACTTACCGCCATCTGAGATGCCGAATTTTCGGCGATATAATGGGACTGGTAATCCTTTCATTCATTTGAAGGATTTCATGTACGAAACCTCCTTCTGGCAAGACAACAAGACCTCTTTGGCCTATTTATTCAGGAGATCTCTAGAGGGGCCAGCCCTTGAATGGTTCTATTCGTTGGATCCAACTGATGCCAGCGATTTTGATATTGTTCAAAAGAAGTTTTTGCAGAAGTACAGGGACCGGGTTGGACCCTCCCTCTCAGTCACAGATCTGGTTGCAGAAAAAATGAAGCCCGAGGAGGACTTCATCCTATTTGCTGATAGGTGGCGTTCAATGGCCGAGAAGTTGAAAGATACGTTGTCGGAACAAGAACAAGTTAAGATGATAATTTCCAATGCAACTCCTCAGTTCCGGCATATCTTGGCCATGAACCGATTAACAACCATGGAGGAGCTCTATGAAAGAGCTCGTTATATCCAAACACAGATGAAGGATTCGCCCATCATGGGCATGTTTGAGCCGAAGCCACGACTATTTAAGAAAAGTACAAATGTCAACAACAGCGGGCCCACGACTGAGGGCACAATTGCAAACGAGCAGGTTGGCGTAGTTGGCCACCCCCACCATCAATCTAACCCACGGCCTAACCCACCTCCACCACAAAACCCCCATTTCAACTCCACTCCACAACACCAATTGGCACCCCAACATTCCTTTGCTCCATCGTAAAACCAAGCGCCCCACGCTAACCCTCCAGCTCCGCAACAGTACCACCAGGTACCACCACCTACCAACTATGGCCAACAACAACAACGGAAACCACCACTTGGCCCCAAGAGAGCCCACTACCCTCCACTGCCAGAAAGTCTCCCGGATATTTTCAACGCCTTAATGGCCGCCAACTTGCTCATGTTACCAAGGGAAAGAACAGCGTGTCCCGCTAATGTTGACACATCCCGTTACTGCGCTTTCCATCGCGCACCTGGTCACAACCTTGATCGTTGCTTTCACTTCAGAGATTATATTTATGATCTAAATGACCAGGGCGGCATCAACTGGGATGAGATGAGACAGTTTATTGCCACCATGAAAGAAAGAAGGCCTCCTTGGCAGCAACAGGCTTAGCAGCCACAGCAACCAGCTCCACAGCAGCAACAACAAGCTCCAGTGCCTTAGCAGGATATGGGGATTGTCCACAATCCACTGCCGGAGCACCCGCCAAACCAGCACGTAAACCCTGTCACGTCTCTCCCTGAGGTGGAGAGAGGGCAAGGATGGCATGAAGAAAACGCCTCTGTTGGGGCATTTAATCACAATCAAAATCAACCTCCGCGCCTCTTGCGCGCCCTTTCTTCTTCTTCTACCCCCCAAGTGAGCCGATCCCCTCTGCACCCCGTTAATCCACCTACTCCCACCTATTCTCCAACCTTGCCGGTTCGCCCCCTTCTTACCCGCTTACTACCTCCACAGCCTACACCATAACAAACCCCATCCACCACCAACCCTTCACCACTGCCATCTAGGCCACTCCTTAACTGCTCATCGCCAACGCTCACTGCACCCGCCACCACTACTCCTTCACCGGCGAGGATTCCCCCACCATCGGTTCCCCCACCTTTTGTATCCAGACCTCTCCTCATTCCACCACCCACCAATTCCCCCCGCATTCAGGTATCCCTTTCTACCCCTACGCCTCCTACGGGGGCATCTTTATTGAACTCTTCATCAACACCCCCCGTGGGGGCTCCTTCTTCAAACACTCCTCCACCGCTTATCAACACTAACACACCCTCTTCTTCTTCTAACCCTCCTCCCACACTTGCCCCGACAGAGGCGGGTCAAGGCGTGGCGCCGCTCCGCAGTGGACGGATGTTCCACCGCATTTTTCCACAGAGAGAGTTAGAGCCCGCGCAGGGGCCGCAAGAACAGGAACAAGAACAGGGGTCCATACCAGGCACAGAATACGACTTGTTAAAGTATTTGGACCGGACTCCGGCAAGAATTTCAATTCTAGAACTGATCAAGAGGTCGACCACTCATCAGATGGCTCTAAAGAAATATCTGCAGAAATTCATGGTCAATGAGGACATTCCGGTCGAGCAAATAACTGCAGTCTTAACACCTACTGGCAGTCAACCAGCAATCACGTTTTATGAGCATGAGCTGGCACCAATCTCAGCAAGAAAATATGCTCTATGCATCACAGTTGATATCAATAAGGTGGCTGTACAACAGTGTTTGGTGGACACTGGGGCATCCATCAATGTCTTGCCGCCGAGCACTTTGAAGTTGTGTGGCATTCCGAGAAGCCAATTCGGCCATCTACCATAACAGTCACTGCATACGATAACACTAAGAAGCCTCCTCTGGCATGATAACTTAAAAGTAAGTTTGGGTCCCGCACAATCACAGCAGATTTTCATATTCTGGACATGGATCAGACATTTAATGGCATTCTTGGCCGTCCCTACATCCAGCAGCTTGATGCGGTGCCCTCGACAAATCACCAATGCCTTAAGTTTCCACACAAGGGCCGCATTGTCAAGGTTACCAGTATGCCAATTTTGCCAGAGGAGGATATTCATGTGGCTTCATCAGTTCCTTCTATTTGGCCTGCCAATAGGCCATTGTTATCTGTATTGGACGTCCCTCGCCCACAGTCGATGACATCCGAGACTATCACAACAGTTGCTATGACACCCCTGCCTTCCAAGGGGAAGAAGAAGAAAACGGTGATGAACACCCATGGCTGGAACATTTTAATGAAAATGGGGTATCAAAATGGCAATGGTCTGGGTGCCAATTGTCATGGCAGGATTAGGCCTGTAAAGCCTCAGAAATTGATTGCAAGAGGTGGTTTGGGCTATAAAGGGCCATGCAAAAATGAAGATGAACCGTGGGCAGTTATGACATCTACATTAAAGACAGATCGCCAGCCGCTTACCTGGACATTGCAGACACATTTTGTCACGGGTGGCTTTCAGAATAATGAGCAAACTACAATAATCACTTCCATACTAGACTGTCAGGATGTTCATGCTAGACAGTTTGCTCGTCATATTGCCACGCTGGCCACTTACAAAGCCCTGGAGTCCTTAAGGCCTGATAAAAGAAGGAAAATGGATGATTCGGAATGTGACTGGTATAGGTGGTTCGATATGCAGGACATTACTATTTCCTTGAGCCGCCTCTTTATGCCGACAGATCCGGAATGGCCACCACTTATTCATGAATTGATTGAAAAACCTGCTGTGATTACAGACAAGAGGCAGTTGCTGAGTGACTACACTAATACTGGAGAGCCAGATATTCCATTTGAGGAAGGTTTCACTGTGGACAGGCTGTGGGCCGGCCTCTTTTCTCTCACTTCCATGCATCCATCTGTTCTTGCTTCTCTATATTCTCATTGGTTTGGTCGCGTGCCAAGACCGCCACCGATTACGATCAATTTGTCTCCAAATTCAATCCAAGTTTCTCTGCCGATTCCTCCCTCGCTCCCCGAGCGATTTTCTAAACTCTTCATTGCGCCCCCACATGGGCCACCACCGATTCAATCTTTCTCTAAACTTGCAATCTCCACTCCTCCTACTATTCTCCCCTCGCACTACTTTCTTCTAGAAAAAGAGAATAAAAATAAAGATAAAAACAAAAATGAAAAAGAAAACAAAAAAAAATGCCAAAATTCCAACTTTCCAATCCTCCATCTCTATTGAGGAGACCTCCTATTTTTCTCCCGAGTGTGTCCCGACCCAGGGGCCACTCCTTCAGGATTCATTGATAAATCTCCTTCCCCCCTCTGGTGAGGGGTCTTCATCTGTATCACCTCCTGTATCCACTTCTTCACCTCCTTCCTCTTTTTTAGCTTATTCTAATCAAGCTAGTTGCTTCTCCTCTCCTTCTAATAAAATTCATGGGGTAGATTTTCATAAGAAACCCAAGGGTAAGCAGATTCCCCGTAGATTTTTGTTTGAGTTAGCTATCATATGCCGAGCCTGTTTAGCCATTTCAGAATTTGTGGAGGATCCAATCATCCTGCCAGAATTGGAATATGAGGATACTGTTATTTCTTATGAGGGTTTGGGTGTCTACGAGATTATGAATGATGAAGACCCTATTGAAGAGGGGGATGAAAGTTATGAAGAATATGAGGACGAGGCTGATGCCTTTGCCAGTGGCATGAGAAGATTCGACGAACCATCAGCCTCTGTAGAGGAGCCTACCAAAGAAGTAAATTTGGGTACCGAGGAAGACCCTAGAATTATCCTCATCAGCAAGAATTTGTCGTCCTCCGAAGAGGAGGCACTTATTTTGGTTCTTCAAGAATACAAGGACACGTTCGCATGGAGTTATGAAGACATGCCTGGATTAGACCCTACGCTCGTTGAACATCGTCTTACACTTAAGCCAGGGTCTGTCCCGGTCAAGCAACGGTTGAGGCGTTTCCACCCTAACATGGCTTTAAAGATGAAAGAAGAGGTCGACAAGCTCCATAAGGCTAGATTTGTCAGAGTTGTCCTCTACCCCAACTGGGTGGCTAACATCGTCCCGGTTATGAAGAAAGATGGAAAGGTTCAGATTTGTATAGACTTCCGGGACCTCAACCGTGCGTGTCCTAAAGATGACTTCCCCCTCCCTCATATTGATGTTCTAATCGATAATACGGCAGGATTTGAGACTCTCTCTTTTATGGATGGCTTTTCAGGTTACAATCAGATTCGACTGGCTGAAGAAGATCAAGAGAAAACATCATTCACTACACCATGGGGCACATACTGCTATGTGGTCATGCCTTTTGGACTTAAGAATGCTGGAGCCACCTATCAGAGGGCTATGATGGCGATTTTTCATGACATGATTCATATCTATATTGAGGTGTATGTGGATGACCTGGTAGTAAAATCAAGGACAAGGATTAAGCATCCTGGGGTTCTGGCTAAAGTCTTGCAAAGATCACGAGAATATCAATTGAAGATGAACCCTAAAAAGTGTGTATTTGGCGTTTCTTCAGGGAAGTTGCTTGGTTTCATTGTTAGCAAGAGGGGAATTGAAGTTGATCCCAACAAGGCAAAGGCCATTAGAGACATGCCTCCTCCCAAGAATCTGAAGGAAGTTCGAGGATTAATCGGGAGGTTGCAATTTATTCGCCGCTTCGTCTCTCAGCACTCACAAAGGTGTAGGCCGTTTTACGAGCTTACTAAGCCGGGAGTCAAGTTTAATTGGGATGACAAGTGTCAGACAGCGATTGAAGGATTGAAGGATTACTTGGCCAGTCCTCCTGTCCTGAGGCCGCCAATTCCAGGCAAACCACTCATTCTCTATGTCTCAGTCCTGGATGACTCTGTAGGTGCTGTCCTAGCTCAAGTGGATGAAGAAGGTAAGGAGAGGGTAGCATGCTATTTGTCTAAACTTCTTAACCCTTGCGAGCAGAGGTACTCAACCATGGAAAAGACTTGTGCAGCTTTGGTCTGGGTAGTTCAGAAATTAAAACACTATTTCTTAGCTCACGAGGTTCACCTCATTGCTCGCATGAATCCGATTAAATTCCTTCTTGAAAAATCTGTTCTTACTGATCGATTAGCACGTTGGCAAAGTTTCCTTTCTCAATTCGACATCACTTACATTCAACAGAAAGTTATCAAAGGCTACGCCATTACCGAACATCTTGCTCATCACCCTCTCCCCCGCTTTGATCCTGTCAATTCAGAGTTTCCAGACGAAGAACTAATGTCCATTAATCGACCCCACGATTCTATGTGGACGTTACATTTTGATGGAGCTCTAAATTCCCAAGGAAGAGGGATCGGCATGGTTCTTTTAACACCAGAAGGGGTCATCATCCCATTTGCTGCTCGGCTCACTTTCCCTGTCACGAACAATATAGCCGAGTATGAGGCTCTTTTGGCTGGCCTTCAAACCGCCCATAGATATGGTGTTACTCACTTGCGAATTATTGGTGATAGTCAGCTTATTCTGCGCCAGGTGCTCGTCAAGTGCCGCACTATCAATCCTAAGCTCAAACCCTACCAGGAACTTGCTTCAGCTTATGCCAACCTCTTCACCAAATTGATTTTCGTCCATGTTCCTCGTAGCCATAACATCTTGGCTGACGCCCTTGCCTCTTTAGCTTCTGCTTTAGTCTTCCCTCCTGAGCGTGATTTTCATGTTCCTCTGATTCATCAGCGCGACACTCCAGCTATTAAGGACCGTGCATTCCTCGATATTAGGGATCAAGTGCTCGAAAAGGTCAAGCAGAGGGAAGCTCTTAAAGGCAAAGATGTCATGTTATTAGATTGGCAAGAGGAATTGGCTGACGAAGAAAAACCTTGGTATTATGAGATTGTCAGATATTGCAATGATCAGTCCTATCCCGAGGAAGCTACTGTGGAAGAAAAGAAAGCAATCAGAAGAGTGGCTCAGCGTTATGTATTGGTTGGAGGTGTGCTCTACAAAAGAGGGCTCACCGGTGTTTTATTAAGGTGCCTCGACGATGATGAATCTTGGAAGGTTGTGGAAGAGGCGCATTCTGGGGTGTGTGGTGGTCATGTGAACAGCCAGATGCTAGCTAAGAAGATTCTTAGACTAGGTTTCTATTGGCCCACTCTAGAAGAGGATTGTTCTATCTATGTTCGAAGGTGTGTTAAGTGCCAGCTGCACGCCGACAAAATTCATTCTCCTGCTTCTTCACTCCATCCTATGTCCTCCCCATGGCCCTTCTCCATGTGGGCCTTTGATATTATTGGACCTCTTGGTGATTCAAACCTCCTGACCAAACAAAAGTCGTTCATCCTCACGCCAACGGAGTACTTCACCAAGTGGGCGAAAGCGGAAGCTTACGTGGAGATTAAAGCATCAACTGTCTGCAAATTCATAATGAAGAACATCATCACGAGGTTCGGCATCCTGAGTACCATCATCACCGACAATGGACCTCAATTTATCTCTCAAGAAATCAAGGATCTCTGCAACAGGTACAACATTGCATTGCATCATTCTTCTCCCTATTATCCGCAGGGCAATGGCCAAGCAGAGGCAACTAATAAAACTTTGATCAAAATTGTTAAAAAGACGTGTGAGGCTAATAAATTTTCGGATTGGCCAGACAAGCTAGTTGAAGCTCTCTGGGCCTATCGTACTTCCATTCGTACCCCCACTGGGCAAACCCCTTTCGCCCTTACTTACGGAATGGAGGCGGTAGTCCCTTATGAGATTCTCATTCCCTCTCTGCGAGTACAATTTGACAAGGAACTCTCTATTGATGAGCGTCGTGATTCACTCCTTGCTCAATTGGAACTCCTAGATGAGAAGCGTTTGGTCGCCGCTGAGCATGCGCGCATTTATCAAAACAGGCTCTCGCGTTTTTATCAAAAGAAAGTAATTGAGAGAAAATTCAAAATAGGTGAAATGGTAATTAAAAGAGTTTTCGTAAAACCTGGCGGGCCCCGCTCAAAACTCCAACCAAACTGGGAATGACCGTTCGTCATAAAAGAGGTTTATCCAGGCAATGCTTATAAACTGATCAATGCTGAAGGAGAAGAGTTAACTCACCCATGGAATGGTTTGTATCTTAAGAAATACTACCCGTGATTCAAAAATCCAAATATATATATATATATAGAATATTTTCAAAATCTAAAAAAATGAAAATTGATTCAAAAATCCAAAACAAAGTGGAATATTTCCAAAATCCAAAAAAATAGAAATTCCAAAAAAAGCAAAACAAAAAAAAAAGAAATGAAAAGCTTTCAAAATTGGTGCCATGGCACACGAAGGATCAAGGTTCGAAAGGTCAAAATTCAGAATTCATTCATCAGTCTTGTTAACCTAAAATTGGGTCGACACCCGCACACACTACACGCTTTATTCTTGAACTCAAGCGGTGCAAGATCCGATGGAAAGTCAAAACCTGACTAAAGGTGAAGACGATGCCCGTTCTTTTCTTCTTCGGCCCATAAGGGAAGAAGGGAGACCTCGGGATAGACCCGTCAAGCCTATCCGCCGCCCTAGTAGGTGGAAGTCAGGGCCCAAAAGGGAGCAAATGTCACAAAAGCCCAAGTACAATTAGGTTGTTCATCAATGCAAGTCAATTTCAAAGTGAAAGTCAAATGGTGAAAAGAAAAGTATGTCAAGAGGGCAAAGTCCCCGCAAGGAAAACCTTAGGCGTATGCGTGCAATATAAAAGAGGCAAAAAGGCAACAAAATTTCCCTACGCCAAAGACCGAACCCCAACAGGCATAAGGTAGGGGAGGTAACTTTACCTCGAGCATCTCAGAATCTCTTATGGGCTTCCCTTATATTTTCTTCCATCCTTTCTATGTGGTAAGTCATGAACTCGCAGGATGGTCAAGACGGACTTAGGAAATTGCACTGTACGAAATCTCGAATACAAGTCAACTATGATCACGTCGACTCTCTTTTAATTACTCAAGAAAGGTTAATGAATTTTAGATGGTGACCGTGTAGGACCCGTGGTCTTGATAGCCTTGTCAACCCATTTTTGCAAAATAATTCAATTAACGCCTTTGTCTAAGGCACGTTCAAGGTAATTAACGCCTTTATTTAGGTCGTCTCTTTCCAAAATAACGTCCCTGCGTAGGTCGTTACTTTATCAAAAAATCAAATTCCCTTTTCAAATTCACGCCGTCTTCTAGGGCGTCTTTTGTGTGAATCACGACCTACTCTAAGGCGCGTTTTTCAAAAAATAATAATAATAATAATATAAATGAGTGAAAAAAATGCATTCTCCAAGTATGCGTGCTTGCATGTTGCATCTCCCCGTTATCAGTTATTTCATTTACCTTATTTGATTAAAGGCTTGGCCCCTTGACCCGTCATTAAGGTCAAAATATTGATACCCCTTGCTTATTGAGCAAGGGGCCAAGTCGAACAGATGAATTAACCTGTTTGTTCAAAGTGTGGATTACAGTTGCAGGAACAGGGCAAAGCGAAGTAAAAACGAAGAACGTGGAAAGAGAAAAGTACACAAACACAAGTCCCCAACCACACAAAGTGCTCAGGTAAACAAAAGCTCAAATCTCATATATATATATATATCATGTCTATCATGTACATGTGTGAAGGTGGAGGGGTACAAGTAAGTCTCTCAGCTCTCGCCTCCACCCTCCTCTCTCCTACTCTCAACCTCACCCTCGGCGTCCCGAGGTGGTGCTGGTGGAGGGGGCATGGAGCCCCGTGAAGCTGTTGGACCTCGAGCCTGGTCCCCTGCCTCGCTCCTCGGTCGAAAAGAAGAGCCCGCCATGTACGAAGAACCGCCAAGGCTGTACCCTGCCGCTCGTGCCCGCTCTCGGCCTCGCTGGAGACGCTCCTCTGAAACTCGTAGCCACTCCTGAGAAAGGACTAGCTGGGTCCTCAGGTCCGCCAGCTCCTCGTGCTCACGAGCACGCTCCTCGCGCTCCCGGGCACGCTCCCGGGCACGCTCCCTCCTCTCCAACTCAAGAGCCACCCGTAGCTCGGCCACGTCCTGAGGCAGCTCCTCCCGACGCCTCAAGGTCCTCTCCAGCTCTAAGATCCGCCGATCACGGATTGCCAACTCGGTACGTACCGCCTGAAGCTGAGTAGCCTGCAAACAGGTAAACAAATCATCAATTTCACAATTAATGCAATGATTCAGTAATCTAGCAATTCAAGCAACACATGATTGAACCACTCACCTGCGTGCTCGTCGCATGGAAGCCCTCATCAATGCAAGCAAGCGCGGCTCGAAGCTCCTCAGTCTGTAAAATGAATTTTCTCATCGGTGCACAATTATATAATCAATATTTGAATGAATTTGTGTTTTGGAATTTACCCGTGAAGCGAGGTCGCGCTCTGCTGCCTCGGCTCGTGCGATCGCTCCAGCTAGTTGCTCTGCCAGTGCAGTCACCTCTACACTGGGCCCCCTCGAGCTGGAGGCCTCCCCTGGGTCTCTCCTCACTGCTCCCTGCTGGGCACGCTGTATTCATCAAAGTCGTCAGTGGCTAATCATCAATAATTCAACTGAAATACATTTGCATATAGAAATAATTTAAACACTCACCAGGGTCTCTAGGTCGGCCCGTGTGGCGGCCAGCTGGTCCTCCAGGCTGTGTAGGTGGGCCTGGGCATCCATCGCTGCTATGTCTCGTGCATCCTGGATACATTACATATTAGTCACATGATAGCCTCATAAGCATTTGCATTTCATTTAGAAATAAGTGCATTCATACATACCCCTAGGACCCTCATCTGAGGTCGTCCGGCGTAAACCTCTCAGTAGCGTCGGAGGTACTCGGAGCTGTCAGTCGCGTGGGAGGTGACTCGGATCCCGCCTCGCCGCCAGTCGGCGTACTGCTCCTCGAACCGTACCCTCTAGTCGGTCACCTTTGTACGACCGCGTGTCTTCTTCCCGATGCCGTGTGGCTCCCCTACCTCTACCCACTCCTGGTGTAGGCCCAGGGTCCTCATCACTAGCCTAAGCCGTAACGACTCGATCTCGCTCAAGCAGTGGACCCACAGCTCATGCTCAAAGCGAGGTCGCCCCGCTACGACCCACGGCTGGCCCTCGTCTGTCATCCCCTCATAGGGTCTCCATCGCACCTGCATTCATAAACATACATATCATCATCATTTCATCATCAATCATAATAAATTCAAATAAATACAAAAGAAAGGTGCATAACATTCATCATACCAGCGAGGGAGGGAAGTCGCGGAACTCTCTCCGTAGAACCTACAACTCGTAGCCCAGTGGGGCCCCGAACACCACCGGCAGCCAGCGCCGCGCTAGAGGGAAAGCTCCCTTACCTCCAGGCCGTGGGTCGACGCGCCCCATCGACATGTATAGGTGGCTCCAAACCTGCATCCATGCATTGAATTAGTGAGGCATTCACATGCATAATAAAAGAAAAAGAAAAGAAAAGAAAAAGAGAAAAATGCATACCTGAAGAAAAGGTGAGAAGCCACTGACGGTCGTCTCTCGCCCCGTCCCTGTGGACAGGTCAGCTATCAGATGCGCCAGCAGCGCTGCTCCCCAGGCGTAGCTGCCGACTCCCTCTAAGTCCTCGAGGATGCCCAGGAATCGGTTGATGACGTCGCCCTTTGTACCGAGCAATAGCCTCCCGAGTAGCAGCAGCAGGAACCTCCTCAGGTCTCGGTCTGCTCTCTCCCTGTCGGCCGGATCCTGGCAATAGACCGCCCTAGCACCGTCTATCAACCTCTGTGAAAACTGCTCCAAGGACTCCCCGGACCTATGCCTAGCATCCCCTAAGCCCATCACTGTAGTCAGGTCTGTGCGGAAGATAGTCCTGCACTCGCTGGGTGTCTCATAGACCATCTCCAATCCTAGCAACCTCTGGGCGAGCTCGGTGTAGTCTGGTAAGGTGATCCCGCTCACAGCCTCTCCGTCTACCCTCAACCCTGTAATCCTGGCTACATCCTCTAGGGTAGGAACCATATGCCCCCAGGGCATCAGGAATGCCCGGCTAGTCCTGTCCCATCTCTCCCGTAGAACCTGGATAAGTGGTAGGTCTGGCCTAACTGGCTCTATGGATAGAAAGGCCCCGAACCCCATGGCATCTACCCTAGCTCTCTGAAACTCAGGGAGGCCGTAGTATGTTACCCGGACCATGACCCAGGAGATGCGCGTCCTCATCAACCCCTGCATGCATAGAGAAAGAATTTTTGGCTTAATTGTTTTGATTATTCATGTGGAAATTGATTTGATTGCCTTGGGTTGAAATGTTGATGTTTGGTTTAATTAGCGACCATCCTCAGGTCGTGGCTTGTTCAATTGACGCCCCTGGGAGGGGCGTGGTTCTTAAGTGTGCTTTGAATTCATGACCTACCCTAGGTCGTTGTTTATCTAAGAAACGCCTCTGTATTGGGCGTGGTTTGGTGGTTAATTTCTAATTTCATAAAGTTTTTTTTAGGAGACGCCCAACCCAGGGTCATCTTTTGCTTAAGTCACGCCCCTGTGTAGGATGTTGTTTTCAAATGGGAGTGTTTGGGTCTCATTATAATTTTTGAAATTAATGATTTGACGATCGCTGGTTTGGTCGTCTTTCATTGAACTAACGCCCTGGTGGGGGGCGTTGTCTTCAGGATTTTCAGAAAATGAAATAAAAATAACAGCATACGAATAATTCATGGAAAAACAATTCAAGCATGGAAATTAACAGCATGATATGAAAAAATGATGAATTTAAATGGGCGACATGCTGTAGGGCGTGTTTTCATGAAATTAATTATTTTGCAGAAAATAATTTGAACTAACGCCCTTGGGAGGGGCGTTTCATCTCTAAATCACGCCCCCACGGGGGGCGTCTCTTTTCTGAGTTGCAGGGTTTATACCCCGAGGGCTATGAAAATTGCATAAAAAAATGGAAATAAAATAAAAAAATTGGAATTGGGGTCAGGGGCCTACCTTCTTGTGCTTTGGTCCTTGTGGCTGAGGTCTTGGTTGCCTTGGTCACCGTAGTTGGCCGGCACGAGGAGCGGCCGCCGCCGTGGGCGGTGGCTCTTCCTCTCCTCCTTCTCCTTCTTCACCACCTTCTTCCTCACCACCTTCGCCTTCTCCTTCCTCTGCTGCTTAGCCAGCATCATCCTCACCTTCCTCATTTTCTTCTCCTATGGCCTCGTCGCCGTGTTCGTCCTCGCCGCCGGCCACCGCCACTGGGTTTTATTCGGCCACCACGGGAGGGGCTTCCTCTTCGGCCTGATTGTGCTCGCCCTCCAGGTCAACGACCTCGGGGGCAGCAACCCGTTGTCGCTTAAGGCCTCCGCCTGCCATAGCTTAGGGCTAGGATGAGAGAGGGGTTGAGAGAGAAGATGGGAGAACGGGGGGGAGTCCTTCGGTTAGGGTTTTGTAGAGAAAGAGGGAAAGTGGACGAAGAAGGAAGAAGAAAGGGGGAAAAAGCCTTTTGGCATTCGAAACGAAGAAACGCCTTGAGGAAGGGCGTGTTTTGTGGAATTGACGCCCATGAGTTTGGGCGTGTTTTGACAATTGGCGACGCTATCTGAGGTGTTATTTTGTTTTGCATGGAGAATGATAACCGTCGTCAGACGCATTCAATATGGGTTGATTGATGTGATGGAAGTAATAATTGCTGTTTATGATTAACGTCCGAGCTTGAGGCGTTATTTTGATGATCCGTGGCTTAGCTAAGGGCGTTACTTTGGAGATTTCAACGAATATATTTTAGGAATTTGAATCAATTCACGCCCTATTTTAAGTCGTTATTTAGTTAACGCCCATTTGTGGAGGCGTCAAATTTGTGAGCTGGAATATTGAAAACGGCGTATGCTGAGGCGTCCTTTTATGAATTCACGACATTCCCTGAGTCGTTATTTGCAACAGAACCGCAGGCTATTGGAAGATTTGATCAGAAACATTGTGTTATGGCTCAATCAGAAAATTATCATTGATTTATTGGAAAAATGATTACATTGCTTCAACAAGCCATTTTGGGCCTCAAGCTTCTTAAAGCTATTACATAAGACTTCCACTGCTCTCTGTCTTCTTCTAAGTTTTCCACAGGATGGTGAGCCTTGTTGATTTTTCATAGAGCTTGAATAGTGGTACATTCTTCTCCATCTTCGTTGCTGCCGAAGTCCCGTATCTTGATTGAAGGAAGATGAGATGGGTCTTCGAATACTTGCCGTGGAAGCTCGAGTTGAGGAAGGCATCGGTGTGAGTTATACAGAATGAATTCTGAGGCGCCTATGAGTCGAAGGTCCGTTCCGGGAGAAAATCTTGCACGGAGTTCTTGAGTCTTGAGTATTCCCGGGGCGCAAGTGAAGAGGTTCTTTGGCATTACTTTGAGGTGCTCTCTCCATTCCGCTCTCTTCTTGATTTGAGGTATCCGGTTCATCACTCTGTTGCTTATCCCAAGTGAACCGGTCATATAAGAGAGTGGGCTCTTTGAGAAGATTCTTGAGGGCTGTTAGGCCTCATCACATGGATCAAATTTGAAGTGAAGGTCTACCCAACTAGAGAGAGCTAGCATATAATATCCCGGACCTTTCGGATCCTTCTTCATGGGTCCCGGATCTAGTTTTCGGAGTGTCCGGCTCCGTTGTGTCCGAAATTTCGTTTCGGACATCTTTCGTGTTCGGATCGGCGCGATCCGGAGTCGTTTCGGAGGCCCGGAGGCGTTCCGCGGCTTTTTCCGCGTGTGTTTTCCGATTCCCGGTGTGTGTTTCGGCTTTTCTCTTCGGACGCTCGTTGCGGGTGAACCGGGCTGTTCACACGGACACGAGTGGTACCGTTGCGATCGGTGCGTTCCGAGGATCGCGGGGGTGTGATTTCCTATTTTTTGGAATTTTACGGATTTTCCGGGTTTTTCTATAAAACCCTTTTTCTTTTCTCTCTCCCCCACCATCTTCTTCTTCCTCTCTTCTTCTTCCTCTTTCCTCCTCCACCGTGTCTCCCTCCCTCTCCCTCTCTTCCTCCCGGTTGGCCACGGCGAGCTCCCCTCCGGCTGCAGACGGCGGCGGGGCGACGGCGCGGCGACGTGGGCGGCGGCGAGGCGGTCGTGGGGGCGTGCGGCAAGCGTGGGAAGCTTAAGGAAGAACGAGGGTTTTCAAGCGTTCTTCGCGATTCGTGGACGATCCGGCGGAGCATTCGCTCCATTGAGGTAGGGTGACGTTCCCTAGCTCTTCGCCGTTCTTTTCCGTGGTTTGTAGGCCGCGGGGAGGCCGAGAGAGGCATGTTTGGGCGTTTTTGGGGTTTTTCCATGTTTTGGGGTGAGCCGCCCGATCTATGGTTTTAGCCCATGATTCTATGTTTTGGTGGTTTAGATGCATGCTAGGGGTCCCCAGGGGTCTTCCCCCTTGTTTTCCCCCTCTCCGGTGGAAGTACGGGGGCGTGGTTGGTGTTTTTGGGGTTTTCCCGCCGTAGCGTGCTCTGGGGCAAGCGACGGTCGCTCCAGTGACCGTCACATGCTTGTAACGCCCCTAGAGGGGTGCGTTACTTCCCTGGGTGTTGGCCTTTAGGGTCGAGGGCTGTAGCGGTCCTGCGATTGGCCGCCGTTTGCTAGTGACGCCCCTGGGCTGGGCCGTCACATGCTTTCGACCGTTGGGTTTTGACCGTTGGGGGTCAGGCCATGTAACGCACCGAGATAGGCGCGTTACATGCGTGTAACGCACTGGGGCAGGAGCGTTACTTCCTGTTGTCCCCCATGTGGATGGGCCAAGCGACGCATTGGGCCCAGCGCGTTACTTACAAGCGACGCGCTGGGGCGGGCGCGTCACTTCCCTTTCCATCCCGAGCGTGAGGGCCATGCGACGCGCTGGTCTAGGCGCGTCACATGCGAGTAACGCACTGATCCCGACGCGTTGCTTGCAAGCGACGCGCCAGGGTAAGCGCGTTACTTTCCCTGTGGTTTTCGTGGGTGTGGGGTGCCATGTGACGCCCTGGCCTAGGTGCGCCGCTTCCAAGCGACGCACTAGGGTAAGCGCGTCGCTTCCCCCTACCCCCTGGCCGTGTGACGGTCCGCCTTAGACCGCTATTTCCAAGTGACGGCCCTAGAGTGGACCGCCATTTGGCAGTGACGGTCTGAGGGTAGACCGCCACTTCCTGTGTTGCCCCATGAGGGTGGCAACCTCGCTTTTCTCCGACCGTGGTCTCCGTGTGACGGGACTAGTGCGTGGGGTGATTCCCACACGTTGTCGGGCTTGGGCGTTGTTTTCCGTAACTTGAGAGTTTACTCCTTCAGTGACCCTCCACTAGTCGTAGCCTACTAGTACGCGTGTGCTAGTCGCACCAGGGAGTGGTGTACGGGCTGACCTTTAGAGACGGTTTGTGGACCGGTTACCGTTGGGCCCCACGTCTTGCAGCCAGAGTCCGGCTGAGGGGAAAACCGGTCAGAGGGCCAGACCAGGGACGCGCGGTCTGTGTGTGCACACGTGGTTGGGGGCGGTTGGACCCACGTCGACGGGCGTGACCCCAGCTAGTCACTTGTTTGTGGTTACTTGTACGGTGTCCGCGCCTCGGGTAGGACCTACCATGTCAGGCGGTTCACCTGCGGTGCGGTGTAAGACGTCAGGGGACGCTACCGGCTGTGCTTCTGGTGGGTGGTACTCCTGTCGAGTACGGAGTGTCAGACTGTCAGTCGTGTATTTCCGACCTTCGGGTTTTGACGGTTCGACCGTTGAGTTGCGGTCTTCTCGTACCGTGGCACGTGTGTCGGTTTGCGTGCCGTAGGGTCTAGTTCTGTAGAGCACAGGGCTTTCCTTTCCGAGGTACTTTCCTACCGCTAGAGTAGTGGTTTCTCGTTTTTCGAGGTAGGGTTCGAGTGATCCCTACTGAGTCTTGTTCCGAGACTCATTCCCTGCGTGTTTTCGCCGTGTTTCAGGTGAGGCGCCACCTTCGGGGAGCGTGTCAGGAGCGCAGCGGAAGCGTGGTGCGGGTGTCCAGAGGTAGTGCCAGAGGTCAGAGCCGGGGGATGCCCCGTGTAGCTGTACTTTTCTTTCTTGTCACTGTACTAGTCGTGGACTACTGTTGCTGTTGTTGTTATTTTATTGTGGACCATGTAAAATGTTAAATTCATTTCCTGCTTAATATTATAACTGTTTAATTTCTACGATTATTTGTGATACTTGTGTAGTTTCCACACCATCCTTTTAACCCTTCCGAGTCTTCGGACTCGTGGGTGGCGATACGAGTCTCGGGTTATCGGGCCTTCCCGGTAATCGGATTCTCGGGTCGTTACAGCTGGTATCAGAGCGCGGTTGTGGAATTACATGAGAATCATAGGTAATTGTATTGGTCCACTAGTCCACAACGATGATGTACAGATGACGCTGGCATTGGGCACCGTGTGTTTATTTTGACCTTGCCGTTTGTGTGTTTTTCTGTCTTGTGCTTCAGGAGCGAGTATGGCGCCGAGGAGAAGTTCTCGCTCTCAGCAAGGGCAGTCGGCTGGAGGTCAGGAGATCCAGCAGGGGGTCCAGAGGGACCAGGAGGAGCATAGCAGAGTTCCGGGAGCTACCGAGGCCGCGGATGCTGCGAGGGCTCCGGGGGCCGAGGGTTTTCTCCGTGGCATGTACCATCTCATGGCTCAGCAGTTCGGCGGAGAGGCCGGTGAGGGCTCGTCAGTCAGGGGTGGGCCAGGCCGAGCAGTGAGGGACTTCATGCAGTTCCATCCACCTTACTTTAGCGGCCAGGCAGACCCTGATGCGGCTCGTGATTGGCTTGATGAGATGGAGCGGGTGTTCAGTTCTGCGAAGAGTACTGCCGAGGACAGAGTGGTGTTGGCCTACAACCAGTTGCAGGGTACGGCTCGGAGGTGGTGGTCTTCCGAGTGGAAGACGTCCTTTCAGCTTCGTCCACTTGAGCAGGTCGAGTGGGATGACTTTGTCAGTGCTTTCGAGCGTACGTACTGTCCAGATGTTGTTGCTACGCAGCGGATGCGGGAGTTTCTGGAGCTGGTGCAGGGTGACATGTCCGTGTTGCAGTACAGGGCCCGATTTGTCGAGCTGGGTCGGTATGCACCTCATATCATGGAGCATGAGAGGGTGAGGATGACGCAGTTTGTGCAGGGCTTGAGGATGGAGCTGAGGCACCATCTGATCGCGAATGGGGCCACTGATCTCGAGACGGCGTCTCGTGTTGCGATTTCCTTGGAGATGGATATGCAGAGGACTCGAGGACCGATCAGCCAGGGGCAGTCTGTGTCAGGTCGCAGCCAGCAGTCGGCTACTCAGCAGCAGGGTTTCTTTCAGTCTGCGATGAGTGGTTCAGGAGTGCCGGCACATGCAGCTTCGGTGACAGGATCTGCGTCCTTCGGCTCGAAGGTCAAGAAGTTCTTCAAGAAGGGGTTCGGCAAGAAGAAGTCCAGAGATCAGGGGCAGGCTTCATCGGGCAGTGTGCAGCAGCCGTTTCCTTTGCAGCGACAGGGATCGGTGGGTGGATCGCGAGGACCTTGTCCACGGTGTAGTGAGACCCACCCAGGCAGGCAGTGCACGGCGCCGATCATCTGTTTTCGGTGTGACCAGCCAGGGCACATGGCGCGTGACTGTCCTCAGAGGCCGCCGCAGCAGCAGGTTTCCCAGCAGCAGCAGCAGCAGGGACAGTATCCGCCGCTACCCAGGTCAGCTAGTGTGGGAGGCAGGCAGAGAGCTCGTGGCCAGATCACGCACTTGACCAGGGCAGAGGCAGTAGCGTCGCAGCTCGTGGAAGGTACCGTTCAGATTTTGGGTTGTGCGGCTCGGGTTTTATTTGATTCTGGCGCGTCTCATTCGTTTATTTCGGAGGATTTCGCGTCGAGCGTCGAGGAGCCGGTGACCCAGTTGTCCTGTGATTTGGCTGTGGAGTTGCCTTCGGGTGACTTTATGGTCACTCCGTATTGCTTCGACCAGGTTCCGGTGTGGATCGATGGACGGAGTATGCCAGGCAGGTTGTATGCGTTGCAGCTTCGGGATTATGATGTGATTCTAGGCATGGATTGGCTCGAGACTCATAGAGCGGTGGTGGATTGTGGAATGAAGAGGGTCTACTTCCAGCATCCGAGCAAGAGGACCTTCTATTTCCAAGGTATCCGTTCCACCTCTTCTCGATTTCTTATCTCTGCTATTCGAGCCCGTCGATTGCTTGATTCAGGTTGCCAGGGTTTTCTCGCGTCAGTGGTTGTGTCTGACCGGATGGAGCCGAATGTCGAGGACATTGCGGTGGTGTGCGAGTTTCCCGATGTTTTTCCTGAGGAGTTGCCTGGATTACCTCCCCAGCGGGAGATCGATTTCGTGATCGAGGTTGTGCCTGGTACGGGACCTTTGGCGAAGGCTCCCTACCGTATGGCCCCCGCTGAGTTGAGGGAGTTGAGGGCGCAGTTGCAGGAGCTGTTGGCCAAGGGGTATATTCGTCCGAGCTTTTCCCCTTGGGGTGCGCCCGTGCTGTTTGTGAAGAAGAAGGACGGTAGTCTGCGGCTGTGCATTGACTATCGGCAGCTGAATGAAGTGACCGTTAAGAACAAGTATCCGTTGCCGCGGATTGATGATTTGTTCGACCAGCTGCAGTCTGCGCGAGTGTTCTCGCGGGTTGATTTGCGGTCCGGTTACTATCAGCTGAGAATTCGCGAGTCCGATGTGGAGAAGACTGCGTTCAGTACGAGGTACGGGCATTATGAGTTTCTGGTGATGCCGTTTGGGCTCACCAATGCCCCAGCAGCCTTCATGGACTTGATGCAGAGGGTGTTCCACCCGTATTTGGACCAGTTCGTGGTCATCTTCGTGGATGACATCCTTGTTTATTCGCAGTCTGCCGAGGAGCATGCGTACCATTTGGGTGTGGTGCTGCAGACGTTGCGAGATCACCAGTTGTATGCGAAGCTCAGCAAGTGCGAGTTTTGGCTCAGCGAGGTGCACTTTCTGGGGCACGTGATTTCTGGTGATGGCATTTCCGTGGATCCCGCCAAGGTCGAGGCCGTGATGCAGTGGCCGAGGCCGAGGTCGGTGACGGAGATCCGGAGTTTCTTGGGGCTTGCGGGTTATTATCGCCGGTTTATCCAGGATTTTTCCCGCATTGCGACCCCGATGACGAGGCTCACGCGGAAGGATGTGCCTTTCGTCTGGTCCGAGGAGTGTGAGCAGAGCTTTAGGGAACTGAAGAGGTTGCTCACCTCGGCTCCGGTGTTGGTTTTGCCTTCTGGATCGGGAGGTTTTGTGGTGTGTACAGATGCTTCCGGCGTCGGATTGGGTGCTGTTCTGATGCAGCATGGTAGAGTGGTGGCTTATGCATCTCGGCAGCTAAAGCCCCATGAGGAGAACTACCCTACCCATGACCTTGAGTTGGCGGCAGTGATCTTCGCGCTGAAGATCTGGAGGCATTATCTGTACGGTGAGAAGTTCGAGGTGTTCACTGACCATCAGAGTCTGAGGTATGTGTTCTCGCAGAGAGATCTGAACCTCAGACAAAGGCGTTGGATGGAGTTCATGAAGGACTATGACTTCACCCTGTCTTATCAGCCGGGCAGGATGAATGTCGTCGCCGATGCTTTGAGTAGGAAGGTTGCGGTCAGTACCTTGATGCTGAGGAAGTGGAGGCTCTGGGAACAAGTGCCCGAAGTTTCCTTCAGGCTCAAGATTCCCCAGGAGCGAGGGTTGGCAGTGCTTGCGAGTCTGACTGTCACTCCTGCTATCCGTCGTCAGGTGACAGAGGCTCAGCATGCGGACCCTGAGTTGCCCCGGATTTTGGCGATAGCTGATGTGGAGCTTGGCGAGGACGGTGCTGCGAGGTTTCGTGGCAGGCTGTACGTCCCAGGGGAGGAGCAGGTTCGTCGTGCGGTGTTACGCGAGGCTCATGGGAGCAGGTACACTGTGCACCCGGGTGCGACGAAGATGTATCGGAACTTGCGGAGGCAGTTCTGGTGGCCTGGCATGAAGAGAGATGTGGCCGAGTTTGTGGCCAGGTGCCTGATCTGTCAGCAAGTGAAGGCGGAGCATCAGCGACCAGGCGGTACTCTCCAGCCCTTGGATGTTCCTGCTTGGAAATGGGACCATGTGACCACGGATTTTGTGGTGGGGTTGCCCAGAACCCCGACTGGGCAGGACAGTATTTGGTTGCTGGTGGATCGGCTGACGAAGGTGACGCGGTTGCTACCGGTCAAGGTCAGCTGGAGCGTGCCTAAGTTGGCTCGTCTTTATGTGGAGCGGATCGTTCCGTTGCATGGGGTTCCCATTTCGATCGTGTCGGATCGGGATCCGCGCTTCACTTCTGGATTCTGGAGGAGTTTCCAGCGAGCTCTTGGCACGGAGTTGGCATTTAGCTCGGCGTATCATCCACAGTCAGATGGTCAGTCTGAGAGGACCATTCAGACTTTGGAGGACATGCTGAGATCTTGCTGCCTGGAGTGGCAAGGGAGTTGGATTCGTCACCTATCGTTAGTGGAGTTTGCCTATAACAACAGCTTTCATTCGAGCATCGGCATGGCTCCTTATGAGGCATTGTATGGGCGTCCTTGTCGGACTCCACTTGATTGGTTTGAGGTGGGTGAGCGTGTTTTGACGGGACCGGAATTGGTGCAGCAATGTGTGGATGTTGTGCACCTGGTTCGTCAGAACATGTTGGCGGCCCAGAGTCGGCAGAAGAGCTATGCTGACCGTAGGCGGCAGCCCCTCGAGTTCGCCGTGGGCGATCATGTGTTCTTGAGAGTTTCTCCGATGAAGGGGGTGATGCGGTTTGGACGGCGTGGGAAGCTGAGTCCCCGCTATATTGGTCCTTTCGCGATTGTGGAGCGCATCGGTGAGGTTGCTTACCGGTTGCAGTTACCCTCTGAGTTGGCGTCGGTGCATGACGTGTTCCACGTCTCTATGTTGCGGAAGTATATGCCCGATGACTCTCATGTGCTCGAGTTTTCCGTTTGGCCTGAGGTGACTCCAGATCTTTCTCTCCCAGAGTTTCCGATCCGCGTGGAGGATAGGCGAGAGCAGCGCCTGCGGAACAAGGTCATTCCCTTGGTAAAAGTCGTGTGGCAACGACACTCTGGTGGTGAGGCTTCGTGGGAACGTGAGGACGAGATGCGTCAGCAGTTCCCGTACCTGTTTGAATGAGTCTTCCTCTTCTTTCCCCTTGGGTTGTTCTCAATTTCGAGGACGAAATTCCTTAAGGGGGGAGGGCTGTAATATCCCGGACCTTTCGGATCCTTCTTCATGGGTCCCGGATCTAGTTTTCGGAGTGTCCGGCTCCGTTGTGTCCGAAATTTCGTTTCGGACATCTTTCGTGTTCGGATCGGCGCGATCCGGAGTCGTTTCGGAGGCCCGGAGGCGTTCCGCGGCTTTTTCCGCGTGTGTTTTCCGATTCCCGGTGTGTGTTTCGGCTTTTCTCTTCGGACGCTCGTTGCGGGTGAACCGGGCTGTTCACACGGACACGAGTGGTACCGTTGCGATCGGTGCGTTCCGAGGATCGCGGGGGTGTGATTTCCTATTTTTTGGAATTTTACGGATTTTCCGGGTTTTTCTATAAAACCCTTTTTCTTTTCTCTCTCCCCCACCATCTTCTTCTTCCTCTCTTCTTCTTCCTCTTTCCTCCTCCACCGTGTCTCCCTCCCTCTCCCTCTCTTCCTCCCGGTTGGCCACGGCGAGCTCCCCTCCGGCTGCAGACGGCGGCGGGGCGACGGCGCGGCGACGTGGGCGGCGGCGAGGCGGTCGTGGGGGCGTGCGGCAAGCGTGGGAAGCTTAAGGAAGAACGAGGGTTTTCAAGCGTTCTTCGCGATTCGTGGACGATCCGGCGGAGCATTCGCTCCATTGAGGTAGGGTGACGTTCCCTAGCTCTTCGCCGTTCTTTTCCGTGGTTTGTAGGCCGCGGGGAGGCCGAGAGAGGCATGTTTGGGCGTTTTTGGGGTTTTTCCATGTTTTGGGGTGAGCCGCCCGATCTATGGTTTTAGCCCATGATTCTATGTTTTGGTGGTTTAGATGCATGCTAGGGGTCCCCAGGGGTCTTCCCCCTTGTTTTCCCCCTCTCCGGTGGAAGTACGGGGGCGTGGTTGGTGTTTTTGGGGTTTTCCCGCCGTAGCGTGCTCTGGGGCAAGCGACGGTCGCTCCAGTGACCGTCACATGCTTGTAACGCCCCTAGAGGGGTGCGTTACTTCCCTGGGTGTTGGCCTTTAGGGTCGAGGGCTGTAGCGGTCCTGCGATTGGCCGCCGTTTGCTAGTGACGCCCCTGGGCTGGGCCGTCACATGCTTTCGACCGTTGGGTTTTGACCGTTGGGGGTCAGGCCATGTAACGCACCGAGATAGGCGCGTTACATGCGTGTAACGCACTGGGGCAGGAGCGTTACTTCCTGTTGTCCCCCATGTGGATGGGCCAAGCGACGCATTGGGCCCAGCGCGTTACTTACAAGCGACGCGCTGGGGCGGGCGCGTCACTTCCCTTTCCATCCCGAGCGTGAGGGCCATGCGACGCGCTGGTCTAGGCGCGTCACATGCGAGTAACGCACTGATCCCGACGCGTTGCTTGCAAGCGACGCGCCAGGGTAAGCGCGTTACTTTCCCTGTGGTTTTCGTGGGTGTGGGGTGCCATGTGACGCCCTGGCCTAGGTGCGCCGCTTCCAAGCGACGCACTAGGGTAAGCGCGTCGCTTCCCCCTACCCCCTGGCCGTGTGACGGTCCGCCTTAGACCGCTATTTCCAAGTGACGGCCCTAGAGTGGACCGCCATTTGGCAGTGACGGTCTGAGGGTAGACCGCCACTTCCTGTGTTGCCCCATGAGGGTGGCAACCTCGCTTTTCTCCGACCGTGGTCTCCGTGTGACGGGACTAGTGCGTGGGGTGATTCCCACACGTTGTCGGGCTTGGGCGTTGTTTTCCGTAACTTGAGAGTCTACTCCTTCAGTGACCCTCCACTAGTCGTAGCCTACTAGTACGCGTGTGCTAGTCGCACCAGGGAGTGGTGTACGGGCTGACCTTTAGAGACGGTTTGTGGACCGGTTACCGTTGGGCCCCACGTCATGCAGCCAGAGTCCGGCTGAGGGGAAAACCGGTCAGAGGGCCAGACCAGGGACGCGCGGTCTGTGTGTGCACACGTGGTTGGGGGCGGTTGGACCCACGTCGACGGGCGTGACCCCAGCTAGTCACTTGTTTGTGGTTACTTGTACGGTGTCCGCGCCTCGGGTAGGACCTACCATGTCAGGCGGTTCACCTGCGGTGCGGTGTAAGACGTCAGGGGACGCTACCGGCTGTGCTTCTGGTGGGTGGTACTCCTGTCGAGTACGGAGTGTCAGACTGTCAGTCGTGTATTTCCGACCTTCGGGTTTTGACGGTTCGACCGTTGAGTTGCGGTCTTCTCGTACCGTGGCACGTGTGTCGGTTTGCGTGCCGTAGGGTCTAGTTCTGTAGAGCACAGGGCTTTCCTTTCCGAGGTACTTTCCTACCGCTAGAGTAGTGGTTTCTCATTTTTCGAGGTAGGGTTCGAGTGATCCCTACTGAGTCTTGTTCCGAGACTCATTCCCTGCGTGTTTTCGCCGTGTTTCAGGTGAGGCGCCACCTTCGGGGAGCGTGTCAGGAGCGCAGCGGAAGCGTGGTGCGGGTGTCCAGAGGTAGTGCCAGAGGTCAGAGCCGGGGGATGCCCCGTGTAGCTGTACTTTTCTTTCTTGTCACTGTACTAGTCGTGGACTACTGTTGCTGTTGTTGTTATTTTATTGTGGACCATGTAAAATGTTAAATTCATTT
Source organism: Amorphophallus konjac (assembly GCA_022559845.1). Lineage (NCBI taxonomy): Eukaryota > Viridiplantae > Streptophyta > Magnoliopsida > Alismatales > Araceae > Amorphophallus > Amorphophallus konjac. The sequence continues at coordinate 39,678,449 of CM040127.1, read as the reverse complement.
CCTGCTTAATATTATAACTGTTTAATTTCTACGATTATTTGTGATACTTGTGTAGTTTCCACACCATCCTTTTAACCCTTCCGAGTCTTCGGACTCGTGGGTGGCGATACGAGTCTCGGGTTATCGGGCCTTCCCGGTAATCGGATTCTCGGGTCGTTACATAGCATGCATCCGTAGATGGGTCTTCCCATTGCTGCTGAGGTTAGCCCGCTATAGAGATAGGCTAGAATAGCCGGTCCCACTCTCTCTCCCTCCCATATGCTCACCACGGCGCTCAACTGTGCCTCCTCTAGAAAATCTTCCATGGATGGGAATAAGAGTGCTCCTGCTAAGCATACCACGAAGGCCTTGGTCACCCGTTCTATCTCTTCTTCTTCTTTAGCCTGATCCGCTCTCTTGTACACCCATGAGGCAAGCTTTAGAAGATTAATTCCTTTAGTGACCTTGATTTGATTCACTAAGTTTGGGCTAGGTATCAATGTGGTTAATAGCTCGTGAGAAGAAATTGGTTTTGGCATGTTGGCCATCTTCTCTTCATCCCCTTGCTTCATTCTCTTTAAACCTAAGATCATCTCCAATTCTTCTAATAGGATGGTGGCTTCAAAGGTAGAGAAGAGAAAGGTATGAGTAGAAGGATGCCATATATCTACAAGAGCTCCTATAGCTGCCCAATCAAGATGGATTTGATCATGGTATTTAGCATGGGTAACTAGGCTCAGGAGGTGCCATCTTGCTAGGTATACCCTCATATCCGAAGAAAACTTGGAAAGGATAAGTGGCAGCCACTTAATTTTTGTAAATCTCCTAGCTCCTGGGACATTTGGATAATCATGTGAAAGAAAGAAAAGAAGGAGAATGCATGAGCAACAGAAGTAGTTCAGTGAAGATAAGACAAGGGAAGAACAGAAGAAATAATACTTTACCTAGTTCATGGAAATTCTACTGCTTATGTGACCGTTGATCTCAGTTAGTCGAGGGGTAGAAGTTTTGGACCTCTTAAACGCCCTCTCCATCTTTGGTTTGCAGGAAGGGCTCGGGCGGTTGCAGTCCCTGCGAGAAGAAGAACACGAACATAAGAAGCATAGAATAGAAACTCTCAGAGGTTGCGTTGGTTGATCAGAAGAAGTGTCCTCCTTTTATAGAAGTTCGAGGGGTCTTAGGGCTGTTCGGAGTTGTTAGATTGGTTGCTATTAGGACTGAGTTTAGCTTTCGCGTTGGAAACGGAAGCATGTTAATTAACGCCTTCTGTTGGGGCGTCGATTTATGAATTGACGACCTGACAGAGGTCGTGTTTTGTGTAGCGCCCTTTCCAGGGTCGTCTTCTTCCTGGACTCTCGATGCATTTCACGCCCTTTGGAAGGGCGTGTTTCTTATTTTGACGCCCTCATGCCAGGCGCCTTTCTTGTTTTTGACGCCGTTCAATCCAGGCGTGAATTGGTGAGCTTATGAATTTGCTTCCCTCCATGCTTTGATGAACTTAAGTGCTATTATTTTGTTGGAATTGTTTTTAATTTAGCACTTATGGTCATGTCATGGTTTGAATTAAGGGTTATTCATATTGAAATTGTGGGAGGGCTAATGAACTTTCAAGTGCAGAGGATTGCAAGTTTCGAGATGCCCGGGTCACTGTTGGAGTAACATCATGTTGTTCTTGTATTTCGTTCCTGTAAGCATTATTACTATATGGTATTCTACGTTATTATAATATATCAAGGACCTTGTGGTTCTGATGAACCTGGAATTTGAGTTCCCCTTCATCAAAAATAGTGATAATTCCAGGAGAGTCTTGATCACACGGATAGGCTGTTGAGTCATCCAAGATTTGGGACGATGGTTCCACTTTCTGAGATGATGCGCGGATAAACGGGCTTCGGCTTAGTATCAGCTCAGAGATCTGGATTCTTGACCAAGTCTAGATGGCTTAGCAATATTATCCTTGATTATTTTCTATTTTATTTTTTTTCTTTTAGCCCAGCATGCATCATGTAGGACTTTGAATTTCATGATGAAAATCTTCATATTGTGGTAATAATGAAAGTCACTCGTTCTTGATTGAGTTGACATGAGATATTCCACTCCAAATTGAGTACTTTATTCTCTCTGAAGCCGCTCAGGCTGGTTCCTTGAAAATGTTCTTTTGCTGGGTCTCCATCTTAATTCCCTTTATTTTTCTGTAAATCCACCTTGGTTGTAGCACGTCCACGTTGGCTGGTAACCGCTCTCCAATGGTGTCTCCTTATCGTGCCGCGCGCACATTTTTACTTGTTTAGTTTAATCTCCTTTATCCAGCAAATCGATGCTTCCTTGGAATCACTCGGAGTTGTTTCACTCAGAATCTTGGAAAGATTTCTAATGCTTGGTGTCTGAGACGTGTCACATCACACCTTGGCGTCTACTTATCAGTTCATTCCACTTCATTCCGCTGGTTACACTTTCGCTTCATTTTCACTCCCTTGCAAAGCAGACGCCAAGGCGGGGCAGCTGTAGACACGCCAAAATTGACGCTATGTTGATCAAATCTCATGTCACTATGTTGATGCCCCAAAGTGAACTTCAATACATTCATAATATGAAGTTTTTCTATTTTTGTGTGTGTTTTGGTTTGTTCTTGCATTTTTCTGATTCGCGACCAGAAGAGGGGCGTTGTTTTAAAAGCGACCTTACCTAGGGCGTGTTCAAAAGAAAGGACGACCAAACGTCAGGGCGTCAATTCCTGGTATTATCCGGTTTCAAAATAAATTCCAATTACTGATTGGCGTCCTTCCTCAGGGCGTGTTTTCAAGTAACGCCTTTATCTCAAGCGTTTTCTCATAATTTTCAAATAAAGAAAGTTTTATTTCCAAATTTAAATCCAAGAAGTGACGCCCTTGACCAAGGTCGTGTTTTTGAGTAACGTCTTGATGTAGGTCGTCAATTTAGAATTTGACGCCCTTTTGAAGGTCGTGTTTTATCCTTCAGAGTCGTGTTTGAGTATGCCTTTCCTGAAGAGTTCCATGCCCTCGTTGATCACCTTGCTCGATTTGAGGATTAGAGTCCTGCCTTCTTTTGATCATTGCCCGTTCTTATCTTCCCAAATTTGAGGTTATCTTTGATCTGGAACCCTATATAAGGTTGCCTTGATCGACCTCGCGCGAAGTTAGCAGGCAGAGAGCAGAGATAAATCCACACATATGGAACAAATTGACGCTATGTTGATCAAATCTCATGTCACTTTGTTGATGCCCCAAAGTGAACTTCAATACATTCATAATATGAAGTTTTTTCATTTTTGTGTGTGTTTTGGTTTGTTCTTGCATTTTTCTGATTCGCGACCAGAAGAGGGGCGTGATCGCCAATTTGTAGATTCTAAGAAATCCACTTAGAACAATTAAAAGGAAAAGAAAATGAATAGAAGAATGGGAAAAGAGGGAGAAAAGGGGAGCATGAGAGGATGCTAAGGGGAATGTGATCGCTAGAGACGCGAGGGCCTCAAAGGATATAACAAATAATCAATAGAGGGATCGCGATATAAATACCTTAAATGCGGGGGAGATTGTGAGTGCACCTTCTCTTTCTATCGGCCGGTCGATGAAGAGAGTTTTCCTTGATTGATTATCCTTGCAAAATTAACAAACACCAATAAACAAACATGGATTAGAAACCAAGATGTGTAGCATCAAATCCAAATGTAAATATGGACATAGAAAGCATGGATATGAACACACCTTATTGGTGTTTGGCCTTTAAAACCCCTATGCAAAAGGGTAGGTAAAAGATGATGTATGATGAAGAATAGAGGGAGATGTGCAAGTGTTGCACTATGGAGATGTGCTAGAGTGCACAACATGGGAAGATCTCAATATTGAGATAAAAAGAGATAAAAGAAAAATATGATATGATGCATGCAATTAACTAAAGCAAAAATAAGAGATAGGAGGGTGAAAGCTTAGTGGTTTTCTTCAATTTGGCTTCAAGTTAGGATGAAGATCTTCAATGGAGGAAGAAGAGGATGTAGAACTCCATGGATGTAGAGGCTTCAAATCTTCAATAGAGGAAGAAGAACTCCATGGATGAAGCTTTTAGGTGCATGAGAGTCTTCCTCCTTGAGCCTTTGGTCCGGCAGCACCTCCTCTTGAATTGATCTTGATGTTCTTTCACAAGGGAGAGAGAGATTCTATTTATAGGGTTGAAATTCAGAATTAATTCCAAGAGAAATTAGGAAAACATGTTTTAGTTAGATTTGGAAGAGATAAACTTTAGGCAAGTGTCCCTTCAACATTGGAAAGTCATAGGAACCCTTTCCCAAGTGGAAAAGGATGTTAAATGGGGAAAGGAAGGGAAATTCAGAATTAATTCCAAGAGAAAATAAGAAAACATGTTTTAGTTGGATTTGGAAGAGATAAACCTTAGGCAAGTGTCCCTTCAACCTTGGAAAGTCATAGGAACCCTTTCCCAAGTGGAAAAGGAGGTTAAATGAGGAAAGGAAGGGAAATTCAAAATTAATTCAAAGAGAAAATAAGAAAACATGTTTTAGTTGGATTTGGAAGAGATAAACCTTAGGCAAGTGTCCCTTCAACCTTGGAAAGTCATAGGAACCCTTTCTCAAGTGGAAAAGGAGGTTAAATGAGGAAAGGAAGGGAAATTCAGAATTAATTCAAAGAGAAAATTAGAAAACTTAGTTTTGGTAGGATGGAAAGGGGGATCCTTCCTCCAAGTGTCCTTTCAATATTAGGAAGCCATAGGAACCCTCTGGCAAGTGAAAAACGAGTGTAAGTGAGGAAGGGAAGGGGTGCTGATGGAGTTTGTTGTGGAGTGGAGTTGAAATGGGGGTTTTGTGGTGGAGGTGGGTTAGGCCGTGGGTTAGATTGATGGTGGGGGTGGCCAACTACGCTAACCTGCTCGTTTGCAATTGTGCCCTCAGTCGTGGGCTCGCTGTTGTTGACATTTGTACTTTTCTTAAATAGCCGTGGCTTCGGCTCAAACATGCCCATGATGGGCGAATCCTTCATCTGTGTTTGGATATAACGAGCTCTTTCATAGAGCTCCTCCATGGTTGTTAATCGGTTCATGGCCAAGATATGCCGGAACTGAGGAGTTGCATTGGAAATTATCATCTTAACTTGTTCTTGTTCCGACAGCGTATCTTTCAACTTCTCGGCCATTGAACGCCACCTATCAGCAAATATGATGAAGTCCTCCTTGGGCTTCATTTTTTCTGCAACCAGATCTGTGACTGAGAGGGAGGGTCCAACCCGGTCCCTATACTTCTACAAAAACTTCTTTTGAACAATATCAAAATCGCTGGCATCAGTAGGATCCAACGAATAGAACTATTCAAGGGCTGGCCCCTCTAGAGATCTCCAGAATAAATAGGCCAAAGAGGCCTTGTTGTCTTGCCAGAAGGAGGTTTCGTACATGAAATCCTTCAAATGAATGAAAGGATTACCAGTCCCATTATATCGCCAAAAATTCGGCATCTCAGATGGCGGTAAGTGGAAAACTGGCAGTGTGGGGAGGGAGATCTCCGGTGCATTCTTGGCCGTAGTGACATTCTTCAATTGCTCTTCCATGCTGGCCAACTTCTGGAGCAGTAGAACATTGGTGTCGACCTCGACTGGGGCCGGATTTTGAATGAAAGAATGCAGTATAGGCGTCCGTAGAATTCGGGGAGGTTGGGGAAACTGAGGCCTAACCGCTGAGAAGCTCACCTGTTGGGCCGGCATGGCCGCACCGTGCGTTGGTGGACGAGAGGGGGGTTTGTGCAAGACCGTCTGGTCATTAGTGAGGTGATGGCCACTCTCGGCCGGAGGGGGATTAGAGGATGAAGAGGGAACATACTTCCCTTTCAAAGCGGCCTGAACTGCCTACCGCTGGGAATCATCTAACTGAGATAAAGCATTAATCAAATCCGTGACATTGAAGGATGGGGAAGGGTTCCCCGAAGTGTTGGAGGGTAAAGTCTGAGAAGAGGGCGCCACCTCCTGAGGAGTGGTATCAACTACATGAACCTGAGGGTAATGAGACTGAGGAGGAGGGTAATTTCTCTCATGATAAATGGAATCTTGGAGGGGGATTTCATATTGACCAAAAACATTCTCATCCTCATCATCATAAGAATACCCGTACCCTGCCATGTTGATGATTTTACCTGAACGGAGTTTCATGTTTATGAAGAGAGAAAGCTTTATGAAAGGGGTTATCACCCAAAAAGCACTCAATCCAAGCAAACTTTAAGCAAATCAATCCAACCAAATTTATGCAATCAAGTTGAGATGAACGTAAAATTTTAGTGTTATGCTTGAGATTAGAGTGGATTAATTTGCAGAATAATTCACTCCTTTTGCAAAGTGAAACCTAGCTTGGATCCAAGTGTGACTTCCGGGTCAACTAGGTTCTTTCTCTCTCTTCACCAACGATGGGTTCTCTATACTCCGGGTACTTCAAGGGTACAATCAGCCCGGCGTCCGTGAGGGAATCCACGGGTGCGGGGACTTACGGAGGTCTTGGAAAAGGGATTTCCGGTCCAAAGAGACGAAATGCTCAATGGAGGGTTGTCCCGATTCCAAGAGAGGTGTATGGAATCCTAGTATAGAGAGAGGAGGTCTCTCAACCAAATGCCACAAGATGCAAGCCAAGATATGCAGATCACACCAATATAGCCAAATAATCAATATAAGATTCAATGCAGCATGAATAAGAAAAGACAGCAGGGTTCTGTAAAATCACAAGAAAGAGACGACCTAGCCACAGTCGCTATCAACAAAGAGACGACAGTGAGACTGTCGTGAATCCCTGGGGATACCACAAGCAATGGAGAAAACGCGCCTTGGTGTCAGGCGCTATATGTGAAAAGGACGCCTTCGGCAGAGGGCGTCAAATCTGGAAACGCGCCTTGATGTGAAGCGCTAAGCAATAAAGAGACGCCCTGGGGAAGGGCGTGCATCCACAAACAACGTAATAAAAGCAGGGGATATGATGAAGCACGCCTTATCAGAAGACGTTAAACATAAATCAGACGCCCTGGATGAAGGCGTTAAATTAAAACGCGCCTCTGGGTGAGGCGTTAATTCAGATCACAAACTGGCTGATCCCGGGAGTGTGCAGTGTGCACGGTGGAGGGTGCCCGTGGGGCACAAAAGGAGGGGTACCGTGGGTACCGAGGGGAAAGGGCACACGTGGGTGCTAAAGGGGAAAGGGCACACGTGGGTGCCAAAGGGGAAAGGGCACGCGTGGGTGCCGATAGGAGATGGTAATCAAAAGAAAAACAGTGGAGGTCCCACCGTGATCGCCAATTTGTAGATCGTGATAAATCCACACATATGGAACAAACCACTCATATGAGATATATATATATATATAATGATGGAGATGATAACAAAGACAAAAGAAAGCACGTGGTACTATAAAGGAGAGTGATCGCCAGAGGGGTTACCTCAATAATAAAAATAAATGATCGCGAATACCTGGTGATAAGTGGGATACGGGATGGATTGTGAATTCCATCCTCCTCCTTCTATCGGCCGGCCGATGAAGGGGGTTTTTCTTTATTGATTACCCTTGCAAAAAAAGAACCAAACAAGCAAAGGGAAGTGGATCAGCCGAGTGAATGTAGTATCAATCCCAATAAACCATATGATGAAAAAAGAAACATGACATGCGCACCCTTTTTTTTTGTTTGTTTTAAAACCCCTAAAGAAGAGTTAGGGAAAGGAGAAATATGATACTAAACTAATGCAAGAAGCCGTGCAGATGATGATATGATGATATGAATCAGAATAAACGAACAGAAGAACCTTATGTTGTCCCTGTAAACAGTAAAGGGGAAGAAACCACTTGGAAGCTACGGCGTGGCTGCAGAAATAGGGAAGAAGAAAGAGATAGAGAGCCTTCAAAGAGAGGGACCGCACAGGAGGAAGACGACCGTAATAGCCAGCACCGTAAACTCTAATCTGTTCTAGCCTCTGTGCGTCTGTGTGTTCTCTGCTCTCTGCCTGCTAACTTCGCGCGAGGTCGATCAAGGCAACCTTATATAGGGTTCCAGATCAAAGATAACCTCAAATTTGGGAAGATAAGAACGGGCAATGATCAAAAGAAGGCAGGACTCTAATCCTCAAATCGAGCAAGGTGATCAACGAGGGCACGGAACTCTTCAGGAAAGGCATACTCAAACACGACTCTGAAGGATAAAACACGACCTTCAAAAGGGCATCAAATTCTAAATTGACGACCTACATCAAGACGTTACTCAAAAACACGACCTTGGTCAAGGGCGTCACTTCTTGGATTTAAATTTGGAAATAAAACTTTCTTTATTTGAAAATTATGAGAAAACGCATGAGATAAAGGCGTTACTTGAAAACACGCCCTGAGGAAGGACGCCAATCAGTAATTAGAATTTATTTTGAAACCGGATAATACCAGGAATTGACGCCCTGACGTTTGGTCGTCCTTTCTTTTGAACACGCCCTAGGTAAGGTCGCTTTTAAAACAACGCCCCTCTTCTGGTCGCGAATCAGAAAAATGCAAGAACAAACCAAAACACACACAAAAATAGAAAAACTTCATATTATGAATGTATTGAAGTTCACTTTGGGGCATCAACATAGTGACATGAGATTTGATCAACATAGCGTCAATTTTGGCGTGTCTACAGCTGCCCCGCCTTGGCGTCTACTTTGCAAGGGAGTGAAAATGAAGCGAAAGTGCAACCAGCGGAATAAAGTGGAGTGAACTGATAAGTAGACGCCAAGGTGGGATGTGACACGCCTCAGACACCAAGCATTAGAATCTTTCCAAGATTCTGACTGAAACAACTCCGAGTGATTCCAAGGAAGCATCGATTTGCTGGATAAAGGAGATTAAACTAAACAAGTAAAAATGTGCGCGTGGCACGATAAGGAGACACCATTGGAGAGCGGTTACCAGCCAACGTGGACGTGCTACAACCAAGGTGGATTTGCAGAAAAAATAAAGGGAATTGAAATGGAGACCCAGCAAAAGAACATTTTCAAGGAACCAGCCTGAGCGACTTCAGAGAGAATAAAGTACTCAATTTGGAGTGGAATATCTCATGTCAACTCAATCAAGAACGAGTGACTTTCATTATTACCATAATATGAAGATTTTCATCATGAAATTCAAAGTCCTACATGATGCATGCTGGGCTAAAAGGAAAAAAATAAAATAAAAACTAAAATAGAAAATAATCAAGGATAATATTGCTAAGCCATCTAGACTTGGTCAAGAATCCAGATCTCTGAGCTGATACTAAGCCGAAGCCCGTTTATCCACGCATCATCTCAGAAAGTGGAACAATCGTCCCAAATCTTGGATGAGTCAACAGCCTATCCGTGTGATCAAGACTCTCCTGGAATTATCACTATTTTTGATGAAGGGGAACTCAAATTCCAGGTTCATCAGAACCACAAGGTCCTTGATATATTATAATAACGTAGAATACCATATAGTAATAATGCTTACAGGAACGAAATACAAGAACAACATGATGTTACTCCAACAGTGACCCGGGCATCTCGAAACCTGCAATCCTATGCACTTGAAAGTTCATTAGCCCTCCCACAATTTCAATATGAATAACCCTCAATTCAAAGCATGACATGACCATAAGTGCTAAATTAAAAACAATTCCAACAAAATAATAGCACTCTCCTTTTTACGGAAAGTCGGAAAGGGTCTAATGGCACGGAAGTGTCGGGATAAGGGTTAACCAGACAAGATGCGGGCATGCCAGTCGATCTCTCGACAATCACTCATGGAACCAAGGTTTAACCGGGGAAGCGCCACCAGGGCGCGGCACGTGGGCTCGGGCGATCGGGTGACACGTGGAGAGAAGGGGTTCCATGGGTGCGAGTGCGTAGGCGATTGCGGGAATCATCTACAAAACGTCTTTCCCCACCGGTCGTAAGCAATCGGTGTTTATTTACATCGGATTAAATCCGAATACCTTCGTTCTATGCTGAAGAAAAGTCTGTATATATGTCTGAAGCCGTGGGTGGAGGGCCGGAGGTGTCTAGCAGCCTGGGGTAAGCGTAAGACCGAGGGGTGTTAACTGGGGTCAGGGTGTTGGGCACGGATGTCGAGTGGAGTGGGTAGGAAGCTGGAGGCCCAAATACAGACATATGTATTTCACTGGTTTTATGATGAGCCACATTGACTTTACAAGCGGGCCTTAATGGGCCGAAGTACAACTGGAGCAAGCCGCGGGACAATTCCGACATGTGAGTCGGTCCCTGGGTCATTGCGTGACAAAGCGGATGTCCATGTGTTTTACTGGAACCCTTTACAGAGGAGTTGGTGTAGGTCCGACTGCCTTGGTGGCCAGAACGGACACAGGCTGGTGCCTGGCGGAGGTCGGATGCGGCTCGAGGTGAGCGGTCGGGTCTGGGTCTCGGACGGCAAGTGTTGTCATGCTGTGGAGTCGAGGTCGGCCCCAGGACTATGATTCCCGGGCCAGAGGTCCGACTAGACTTGATTTGTCGATCTGAGGGGCCGACGGCCGACTGGGAGGTGAACAGTGGGCACGCGGTTCTGTGTCGAGGGCCGACGCGGCGCTATGAAGTACCCTTCGTCACCGTCGTAAGTGTCGTAAGTTACCGTACACGGGGAGGCCCGGGGTGCGGGCGTATTTACCGTTCGTACGATCATCTTACATGTGGCGGGGATGGACTTGGCATGAGATGGCTAGACACCGCGTGAGGGGAGTACGTGCGACAAACCCTCGGTGTGTGTGGGCCGACTAGCAAGCCAACCGCGCGCGCACTTGTCTTCTCGCGTTCCCGACCCTTGCCGAAAGCCCCGGGAATCCGAGGGTGCGACAATTAGGCCGGGGAAGTTTGCTCGTCCGTCCGTGCTTCACATACCATATGCCTCTTGTTTGGTAAGGGGGGCAATTTATAGAAGTTGAAGGGGTGGGGTCCGACTTGGTCCGGGTAAACCCCCCAAATAGTATTTTTATTATTATTTTATTTGTATTTTTTTATGTGTGTGTGTCAGAGTGGAAGGGGTGGGGTTTAGGCGGACCAGCCCAAGGGGCTGGTCTGGTCCGCCGAAACCCCTCTTCGGAGGGGAAAAAAATCTTTTTTTTTTATTTTTGGAGAGGTTTAGGCAGACCAGCTTGGGGGTCCAAGCTGGTCCGCCTAAACCCCCTCCCTCAGGGGGTTTAGGCAGACCAAAGTGGTCCTTCTTTTTTTATTTTTAAAAATCTTTTTTTTATTCTCCAAGGGTTTAGGCGGACCAGCCTGGGGGTCCAGGCTGGTCCGCCTAACCCCCCCACCCTTTGGGGGGTTTAGGCGGACCAGCTTGGCCCAAGCTGGTCCGCCTAAACCCCTCCCCAAGGGGGGTTTTGGCGGACCAGGTAGAAGAGAGAGAGGGGGAGTGGTCCCACCTCTATAAAACCCTGTTTTTTGGTTGTTTTTTTCCCACATTGATTAATAAGAAAGAGGATAAAGGATACTGGGAGGATACACTGGTGGACCTGGTGGACTAACTGCTTGTGCACGAAGATCGAGGGATTGACGTGTGTGACTCAGTGTAATCCCGGGACTCCGTCTTCGCGAATCCTTCGACACACGGGTACGCCGAATGAACTTTGCACGAACCTCGGACCGTGAAGTTAGGAATTTTCACGAACTGGGACTGGGGAGGGCCGTCGGGCCTCCGAGCTGAGGGGAGGGCGCGGCCCCCGGGGAGTTCACCCTCTCTGGGGGCGCGGCCACGCCCTGGGGCCCTCGGGCCCCGGGCAAAGCCGTAACTTCGAGGGATGGCCCCCGGGGGTCTTCCTTCGTCGTCTGGGGATATCCCTTGAGGGATATGAAGTTTCGGGGTATTGAAATGGCCCATGTCACGCCCCGTACTCTATACCGTCGAGGTATTGTCCGCTTTGGCCTACTAGCCTCACGGTTTTATCCCTTTCTAACAGTGATCGGCTCCAGAATGGGGGACTTCCCGGGCAGGTCACCCATCCCAGTACTACTCCCCATTAAGCACGCTTAACTTCGGAGTTCTTTTCAAGAACTGAGCCGATACTTTAAAAGGCGCCTCGATGATATAGAGTACAACTTAGCTATATTTGAGGGTGTTACAATGTACCCCTCTTATATAGGCGACGTCCTCGTCGCTGGGCACATATAGCACGCAATCACGCAATCAAGCCCCCAGGCAGGTAGGACTCTAGAGGTGGCCCCTACAGGCTCAAGAGGTGGCTCCCACTATGTAGCACTTTGCTCCATTACGGACTCAAGAGGTGGCTCCCATAGCGTAGCACTTTGCCCTGCATGGCACTTAGTTCCCACACTTCCGGCTGGGGTATAGCTCTGATACCATTCTGTCATGCCCCGTACTCTATACCGTCGAGGTATTGTCCGCTTTGGCCTACTAGCCTCACGGTTTTATCCCTTTCTAACAGTGATCGACTCCAGAATGGGGGACTTCCCGGGCAGGTCACCCATCCCAGTACTACTCCCCATTAAGCACGCTTAACTTCGGAGTTCTTTTCAAGAACTGAGCCGATACTTTAAAAGGCGCCTCGATGATATAGAGTACAACTTAGCTATATTTGAGGGTGTTACAACCCATGTGAGCCATTGTTCTTCGAGTTGTAGTGGTCGCTCGCAAGGTGTTAGGGCGAATGTCCTACACACCCCGGGTTGCCGAACGAGCCGCGTAAGTGGCCGACGGGCCTTGGATTTGGCCTAGAGCCAAGGGTAGAAGTCCGTAGGGGCTGGGAAGAGGCACCTTGGGCCAATGGGCCTTACCTCGTACTACGTGCCATATTGTACGACGGGTTGTCAAGGTAGCCTCGGGTTGGCTCGAGAGCTAAGTTCAGTGGCTTGTTGCCACGTGTCTGAGGGTCGGGGGTGGCCCCGACTTGCTGGGGGGTCGTTGTAGGACCCAATTGGTGTACTGGAATCACGGGGTGGCCTGTGGATTGGTGTAGAAGGGTTGAAACATGTGCGCCCACAAGGTGTTCGGCAGAATGCCGAACACGCGAGTGTGAGCCGTACACGCGTACTACTGGCCTCCTGAGCTTGTGGTTGACCTATTTGGGTCTCCCTTTGACCTTGGAGGGTTGAAAGAAGGCGTCCCGGGGTAGGCCCCTGGCCTTTTCACTGGTTGCCACGTGGTGTGGCTTGTAGTTGGAGTGTCCCTGGGATGGCCCGGGTGGTCGTGTAGAAGGCGGGCAAAGTCCGCAACTTAGGAGTCGGGAGTGGTCCCGATCGATTACTGGTGCCACCGTGCACCTCAGCTAACGGGTTGGGGCCGTTGGTCGGGTCCACTGGACTATCGGAGGGGCCGGGTAGCCCATGCCTTGAAGGTGTTCGAGGAAATTCCAGAACCCTTATTTCTGGGTATTTTGCTGGGGAAATAGTTCGGGTACAACAAATGCCCCCCACGGGTCGTGCGTCGGAGGCGGAGACGAGGGTGTACGGCCCGTGAGCCTCTCCTTTTGAGTTGTTGTAGTTACATTTGGATGTTTCATATACTTGTGATTTGCTATATTGTATGTGTTGAATTTCTGGCATACTGACCATTTTTGTACTATGTCTTGCAGCTATGGCCCGATTTGGCAGGGACGAGAGGGTCCCGAGGCGTGTGGTTCGGGAGGAGGACCACTGGGTGAGGAGGAACGAGCGGCCCATGCCCTCTTTGGGCCCACCAGTTATCACCGCGGCCAGTGTGGAGCAGCTTGATGGTGGGTAGATAGCTGTGGCATAGGTCCCCGCCGACGAGCGCGGCAACGGGGTTGTGGAGCTGGCCCGTGCGTCGGAGGCAGGCGGGCTCTACACTTATGACCGCCGCGGTGGCTATCCAGTGGAGTTCCCTCTGTACCGACACTTGTTTGAGTTTATCAGGCACTTTATCCCGCCAGGCATGGAGGAGAGTGACTCACGGGTTGCTGGAGCCCATCGCCAACTGGAGCGGGCGATCTTGGTGGGTCAAGATAGCTTACACTGGATTGTCCTTTGTGACTTCCTGAGTTTCTCTATGGATTACTGGTGGCAGAGTCAGTTTCTCAGTGCTGAGTGCCTGGGCTTCTTCAACAGAGCAGAGCAGTTCGGAGTTCGTGCTGGAGTGATGGGTCCCGCCTTCTGGGATTTGCATGGACACCACCGAGCGGAGATAGAGGGCAGTCCGGGATTGGTACTGGAGCCATCAGGGCTGGAGTATGCCGGGGAAGGCTATGACGACCATAGTCTTTTGTCCAGGATTCTGCGACAGACCGCTGTTAGCTGGTATGGCCGCTGGGTGGTGATTCCGTCACACAGATATCGCCAGGGAGCTACCGAGTGGTTGATGGGCATAGTACACCACTACCGGGTGCTGCTAGACCGAGCTGACATCAGATATGCTGTGACGGTGGCTCTGTATGGGTATCCTTGCTATACAGGATTTTTACAGGCGTTGATAGAGCGTTTCAACCACAGGTGGAACACCGTGGCAACGGCTGAGGGAGAGACCTCATTAGACTTATGGTCTCTATAGAGGATCTCTGGGTTGCCGATCAGCGGCGAGGGGTACGAGGAGATAGTGCTGGATGACCTCCATCGTAGCCACACTGACGGGCATGGACGATACTGGCTTCCTTACAGCTACCGGTATTTGCTGAAGACCTGGAGGGACTTGGCCCTGGCTGGGAAGGAAAGAGCGGCGCAGACTCCCAGGGTGCTGCTGAATGCGTGGATTCGCCACTTTTATGATGGCCCCTTTTGCTTTCACCAGGAGTTCGCGAGGGACCAGACCCCCTGGGAGGAGTACACAGAGGTGGAACTACGTTTCCGGACATATAGCTGGTATATCTATGCGCCACAGGAGGGGTGGAACCCCCATAGACTGCCAGACGTGACGCACTTGGCTGCGTACTTGGCGTACTGGCTGGCGACATTCGTGGTCCCCCACGGGGAGGACGGCCGGTTGTAATTAGAGCTGTTGTGGCCTACGTGCCAATTGGCAGAGGGACGAAGGCTGGCCTTAGCCCCAGTGGCTTTGGCCAATGTTTACCAGGGACTGGGAGTACTGGCGGCGCACCAGCGCCACGTGAGCGGAGCCTGCTTCTGCCGACTCACTACCTCAGTGCATGGGCTGGGTTGGTGTTCCCAGGGTTGGTGTCTCGCGGGTCTGTGACGAACCAGGTGGCACCATTGTTGTTTAGCTTCACAGGACAGCCTGATGGGGGCGCAGTGATGCAGCTGGTGGAAGCTAGGAGAGTTTTGTGTTACTTTCCCGGCAGGGGCGAGGAGGGTGTTCCTTTTGACAGTGCTACCATGGACTCCCACCTGATTATGGTGCCTTTGAATGGTGGGGCGGCTTGCGCCCTACCCTACCAGTCGGAGCCGGATGCGTCATTGTACACAGAGTGGGTGATGAGCACCCGGCCAGCGGTGCTGCCTTTACACCGGTCCGTGACGAGCTTCTTAGAGCCGTACTACCCCCACAGGTTTGCTCGGAACTTCAGGTATGACCAGGGGATCCCGCCGAACCAGGAGTTCCCTTTGGCGGGTTGACAGTACAAAGGTCGGGACACACATCTGCTAGCCGTGGCGTGGTGGGACTTCTACTGTCGCCGAGAGTCGGAGCGACTGCCGACGCCTGTGCCGGGACACAGGGGACAGTTCGACGTCCACTACGCCAGATGGTGGTTTGAGCATAGTCACCAGTACCGACAGAAGGCCTCGGCGATCCGGAAAGCCGAGGAGACCCGTCTCTTGAGGGAGGACATGCCTCTCATCACACTGGATGACGGGTATCTGCAGACTCGCTTTTCTCGGATCCTTTGGGAGGTAGAGAGGCTGGCACAGCAGGCGCCCCGGGGGAGCCGAGGCTCTTTGTCGACGGGGCGGAGCGGCAACGGGGCACTGAAGCCCCTCAAGCAGGCGCGGGCGGCGACTGGAGGTACCAGAGTCAGGGCCCCTTGACCCGAGACGTCGAGGACTTGGTGCACCCAGTTTCTGGCGGACTGCGGGTTTGAGCAGCGAGGTTCGCTGGACCGAGTGCTCCCTGAGGGGAGCTTTGCAGATACGGTGGTTGACGACTGGAGGCGTCATATCGCCCATGTGATAGGGTCAGCTGGACCTGTAGAGCTCGTGTCCCTCATTGAGTGCGCCTACACCCTGAGGGACGTGAAGGAGGCGGTCGCGAAGGCCGCACGGGTTGTGGGTTTGAAGCCAGAGCAGCTAGTTCCTCTGCCACTGACCCCGTTCGTGACTTCAGGTAAGACCTCTTCATTAGCCTGCTAGCCCTGCTTTGTTGTTTTCTTGGGCGTATGGCTGAGAGATCTTGTGTGGCTGTGTTTGGCAGGTTCCGCGGCGGACAGGGATCCCCTCTCCACAGGGACATCTTCTGGGGATGGTGACAGGGCCCTTCAGCCCCGGAGGAAGCGCCCCCGGGTGGAGATCGGAGTCAGGGAGGTTGGTGAGTCCTCTCGGGGACCCACTGCCAGGGAGCATATCGAGGCGGAGCCGGCTCTGAGTAAGTGCCATATTCACCTACTTGCTTTATATTGATTCAGCCTTGATGATTGGCTAACCTTGTGCAATTGGATTTGCTTTCCACAGCGCCACTGGAGACTGAGGCTAATGTGGCCTTCTCGCCACCTCAGGAGGTCGACCCACTTCCTGACGAGGGGGTTGATCATGAGATAGATATGGAGGGGCTTCTTCGTATGATGGACGAGACCGCCCCCAATGTTGAGACCTTTCCCGATTTTGAGCCATGGAAGGCTTCAAAGGATCCCCAGCCAGGTAAATAATTCTGGAATCGAGCGTGTCATGTTTATGGCTGTATCTGTTTCAGGGAATTGACATAGTTGCTGGTGTCGTGCAGAGGTGGCCGGGGCATCAGAGATCACAACTTCTTCAGAGATGCGAGGTGAGGTGCCCCCATCTGTTGACAGGCAGGAGCCCACTGTGACCTAGGATGGCTTGGGTAAGTATTAAACTGTTACGGAGGGCATTGCCCTTTCATTATAGAGTTGCGGGGATGCCAATACTGATTGACTTTATGATGTCATTTGCCAGGTGAGGATCCAGCCGCCACTCTGGAGATGATTCAGGAGCTGGTCTGAACAGGCCCTTCAGTGTCTCTTCCCTTCTTTGAGGGGGAGCCTGAGGGGAGGAGTGCTTCAATGCCGCCCACGACCGAGGAAGTGTCTAGATTGTTGCCGCAGCTGTTGGCGGGGGTGGAGCGAGCTTCCCTGCCGGCTGTGGTGTCGGCCTCCACTGTGGGGCTGGTTGGGTCTTCGAGGATGGGACCCTCAGGTGCGTAACTGGAGATTTAACCACTTCTGTTAAGCCTTTTATTGTTGATTGTCTTCTGGTGCTGAAGTCCTGTCAGTATTGTTTACAGGTGTACCTTCGCCCCTAGAAGAAGGTGAGCTGCCCCGCAACGGGGCCGAGATGGTGGATGAGGGGCCCACAGAAGTGGCCTCTGTTGAGGGCGACGAGGAGATCGTCGATATCGAGAAGGTTTCTGTAGCAACTCAAAAATTTTTATATGCATTTATATTAAAAAAAAGAAAATAATGAAAGATGAAAATAAAATAAATTATGAATATTTTTCTGTTATGCAAAGATGAGCCCTATTCCACGTGTTAACACAAACAGCGAGATTCGCGATATGATTTCGAAAAGACGAAGATGTCGGCATCTGATTTTTATTAGCTTTAATCTAATCCTAATTAATGGATGAGGTCATTCTTACATCATCGAATAAATGAGGTCAT
The DNA here is from genome assembly GCA_022559845.1 of Amorphophallus konjac. Classification (NCBI taxonomy): domain Eukaryota; kingdom Viridiplantae; phylum Streptophyta; class Magnoliopsida; order Alismatales; family Araceae; genus Amorphophallus; species Amorphophallus konjac. The sequence goes on along the minus strand of CM040127.1, from coordinate 39,660,733 downwards.
AGATTATGTCATCCGCATAGTGGAACAAAGTTGGTGTAATGGGGTTGGTATAATAGTGGAACAAGGTTGGTATGATGGAATGAGGTTGGTGGAATAGTGAAAGTAGGTGGGAGATTTTGGCCTATAAATAGGGCTATGCTCTTCCATACTCAAATCACAACTCTCTTGGGAGGAATTGCTGGTTGGAGAGAGGGAGAAAGCTCGAAGTTGGAGGAGTATCGAAAGCATTATTCGTTCTTAAATTTCTTACTCTTGATCTTCAAAAAGGTAGGTGTTCTCTCAGGCTAAATTCAAATAAATGCATGCATTAGATGTAGATGTATGGTTACTTTGATTCTATATCATTTTCTCCAAATTTTATCGAGTATTGATCATGCTATCCATACAATTAGACATAATATTTTAACTAAGATTTTTAACCGCTTGAAGATCCATCTCGGATCACGGTGTCTTTCTAAGACCGTGTTCCGGATGCGCGATCTGTACCCCGATTGTGATATTTTCAGGTTATATATCATCTAGCATTTTAGATATGTCATGTTAAGTTACATATCATTTAAATTCACACACGATTAAGTTAAGGTTATGAAAGATAATAATTCTATTCCATGAGCTTATATTTCCGTCCTAGTTATTGTTACCTTCATGATATCTTTGATCTCCATGACTATATTACATCTCTGGCAAGTTAAATGGAGTAGATATTATCTGTTAAAATTACATGGACTTAGTGGCATAATCGTGAGTTTTGACGATTTTCATGATATCACGTTACCGTAATTTCAACAAGTCGTGTAAATAACTAGATTTCCAAGGAAAATGGTGTCTAAGGAAAGAGGTCCACGGGCAAACGCTTTAAGTGGATAAGTGGTTTATTAATTAGGACCTCGCGGATGCGAGGGGAGCCTCCCACTGTCCCACCTCTTACCTGGCCATAATTCCTCGGTTTTCTAATTAAGCACCCGACTATAAAAAAAAAACTTTATCTAAGCCTATTTAACAAGATTTTTCGAGAGAACCATTCAAGCCGTGTCCATCAATCCAATTCTTTTATCAACTTAATGACATTAGACATGATGCCTTCTTATTATCTTAATGTCGTTAAACATTATGTCTTAAATATCATCCTTGAACTTCTCTTACATCTACTTGAAATCTTGTACTACTAGTCCCTCGAATGATAATTTTGCTAGATCTATACTTTATTTCATAAGCTCTACCTTGAAATTCTTTGGCCATACATATAATGTGGATGTCAAAAATATACTTGGGATCTATGATCCATAACCCAATGCCTGGCGTTAACGGGGCCCGGTCTGGTCCTGGGGAGAGCGCCCAAAAGTACTTGTGCCCATGGGAGTTGAATGACCTGGTGTGGCATTGCACCGAAGTGCTTGACTTGCTAGATTAATTTATGACATTCCACAATTTGTGAATTTCTTGAATTGCTTGAATACATGAAGTACTTGACTTGTACATACTTGCGTAAAATGGCCAATTCCATAATATTACTGGCTACATGATTATTCTCTACTTGAACTTTACTCTTGATATCTTGTCTACTTGTGATTCCAATTACTTCATTACTTTACTCTCCCTCCTATGCTTGTTCCATATTTTATTTACGTTTCTTGACATAGCACATACCTTTATCCAAACTGCTAATTACTTTAAGTTGCCTGGTATAGAGATATAAGTCCTACTGAGCATTTCGCTCACCCTACATTTTTCGGTTAACATTTCAGGTAATTCCGATGATGAACCCCAAACCATGGGGATGAGCTAGAGTGATCAAGGAATCAAGATTACCTTAGTTACCTAGGTTTATGAACGGTTGCTCTTGCTAGAATTATGTTTTTTATTTAGAAGTTGTATCTTGCCTTATCTCATAAGGCTTAAGAATGTTGTAAAACTTTATTTTGATGAAATAAGAGTATCAATTTCTTCTTATCTATTCTTGTGGTTTGGACCCCAACCTTCGTGCTCTGAATGACTTAAGTGTTTCGACTCGTCGTGCCTCAATATTCCGCGTCGGGGCGTGACAGTCTTTGTGGTATCAGAGCCTAGGTTTCATAAACCCTAGGTTCCTCTTGATATAAGTTTTAGATGTTGACATAGAAATTTGGATAAGATCTTGAACCTTCCTGGTAAGATTGGGTAGAGCCATGGGCTAAGCTTTAAAGAATGATTAATCAAGAAATAAATAAAGCACTTAATTTTATAGTTGTGCTCGCAGATGGCTGCCGAGAGAGCTCAATGGCGTGAGATGCAAAGGACGGTGCAAGGTTTAACCAATGCACTACAACAAGTAGCTCAAGGAGGAGCTAGCCGTGGAGCGGGAGATCTGCATAGAAATTTCAAGAGCATGAACCCTCCTAAGTTCGCTGGGTCTACCGACCCGGATGAGGCCGAACATTGGGTAAAGGAAATTGAGAGGATTTTTCGAGTCATGCAATGTGCTGATGAGGAGAAAGTCCTACTCGCTACCTTTCAGCTTGAAAGGGATGCCCGTGCTTGGTGGGAGTCGGTCGAAGCAACTCTACCACATGGCCAGGTGTTGTGGGAAGAGTTTGTAGAACACTTCAACAACAAGTACTTCTCCGACCGAGTTCAAGAGAGGAAAGCTACCGAATTTGCTTCCTTGAAACAAAGGAGTTTGACGGTAGCGGAGTACGAAGCCCAATTTGCAAGATTATCTCGGTATGCACCACATCTTGTGAGTACCGAGAAAATGAAGGCAAGGAGATTTTTAAATGGCTTAAAGCCTCAATATATTACTCAACTCGCCCCGATGGATATCCAAGTATATGCCGATGTGGTGAGGAGAGCCCAACTCTTGGAAGATGCAACAGAATTGACTGATCGCATCCGGGGAAGAGATGCCAAGAGGGAGCAAGTTACTGGATCAGGTAATTTCAAGCCCTCCTTCGGAAAGAAGAGGCCTAATTATGATGAGCGTAACTTCAATAAAGATGGACGCAATTTCAATAAGGATGGGCGTGACTTTCAAAAGGACAAGAGGCCGAGATCATTTGATAAACAAATCATCCCGGTCGCTACATCATCAAAGGAACTATGCAAATATTGTGAGAAACCCGGACACAAGGCAGATGAGTGCTGGAGAAGACTGGGTGCCTGTCTTCGATGTGGAAGTCAGGAACATAGAATTCCGAGTTGTCCACTTCTCAATGAACAAGCTCTGTCGGAAAAGCCTCCAGTTGCTGTCAAGAAGCAAGGAAGACTTCAAGCTCTTATGGATGCGACACCTACCGAAGATGGAGGCGTTGTGGAAGGTACTCTCTCTGTGTGCTCAAGGCTTGCCTCTGTCTTATTTGATACTGGAGCTACGCATTCCTTCATATCTAAGAGCTTTGCGGATATTTTATCTTTGAGGCATGTTCCATTAGAATCTAAACTTGTTATTACTACCCCTATTGGAGCGGGATCGAAGATTAAATATTTCTACCATGCTAGTGAGGTTCTAGTTAGCGGTTATAACTTACCCGCTAATTTAGTATGCATGGAGATGGCAGGATATGATATTATCTTGGGAGCTGACTGGTTATCTACATATGGTGCTAGCGTTAACTGTAAATTGGGTACGGTAACCTTTAGTGAGTACCCCAACCTCTTATTTTCTGGTGTCAGGTATTCTGGACACATATCCCTTATTTCGGCTCTTAAAGCTGATAAATTATTGAAGAAGGGTTGTGCGGCTTTCTTAGTTTCTATGACTATGGCCAAGCATAAGAAACCCAATCTGGAGGATATTCCTATTGTTCGGGATTATTATGATGTATTTCCGGACGAGTTGTCTGGTATTCCTCCGGAGAGAGAAGTGGTCTTCTCTATTGATTTGATTCCGGGAGCTACACCTATTTCTAAGGCTCCGTATCGGATGTCCCCTATCGAAATGAAGGAGTTAAAAGAACAATTGATGGAGTTATTAGAGAAGAGATTCATCCGACCGAGTACTTCACCATGGGGAGCTCCCGTCTTATTTGTCAAAAAGAAGGATGGGTCAATGAGATTGTGTGTTGACTACCGGAAATTGAACCAACTCACAATCAAGAATAAATATCCATTGCCGAGGATTGATGAACTATTTGACCAGATTTCTGGAGCTCGATATTTTTCAAAAATTGATCTCCGATCTGGTTATCATCAATTGAAGATCAAGGAGGAAGATATTCACAAAACGGCATTCAGGAGCAGGTATGGACATTATGAGTTCACTGTTATGCCTTTTGGCCTAACCAATGCGCCTGCCGCATTTATGCAGTTAATGAACAGTGTATTCAGGCCATACCTTGATCAATTTGTGATAGTCTTCATTGACGATATTTTGATTTACTCAAAGTCTGAGATGGAGCATGAAGAACATCTCAAGAAATCCCTACAGTTATTAAGGGATCACAAACTTTATGCTAAGCTTAGTAAGTGTGATTTCTGGCTAGAAGAAGTTTCTTTTCTAGGTCACATAATATCCCGGAATGGTATTGCGGTCGATCCTTCAAAGGTTGAGGCCGTGAAAAATTGGGAAAGACCTACTTGTGTGACAGAAATTCGAAGCTTCTTGGGATTGGCAGGATATTATAGAAGATTTATTAAGGATTTCTCCAAGATCGCCGTATCTTTAACGAGATTGACGAGAAAGGAGATTCCTTATATATAGTCCGAGGAATGTGAAAAAAGCTTCCAAACTTTGAAAGATTGTTTGACTACTGCCCCTATACTCACATTGCCTACTGAAGGAGGGAGATTCGAAGTTTATGCTGATGCATCCGGAATTGGCTTAGGCTGTGTATTAATGCAACATGGCAAGGTGATCGCCTATTCTTCAAGACAATTGAAAAAGCACGAGGAGAATTATCCAGTGCATGACTTAGAGCTTGCAGCTGTAGTCTTTGCCTTGAAGATTTGGCGACATTATCTCTATGGTGAGGCATTTATTGTATATTCTGACCACAAGAGTCTCAAGTACTTATTCTCTTAAAAGGAACTTAATATGAGACAGAGACGGTGGCTGGAATACTTGAAGGATTTTGATTTCTCTATACAATATCACCCCGGAAAAGGTAATGCCGTAGCTGATGCTCTTAGCCGGAAGCCGATGGCATTATTATCAAGCCTAATGATTAAAGAGTGGCAATTGTTAGAACAAATGGCAAACTTAGACCTCAATATGGAGGAGAAGGAAGAAGGAGTCTTCATTGCAAACATTAGTCAACAATCTAAGTTACTCTTAGAAATCAAAGAGTTACAAAATGATGATCCATTGGTTGTTGAAATTAAAGAGAAATTAGATCAACGACCAGATTTCCTTTTGGCAGATGATGGAAGGCTGCTCTTCCGAGGAAGAACTTGTGTGCCCGATTGTTCTACCATCAAGAACTTGTGGCTGGACTTGCTCCAGGTAAGGAGTCAAGACTTGTCTCCTTCTCTTTGTCAGGCTTTTCACCTTGTTTGTCGAAGGGAGCCTTTTATGTATCACTTACTTCCTTTGGTGTTTGTTGGAACTATGCAGGTTCCACTGGAGTGCCGATTGCGTCCGGAGACCTCTCCCTAGATTTAGGGGTCAAGTGGCCTCCATTCGCCTCTCCGCCATAGCCGTTGCTGGAGGCGAGTGCAGGTGCCGCCTTGCTCCAGCGGGCGCGAGGCTACTCATAGAGCGAGCCTCTCCCTTCTCCAGAGGACCTGAGATAGCGACTGCAGCAGTGCACCCAGGGCTATCACGCACTCGGATTCCCACATGAGCTCTAGATGTCCGGGTTGGCTGGGATCTGGGCCGAATACCTGCGACTCCGTGAGGTTCAGGCGCAGAGGGATCAAAGGCTAGTGGTGATCCGAGAGGCGTAGGAGCAGTGGGCTCGGCTTGTGTCAGCCGTAGCCAAGCAGAGGAGTCACGCCGAAGCGACAGCGTCAGCATCTCAGGAGCGAGCCGCACAGTTGAGGGAGGTGGAGAGCCAGGCTGAGGCCTTGAGGAAGGCCTGGGAGGAGCGGCAGGTAGTTGCTGAGCGCGTCCGAGCTGAGTGACAGGCGGCTGAGGCTACAGCCGGAGCCAGTGCCCAGCTCTTGTCCACCCTGGAGGCGGAGCTTGCAGCGGTGGACTCTCGCCTTGCGGCGCTAGAGGGGACTGAGCCGGAGCCCTGATTGTATCTTCCCCCTCTTCTCCTTCTCTCTCTTTTTTTTGATGTCTGGGGTGTATGGATTTTGTTACCCCAAGGGCAGGTCTTGGGCTCCTTTTACAGAGTATTAATAAACTCTATATCATTTGTTTACTGGGTTGTTCCCTCCCTTCTTTGATGGAATAGAATGATGTGCGTGAACTGATGACCACTTATTGTTAGTCGTGCTTGCTTGTCCTGCGACGCATTGCCATGAGTGATGATAGGAACCGGTTTTAAGGAACTCGGTGTTAGAAGCTGGTGATTGAGTGCTGGGCAGTAGAGGAAAGAAAGGCTATATGTGGGGGCCGATCCTCCCGGGGAATGAAAGCCCGCATCCCGGAGAACCAACGTAGGCTTGTAAGAACGGGGCAACTTATGTGGTTTAGGGTTGTAGAGGTGATTCTGGAGGGTGTATATTGACCCTGAACTGGATGGTGGAATATTGGCTAACATTGTGATGTTAGCCAAAGAACGGGATTCGTATGTGTCTGGGAAACTGATATTGAGCTAGCTGGATGGCCTAGGCAGACATGGTAACCAAGACCGGAGTTGGGAGAGGGACTGGAAATTGAAGCTGGGACTGTGACTAGGAAGAGGGGCTTGAGCTGAAGCCAGCTGGGTGACCTGGAAAGGTGCCATGGTTGGGAACTGGAACCAGGTCGGATGGCTAGCCTGGGAAGGCGTTATAGCCAAAATTGGAACCGGGAGCTGGCGGCTAGCCTGCAAAGGCGTCGTAGCCAAGGTTGGAGTTGAAAACTGGCGGCTAGGCCTGTGAAGGTGTTGTAGCCGAGGCTGGGACTGGAAGCTGGGTGGCTAGCCCGGGAAGGCATCGTAGCCGAGGCTGGGACTGGAGACTGGCGGCTGGTCTGTGAAGGCATTGTAGCCGATGTACTGGGACTGGAGGCTAGGTGGCTAGCCTGTGAACGCGTTGTAGCCGAAACTGTAAGCTGGGGACTGGCAGCTGGCCTGTGAAGGCGTTGTAGCCGAAGACTGGAAGCTGGAGACTGGCGGCTGGCCTGTGAAGGCATTGTAGCCGAAACTGGAAGCTAGAGACTGGCGGCTGGCCTGTGAAGGCGTTGTAGTCGAAGACTGGAAGCTGGAGACTGGCGGCTGGCCTGTGAAGGCGTTGTAGCCGAAACTGGAAACTGGAAGCTGGCGATGACCGACCCTCAGGGGTGTAGTGGCCACCATTGTCGTGGAGTGATGTTGAGCTCGCCATCGGGACGTGTCATGGCCGATGGCTTTGTAAGTGAAAAGTGGAGAGGGAGAGAGTTTTTTTTTCTTCTCTTTACCAGCTCTACCGCCCTTGCGAGTTTTCGCCAGAGCTGACCCCCTTTAACTTTTTTCCGGTGCGCCCTTGCAAGTTTTCATACCGAGGGGTTACCCGATTTTGCCTGAGGTGCCCTTTCGGGTTCTCGCCTCAGCTGGGTTGGTGGTAATTTTTGCCCCCAGTCGTCTCGTAGAGAGAGTTGATTGAGGCCGTCGGGCTATCTCTATTTTTAACCCCATTTTATTTTTTTTTGAGACTGCCGTCCATAGCATGTTGCTGTCAGGGGACGTAACCTGAGACTGGAAGGTGAGGATAGCCGAATATTGTTCGACCATTCATAAGGGTTTTTTTTTTTGAAATCCTTAAGCCATGGTGGCGAAGGGCCACTTTGCCATGGGAAGGTATGACTGGAGTTGTAACTAGTGGATCTGGGATTGTATGGGGGAAACTGGGATTATACTAACTGGAGGGCTCTGGATTTGCTGGATATATGGGATGTAGGGGCAGAGGATGACAAATATCTGGGGAATCTATCGGGATGTAAGTTTACCGAGACGGTGATTGGAAGTTTGACTGTCACAGGGACTGGTTGAACTGTGACATTGAGGTGAGGGCCAAAGGTTGGCCGAGCTGAGCGGGAGTAACGCAAGATTAACTGGGGATTAGAGGGCTTGCGCTGTAGCAGTGCAAGTGTATTGGAGACTGGTCATGGGTGAGACTAACGGCCCACCAAGGGACAGGTGGAAGGCCGTGTTGACTGGTAGGGAGAAGAAGATTTTCTCGTTATCGGCTCTACCGTCCTTTCGGGTTTTCGCTAGAGTCGACCCCCTTTAGCTTTCTCTGACGCGCCCTTGCGGGTTTTCACGTCGAGGGGTTTCCCGATTTTGCCTGAGTCTCCCTTTCGGGTTTCCACCTCAGCCGGGTCACTAGTCTTTTTGCCCCCAGCCACCCTATTGTGGAGAGGATGACTGGGTCTACCGGGACATCTCTATTTTTTAACCCCATTTTTATTATTGTTTTTTTTGACTTACCTGTGAGCCTGACAGCTAGACTGGCGCTGGTGCAGAAGCGCCCGCGCTCCCATAGTGACGGGAACAAGGGCAGGGGACCGGTTCCCGCGGATGCGTGGCGGCTATTCCGAGGAGCTGAACTCGCTGGTTGACTAGGAATTGAAGACCGGGAGGACTGGTCGGTGGGATCCTCCACGGGGGAGGATCGACCTTATTGGTAGTAGCTGGGGCGTGCGCCTTAGTCTGGATGGCGCGCGAACTCATGCTCGAGCGCATAGTATAGCTTCATGTGTTTGCCGTTGAGAGGCGGGAACGATCTGTGGCCTTTGTGATCAACAACCGTGTAGGCCCCACCCTCATAGACATTCTGGATGATGTATGGATCTTGCCAATTTGGCTACAGTTTTCCATTGGAGCGCCCTGCCATGACCTCTTTTTCTTTGATCATGACGAGGTCGCCTTGCTTGAAAGCTCGCTGCCTGACGAGCTTGTCATAAGCCCGGATCATGCGAGCCTGATATGCCTGCAGGTGTTTGTAGGCTTCGAGTCGCTTGCCTTCTAGATCGGCGAGCTCTTCTAGCCTTCTCTGGTACTCGTTTTCGTCAGGGCCGGCAAGGCCGGTGTGGATGGCCACACGATAAGAGGCTAACTGGACTTCGATGGGGATAACTGCTTCTGCCTCGTAAGCAAGGGAGAATGGCGAGCACCCCGTGGGGGTTTTGTAGACCGTCTGATAGGCCCACAATGCTTCGAAGACCTTTTCACCCCAATCGCGTTTCCGGTGGCTAACCATCTTAGCCAGGAGCTTGCAGAGGGTTTTGTTGAAGGCTTCCGCTAAGCCGTTAGCCTGAGGGTTGTAGACCGAAGAAGTTCTCCAGTCGATGTGGAATTTGGCCGCTAACTAGTATACGGCCTTATTCTTGAAGGGTGTCCCGTTGTCGGATACTATGCGACTGGGAATACCCAATCGGTATATGATGTTGTGCCGGACGAATCTGGCAACGACTTCGCCGGTGACCTCTCGCAAGGGTAGAGCCTCCGCCCAGCGAGAGAAGTAATCAGTGACGGCCAAGATGTATTTATGGCCCTTGGAAGATGGCGGGAAAGGCCCCGCGATGTCCATGCCCCACTCAGCGAATGGCCAAGTGGGGGCCGTAGGATGCAATGGGTTAGGAGGTTTCCTGGGTACTGGGCCAAAGGCTTGGCATTGATGGCATGCACGGGCATACTGCATACAATCCGCATACATGGTTGGCCAGTAGAAGCCTTTGAGCTTGATGTTGTGTGTCATCCGATCTCCGGTCTGGTGCGCACCGCACAATCCGGAGTGGACCTCCTGCATGATGGCTCGAGCTTCCGCTAGGGAGACACATCTCAAGAGAATCGACTTATCCTTCTCGTGGATGAGCCGATACAGGAAGTCGCCAATCAACTCATAAGAGGTTGCTCGACAGAGTAGCTGGACTCTTTGAACTCGGTCAGGTGGAAGTCACCCTTTCTTGAATTTGATGATAGGCGCACGCCAATCATCCTCTTCTGGAGGTGTGCTTTGGTCAAGGTCGTGGACCTTGCAAATGGTGAGACTGAGTAGCTGGACTCTTTGAACTCGGTCAGGTGGAAGCCACCCTTTCTTGAATTTGATGATAGGCGCACGTCAATCATCCTCTTCTGGAGGTGTGCTTTGGTCAAGGTCGTGGACCTTGCAAATGGTGAGACTGGTGTTGTCTTCGAGTAAGCTCGGCATCAGTCTTCGGTGCTTGATGACGATGTCGACCTCGCCCTCAGGCGGGAGCTTGATGGCCGCGGCCAATTTTGCTAAGGCATCCGCCTGAGCGTTGCTACCTCTGGGAATGTGATCTATTTTGAAGAAATATAACTTCTGGGTTAGTCTGGTGACGGCGGTGTGGTATGGAACCAACTCTCGCTTCCGCACGTCATAGATGCCGAGGACCTGCCGGACTATCAGCTGGGAGTCCCCGTAGGCTTTGAGGCATTTAATGCCCATGTGGAGAGCCATCTGGAGCCCAATAAGTAGAGCTTCATACTCGGCTTCATTGTTGGTTAGGGACTTCATGAGGGCGCAGGAGTTGTACAAAACTCCGCCCTGAGGAGTCAGGAAAATAATGCCAGCACCTGCCATGGTGTCTGGATCCTGGTTGCTCCGGGTGATCCCTCGGGAAGCACCATCGAAGTAGAGCTCCCAGCAAGGTACGCTGGTTGTGAGAGCGCTGGGCTGTCAATAATGCAAGACATCTCCGCTCTGTTCAACTGGTTGTTGTGATTGAGCAACAGTGGTTGTGAGAGCACTCTACTGCCAGTAATGCAAGACATCTCTGATGCGGGACGGACCACGGACTCGACTCCGAATGGATATGCGATCCTCGGACTCTAAACAAGCTCGCGATTGCCCCTTAACGAGGGAAGTGTCGGACGTGCGCAGTTGAGAAACCGGCAGTGAGCTAGGGTGGTCGGCTCTCTCTTGTGCCCGGATCGGGTCACGGGACGGTCACGCTCTCTCTCGCAGCAGCGGTGATATCACAATATATAGCGAGCTATGATCCTAGGATGATATCTAGCAGTGGCATAAACAAGTATATATGAATAAAAGCAAATGCCAAGTGTAGGAGCGAACACGATACCTCCACGCTCTCGGCGTGGGGAAAACGGACCCGGCCGAACTCGTACTCCCGGGATAATTAATACACAAAGGTTACAGCAAAGAACTACTGCCCACTCCACGCAGGGAGGTAAAGGGCTACACAAGTGGGCCCGGGAGGACCGATTCCGGATTGACGGGCAGCTTCTTGCGACGTTTCGACAGTACACATACTCGCTACCGTGGGGCCCACGTACTGGTCGGAGGGGCCGTGTGGGACCGGACGGCACCGCTGTAGTGGGGACGCCTGGAGGAGTGCTCCCCTAGGGTGGCGGCGCGCTGGAACGTCGGTCGGAAGCCGGGCGGCTCCGATCGTCACCCGCCAGAATAACCGGCCACGGACCTGCACTTGCTGTTTTCAGGCGCGCGACTCGGCGAGATCGCTCACTGTGACCAGCACCGATGTCGGAATGCGACGAAACGGGTGCCGTTGGAAAGCTGCTTCAAAGGGCTTCAACCATATGGGATCACAGAAAAATCACAAACTTTGTATTTCTGGTGGACGAATTTTGAAGGCTGTTGTTCCCCATTTCAGATCTGCTCAGGCAGAAACTAATTTTTCTGAGAGTTGGCGTTGACCGGTAGGTATACCTCCGAATCTGAAGTTGAGTTCTTCAGGAACGTTGTAGAGGTTCAAGAGAGGAAACCAGGGATATTTTTAGATCTGGAAAATATGGAAGTTTGGATTTTCTAGAGAGTTTATACTGGCAAAGGGTCGGATCTGGAATGAGGCAGACAGAACAGATTTGGAAACTTGGGAGAATTTTAGAAAATATGTGGAGGGCTGAAAAAAAATCAAGAAAATTCGTGGTGATAGGGGAAGGTGGAAAGAACTTCCAGTAAAGTTAGAAGCTACTGGGAAAATCAAAAAGTGGTCGGGAGATGGAAAACTCAGGGTTGCTGTCACTGTAGATAGAAACCTGGCAGATCTGGGATGACTTGAAGACCGAAAATGAAAAAAGAGCAAAAGAAGGAATTTGGACGTGAGAATTTATGTGGAGAAGGGGATTCAAGGTGAGAACACACTCTGAAAATTTCAGCTCAAGAGGACGTCGAGGTTGAGAGTAGAAATTCTCGTAGCAGACCAGTGTCCAGCAGGACAGCACCTTAGACAGCACTCCAAAATCGGCTTCGCGGCGGCTCGATGGCGGCACGAACGGCGGCGACGGCATTGGAGATGAGGATCAGAGGTAGGGGGGAGGAGATAAAAGAGATACCACTCTAGAAATGGGGTTGGGGAAGATGAAACCAGAGGAAGGAAGAGGGGGGGCGCAAATCACCAATGCTCCAAATGGATTTTCTTCTTCATTAATTGTTCCAAATGGGAAAATACAAGTATATATATGAAATGGCCAAATGACTCAAATTGCCCTTAGACCTAGGGTTTAGAATAAAATAAGTGTTTCAAACAAAATAAAAAATCCTAATTACTTCTAGTGGAAGGGGGCGCCCCCTTGACCATGGGAATGGGTAGGTAGCCTACCCTTGGAAATTTTGTAACCCTTGTCTCCCATGTGTCTAATTGCCATTCAAACCTTCTAGATGGCACCTAGGGTGGTTTGACCAACCCCACATGGCCTAGGTGGACCAATGGGAAAGGGCTGGGGGCCCCCTTGCTGGGGCCTACTGGAATTTTACATATAAACCCACTAAGACTTACAATTGCGTACCCATATAACACAAGGGTATACATACAAATATAAAAGGACATAAATGTAAACAAAATGTGGACGGTCTGGCTTCGATGTCTCCATCAATTCTCCCAGGGTGGGAGGAACTCAACCCCGTCGAGTAGGGGTATGCATGCTCGAGTACTCCGGCGGATCCGTCACCGTGCCAAGTAACGCGGGTATGCTCCACTCCAAGTGACCGTCACCTGCTCATTCCATATATACTCGATATGCACAAGCTGCTATGGGCAGAGGCTAGTGGTGGAACACTCCAGGGTGGGGTCACTCTCAAGGGGAAGGAGGCGGCTCGAAGACTCACTAGGAATCACCCTGAGTCCCTGTAGGTGACTAGAGCCGGGGCATAGATGTAGAACTGATCCCATACTCATTGAGCGAGTCCGCTCGGCTCTCACAACGAGCTTGCACAAGACACATGCAGACTCACCATGCACTAACACACGTATGCAAACCACACAAACAATCGACTGACTCATGCATGACTCTAGACAAACCTATTGTTAGTCCGACCCGTACATGGGTGACGGCGGACCAGGACACCCGAATGTGTGCCATGCGTGCATTTGACGTAACCGGAGGTTGACGTCATGGGGAACTCCTAGACATCCTACGATGCACCAATCATGGACATTGGGCTTGGATGTGGGAAGTCCGGGAGGTGCGGATGGTTTAGATGGATCGGGGAAACCAAAGTCTTCATTACCCCCAAATGATGGTTCGGACCTATGGCTATGTGAAGGTTGCTTGGCCCGAGTGGAAAAGGCATGATAGTGAAATCCGCGGAGGAAGTGGAGTGAAGATGGTAGCTCGGGAGGTTCACTAGTGAAGGGGTCAAAAGGGTCGAAGAAGGTATGACCCCGTGAGATGGGTTCCAGCATGACATGGTCCCAAGTTTGGAATTCATAGTCACCGTCATACATTATGATCGGTGGGACGACGAACATGTGTAGAAAATAGGATTCCTCCCTTGGGCAAAAGGGAACGAAGTCGGACTTGGCCAGCATCGGGAGGAATAGAAGAATCTCCGTGGTGACACAACCCACGATGCACACGGAGGTAATGGACTCTAAGACCGGATGGGTGAAGCTACGACTAGTGGGTTGGTCGAAGCCTCGGGCCAATAAATGTGTCAACTGCCATTGCCAACTTAAACCAAGAATAAGGTCACCCAATGTGTCAACATGGTGATTAGATCGGAATGTAGTATAGTAGGAGTTGACGGGCACCAAAGGTAGAGTAGGGTCTATAAACGGGTAAGGAAGTGGGACCAAGCCATCGTTGAGCCAACTCAGAAGCGGCTCGGCTATGTATAGCGTCCCCGTAAGAAACACGGGTGGCTCGGGGTGAGGTGGCTCCAAGCATGATGGTTCCGAATGTGGAGTGGGCCCCTGGGGTTTGGTGGCTGGAAATACGAGGGTGCTCGACTGAGCCCTATCCTTGAGGATGATCTTGCCGGGTAGGTAAGGTGGGTATAAGGTGCAAGTCCTCTTGTCCCAGTCAAGATTGGCTTTTCTTTCTCCTAACCATGTTTGCCCTAGAATGATGCATGGACCAGCAAGTGTGCCGATCTTGCACCATGCGCCATCGGAGTAAAGAACGGAACCGATCTTCCTTTGGAACTCGACACAAGCAAAATCACCATCGCGGACAATCTCGCCTGTCTTGGAGAGGGACTCCACGATGTCAAGAGAAACCCAATTATCCGACTCCCTATCGGTGAAATGGAGTTCCGTTGTGGACCCATTGGGTAGAGTGGCCTTAGTAATGAGAGGGGTAAAATCAAAGGCTCGGGCCATGATGGCATTGAATTGGGCCACAAAGGATGACTACTCGGACGTATAGTCTTGGGGAATGGCCATGGGTAGTGGACATGGACATGCATACACACGGTGACAAGACACTAGACCTACTATGCAAGGTTGGAATGCATGCACACTAAGGACCCTAGACGTAAACCAAGACTCGGTACGTGACGGAGTTAATCGATCCGAAGATCACTCGCGCAAGTGTGCGGCCTTCCTGATAGGCGTAGCCTAACGTTCGGATAACACCTTTTTATATACCGATTAATGGTATGCAAATGCAACCTAGACCGACTTAGACGATGACTAGACGTAAATGACACTCTTTTTTTTTTGTTGACACCATAGACTCAACTCGCTCTGATACCAAACTGATGCGGGACGGACCACGGACTCGACTCCGAACGGATATGCGATCCTCGAACTCTAAACAAGATCGCGATTACCCCTTAACGAGGGAAGCGTCGGACATGCGCGGTTGAGAAATCGGCAGTGAGCTAGGGTGGTCGGCTCTCTCTTGTGCCAAGATCGGGTCACGGGACAGTCACGCTCTCTCTCGCAGCAGCGGTGATATCACAATATATAGCGAGCTACGATCCTAGCATGATATCTAGCAGCGGCATAAACAAGTATATATGAATAAAAGTAAATGCCAAGTGTAGGAGCGAACACGATACCTCCACACTCTTGACGTGGGGAAGACGGACCCGGTCGAACTCGTACTCCCGGGACAATTAATACACAAAGGTTACAGCAAAGAACTACTACCCACTCCACGCAGGGAGGTAAAGGGCTTCACAAGTGGGCTCGGGAGGACCGATTCCGGATTGACGGGCAGCTTCTTGCGACGTTTCGGCAACACACGTACTTGCTACCGTGGGGCCCACGTACTGGTCGGAGGGGCCGTGTGGGACCAGGCGGCACCGCTGTAGTGGGGACGCTTGGAGGAGTGCTCCCCTAGGGTGGCGGCGCGCTGGAACGTCCGTCGGAAGCCGGGCGGCTCCGATCGTCACCCGCCGGAATAATCGGCCACGGACCTGCACTTGCTGTTTTCAGGCGCGCGACTCGGCGAGATCGCTCACTGTGACCAGCACTGATGTTGGAATGCGACGAAACTGGCGCCGTTGGAAAGCTGCTTCGAAGGGCTTCGACCCTATGGGATCATAGAAAATCACCAGCTCTGTATTTCTGGTGGACGAATTTTGAAGGCTGCTGTTCCCCATTTTAGATCTGCTCAGGCAGAAACTGATTTTCCTGAGAGTTGGCGTTGACCGGTAGGTAAACCTCCGAATCTGAAGTTGGGTTCTTCAGCAACATTGTAGAGGTTCAAGAGAGGAAATCAGGGATATATTTAGATATGGAAAATATGGAAGTTTGGATTTGCTAGAGAGTTTATACTGGCGAAGGGTCGGATCTGGACTGAGGCAGATAGAACAGATTTGGGAACTTGGGAGAATTTTAGAAAATATGTGGAGGGCTGAAAAAAATCAAAAAAATTTGTGGTGATAGGGGAAGGTAGAAAGAACTTCCAGTAAATTTGGAAGCTCCTATAAAAATCAAAAAGTGGTCGGGAGATGGAAAATGTAGGGTTTCTGTCACTGTAGATAGAAACCTGGCAGATCTAGGATGACTTGAAGACCGAAAATGGGAAAATAGCAAAAGAAAGAATTTGGACGTGAAAATTTATTTGGAGAAGGGGATTCAAGGTAAGAACACACTCTAAAAATTTCAGCTCAAGAGGACGTCGAGGTGGAGAGCAGAAATTCTCGTAGCAGACCTCTATCCAGCAGGACAGCACCTTGGATAGCACTCTAGAATCGGCTTCGCGGCGGCTCGATGGCGGCACGAACGGCGGTGGCGGCACCGGAGATGAAGATCAGAGGTAGGGGGGAGGAGATAGAAGAGACACCACTCTAGAAATGGGGTTGGGGAAGATGAAACCAGAGGAAGGAAGAGGGGGGGGGCGCAAATCACCAATGCTCCAAATGGATTTTCTTCTTCATTAATTGTTCCAAATGGGAAAATACAAGTATATATATGAAATGGCCAAATGACTCAAATTGCCCTTAGACCTAGGGTTTAGAATAAAATAAGTGTTTCAAACAAAATAAAAAATCCTAATTACTTCTAGTGGAAGGGGGCGCCCCCTTGACCATGGGAATGGGTAGGTAGCCTACCCTTTGAAATTTTGTAACCCTTGTCTCCCATGTGTCTAAT
Organism: Amorphophallus konjac; assembly: GCA_022559845.1. Taxonomy (NCBI): domain Eukaryota; kingdom Viridiplantae; phylum Streptophyta; class Magnoliopsida; order Alismatales; family Araceae; genus Amorphophallus; species Amorphophallus konjac. The sequence continues at coordinate 39,643,920 of CM040127.1, read as the reverse complement.
TGCCATTCAAACCTTCTAGATGGCACCTAGGGTGGTTTGACCAGCCCCACATGGCCTAGGTGGACCAATGGGAAAGGGCTGGGGCCCCCCTTGCTGGGGCCTACTGGAATTTTGCATATAAACCCACTAAGACTTACAATTGCGTACACTACAAGAAAAATCGCGGATAGCGACCGACCTAGCGGTCGCTATTCAGTCGTAGATCGGTCGCAAATCTGCATTGCGACCGAACAGAGACTATCTAGCGACCGAACATGTCGGTCGCTATATACTAGTCGCTATATAGCGACCGACATAATTCGGTCGCAGTATCAGTCGTTACCAGAGACCGATTATAATCGGTCGCCTTATCGGTCGCTAATTAAGTCGGTCTCAATTCGGTCGCTATTCGGTCTCTAATTATGTTGTATTTTTAAAAATAAAATTAACCTATTGGATTTATTCGGTCTCAATTCGGTCGCTAGTCGGTCGCCAAGTATAATTATTTAATAAAAGAAATATAACTTATAGTCGCTATTCGGTCGCAATTCAGTCTCCATGCGGTCGCTAATTTTGCATTATTTTTTTTTTAAAAATTTATTTAAACTGATAAATAAATTACCTGATAAATAACAAATTCATAACATAAATATAAAATCAACTACACAGACAACAATATCGACAAATCTCAAATTCATCACATACAAGCACCTGATAAATAACAATTTCATAAAACAATAATAAATCAACTACACGGATCACAATCTCCACGAACCTCAAATTACACACAATTAAAATAAAATCACAAATTAATCATACATCCATAATAATAAAATGACAACATACACAACTAAAATAAAATCACAAATCCTCCACATATGTCTCATCCTGGTCGTCGTCTCGTCCAACATCATCCTGGTCGTCGTCTCGTCCAACATCTCGCGACGGATGATCCTGTATATCATTTAAAAAAATTATAATCAAATCCTTAATAAAGAAATCAAGCATTAACAAGACTTAATAAAGAAATCAAGCATTAACAAGAGTATGCCAATAGTTTAAGCCAGCTCATTTTCATATATATAAATACACACACAATATAAGTTCAAATTTCATCTTGTATTTTAAAAATGAAGTTTGAGCGCCGAGCTCAAACCGGGCATCCGATTTGGATTCCGTCAGTTCTGACAAGTCACTTTCATCTCCCCGGTCGTATTGGAATGATCGGCACGGCCATCCGACCGGTATTTCGAATTTTAGACCCCCGGACCCGTCCTAACAGTTCATTTGAACTAAGTGTATTTTAAAAATGAAGTTTGAGCGCCGAGCTCAAACCGGGCATCCGATTTGGATTCCGTCAGTTCTGACAAGTCACTTTCATCTCCCCGGTCGTATTGGAATGATCGGCACGGCCATCCGACCGGTATTTCAGATTTTAGAACCAAATGCCCCGTCCTAACAGTTCATTTGAACTAAGTGTATTTTAAAAATGAAGTTTGAGCGCCGAGCTCAAACCGGGCATCCGATTTGGATTCCGTCAGTTCTGACAAGTCACTTTCATCTCCCCGGTCGTATTGGAATGATCGGCACGGCCATCCGACCGGTATTTCGAATTTTAGACCCCCGGACCCGTCCTAACAGTTCATTTGAACTAAGTGTATTTTAAAAATGAAGTTTGAGCGCCGAGCTCAAACCGGGCATCCGATTTGGATTCCGTCAGTTCTGACAAGTCACTTTCATCTCCCCGGTCGTATTGGAATGATCGGCACGGCCATCCGACCGGTATTTCAGATTTTAGAACCAAATGCCCCGTCCTAACAGTTCATTTGAACTAAGTGTATTTTAAAAATGAAGTTTGAGCGCCGAGCTCAAACCGGGCATCCGATTTGGATTCCGTCAGTTCTGACAAGTCACTTTCATCTCCCCGGTCGTATTGGAATGATCGGCACGGCCATCCGACCGGTATTTCGAATTTTAGACCCCCGGACCCGTCCTAACAGTTCATTTGAACTAAGTGTATTTTAAAAATGAAGTTTGAGCGCCGAGCTCAAACCGGGCATCCGATTTGGATTCCGTCAGTTCTGACAAGTCACTTTCATCTCCCCGGTCGTATTGGAATGATCGGCACGGCCATCCGACCGGTATTTCAGATTTTAGAACCAAATGCCCCGTCCTAACAGTTCATTTGAACTAAGTGTATTTTAAAAATGAAGTTTGAGCGCCGAGCTCAAACCGGGCATCCGATTTGGATTCCGTCAGTTCTGACAAGTCACTTTCATCTATATCTACTAAAATTATTGATATTCATTTGAACTATGGTATTTGTTACTTACAGTTTTACGAGAAATACCTATGGTTATATGCCACAATATCCACGATTCGTATAGGTTGCTTACGAGAAATATCACACTCATAGGTAAAAATTACGTAGATAATGCTAACATAAAACCTTAAGTGTTGGCATCCCTGTTCCTACCGTTTGATGTCGCGCGGGTAAAAGTTTACCTACACAATTTTTACCGACGACACAACATCATAAGGAAAGTTGAAAGTAAAGACTATACCTATGGGTTTTTGGAGTCATAGGTATAGACTCTTCTTGGTGTACGATAGTGTTGCCTTTAGGGAGAAATTAAGTGAGAAAAAAAAACGGGATATTCTGCGTATGTAGCCTCCCGGCGGCTTAGAAAATTAAATCTAGATTTAATATTCTACGTATGCCACGGCCAAAAGGCCCGACATCATCTAATAATTCTTTTATTAACTATAAAAAAAGATGCTGCTACCCATCCATGCATGTGAACATGGTTCCATTATTTACAATATAATTAAGACCATACATTTACATGCCACAGAGTTATTTAAATTAAGCATGCATAGCTAAAACAAGTCACAAAGTTCAATTTTGCTCAAACATAGTACAGGCCCAATATTTCAACGGAACAGAAAGCCAAATATTCAATCCACAATATCCCATCCTCCAACTACATACCTTCATCAGAACGATAAAAGCTCCTTCCTATACACGGCGTCCTTCTAATTCTTCGAGCCTACCAACATCCAAAAAGGAAGGGATCAAGACGGGATAAGTACAAGACTGTCAGTACGTATTAGTCCTTATTCTATCATAATTCACCAAATTAATCACAGCACAACTAAGAAAGTACAAGCAATTAATTATAGCCAATGTATATATAACAAGTTAAACCTGATCACATGGGGGTGGTAAGCTCTATAATCACACAATTATTAATTCCAACTATGGCACACTATTGAATCACAATGACACGAGCCAGCGATTCACAGTATTATGTAAGCAAGCTTTCAGATTTCTATAATCATTACAAATCACATTTTTATCTCACAAAGCTTTCCATAAGAGACCTATAACCATGATGACATTAATATAGCTATATATGTCAATGACAACATACTAAAGAGTTAGATATCCGACATTTCATAGCCAATATCAATAGTAATTCCTAGCACAATGCTCAATATATGTTTGGAGTTCCACAATACAGGGATTGACCTGGGACATGGCTTGTAATTAATTTGACAAAATTATACATGACTAGGACATGATACACACAATCTCATGCTACACACATATTAACATATATATCACTCCTATTTTGAAAATCTTGCAAATATGTCGTCACCGAAATCTCCTATTATCACCCGTCAACTTAACTATGATTAGGCTTAAGCAGATATGAGAATAAACAATAATTAATCTAATGATTGATTAATGAGAGTGTAGATGATATGGATTCATCTAATTTAAGTGTTGTGATTGCTAACAAATACCATAGTTCAAATGAATATCAATAATTTTAGTAGATATAGATGGACATTATTACCCTTTGTCCTTTACGTACTTTCACTTGAGAGAATTTATACATATCTTTTCACTTTCAGTTCTAACCAAAATCTCTATACACCTATGGAAAATCCTGCAGAACAGTCTGCCTGTTGATTCTAATATCCAGAGGATAGGTGTAAGATGATATTTAGAGTTAAGAAAATGATATTTTCCCCTCCTCAATCTAAATTCTTATATTTTGTAAGATGATATTTAGAGTTAACAAATAGAAAATCAATCAAATAAAATACTTACCGGAGGCTGCTGTGCAGGAGGTGCAGGAGGTGCTCTACTACTATCAATTCCCAAGGATGTGAGCATCTGGGAGACGGTCTGAGCGACGATGGTTGAGATATTCTGAGAGATATTCTGAGAGACGGTCTCGTTGACGATCTGCCTAAACATATCTGGAGTCATGGTCGGGGCGGCACTGGAAGAACCATCTGGGGCTGCTGGTGTGGTAAATGGAGAGGTCGCATGTGAGACCGAACTCGAGCATGATGATAACACCCTAGTCGTGCCCAAGCTATGTCCAAAACCATAAACATGTCCAAACCCAAGGAAATAGATCATGGAGCATGAAAATAGGGTGAAAAATGAACCTGCACACAAAATCATGGTGTTGATTGTGTAAAGTACAATTATCATGCATAAATGAGAAAGGATACCCAAGTAAGGTAAGATCATCCTACTTGAAAAAAGGCTTATAAAATCATTCTGCACAAAAAATCATGTCTTGCCAGATTTAACCAACACAATCATAAATAAATTTGAAGGCATACAGTCCCCTGCAAATGCATCATCCAGCACAAAATGAACGGTGGAAAATGAATCGCCACCTAATTAAATATATTCATTGTCTTACGTAAACAACACTTACGAGAAATAAATGACAAAGAAAACTCAGGCAAATAGATCAACCGGTATGAAATATAGAGTGAGAAAACAATCTCCACGCATCCGGTCATTGGCTGCCTGATGTAAATAATGGGTTCCCAAATAAATGTGAAAGAAAAACCAACAACATAGAACATGCACCAAGATAAAGGGTGAAAAATCAAATTGCACACACTAGCCGATGGACTAAGTAATTAGGCGGTGTGCTAATTTTTTGAACTGGACCAAGAAAAATAAAATAGTCCCAAATAATTTTCTAATTCGATGAAAAATGAAACCCGCCCCCAAGTGAGAGCCCGAGTGAGCTTCTTAGAGAGAAGATCTAAAAGAGGTCTTGGGGGGATAGCTTGAGAGAGTTTCTTGTGAGAGGATTTGTTCCTCCAAGTTGGGGTGCTGACTTCTTTGTATATTTCTCCACATCTAGTGAAGTTCCACTGTCGCCGTCGCCCGTGGACGTAGGGGGTAACCTCCGAACCACGTAAATATGTGTTCCTATCTTGTGTGATTGTTCCTTCTTCTTCCTCCCTTCTTGTTGTGCGGATCGAGATCTTGAGAGGTCACTCTGTCCGTCGGAGTGGTCGTGTCATAACAAGGATCACTTCCTCAAATTTAATGGGATTGTGGATCAAATAAGTGGAAAGGTAAATGACTGTTGGATTATGAGAGACTTGGAAAGGTTAAACACTCCCGACTTCAAGACTACGGTCGATGTAATGATCATACTTCATCCAAAAGCAATTCCCACCTCAGGTTAATGAGCTCATGATCTCCTTCCCCATTTACAAAGCTTGCATGAAACAGTGGAGAGAAATAATTCATGCGCCCGGGATCAAATACATATTCACAGGTAAATGGTGGAATAATCATAATGTACTGCCAGAAACACTTGAAGTGGGCTGTACTCTGCTAGTTTACTTATATGGACATTGATCACAATGCATGATGGGTACACACCATGACACCATAGCACTATCATCATCATCCAGTCTTACGCCCAAGATTGAAATAAAAGCTATGTCAAATATAAACAGCAGAATGAGTATATTGATATTCACATGTATAATGGACAATATGGAAGAAGAAAACACCATGAGAGTACCTTCATTGGTCATAGAACCCATCACGTACATGTATCGCTTGATCTTTGCCTGGCTTTCCTGTTCAAAATTGTCACCGTTAGTTTAATAACATTCAGGGAATCACCATCCAGTGCGTGACGATGTTGAAGATAAAGTTACCCTGAGGGCGCTTCGGCGAGCGTTTAAAACAGCAAGATGAACAAAGGAATACCTATTAATTTCAATTATTTAACCACAGTAAACTATACTTATGGCCAGTTATCACTTACCATTGAGCACTCAAAATTCACTAGACAGAAATCAGACAAGGCATTGATGGATGTAAAAAGTCTCCAGACCGCATCAACAACAAAAGCACAACAGAAAAATGACTCGAATGAAAGAGAAGAGGTGGTGGCCAAAGCGTAAGGGCTGAACGCCGCAGGGGCAAGCAATCAAAGCCCTCTTCTTTTACCCCTGCCACCGCCAGTCTAGAACCCAGTTCTGCATCCAAATGCTGGACAGAAAATCCACGGACAACACACAAAAAGCAAAACTAGCACACTTGACACTGCGACGACGACGACGACGACATAAAATGGAAGTAGGCTCAACAACCACCACCACCACCGTAGGTGCAGAGAGCAGTAATACGGTTTCGGTTCACTTCTTCTTCTGGGCAGCCTTGGTCACCTTGGCGCCGCTTGGATCCTTCTTCTCCACGGCCTTGATGACACCGACCGCGACCGTCTGCCTCATGTCCCTCACGGCAAACCTACCAAGTGGGGGGTACTCGGAGAAAGTCTCCACCACCATGGGCTTGGTGGGGATCATCTTCACAAACCCAGCATCGCCATTCTTCAGGAACTTGGGCTCCTTCTCCAGCTCCTTACCAGAACGCCTATCGATCTTTGTCAGGATCTCCGCAAACTTGACGGCAATGTGTGAGGTGTGGCAGTCAAGGACCGGGGCGTAGCCATTGCCGATCTGGCCCGGGTGGTTCATGATGATGACCTGGGAGGTGAAGTTCGCGGCCTCCTTAGCGGGGTCATCCTTGGAGTTGGATGCCACGAAACCACGCTTCAGATCCTTCACAGCAACGTTCTTGACGTTGAAGCGAGCGGCGCGGAGGGGGGCTCCGGCGGAGGGGGCCTCGGGCGGGAGGCCGCACGGGGAGGGGGGCTCGGGCGGAGGAGGGGGGCTCGGGCGGGAGGCCGCAGGGGGAGGGGGGGCTCCGGCGGAGGGGGGCTCGGGCGGGAGGCCGCAGGGGAAGGGGGGACTCCGGCGGAGGAGGGGGGCTAGGGCGGAGAGGGGGCCGCAGGGGGAGGGGGCCGCAGGGGAAGGGGGCTCGGGCGGGGGCTCGGGCGGGAGGGTGGAGGGGGGGCTAGGGCGGAGAGGGGGCCGCAGGGGGAGGGGGCCGCAGGGGAAGGGGGCTCGGGCGGGAGGGTGGAGGGCGGGAGGGAGGGCTCGGGCGGGGAGGGGCTCGGGCGGGCGGGGGTCGCAGGGGGGAGTATAACGGGATCAGCGACCGATTGGCGACCGAATTTAGTTCGGTCGGGAGGGTGGAGGGCGGGAGGGAGGGCTCGGGCGGGGAGGGGCTCGGGCGGGCGGGGGTCGCAGGGGGGGAGTATAACGGGATCAGCGACCGATTGGCGACCGAATTTATTTCGGTCGCCAATAGGTCTCAGATGTGCGACCGATTATTTCGGTCGCCGAATTGGTCTCTATTTGGGACCGACTAGCGACCGATTAAAGCGGTCGCTAATGCGGTCGCTATAGCCACTTTTTCTTGTAGTGGTACCCATATAACACAAGGGTATACATACAAATATAAAAGGACATAAATGTAAATAAAATGCGGACGGTCTGGCTTCGATGTCCCCATCAATCTCCACTCTGTTCAACCGATTGTTGCAATCGAGTAGCCAGGGACTCCTCGTCCGGGAGCTCCGAGCTGAAGGGTGAATTATCTGGCGCTGGATGGGCTGCCAAGAATTCAGCCATACCCTGTCCTTTGATTGCTTTTCTGGGGACATAGGTAATGTCGTACTCCATCAACAGGAGAGCCCACCTCCCCAGTCTGCCCCAGAGGACAGATCGTCGAAGGAGATACTTCAGAGGGTCGTGCTTGGATATAAGCTCGACTCGATGACACAAGTGGTAATGCCCCAGCTTCTTGACTGCGAACACTAATGCCAAGCAGACCTTCTCCATAAAGGAGTAGCGGTACTCGGCACCGATTAGCTTCCGGCTAAGGTAATAGAGGGGCTACTCTTTACCTTCTTCATTGATCTGCGCCAACAGAGCTCCTAGCGAAGCGTCCATGGCAGCAATGTAAAGGATGAGGGGTTTACCCTTGACTGGTGCTCCCAGTACTGGGGGAGTGAGGAGATACTCCTTGATTTGCTCGAAAGCCGCCTGGCATTCCGAGTCCCATATGAATGGGGCATCTTTCCTTCATCAGCTTGCTAAAAGGCGCGCATCGACCGGAGATGTTAGAAATAAACCTCCGAATGTAGGTCAGCCTCCCTTGGAAGGACCTAAGTTCAGTGATGTTGCTGGGTGGTGGAAGTTCTCGGATCGCTTTGATCTTGCTGGGATCCACCTCGATTCCTCGGTACCTGACGACGAAGCCGAGAAATTTGCCGCTGGATACGCCAAAGGCGCATTTCATGGGGTTCATCTTGAGCCCATATTGCCGGAGACGCTCGAAGACTTGGCGAAGGTCGCGCAAATGGTCTTCACGCCTTTTGGTCTTGACGACGAGGTCGTCGACATAGCATTCGACGATGTTGTGCAGCATCTCGTCGAATATTTTAGTCATGGCCCTTTGGTAAGTAGCACCGGCATTCTTCAAACCGAAGGGCATGCGTTTGTAATTGAAAATCTCCTTGGGGGATCTAAAGGCTGTGTGGTTCTTGTCTTTGAGGGACATCCGTATTTGATTATAACCGGACGACCCGTCCATGAAAGATAAGGCTTCGTGACCGGTGGTCATGTCGACCATCGTTTCTGTAATTGGGACTGGGAAGTCATCCTTCGGACATGCTTTGTTGAGGTCCCGAAAGTTGACGCAGATGCGGACTTAACCATTCTTCTTCTTGACCGGAACTATATTGGTGAGCCAGATCGGGTAGATGCACGGCTCGATGAAGTCGACCTCCGCCATTTTGTGGACTTCTGTCGAAACCTGGAGCTCTAGCTCGTGGCGCATGCGCCGCTGTGGTTACTTGACCGGAGCGACTGAGGGAGAAATGGCTAGGTCGTGCTCCGCTACGGAGGGGTCTAGCCCTGGCATCTCATTGTACGTCCAGGCGAAGCAGTCCTTGAACTCAAGCAGGAGTTGCTTGTAGTTCTACTTCTCTACCTCGGTGAGGAGGGCACTGACGAATGTAGGCTGAGGGGCTTCATCTTCGCCGAGGTTGATCTCCACAAGATCGTCGACGGTCGCCTGACCGCCGTCCTCCAGCTCGGGAGGAGCGCGTTGGAGGTCGATGAAATCATCATCATCAGTGATGCGGGACGGACACGCGACCTGGGACTCTAGCTCGCGGGTGTCCCTAGCGAGGGAAGACGTGGGACCGTGCGCGGTTGAGAAATCGGTAGTGAGTCTCGGGTATCGGCCTTTCCGCGTTAACTCAGGTCGAGTCACGGGACGGTCACTCACTCTCGCTCTCGCAGCGGTGATAAAATGATAACAAGCTAGATAATCTATCACTCATGCAGTGGCATATATAAAAATATACGAATAAAGTAATGCCTACGAGGAGGGTAGCGAGTGTACCTCCACGCTCCGGGCGTGGGGAAGACGTTCCCGGCCAAGTACGGTAACTCCCGGTAACAACAGTAAAAGTTAATTACAACAGTGAAATCTATTGCCCACTCCACGCAGGGAGGTAAAGGGCTACAAGTGGAGTCCAAGAGGACCGACCCTGGGTTGACGGGCAGCAATCTGGAGGTGCGTACGGCACGAACTCGGCTTGCTGGTCCGACTCGGCACTATTCCAACTCGGTGCTGCGCCAACTCGGTTGCTGACTCACTGGACAGCAAGCAACGGTTTCCAAAAGAACGTCGCCTTCCTAAGATCTTCCGGAGGCGCCGCTTGGCTGGGACGATGGCAGGGCGTCCCTGAACGACTCCTTGAAGGGGCGGTCGCTGAAGTTGACATTTAATATTTATTTGTGAATTTTCTCCCGGACTGAGTTGTGTTGGCTGAATTTAGATCTGCTCTGCACACCTTCACGAAAAGAATTCCTACGACTAGATCCGATGTCGGATTGATGCAAAAGAGGTACCGATGGATAGAGGACTCAGAGATCTACAACATATATTTTGGTGGTTCCATCCACAGAACGGATTAAAAATAAAAATGACTGGACACTACCTTTTTTTTCTGACCCGGACTGACAGACACACATGGCAGAGATGAATCTTCCTGAAACAGACCTTTGACCGAGGGCTCAATGATTTTTTTGACTCAACAAAAATTATGGTGGAAGGGGGTATACGTAAGGAACACTAGAGAATTTTTGTGGATTTTATAAAATTTTCTAAGTGGGTGGGGAAATTGTAACAAGGAGACTCTGTCCCGTAGATCTGCAAAAGGGCAGATTACTGAGAGGACAAACAAAAATACGGGAAAAATATCAAATGGACTCCAAATGACACGAAATTTTAACTGGAGGTTAGGGGAGATGGACAGAACAAACCCTAAAAATTAGGGCTCAATCAGACAATAAGAGCCATAGATATAATTTCGGAGGAGAGGTTCTGTCCTGATTTGGACAGAACTTCGATGTAGCGGCGGTGGCGGCGCGACGGCGGCACGAACGGCGGCGTCGGCAGCAGAGGTGAACTCAGAGGGGCTAAAGAGAATGGGTATCACACCCTAGAGGGCTGGATGAAGAAGATGAACCAGGGGGAGAGAGGTAAGGGGCGCACCCTTCCTTGGAGGCAAATGCCAATTTTCACTTCATTTCATATGATTAATTCTACTAAAATTGTGAAATACAAGCTATTTATAATAAATGAAAAAAGACTCTAAATGACATCAGATCTAGGGTTAGGGAGGGAAAACTAGGGAGTTCAAAAGTTTTTATCCCATGTGGTTTGGAATCACATTAAACTATATTAAAGGGAGAAGGGCTCCCCCTTGACCAATGGGTGTCCAAATTGGACTTTTTGGTCCAATTGTCTCCCATGACTAGTCCAAGCTTCTAGATGCCACCTAGGACCTTTGACCAGCCCCACATGGACTCAAATGGTGCCACTTGGACCAATGAGGAAGGAGTGAGGCCTTGCTGGACCTACTTACAATTTGTACAAAAACTCAAAGAATCCAAGGGAATGACACATTGGCTTATAAAACCTTACAATTGCGTACATACTTTCCCGATGATATAAAAGCACACTAAAAGGACACAAGTGTAAAAATAAAAGTCAGTGCTCGACGTCGATTCCCATCAATCGGTGTCGGCTTCGTGTATTTCTTGGTTCTCGAAGCCACCAATTGATGCTGAAGGGACCGGAGAGCAGTTGTTGCTGGGACCCGCTAGGGATCGATCTGGGCCGCCGGCTTGTGGCCAACAGTCATCAACTGGGGTTACTGAGGTTTCTCCGGGGTTGCCCAGCGAAGCTGACAATCTTTCGCAGCTTGGACCAGCAAGATCCCCCCCCCCCTCAAGAAGGTTTACCGTACTGGGTCCCTCGACTGGCTGAGAGACCGGAGAAGCCTCTCTCGCCCCTTTGTCTTGGCAGGGAGGCAAAGAAGGTTCCCCGACGGCTTGAGCCGGGGTTCTGGCTTTGGCAGAGATTGGGATCAGAATTTCCTCTCCCTTATCCCCGGAGCTGTCGAATTTGGCTTCGACTCTAGCTTGATCGTCGGCTGGTTGCGCCAAGCCTACGACGTTGACTGCGTAGTCGACGCAGAAGTCCAGGTCCTGATCGTAACCAAGCCCCCTGGTATCCTTATGAAAGGACGGGGGTTGCCCTCGGACCTGGGAAGGGTCCCACAGTCGACGAAAGTATCTTTGTTGGGCAGAGGTCTGCCATAGGGGAATGTGTTGTTTCAAACACATTTCTTGAATATGTGGCGACAGGTCGCCCCACACCTAAACTGCTTCAGAGGTGTCATCGGCTTGCCTAGACCAGCCGAAGTCATCATCTGGCAGGGCTTGAGGGACCATGTCTTCTTTATAGAAGACAATGGGTTTGTCCCTGTTAGCCTTCTTCTTGTTTCGGCATTGTCGCTTGAAGGTGACTATGAATGTCATCAGCGACTCGACGATGTGCTCCTCAGATGCACATGGGAGCTAGATGCAGTATGGTGGCAAGCATATACTCTTGCCGATAGCTTGACTTATAAGGTTAGCCTCGAAGTCGATCTGGCGCCTTTCAGGGCGGTCTGGGGTTGACTTGGAGCCGAGGCGCAGCCGGTGAAGGTTGGCCTTCTCCTCGTCGACAGAGAAGAGATCATCGTCATCTTCCTCTGAGAGCCAACCGTTGCTTGTGCTCTTGATCACGGGGTATGGGCTAATCCCCTTGAAGTAGAGCGCAGCGTCGGCTAGATTGCATTCTGCTGGTGTGAACGGCGACAGGTCTGCAAAGACCTTGTGTTGCTCTCCGTCCTTTGCATACTTGATGCATTAGTGGAGAGTCGACGGGACGACCCAATTTTCATGGAGCCAGGGTCTGCCCAATAGCATCTTATAAGATTTGTTGGAGTCGATGATGTAGAATGTCGCCTTGGAGGTGAAATCATCAGGCACCAGATCGACGTCCACCCGGCCGAGGACATCCTCGGTGTTCTGGTTGAAGCCGGATATCTTGACCGCATGGACCTTCTGGAGGTATGGGGTCAGATATAGAGACTTGAATGTCTTGAGCGGCATGATGTTAATAGCGGCACCAGTGTCCACCAGGATCCGGTTCACATCGTGCCCGTTGATCCCCCTTCATGTAAAGAGGGCGATTGTGGCACGGAGGGGACAGCAGCATGTCTTTCTCCGTGAAGGTGATGGTGGCTGCGAAGGCTCCATAAGCAGCCGCCTTCATTTCCGCGGCATGTGCTTCATAGACTTCCGGCTCTTGGAGTATTTTGATAAGGGTTCCCATTAAATCCTTACTTCAAGCGATGGCTTCCCAAATTGAAATGCTAGCAGGGAAGTGCTTCATCTGGTGGAGGACCTTTCGATCAACTCGGGCTCGAGCATCCCCCAGAGAGGCTAGTATGTCAGGCTGAACCCTCTGCGAGCTGCCGTGCTGCTCCCCGTCAGGGATTTGCACTGCTTTGCCCTTATCACTGGGACCAAATCGACTTTGATCGCCAGCGGGCTCTTGGAATAGGGACGCCAATGACGGCTCTTCTGGGGGTGGCTGGTGGGCTGACTCGTCCTTGCTGGACGGTCCCGCTTGCTCTGTTACCGAAGCCGGGACTGGTGCAGAGGTTGGCCGCAGCCTCGCCAAAGCCGACAGGGTCGAAGATACCGGGTCCGCCCCGAATTTCCACTTTCGGGATGGGAGCCGGTTCCTCTCCTCGAAAGAGGATGATTAGCTCCGGATCGAAGGTGGACGGAGAGAGGGGTAGCTCGGGAGTTCTCCCATGGCCTCTACCACGTGCCCAGCCACGGCCTCGGTCGCGTCCGGTGTGCTCTGGAGCTGGCTCTATCCCAAGCGGGGCATTAGCCGTTTGCCTCGTCCGGGAGGCTACTGGCTCGCCTCGCCGAGAAACATTGATATTGTCGGGAGGTGGGATGGCCACCATGTTGCAGGTGCAGCGCTGGAGCATTTCTTCTAGCTGCTGTGGGGTGATCTCCTTGTCTTTATAGCACAAGGAGAGCTCGTCAGGGATCACGAGTCTTTCGCCGTTCTTAAGCTTTTGGATCATTTCTTGGACCCAATTTCTGAGGCGGGCTCGTTTCTACATTTCTTCCCACGGGATGTAGCTGTCGAGTGGGAGAGCCCCGGTAGGACGAGGATGAACGTATTCCTCCAAGTCATCAATGAGCCGCTGGAGCCTTTGGAGAGGCGTTGGATCGGCCGGGAATTGCAGGGCGGCTGCTTGTTCAGCTTGTTTCTTGAGCCGCCTTCTGAGGTTCTTCCTCCTGTTTTCCTCTCGTCTCTTGGCGATAGCCGTCTCCAAGGGAGTAGGAGGGAGAGGTGCTGGAGCCGGAGTTGACAAATCCTGGTGAGGGTATCTCTGAGCTGACGCCCTTGTGGGGTGAGGTCGATGACTCTTCCTCTCCCGAATTTTGATCCATGCACCTTCCGCTTGTTGTATCTGGAAGGTGGCGTTGATCGCCTGCTCGATTACCTCGAGCGGCAATTCCTAGTATGCCGGAGTACTGGGACTGGTGTCCGAAGACGTGTTCACGGTTTGGTGCCTTACCCGCGGTGGCGATGGGAGCCTACGAGAAGTCGGTAGGCTGGTGCTGGCGTCCGAAGACGTGTGCACAGTTTGATGCCTTAGCCGCGGTGGCGACAAAGATGTCTCATGTTGAGCCGGTACATTGGGACCGGTGTTGGAGGACATATGCGCAGTCTGATGCCTTACTCGCGGTGGCAGTGGCTTCTGTTGAGAAGCGGACAGAGAAGGGCACTGGTCGTCATGCTCCTTAGCCTTGCCTTTGAAACCATGCTGAGGGCTAGGCCTGGCGACCAATGACAGTGTCGCAGGACATTGTCGCGCTGCACAGTTATCCCGACTTTACGGAATGAAGGAGCCTTGTGGCGGTGGACCCTATTTTTGCTTTCCCTTCCTATCTGCGGCTGTCAGCGATGAAGATAGGGCGGGAGGAGGACGAAAAAGAGCCGAAGAGCTTGTAGTCATCTGGCCCACCAGAACATCCTCTCGGCCGAGAAGGACCCAGAGGAGCCTGGTAGTGTCTTCTTCAGGGAAAGGGAGAGACTTTAGCTCCCGCCAGGACCGCCACTGCACGGCCGAAGTGGCCGGGATTGGTTGGCTAGGCACTGATGTCTGGGAGCCCTCAAGGGGCGGAGGAGCAGGAGAATGGATGACGTTGACCGAAAAGTTAGTCGGCTCTGCCTCTTGACTGGCATCCTGCTCCCTACGCCTTCGCAGTCGCTCGAGTGCCTCTTGATTGTCCGTCCGGAACTCGAGCCACTCCGGAGGGTGCTGGTAAGGCAGCCCGTGTCCATTTTCTTGGGGAGAGTCTGGCCGCTCTGGCGCATCCCTGGCGATGTGCCGGGTCTCTTCGACAGCTTGCCGAAGCTTGACGAGCGACATGGAGTTTCCATCCGCATCGATCTGCTCCCATTGGATCTGTTCATGGATGAGATATTGGACTTCCTCACAGGACTCAATCGGGTGGCAGATTCTGGTGTAGAAGGGGCAATACTGGGGGTGACTATGATCCCAATGGGTGTAGCCAGGAGGTGAGTCACGGGGCATGATTTGCCCAGTCTCGACGAGGATGTTGAAGAGTCACCGGGTTCTCTCCCTGGGGAAAGAGAGAGGTCTCTGATCATGCCAAGGCCTCCACCCTGGATACCAGATCGAACATTCCCTTCGATTAGCCCTGGGCTCCTCTGACTCGTCATCAGAGAGAGAGAATGCGGCCATCATGTGGATGACATTGGCTGAGGGGTGAGCCACGCGTGCGGCCTTAGCCGACCTGGCCCACGTATGTGGTTGCGGAGGATCGACAAGACCGCTCTTCATCTTGACAAGGCCGTCTCGAATCAGCTTATGCGCCTGAGTCTTGAAGACGTTGCAATCTTCAATTTAGTGACCCAGCATGCGAAGGTACAGGCAGTAACTGGGATCGTCGGTCTTTAGGGCCTCGCCCGGCTTGCGGATTTCTGGCAGCTCGATGATCTTCTGGGCCATGCAGAGGTCAAAGAGCATCTTCGTGTGTTCCTTCTTGAAGGAGAAGGGTGTCTTCATGCGCTCCGAGAAGGAAGGAGCAGCCGACTTATCTGCTGGTTTTTTGTCAGAGCCACTAGACTCGGCCCCTTTATTGGCTTTGGCGATAGGGGTGAATTCTATGATATTCACCTCCTTACCGGGCTGGCGTTCTCACGCTTGTTTACCCTTTGATGCAGTATAGCTCGGGTTGTCGGCGAAGAACATCTCTATCTCGGCGACTGTGGAGTTGAGCTGGTCGAAGCCTTTGATATTGGTGCCGAGAAGCTTTTCGTTGACCTCAACCGCCAGACCCTGACGACATATGGTGATGGCGTCCTCCTAGACGGGTGGATTGACACACCTCATGCTGAGGTCTCGCCACTTTTTGATGAAGTCGAGGGCGCCCTCGCCCTTTTTCTGCCGAAGGGAACAGAGTTCGGCTAGGGAGACCTTTCGCTTGACCGTTTGAAATCGGTCGAGGAATTTCTTCTGGAGGTCGGCCCAGTCGACGAATGAGCCGGGCTTCAGGAGGGAGTACCATTGGAAGGCCGTTCCCGTGAGCGAAGTGGTGAAGTAGCAGAGGAGATATGATTCGTCCAACGCTAACTCACCCATGGCCGTGACATAGTAGGCCAAGTGTTCATGTGGCGACCCCTGCCCATCGAACTTTTGCAGCTTCGGAGGCTTGGAGTATTCTGGAGGAAGCTTCTTCAACTGGTGGTGAAGCGGGTAGGGTACACTGTAGAGATCCACCGTGACCGTCCCTTAACCATATTGGGCGAGCTTTGTCTCGATAATGCGCTTGATCATCTGACGTTGCGCCAAGAGATCCTCCGACACTGGCGTATTGGAGGCTCGTGGTTGAGTATCAACCGGAGGCATGCCAAACCCCGTTGCCAACGGAGTTCGGGCAATCGCCGCTGAGGTGTTGGCAGCATTGCGGGCTGCCGGGGGTGCTGGTGCCTCGGCCTAAGGCCTGTCCGGTCGCTGCGGATGAAGGTCTCGCTCCTGAAGGAGGTCTTGCAGGAGGGCCTTCAGATGCTGGTTCTCCGTCATGAGAGTGTCAAGGGTCACTTATTGAACCTCGTTCGCAGGAGGGTCGTTATTGACCAGCTGCGTTGATAGGAGGGGTCACGGTCTTCCGCCGGGACCTCTTCGGCGCGTTCCGACGCCTGCAGTACGGCAGAAGTGCCGATATGACCTGTTGAGGGAGGCGGCGAAGCCTGGTGGCGCGACCTCCTAAAGTGAGACAGAGGCTGGTTCAAGTCG
This sequence comes from Amorphophallus konjac, assembly GCA_022559845.1. Lineage (NCBI taxonomy): Eukaryota > Viridiplantae > Streptophyta > Magnoliopsida > Alismatales > Araceae > Amorphophallus > Amorphophallus konjac. Next base: position 39,626,986 of record CM040127.1, on the reverse strand, counting down.
TCAGACTGGGTGTCTGGCTGGTGTCCGGTGGTGTAGCATGCGAACACTCGAACCGCATCATTGATGAACCGGGCCGTCCGCTTCCCCCGCGGATGTCGCTCGGGGTGAATATGCGTCCCTAGTCTGTCAAAGACCGAGATGCGTTGCGGAGGGGGCTCATTCCCGATGTTGGTCAGAGGAGAACCCTGGACAGGTTGCTGGATGACCCGAGGAAGGGCTCGCCTTTGCCTCCGCTTGCTTGCGCGGGAGACATTGGATGACTGGGCGTCGTCAGACGATGCTGCTGTGAGACCCGCCGCATCCCGTCTGATGCCGCGTCTGAGTGCTCGCAGGTGGTTGGTGATACGCGCCCTTCGAACAGCTTGAGCTTCTTCTGGGGTGACCCAGATTCTCCTCAAGTCCGATTGCTGGTCTCCCTTGCCGCCGTTTTTCCGACGAGTTATCTTAGGAGGCCGTGTGTCTAGCTGCGGTGGGTGCCCCCGGGCTGCCGCCGAGGACCCTGCTCCTTTGAGCTTCACCCCATCCTCTCATGTTTGACGCAAGAGGTCGAAATGATTGGAGGTGGGAATGGTCCGTTCCTGGGGTATGATTGGTTCACCCCCGTCGAGACGGATCCGCAAGTCACCGACAAGGACCGTCTTGCAGGAGTTGCTGGTTGCAGTGGCAAGTCGTCTGGCTCTGCGGCCATGGCGACGCTTCTTTTGAGGAGCTGAGGAAGACTCCGCCCCAAGATGGTAGACCAAGAAGACATGGCCCGGAACGACCGGCAACATGAAGCCGTCAGTCCAAAGTGCTGGGATCGGTCCCCGGGGCAAGTAGCCCGCACCGGGAGTCGATGGCTGGGTGACTCGAGTGTGAGCCTTCGCCCGCGCCAATAAGAGTGTCTCCGATGCTCGAGATGACGTTCTTGCACCGGGAGGCGACGCCGTCGGAAGTACTAGGGTGCCAACGCCCCCAGGTCGAAGACCCGTGGTAGGTGCCGGCGTAGTATGGGCTCGGGTCGGGATGCCCGAGGAAGGTGCTGAGGAACGCTTCCCTCTGGGTGGAAGACCCACGGGGAGAGCCGGTTCAACTGGAGCTCGAGACCGGGGTCCCGAGTGCACTACCGGGGAGCCGCGAACTCGGGGCTGTGAGCCCATGTGGAGTGTCGGCCTTGCCGGGATTCGGGGTCGAAAACCCTATGCAGATGCTGGGAAGCTGTAAACCCGGGGCCGAAAGCCCGTGCTGGGTGCCGGCTTTGCTGGAGCTCGGGATTGAGGACCCGAGGGAGATGCTGTGAAGCCGCGGACCCAGGGCAGGGAGCCCGTGTTGGGTGTCGGCTTGGCTACGGCTCGGGGTTGAAGACCCGAGAAGGATACTGGGGAGCCGTGGACCCGGGGCAGAGAGCCCGTGTTGGGTGCTGGCTTGGCTGCGGCTCGGGGTTGAAGACCCGAGGAGATTGCTGAGGAGCCGTGGACCCGGGGCAGGGACACCGTGTTGGGTGCCAGCTTGGCTGCAGCTAGGGGCTGAGGACCCGAGGGAGATGCCGTGATGGTGACCGAAGTCCGGGGCGTAGGGCCCGTGTTGGAGATCGGACGAAGCTGGCCTTGGGAGGTGATGTTCACCCAGGCCAGCGTTGATATGGGGGCCCTGTAGGGGCTTGCAGTGGCAATCCGACGCCCGTCATTTGGGCGGGACACTGGAGCTGGAGGCGCACATGGCGCGTTGGCCGCGGGGGCCACTAGAGAGACTGGAGTTGGCTGAGAAGTAGCCACAGGGATCACACTCAGGAAGTAGGGTGATCCGATAACCGAGGTGAAGCTACCGAAAGCAATCGGCGTCGCCAAGTAGCCCACTCGGGCATGGGTGGCAATGACGTTGGGGCCGTAAGTGACGGGCGCCATGGTTGCTGGGATGCTGAGTGCTGCGGAGGCGACGGTCGCTGACAGTCGCCGAGAATGGCCCGATGATTAGAACGCAAACCGGGAGTCACTGGAGAACGCGCACAAGTACCCTCCTCTGCCTCTCTTGCAAGGACAGGGAAAGGGCACCAGGCTTCAGGGCTGGCACAGACTTTTCTTCAGCAAAAAGAAGGAAGGCGGGAGACGTCCCACCGGGCGTGCCATCCTCTCTGTTGCGTGGGTTTTTTATGCCGATTACTGGGGTGAGTGAAGGGATACAACGGTGAAGGAAAATACGGGATTTTGATGTATCCCGGGTATCCTCCTCATGGGTGCATGCTTCTCACGGCGGTACCGGGCACTTTCCTTTTTACGAAAAGTCAGAAAGGGTCGAATGGCACGGAAGTGTCAGGATAAGGGTTAACAGGACAAGATGCGGGCGTGCCAATCGATCTCTCAACAATCACTCATGGAACCAAGGTTTGACCGGGGAAGCGCCACCAGGGCACGGCACATGGGCTCGGGCGATCAGGCGACACGTGGAGAGAAGGGGTTCCATGGGTGCGAGTGCGTAGGCGATTGCGGGAATCGTGTACAGGACATCTTTCCCCACCGGCCGCAAGTAACCGGTGTTTATTTACATCGGATTGAATCCGAATACCTTCGTTCTATGCTGAAGAAAAGTCTGTATATATGTCTGAAGCCGTGGGTGGAGGGCCGGAGGCGTCCAGTAGCCAGGGGTAAGCGTAAGACCGAGGGGTGTTAACTGGGGTTAGGGTGTTGGGCACGGATGCCGAGTGGAGTGGGTAGGAAGCTGGAGGCCCGAATATGGACGTATGTATTTCACTGGTTTTATGATTAGCCACATGGGCTTTACAAGCGGGCCTTAATGGGCCAAAGTACAACTGGAGCAAGCCGCGGGACAATTCCGACATGTGAGTCGGTCCCCGGGTCATTGCGTGACAAAGCGGATGTCAGCGTGTTTTACTAGAACTCTTTACAGAGGAGTTGGTGTAGGTCCGACTGCCTTGGTGGCCAGAACGGACACGGGCTGGCGCCTGGCGGAGGTCGGACGCGGCTCGAGTGAGCGGTCGGGTCCGGGTCTCAGACGGTGAGTGTTGTCATGCTGTGGAGTCGAGGTCGGCCCCAGGACTATGATTCCCGGGCTAGAGGTCTGACTAGACTTGATTTGTCGATCTGAGGGGCCGACTGGGAGGTGAACGGTGGACACGCGGTTCCGTGTCGAGGGCCGACGTGACGCTATGAAGTACCCTTCGTCACCGTCGTAAGTGTGGTAAGTTGCCGTACACGGGCAGGCCCGGGGTGTGGGCGTATTTGCCGTTGGTACGGTCATCTTACATGTGGCGGGGATGGACTTGGCATGAGACGGCTAGACACAACGTGAGGGGAGTACGTGCGACATACCCTCGGCGTGTGTGAGCCGACTAGCAAGCCAAACGCGTGCGCACTTGTCTTCTCGTGTTCCCGACCCTTGTCGAAAGCCCCGGGAATCCGAGGGTGCGACAATTTTGCCGGGGAAGTTTGCTCGTCTGTCCGTGCGTCCGTGCTTCACATACCATATGCCTCTTGTTTGGTAAGGGGGGTAATTTATAGAAGTTGAAGGGGTGGGAGGTGGGGTTTAGGCGGACCAAGTTGAGGGTCCGACTTGGTCCGGGTAAACCCCCCAAATAGTATTTTTATTATTATTTTATTTGTATTTTTTTATGTGTTTTATGTGTGTGTGTCGGAGTGGAAGGGGTGGGGTTTAGGCGGACCAGCCCAAGGGGCTGGTCTGGTCCGCCTAAACCCCTCTTCGGAGGGGAAATTTTTTTTTTATTATTTTTGGAGAGGTTTAGGCGGACCAGCTTGGGGGTCCAGGCTGGGTCCGCCTAAACCCCTCCCCAGGGGGGGTTTAGGCGGACCAAAGTGGTCCTTCTTTTTTTATTTTAAAAAAACTTTTTTTATTCTCCAAGGGTTTAGGCGGACCAGCCCGGGGGTCCAAGTTGGTCCCCCTAAACCCCCCCCCCCCCTTGGGGGGTTTAGGCGGACCAGGTAGAAGAGAGAGAGGGGGACTGGTCCCACCTCTATAAAACCCAATTTTTTGGTTGTTTTCTTCCCAAATTGATTAAGAAGAAAGAGGATAAAGGATACTGGGAGGATACACTAGTGGACCTGGTGGACTGGCTGCTTGTGCGCGAAGATCGAGGGATTGACGTGTGTGACTCAGCGTAATCCCGGGACTCCGTCTTCGCGAATCCTTCGACACACGGGTACGACGAACGAACTTTGCACGAACCTCGGACCGTGAAGTTAGGAATTTCCGTGAACTGGGACTGGGGAGGGCCGTCGAGCCTCCGAGCTGAGGGGAGGGCGCGGCCCCCGGGGAGTTCACCCTCTCCGGGGGCGCGGCCACGCCCTGGGGCGCACAGGCCCCGAGCAAAGCCGTAACCCCGAGGGATGGCCCCCGGGGGTCTTCCTTCGTCGTCTGGGGATATCCCTTGAGGGATATGAAGTTTTGGGGTATTGAAATGGCCCATGGGAGCCATTGTTCTTCGAGTTGTAGTGGCCGCTCGCAAGGTGTTCGGGCGAATGCCCGACACACCCCGGGTTGCCGAACGAGCCGCGTAAGTGGCCGACGGGCCTTGGATTTGGCCTAGAGCCAAGGGTAGAAGTCCGTAGGGGTTGGGAAGAGGCACCTTGGGCCGATGGGCCTTGTCTCGTGCTGCGTGCCATGTTGTACGGCGAGTTGGCAGGGTAGCCTCGGGTTGGCCCGAGAGCTAAGTTCAGTGGCTTGTTGCCACGTGTCTGACGGTCGGGAGTGGCCCCGACTTGCTGGGGGGTCGTTGTAGGACCCAATTGGTGTGCTGGAATCACGGGGTGGCCCGTGGATTGGTGTAGAAGGGTTGAAACATGTGCGCCCACAAGGTGTTGGGCAGAATGCCGAACACGCGTGTGTGAGCCGTACACGCGTACTACTGGCCTCCTGAGCCTGTGGTTGACCTATTTGGGTCTCCCTTTGACCTTGGAGGGTTGAAAGAAGGCGTCCCGGGGTAGGCCCCTGGCCTTTTCACTGGGTGCCACGTGGTGTGGCTTGTAATGGGAGTGTCCCCGTGATGGCCCGGGTGGTCGTGTAGAAGGCGGGCAAAGTCCGCAACTTAGGAGTCGGGAGTGGTCCCGATCGATTGCGGGTGCCACCGTGCACCTCGGCTAACGGGTTGGGGCCGTTGGTCGGGCCCACTAATTGTCGGAGGGGCCGAGTAGCCCATGCCTTGAAGGTGTTCGAGAAAATTCCCGAACCCTTATTTCTGGGTATTTTGCTGGGGAAAGAGTCAGGGTACAACAGGCGTCTTAAAAATAACATGTATCTCAGTCAGTCTAATTGTTGGCCAAGGTCACCTTAATGCCACCTTACATATTCGGAGTATCCCCTCCTCCGCAAGGAGCATGAGGGGAAAGTATTTTTATGCCCTTGGCAACTAGAGGCAAGTGGAGACCCAGAAGGTTGTAGAATCGTTTGAGTTGGCCCAAGGAGTAGGACTACCCATTTCTTTTCTTATTTAGTTGAATGAAAAGAAAGTTGAGATTCGTAAAAGAGGACCAACTCGCTCTGCACCCCCCAAGGAAGTCATTCAAAAAAGGGGAGGATAACAAAAATAAAAAATAGATACATCATGAAAGAGCCAAAGGCAGGTGAAAAAAAACACACACCTCCCCTCAAGCAGACAAAAGAGAGTGACAAAAAGTACACACCCTCAAGAGAAGATAAAAGGCCACACAAAGTTTAAACTCTCTCGCATAAAAAATAAGACCAAATCCACAAAGGGAGCTGAGTTGATAAGCGAACCAAACAACATAGCTCGTTGACTGATTGGAAGACTTCATATTTTTTCCCCTTTCCCCCAAGTAGTTCTGTCTCAAGGGTTGGCAAAGGTGATGATGCACCGAACAGGCTGACATGAACCTTGGGCTTGCAATCTCTTATGCGCAATCACCCATCGAGGGTATATGAAAACTTAGATTGAGTTGACTGGCTGTCAACTTGAGTGATAGACAAACTTGACATGGAGCATGACATTCTAACGCTGGCCTATTTCTTTTTGGGGACTCTTTACTGACCATTCGGGCTGCCCTCTTGTTCTTCTTTCCTCCCATGTTCCTCTTTACTATGTCCTTCGTTTAACTTGGGTTATGTACCCTCTGTTGTTGAAAATTTTTGGATATTATCTATTAGTCACTTCACTTTACTATATTATGTTTCTCGAGCATCCTACATTCCTCCCTTTTTTGACTGATGACAAAAGGGGGAGAGATTGGTGTGTTTTGATGTATCTTTTTTCGTGATTCTCTATGTGGTCGTCTCCATGATTCTCTATATGGTTAATTGTTCTTTTTTGGCTGTCATTCACGGGAAGCATGTTGTATTCTTCAGGGGGTGGTTTTGGTTTCATATGATGTTATTTTTGGAGATTATTGGTTCTACATTATGATTACCTTATTTTATTCTTCTTAAATTTTATCATCATCAAAAAAGGGAGAGATTGCTGAGTTTCTCCTAATTTATTTTGATGATTACAAAACTCATTTATTGGTGGACTAACTTGGGTGTTGAGTGCTTTTAGGTGTTGATGGTTGTAGGCCGTAAGTTGCATCTTTAAAGAAAATCAAGATTCTCTACAGACTATTTATGGTGTCTGCAATCGGTTGTTAACTATGCCAGAGACCAACTGTTCAGATTTGTGTTTGTGTTTCAGAAACAAATTTCCGCTATTTGGTTTGGTCTCTATTGTGGAAAGTGGCTGAGATAATATTTTTTGGAGGTTGTTTCCTCTTTTGTAGGAGGTATCCAAGCAAATCAAGATGATCTCGTAGATTTGTTTCGACTATTGTGGCTTGACCAAAATGAAAAGAAAAGTGACAAAAGGCAAAATCATAAAGCAGAGAAGGAGCTGTAGAAAAAATAAGAGAAGTGACTATAGCAAAATAGGAGAATACGACTGTAGTAGAAAACGTGAAGGTTGCTTGATCAAAACAAAAAAAAAAGAAAATATGATATATCGCAACGGGAAAAAATGGTGGCAAATAGAAAAACAAAAAGAGGATATAAATGAAATTAGGTGCGCATCGTTATGGTGTGCAACTATAACAAAGTGGTTGTTTCTCAAAAAATAGAATAGAAAAGAAGAAAGAAAGAGGATATCGTAAGGGAGAGAGTGTGGCCGTAGCAAATAGAAGAAAATGGAAAAAAGATTCTCTCTCAACTAAAAAGGTGGCTGGAATAAAGAAAAAAGGTGAATATACATGTTCTCATCTCCTAGGCGGCTGCAACTTGCTCTTCAATCTACGATCAAGCTAAAGGGGAGGCCGATCTTCATCAAATTTTTGTGTGGATCAAGAGAGCGACATTAAATCCATCATTATTCAGATTTACTTTCTAGAACTCTATTTCTTGATATATCTAGTATAATATTCTATAGAGTTTCTAGTTAGGTCTTTGGATCATTCTTGTTTGGGATGATAGTTTCTTTTCTCATATTATGGTTCAAGGAGAACTAGTGCCTTTATGTCTAGTGGGTTCAAGGCGAACTAGCGCCTTTATATCTAGTGTGATTTGTGGCGAGCTAGTGTCCTTGTGTTTAATGTGTTGAGGCGAGCTAGCGCCCTTGTGTCAAGCGGGTTGAGAGGTAAACTTGTACCTTGATATCAAGTGGTTCATAGTGGTGAGCTAGCACCCTTATGTTTAGCGATTTTTAGTAAAAATCTCAAGGTGTTCTTGGGTAGTGGATGTAGGTCATTATGGTGTCATTCGAACCACTATAAAAATTACTACGTTCATTTTGTGTGATTGGCTCATTGTCTTTCATCCCCTTTCTTCATGATATTACATGCTATAAATTTTAATTTATTAGTGTGTTCACTGCGCCGCGATTTGGTTCAATAATCCAATTCACCTCTCCTCTCTTAGATTATTTGGTCCAAATTGTCTTTAACTTTCATTCTTGGAATATATATAATTTGGATTACGATTGGTCTTTCAAGACCTTTATATTTGGTCCCATCATGTAATCAGGTCATTAGGTTTACATTCGGCCATGACGAATCCTTTGGATTTATTTCATTATGCATTTGAGCATTTGAATTTGCTTCTGTCATGATCGGATAGTTAAAAATCAGACCGTTGGATCGCCAAGATGATCACTATCGGTCTGTCGAATCTGCTTCCGGTCACGATCTAGCCATCGGGTTTGTTCCTGGTTGATATCTGATCGTTGAATTTACTCTAGATTATGATCTGACCGTTGGATTGGTTCCTGGTCTAGATCTAGCTATTGAATTCGCTTTCGATCACAATTCGATCATTGGATTGGCTCCAGATTGACATCTAACCAATTTTCTCATGAACGGTTTGTTGGATTACTAACATGATCACTATCGAACCGTCGGAGTTGCTTCCTAGTCATGATCACTCTTTTGACTGTGATCAAACTATTAATTTCACTTGATATTCATAAAAGATATTCCCACACGAGTCAATGGTATATTTGTAATTTTTTCTTACATCCATAGCAAATGATTTCAACTTCTTTAGATCTCGCCCCCGTAGGAGATACTCTCTTGTAGTTCCTTGAGCCACGAACCTTGTTATTACACATGAACTTCCTCACATGTCTTGCGATCATGTTGATTTCATCTTCTTCATTCTTGTCACGATCATTGTCATCACTTGAGCTAGAAGAAGATGACACTGCCTTGAGGGCAATAGACTTCTTCTTCTTGGGTTCGTCATCCTGCAATCTTAAAATATTAATTTCACATGTCATTAATGAACACATTAGCTCATCTAGAGATAGAGTAGATAAATCTTTGGCCTCTTTGATAGCCATCACTTTTGCACTCCATGAGGCAAGAAGTGATTGCAGAATCTTCCTTTTATGTCGGTTCGAGCCTTGCGGTCTCGCGATGGACTGCCAAGGTTCTTTAGCGGTCTAGTGAAGACCGCTAAGCTCTGCTTTACGGTCCAGGGGTGACCGTTTGTCCATGTTTTGGGTCAGTCGAGATCGGTGGGGTAGCGGTCTCGCGACTGACCGCTAGGCTATGCCTAGCGGTCAGGGGGATGACCGCCACCCTTCCTGGCGGTCCAATGGTGACCGCTTGAGGTTTTAGTGTTTTGGGTTCCTTGCGGTCCTGGCTGGACCGCCAGGCCAACCCTTGCGGTCCTGAGGAGACTGCTAGGCTCCCTAACGGTCCTGAGAGGACCGCTAGGCAATTCTTCATGCTCACCATGTTCGTTTTACGTTGTGACGGTCTCCGGTCCACCCGGTTGTGACCCAGTGGTTGACCTTCGGCCTCGTGGATGTCCCAGATACCCCGTGGGTTCTGTGTCCGTGTTTCTGGGGTGTCTGAAGGTACCGTGTTACCTCAATTAGCGTGCCCATAGGTTTAGCGGGTCCGGGTGACCCCATGTGTCTCGGGCTTCCGTGTTCTCGCTAGATCGAGTCGATGTGCATCGGTATGAGTGCGATGGGGTTTCCCCGCACGTCGTGAGTTTCTCCGAAAGATGGTTTCCATGTGGGCCGAGCGTATGGCCCTGGACTGTTAGTACAATTGCCCATCCTGGGGCTGGAGGTTTCCCGCTCCTCCCTTGGATAGAGAATTACCTCTGCGGCTTGTGAGTTGCCTTGGGAATCATGTCACCGTGGTTTCAGACCTAGGGATTAGGCCAGATTGATGGCATTGTGTTGTCGTGTACGATGATCTTGACCCGAGTCGTGTGACTCAAGGACCGTTGGACTTATTAGGGCTAGTGGACCATCCAGAGTATGGTGGCGTCGTGCCGCCTGTTACTCCGTGTTATTCACGATGGGTGCGTGAGTGGCTTTCTGTGTTCACGTTGAGTGACCTACCACTAGTCGTAGCCTTCTTACGGCACGCGTGTGCTGACCCACCAGGGAGTGGTGGAGCGGTTTATCCGAGAGAGATGATTTTTAGGCTGGTTACCATAGGGCCCCTCGCCTTTGCAACCCGAGTCCGGCTGGGGGGAAAACCAGCTAGAGGGCCCGACCTAGAGCGGATGATCTGTGTGTGCACACGTAGTTGGGGGCTATGGACCCGCACTGACAAGCGCGACCCCAGCTAGTCTTTGTTTTGTGTTCCTGGTTACTAGTACGGTGTCTCAGTCTCCACCTGGGACGTGGTAGCGAGACATATGAGGCTGTGGACTAAGTCGTTTGTGGACGCATCCGGCCTTGCTTCTGGTGGGCAGTGCTCCCGTCACGTGACGTGAGTTTTCTCGTGAGTCGAGTTCCGCTTCACGTCTGCGAGACGTGGTTTCGTGTGTAGTTTCAGGCGTCCTCCCGGAGTTGAGGTCTCAGGTTTCCGGTGAGCGTCATCGAGGGCTTCTCCCTAGACAGCGTAGAGTTCACGACGGTGAGGTCGTGACTGTGTTTCCAGACCGCGTGGTTTCGGTGTGCCTTTGTCTGTGAGGATAGGCCTCCACGGTGTCGTGGCATTTTCCTAGTAGCGTGACTAGGGTGGTTCGTTGTTTGGTGGTCCCCCAACTGTGGGATCGGGGTGTTGAGTTCCGTTTCGGTAGAAGTAGCTATAGTGCCGAGTTTTTATCGGCCACCGGTTTGCTGTTCCTGCTGTTACTGTTGTTCTTGCTGTAGTTGCTACTTTCCATGCCGCCGTTGTTTTCGATTGTGGTTCTGCGGGACCCCTACTGAGCCAGTGACAAGAGGCTCACCCCTGTGTTTCAGGTGTGACGGTTCTTCCTCGAGGTTCGAGGGTGCTGCGCGGAGGTTCATAGTTGCCAGCTCGTCGGGCCGAGTGTTCACTCGGTGTTGCATAGGTTCTTCTGCCTTAGACTGTACTTTCTGTTAGATTGGACTCTGTTGTAGTTAGATTATTTATTTCTACTATTATATCTGTTGTCCTGTTTTATTTCCTATTTCTTTGTACACCACACATATCCGTTTAGCCCTTCCGAGCCCTCCGGCTCATGGGTGGTGGGCCAAGATTTGAATGGTATCGGATTCCTTTCCCGGTATCCGGATCTTGGGTCGTTACAGGTGGTGTCTGGCATGGTTAGACATCAAGTTGCCGACATCGCAGACAATTAACAGAGATTCTTGAATTTTTTCAAAGTAACAACTTAAGGCATGTAATCAACCACTTCTAAACATGCTTAACAATCATGTTAGGCCATAAATAAATTACTTTTGCAATCAGCAAAATAAAATTAAGAGAAACTCAACAGATAATTTTATTAATGAATAAACTGCGTGAAAATAATGCAAGTTTACACTACATATATCCAATTGCTCTTTTGCTCTTGCTTTGACACAATTGCATTATCCCTAATGATAACGATTGTCAAAGTACAAATGAGGGGTTACATATGGAGAAATGCTAGCTACTCTTATGAACGGGTAGAAAAGTTATCCGTCTAATGCACTATTGGTCCATGTCATCGACACGTCAATCCCACCCATTAAATTCCTTAAATACTTCTTAAATATTCCTGCACACTTCCATTTATTTGTCACTCTTTGATAGCTATTTTTCATCCTTACATAGCTATTTGTCACCCTTAATTAAATAGCATTGGAAGTCTCATTCGTCGTCTCGGGAATATGCAAAAACTGACAGGAGTTGACTACTTGTCACCATTACATAGTTATTTATCACCCTTAGATAGCTATTTCAACATTTAGATAACTATTTGTCACCCTTAAATAGCATTAGAAGTCTCATTCGTCGTCTTGGGAATACGCAAAAATTGAGCTATTTGTCACCCCTACATAGCTATTTGTCACCCTTACATAGTTATTTTTCATCCTTAAATAATTATTTGTCACCTTTAAATAGCATTGGAACTCTCATTCGTCACCTCGGGAATGTGCAAAAACTAACAAGAGTTGGCTATTTGTCACTCTTACATAGTTATTTGTCACCTTTAGATAACTATTTATCACCCTTATAGCATTAAAAATCTCATTAAAAATATGTGTAAAATTGACAAAAAGTGAGACCCACACATAACATATGTGGCCCAATAAGAGATAAGACGGATAATAAATTTACCTTCCTACACGGGTAATAAGTATTTCTCTTACATACGTACATTAGAAAGTCTTTGCTAATAAAAAAAATTACAGGTGAATATGTAAATGAACCTCTTATATATCTTATCGTGTTTTATGTAGGTAACGTGTTGTCGGTGAGCCCACGGCTTGCTGTGGTGCTCTCACCACCTTCACTTTTTGAGAGAGGTCTCGAGTTCCATGAGTTCTCTCTCCTTGCTAAAAAAATATATCTAACAAAAAAATGTTCATCCATCTTTATGTTAACTTTTAAACCTACAAACCTAGAAGAAATAAACTTATTATTCAACAACTAATCAGTAAATGCATGATAGAACAACAATAACAATGTTAAAGGCAGACCTGTAACCATTTGGAAGAAAAAACTTGCATAGATTCCCCTGCATCAATCTTTCACCTGAAGCATTGTCCCTACGGCCGTACACCTGACGTGGCCACTTCAATATATATATATATATATATATATATATAGTGGCGAAGCTAGGAATATTTGGAAGGGAGGGCAAAATAAAACTAATATAATAAAAATCATTCATTTTCATTCAAGTAGAAGATATTTTACAAGTGAGTTGTCCACGACGGGTCTTCATATTCTGAAAGCGTTACATTATTACCTCATTGTCAATGCTCTCGAATATCTCTTTCTCAATATATGTCACTAAATTATCATTCATTCATTGATCACCCATTCTATTGCGCAATCGATTCTTCACAAATCTCATTGCTGAAAATGCTCTCTCCACGGTGGATGTAGCAACTGGTAAAGTCAATGCTAATGTCAACAACAAATAAACTAATGGATAGATAATATCTTTTCTCTTTTCAACCATCCTTTCAGCAAGTTCTGCAATTCCAACCAGTTGAGTAAAATCATCATCAGATCGTATGTCAATTATATAAGTCTCTAACTGGTTATCAAGTGCTTGTAATTGCACAGAAGAGAACTCATTTGGATAGAACTCAACAAATTTGATTAACCTTTCTTTATTATAGGCTGCAAATGATCTTTCTGGATTCAAGCATGATAAACAGAGTAATAGCTCGGTGTTTACTTCAGTGAATCGACTATTAAGCTCTTGGAGTTGCATATCTAAAACTGAATAAAATAACTCAACACGATAGTGATGCAAATTTGTAATTTGTTGAGCTCTTCGTCTTGAACGTCCTCGAGGCATAAAAATATCATCCATATTAGGAATGTCAATATCATATTTTGCACAAAAAGATGAAACCTCTAACAAATGAGAATCCCACCCATCATTTCTCATTGTTTGCATCCGTTGTTTTGAGATGCCAACTAACTTCATAGCATTATCAATATCTTGATCTTTCCGTTGCAGTGCTTGTGATAGCTCATTTGTTATTCCTAAGATCCTTTTCATTAAATGGAGATTAAACACAAAATCATAAGTCTTAATTGACTCCAATAGTATATATGCTTCGGCCCTTTGCTCTGAATTTGAACCATCTTCCATCACAGTCTCAACCACATCAAGTATAGATACAAACATACAGATCAAATTAACCAATGCATTATAATGAGAACCCCAATGAGTATCCCCTGCTCTTTTTAAGCTTCTCTCTTGATTTAAACATCTCCCACTTTCAAGTTCACCAATTTCAAGAGCTTTAGCAATTTCTATAGCTTATTTTTCACGAAGTTGATCATACCGCTTACATGAAGCTCCAGCAACATTGAATAACATAGCAACCAAATTGAAAAATAGAACAATTTCTACATGAGATTTAGCAACTGTAACTATTGCTAATTGAAGCTGATGTGCAAAACAATGGATGTAATAAGCACATTCATTCTCTCTCATAATAAGTGTTTTAAGCCCATTCAACTCACCACGCATACTACTTGCTCCATCATACCCTTGACCACGTATTCTTGATATAGTTAATCCATGTTTGGATAACAATAACTCAATGCCTTCCTGTAGTTTGAGCTGTAGTATTTAGAAGATGTACAATGCCAAGAAAATGTTCTACCACATGTCCACTTTTGTCCACATATCGCAAAGTAACTGCTAGTTGTTCCTTATTTGACATATCTTGACATTCATCTACTAAGATTGAGAAAAAAGCATCACCAAGATCATCAATGATAGCATTTGTTGTCTCCATAGCACTTGCATGAGCTATTTCCTTTTGAATTTCAGGTGCAACTAGTTTCAAAATTTCTGGAGCATTATTTAAAACAACCTGAGCAATACTTTCATTATGCTTAGCAAGAAAGTGTAGCAATTCAAGAAAGCTACCTTAATTTCTTGAGTATTCAGATTCATCATGTCCTCTGAAAGATAAACTCTGTCTTTGGAGAAAACGAACACAATCAACTGATGCCTTTAAACGAATTCGATAAGTATATTTTTCCTGCTCAGATTGCTTAATCAAAATTGACTGAATATTTTGATTCTACTTGAATAAGCTCTCACACTTTCTTCTAGCTTCATTATGTGCACTGTTATGTCCTCCAACATGACTTTCTATTTTCTCTTTTTTCTTCCAATTTTTAAATCCATCGACAACAAATGCATCTCCTCCGCCCTCCTATTTCTCAGGTCTAAAACAATAACAGTATAAACAGAAAACATCATCTTTCTCTTTACTGTACTCCAACCAATCATTGTACTCATTATACCATGCCGGATTAAATCGCCGTTCTACTTTACCAAACTTAGTCTGTGGAAATTTAATATCCTTAGGTTGAAAATGACCTTTTTGTAAATATGCTCTTCTAATTTGATCTCGATCATTTGGATGGTAATCAACAATCCTTTTTCTCAATCCTAGATCTGAGGGAAGATCTTCAATATCTACAACTTCACGTTGTCTCTTGGATGAAGTCGGTATCTCAATAGCCGCATTGTCATTTACTTTGTCATGTGATGCTTTTAGAGTTATCCCTCTCTTCAAAATTTTATCTATAAAAAAATATATAATTACTTTAAGTTAGCATTATAATGAAAATAAAATTTTCCATCTATATATTTAAACTTTGCATCTTACCCATGTTAGAGTGGAGTGGGGTGTGGTGGGCCAAATGTGCGGATCGGAGAGACTTGCTGCAAGCCTGCATAAAATTTTCCATCTATAAATTTATCAGTACATATTTTGACCTCCCTGTATAATCACAATAATTTCTATGCCATCCATATGCAAGTACCCGAGTCGAAAAATCATCAAACCAACACAAACACAATCACACACTAATGCACTAGATTTTTAACGTCAAAAAACCCCCACTACATGGAGGGGAAAAAATCACGGGGTAAATCGACAACACTCTACTATGAAAAATAGTAGTACACAATTTCTCAGAAGATAGAAACTTCTTCTCTCAAGATTTACCCAAATCTTGAAGAATACAAATAAGATAGTGGAAGAATATGAATAATACAAATAAGAATCACAACAAAAATATACTGTAAAACTGACCGTTCCGTGACGAAAAAACTATCCCGTAGATCCTTGTCTTCTATCCTTCTCTTCTTCTCTTGCTCCCCCTGCTTAACCGCTACTGGCCAATATTTTCCTGACCACACCCGCAGCAGCTGCGGGCAACAGGGGCAGCTCCTACGTACTGCTCTGCTCACTTCACTGGCACAAGAGATAGAGAGAATTGAGAAAAATTATTTTTTTCTCAGCCGCAAGCATATCTATTTAGGTTATTTTGTTTCTTCTGCTCCTTAATACCCACGTGGCCACAGCCGTTAACACCCAAAAGTAAGATCATCTCCACCGTCCATCGTAGAAGCCTAGAAGACATCATACCGAAGTCTTAAAGCCTCTGTTATGATGTGGTTGGTGGGGTATAATGCAAAAAGTCTACTTTTTTAACATACGGAAGTCTTAAAGTCTATGTTAAAAGATTATAATGCATATTTAATATATAATCCTCACCCCCCTTTTAACATACCGAAGTTTCTGTCAAAATCTCGTGTATTCAAAAATTTACCCAGGCAAGGGGGGTGAGGATTATTTTGGTCTAAATATATATATAATGAGAACCCTCAAATTAAGAAACATATACATTTAGAGTAATACTTCAGTCATATTTTGGTCTAAATACACACCTAGGGTGTGTATCAAGTAAATTGATTTTTTTTAAAAAAAATTATGACGTGAGACCCAAGTCACTCTAACTTATGGTGTAAAACGCACCTCCAATTGACGTCTAAAAAATTAAAAAAAATGATCAATTCAAGATAAATTGGACCTAATGCTATTCATTGAATCTATTTTTTTTTAGATTTTTGAAGAGTGTGTTTTGCACCACAAATTAGGGTGATTTGTATCTCATGATATAAAAAAAATTTTAAAAAGTGAGTTTACATTATACACATCCTGAGTGAAAAATAACCCGAGTGTACACTAATCATTACTCATATATTTATCTTCTTCTTGCCTATGGAGAGACTTTCTCTATCATTTTTTTTCTCTGGAAACACGTGGTGCACGCCTAACTTAACGCCCTTTCTATCAGACGACTAGAAAAGATAAAAACAAAAAACAAAACAACAACTTGATTTTTCATTTTGAATTTTTCTAATTGTCCGATTGGGATGTATCTTGTATGGATGTGAAGCTCGATCTTGACTTCTAGAAAATATAAAAAATAAGAAATAAAAAAATTGGTGCACACCTGGCATGTGTACTTATCGTTGGGTGTGCATCAAATATTCTCTACAGATTGCAGTCAGTGCAACAGATCTGAGTGGCACAGAATCTGATGACCCACAGATGACTGCAGGTTCCCCTTAGCTATAGAAGGCAAAGATCTCCGTGATCTAGGGAATTTTGGCGCCTAGGGGTTATTCTAACGAATATAACGATGCTAATTAGTTTGGAGTTTGTGCTCATTTCTCTCACCCTGCAGTGCCCATCTAATGCAACAAAACACTTGCAGCACTTGCAGGTGTACTCACTTCAGATCCAAGCATTTTATGTCATCGGCATCTCCTTGGGAGATGTACATATCTTAGCTCGGCTGAATTCATTCTGCAGTCCTTTGTCATGTGCATTCCATCTCATGCACAGATCTTAATGTGGAAGGTACAGGAACACAGACACAATGTGTTTCTTTTGGACGGATGAGGATCTTGATCCAGGGAATAATAGCAGAAATTTGATGGATTTTTTGGGATGATCAGATAGAGCAAAAAAAAAAAAAAGAGGGGGGGGGTTCCCTATATATAAATATAAATATATATATATATGTCATCTTCCATGAAGGATAAGGAAACCCAGAATCATCTCCTTTTAATCAGTTCAAGTGGGGGGTGATCTAACCATGCATTTGCCTCCCTGCAGGCATCTGGATCATGAGATCCTTCGAGTTGTGGTGCATATCGATCGTGGCATGTTTATATATAGGATGCTACCACCACCTGCTCTTGTGGCGATACAAGGGAGTAGTGTGTCGTCTCTCCATCGGTCGGATGCAGTGTGTTGTGACAGAGGGAATCTTGCTCTCCAGGAGTGGACTGGGCAACAATTCATGTTGCACACAAGTTTATGATTAATTCGGAATGCACTTCATATCATCTAGGTCGTCTCTGCGTTCTGCCAACGTAGACTTGATCAGATTTGGTTTTTTTTTTGGGTACTGTAGGACCCAAAACGAGTAGCTCAGCCTCTTTCGGTAAAGAAAATTCTGCAAGATGAGAGTGACCGGAGAAAGTAGAAGTTGTATGAATTTCTTGTTGTTGCTCACAGTCACAAATACCTTGGGCACGGGCTTGGTAGCAGGTTATATAACCCCAGAGCTAGGTTAACTCAAGTGGAACAAATTACCTCGGTATCTTTTAACCCACTTTTACTTTGATTGTAGGGGGTTAAAACCTGCAGGGGGCTGAGAGTTGTGATTTGATAAAAATTTGAGTCAACTCATTTTTTTTTGTGCGGAATTACCTAAAATACCTATAATAACTGTTCATTGCACAATAATTTTGAGACGTGAACACCGATTTATCGCCCCCAAATAGTAACTACATGAGCTGGGATGAATACTGTGCTACACTGTACCAGAGTGAGAGGGAGTGGGGGGGATGTCGTAGGCGAGGGAGCGGGGTAGGCGGGCGGGGGCATCGTCAAGCGGGGCAAGGGGGCATGCTGCTGGCTGGGCGGAGTAGGAGGCATGTAATCAGTTGGGTGGGTGGGGGAGAGGGGGCGTCGGCGATGGCGGTGGGGTTGCTACGGAGCAATAGATCGGCGGTGGAGTTGTTATGGAATTCAAATTCGGTTCGAATTTTAAATGGATATTTATTAAACCTACTTAGGGGTGAGTTGTGTTAGCCGTGTGAGAGTATTATATATTATATTTTTAAAAAATTTAAAAAAAGACGAATTTTTTTTATTTTGAGAGATATTATCAAAATATTAGACTTCATCGTAAAAAATAGGAGATAACTTACGAAGTAGGTGTAATTAAATTTCTTGTTTTTAAATTATATTTTGAGACCAAAAAAGATAAAAAAATAATCAAACAATATATTAAGATTTAAGCTAATTATATATAGAATATGTATATCATTAGATTTTTATCTTAGAGTTCATATTCGGTCAGATAATATCCGACACGGATATCTCAATATTTGAATTCGTATCCGATTAATAATCGGATATCCGATATATGATTAAATTATCCGTCGGATATTTTATTCGGATAATTATCCGATTAAACGAATACGAATTCAGATCGAATTTTAAACGGATAATTGCCAGGCCTAGTGTGCGCCGTGTGAGAGCATCGTAGGTTATTTTTTTAAAAAAAGAGGGAAAGTTATTTTTATTTTGAGAGATATTATCAAAAGATTAGACTTCATTCTAAAATTTAGGAGATAACTTATCAAACGAGTGTAAGTAGAATTCTTATTTTTAAATTATATTTTGAGATAAAAAAGAGAAAAAAGAGTAATCAAACAACATATTAAGATTTGAGTTAATTATATATAGAATATATGTATTCTTGGATATTTATCGAAGGGTTTATATTTGGTCGGATAATATCAAATACGGATATTTCAATATCCGAATTCGTATTCGATTAATAATCAAATATTCGATATTTGATTATATTATATGTCAGATATTTTATTTAAATATATAATTATTTGATTAAATGAATATTAATTCGAATTTGATTCAAATTTGAAACGGATAGACTTACGAGTAGGTGAGAGAGTAAAAGGTGAAAAAGAAAAAAGGCGCATTAAATGCAAGAGAGTTAACCTAATGAACCTTTGATGGTGGTTCCCTAACATGGGGTTAACCCAAAGATAACCCTAACTCTAACTAAATTAGCTAATCTGATTTATCAAATTGCAAATTGGGTTAACTCTCGGTTGAAATTAAATTAACCTGGGACTACCCGCTATCAAGACGGTGCTCAAGGTTAGTGTTGGATGTGCATAAATACATGTGACACTATAAAAGAAAGGAATCGTAAAAAGAGATACTTAATAGGGTGTTTGGTTGCTATTTTTTATCTTTCTTTTCTCTCAATTTTTTAAAAAATAGAAGGAGATCTTATAATTTTGGTTGGTATGTCTCTCCTAAATTTTAGGGAGAGAATATACTCCCGTACAAATCTTCCTAAAAAAAAAAATATAACTCCCGACCAATTTTTTTTTGAAACCGCAAGTCTCTCGTTCTCCCCCCGTGCGTCTCCCTCCCTTGGCTCGTCCCCCCCTCCCCCGACCGTTCCCCCTCCCTCCCCGGCGGATCCCCCCTCCCCTCCCCGGCGGATCGCGCAGCCCCTCCCCCCCTCCGGTTCCCCCCCTCCTGCAGCGCAGCCCCCTCCCCCTCCCCCCCTCCGGCTCCGGTGGCCCTCGCGCGCAGCCCCTCCCCCTCCCTCCGGTTCCCCCCCTCCGGCTCCGGTGGCCCCCCCTCCGGCTCCGGTGGCCCCTGCGCGCAGCCCCTCTCCCTCCCTCCGATTCCCCCCCTCCGGCTCCGGCGGCCCCCGCGCGCAGCCCCTCCCCCTCCCTCCGATTCCCCCCCTACGGCCGCGCAGCCCCTCCGGTTCCCCCCCTCCGGCAGCGCAGGCCCCTCCCCCCCTCTGGCTCCGACGGCCCCCGCGCGCAACCCCTCACCCTCCCTCCGGTTCCCCCCCTCCGGCCGCACAGCCCCTCCCCCTCCCCCCCTCCGGCTCCGACGGCTGCCGCGCAGGCCCCTCCCCCTCCCCCCCTCAGGCTCCGGCGGCGCCCTGCGCAGCCCCCCCTCCCCTCCCTCCGGTTCCCCTCCAGCTCCGGCTCCAGCTCTCCCCTGCCAAATAATTCTATATAAAATTTAAAAATTATATCATTTTTACCGAACAGATGTTACCGATTTTTATCAATTTTAAAATTTAAGTTAAAAATTAACACAACATAATTTTTGAGATAGAAAGAGTTCTAAAAAAAAAAGTACTCCCAGACACCCCATAAACATTAGGACATTATAAGATAATGTTTGAGAACCGATAGACGTCCAATCTATGTAACAAGTTATACAAGGCATTTTGACAGATGAGGATCTAGAGGTATGTCTCGGTGATTTATCATATTTTCTGGCAATGGAGAAGTCATAGGTTCGATTTCGCTCCTTAACATACAGAGTTAGATCATCCACCTTCTAATTATTCACGTACGAAAGATTTTTAGTTAATGAGATCACTCGTCGTTAATTCGTGAAAAACTAGAGAGTGTCAATTTCAAACTCTAATTCACGCTGTTCCCCTCCCCGTATCTCCCGTCGTATCACTAGGCTACCTAAAAAAACAAAAAAAAAAGAGTGTACCTCGTTAGAAATTTGAGATTCTTGTGGGAAGAAAAATTTGAGAAAACCCTGCGTGAAAACCTCGTGTCGTGGTGAGAGAGATCAGAAACAAAGGGGGTCGGACATAAACCCATCGTAACATCAATAAATTCCCAAGCGTAAACACACCATATATGCTTTGGGGGATCGTTGCAAAATGAGGAATTATATATGACTACATGAATAATAAGTCACATCTCTCTTGGAAGGGACAAGAAGGACATGTTTCTCTTCGAGACTTTCTCTAATCACTTTAATAATTAGACACCTCTTATGGATATATCCATCTTCTCGTACATTGGACTTCGATACTTGTAAGTGGCATTTCAAAGTGGGTCGGTCGGGGAAGCCGTACGGGCGCGAGAGCACGGGCCAGTCACGTGGAGCGATGCAGCTGAGTGAAGAGCTAACTAGCAAATTAACCATACATGTATATCCGTGTACTACATTAGATAACAATACATCTCACCAACGATGTGATATATTACCCCCTTTTTTATTGTCTACCCATGAATATAATTAAAGGTACGTCGAAGTGCTTCCAATTAAGGAGAAGAGTTTTCAGCTTCGACACATCTTTAAAAACTTAAGAAGACAGTGACACCAGCTTATTAATTAGCATCCTTCTATATACAACACAGCATGCATTTCCGAGAGTAGCGCTAGCTAGCTGTTCTTAATCACTCACTCCTTTTAGATTAAGACCTAGCTAATCTGCTTCTCACTCCACCCGCCCCCCCCTTGCGTGATCCAACGCCATCCACATGTAGCTAGCTTCGCGGTGTTGAAGCAATTCTTCTCTCTTTGTCTCTAAGGATCACTTTGATTTTGGAATGCGGTGTCGACTGACACGTTATCTCGGGTGATTCACCCCTAATCGACTTCATGTGACTCATTCGTTCTTTTTTCATAGATTCACAAAGTTCAACATTATCACTAATCGACTCCAATTAAGACAAGAAGAGTCAAATAAAAACAACTCTTCTCACGACGGTTAACCTATCCCAATTAGATTTACTCCTATATCAAAGTGACTCTAAAAATAGAATAATATCTCATTTTATTTATTTTTTTCCTGTCCGAAATTTTTTTTTACTAGCATATATAATCTGCCGACATGCATCATCTTTGGCATGCAAAGGATCTCACAGCTAGCATTCGCCCAGCTCTCTTCCCGTTCTCCACCCCCCCCCCCAAAAAAAAAAAAACAAAGAAATATTACAGAATGTCATGCGAGTCATATACTATGAAGTCATAAATTATGACATATTTCTATTTATCATATATACCAAAGTGGTGGTGTTAGAAACTGTATAAACAAGTCTTAGACTTTTCTCTCGAAGTGTACTGGGTGATCATCCCACGGGAAATTATAAGGAGTACGACTTTACCATCCAATTTTGTAGATTGATTATATTTTTCTTTGAGTTTGTCTTGCTTCACACTCTATATAATTTATTGCACACTCATGATATGCAGTAAGTAAACTCTTTTTTTTAAAAAAAAAAATTTTTGTGAGTTGGAGGTAGTCACATGCATCCCATCCAACGGTTCACAAAAATAATAAAAAATGATCTGAAAAAAATCAAAAAATAATGTTTGCATAGTCTATTTTGTAAAAAAAATTAGACTATTTGACTGAGGATACATAACTTGTACGTACGGCAAATTAGGTGAGATGGGCTCTCACCTCACAATTTTATTTTTTTTTTAAAAAAAATATTGCATACCCTAGGTGTACAATAAAATCAATAGGGTGTGCAACAAGACAAGCTATGTTCCTTTCAGGCAAACTAATCAAAGGAAAGAGCTTTGGGACCCTAACCCATCAAGGTTGAACGCGGGCTCAATCATGGCAGCGCTGGGCAACGGAAGCCCATCAACCCTTTCACTCACCTCGTGGATCTGTCTGCAGGTACAGGATACAGCTCGGTACAGCTTCAAAACTGGACCACCATCTAGCTAGGATCACCTCCCTGTGGCCTCTTCAGCAGAGTCCTGTCCACTTCTGAAGTGTCCCCATTCAACGGGTACGGGCATGCATCAACATGATTTATAAGAAGTAAACGTTGAATGTGAAATTAAGTTCTCCCTCGCGAATGTCATCATTAAATGTTAGTTTCTTTCACTTTAAAAATTCATAAAATTCTATAATTATTTTATTTTATATTATTTTTCTGTTGTTTCTCTTGTGGTAAAATAGTTTAAACCGGATTTTGTGGGTCCACGTGGTGTATATTAAGGGTCTCTTGTTTTGATTTACGGTCCATATACATCCACCAGAAAATAAAACTAGAGAAAAAATGGGTTGAAATCACAAGAAACTAACAAAGCACCTTATTTTATTTTACGATCGTCCAAACAAATTAAATACTTTCTAATTTTAAAATTAAAATCTATGGTAATTTTAAAACTGGTGATCTAAAGCTGGAGAGTTGCATGCATGGAAATCAACACAGACAGCGCTCACGCTAAATGGGGAGAGTATAATTAATATTGTTAGTTTTACAATTGACTCAAAGTATCCGTTGTTTGACCCTTTGTGCTCGTAATATGGCAAGTAACTTTGACTCATCAATTTTAATTTTTAGTCCACAAATACGTCTTGGATGATATATACTAATGGATATGAATATAAATAATGGAAGTTGATGTGATCTAAAATGATTTTTCCGCAGTTTAGAAACTAGGGTTTGACGGATCGGGCCGGGTCGGCCCGACCCGCACGACCCGGCCCGTCCCAGACGCGCAGCGGGTCGTGCGGGCCGTGGGACGTGAACGGGTCCCACTGGCCCGCACCGTCCCGTGCGACTCGCCACGTACCAGACCGATCTGTGGACGGGACGGCCTGGTACGTGCGGGTCGGCCGGCTAGTGCCGGTCCGGCCATTTAACGGCCCGGTGAGGGGTGCGGTTCCAACCATTGGCAAGCGTCCAGGAACGGCGGTGGACGTCTAGGAACGGCAGTGGACGGCGGGGAGCGACAAGCGGCGGTGGACGGCGATCGAAGGTAGATTTTAGTTTTTGAAAAAAAATTTAATACGGCAGAGGGTGGCCGTTGGGGGGGGGGACGTGGGAGGGCAGAGGAGGTGGTGGGGGGGGGGGGGGCACCGGCGCCCACCGCCCCCTCCGGCCTTCCACCCGTCAGATCTGGTCGGCCATCGACCAGATCTGACCGGTGGGAGGCCGAAGGGGGCAGGGGGCGGCTGTGGCGGCCCTGGCGGGGGAGGTGGCCACCCTAGGCGGCCGTGGCGGCGGTGGGAGGATGGGGTGGGGCAGGGGCGGCCCTGGGCGGCCGTGGCGGCGATGGGAGGTGGGGGTGGGGCAGGGGCGGCCGTGGCGAGGGAGGTGGCGGCCCTGGGCGGTCGTGGCAGTGGTGGAGGTGCGAGTGAGGCAGGGGGCGGCTGTGGGCGGCGGTGGGGGACGGTGGGAGGGGGGGTCCACCAGTGGGGGACGGTGGGGGAGGGGGAGGGGGGGAGAGATTAACAAAAAATAATTAATTATTTAATTTATATAACTTTTTCTTAGTTTTAAAATTTTAAGAATATAATTTGTTAGATTTTTTAAATTTATTTTTGATGTATTGTTTAATTCATGTAATTAGAGATGTTTTTAATTTAAATATAAATTTAGTGATAAATATTTACAAATAATGTTAAAGTTAATTTATTTGTATTAAATAATATAATTAATCTTATATCCTGTAAGAATAATGATATTATTTTGGACTAAATTATATTTGTAACATAAAATGTAGATTTAATTAAGATGTATTAAATTTAGAATTTAGTCTTGCATGTTGCAGAAATAATGATATTATTTTCATTGTTAGTTGTAGACGTAAAATAATGTAATTATTTATTTTTGAAAAAAATAGAGATGTTTTTAATTTAAATATAAATTTAGTGATAAATATTTTACAAATAATTTTAAAGTTAATTTAGATGTATACTTTAATTAGAGATGTTTTTAATTTAAATATAAATTTAGTGATACATATTTTACAAATAATTTCAAAGTTAATTTAGATGTATTAAATAATATAATTAATCTTATATGCTGTAAAAATAATGATATTATTTTAGACTAAATTATATTTGTAACATAAAATGTAGATTAAATTGAGATGTATTAAATTTAGAATTTAGTCTTGCATGTTGTAAGAATAATGATATTATTTTTATTGTTAGTTGTAGACGTAAAATAATGTGATTTTTTATTTTTTAAAAAATTCATAGATGATTTATTTGTAAATTATATTTGATAGCTCTACGTAAAAATTAATTTACTATCAAATTAAGATAATTTTAATTTATATTAGTTCATTAACAAATTTAGTGGCATTTATAATTTTTATTTCTTAAATTTAAGAGATACAGTTAATCACTCTATGACTCCTAAGGAACGACCAAATGACATTGGATGGTCACACGGAGTTATGTTATTTAAGTGAATTTTTTATGTCTTAGAATAAGATGTTTAAGTAAGAGGTGTAATATGTTATTTTTATATAATTAATTATGTGTAATTTAGTATGGATCTGTTATCATTAAAAAAAAGTTTACATTCTAATATTATTAAATATATGTAACATTTAATCTTTAAATTACACATTTTATTAAAATTTTATTTTTTAAAAATTAAATAAAAAATTTAAAAAAATCAAAAAAAATCGCCAAATTTTCTATTACATAACATTGTTATTGTACAGATAAGAATGCATCCATATGTACGAGGGACTCCCGTACGGCAAAAGTCTTTGTAAACAGTTTCGATACACCGACCTTCATATAATTTACTAGTATATCCTTGAAATCTTTAAAAATAAACATGTTATGTGTACGCTCAAATGTTATACCCCGCTCTTAAAAATAATACATTACTCGAAAAAATAAATTTTCTCATAAATTAATTATTTTATATCATGATAAAATAAATTTAAAGTTTTTTAGATAAAAATTATTGTTAAATAAAAATTTGTAAAAATTTATTCTTACAAATGTACTAACATACATATCACATTATAAATCTTAATTGTGTAAAAATATCATATTTATTAGCATACATATTACCTCTCTTTGTCAAAAATTTATAAAAAATCACGTTTAAATGATATTTATGTACTATTTGAATTAACCTAGTGATATGTCCGCTAATATATTTCTAAGAATGATTTTTTTATAAATTCACTCCTAACAATGATTTTCATGTAAAAATCTTATAAATTCATTAATAATTATCTCATATGACTAAGTTAGTTTACATATTTAACTCGGTTCGAGATTCTATAAACTTAGCATTGGAATCAAGATTAAATTTAATATACGAGAAAGTATTAATTAAAAAAGTATTAGAAGTAGAGTTATATTAGAAGTAAAATTGTCTAAGACAAAAAAACTCATTAGACAAAAAGATAAGGATTAAAAGAAAAATTGTCTAATAGTAAACCCATCATACGTACGAATTCAAGTATTAGACGATATTTTGTCTAATAGAATGACAAAAGAAGTTTGTCTAATCTTGAAGGAAGAAGATTATTAGACGATATTTCGTCTAACCGGATAACGATAAATGAATTTTATCTAATTCAGAAAAAGTCAAAAGGTCATTAGATGATATTTCATCTAATCGGATAACGACAAATGGACTTCATTTAATTCAAAAAAGTTAAAAGTTCATTAGACGATATTTCGTAACTACACACAAATTTCATCTAATCCGAAAAAGCCAGAAGATTATTAAACGATATTTCGTCTAACCGAATATGTCATTACCCGATATTTCGTTTAATCAGATAATGGCAAACGAACTTCCTCTAATCCGAAAGAGTCAAAAGACCATTCGATAATAATTCATTTAATCAGATAACGACAAACGAATTTCATCTAATCTAAAAAGTAAAAGTCTATTAGATGATATTTCATCTAATCGAATAACGACAAAAGAACTCTATCTATTCAAAAAAGTAAAAGGTCATTAGATGATATTTCATCTAAAATGGATAACAACAAAAGAACTTCATCTAATCCGGAAAGTAGAAGGCGTAGATGAAATTTCATCTAACCGAAAAATGACAAACAAAGTTCTCCTAATCCAGAAAGCGGAATGCGTTGGAAGATATTTTTTCTAACGGAAAAATGACAAAGGAAGTTCGTCTAACCTAGAAAACGGAACTCCATTAGAAGATAATTTTTCTATTCTACTAAATAACGAATTATATTAACTAAACTAATTTTACATTAACATACGATATTTTTAACCTAGTCAAAAGTTCAATTTGTTGACTGTGAATTATTTTAAAATCACAAAGCGACAAATGCACAATAAAATCAAATGACCAACCGTAACACACTATAATGCCATGCACGTAGACGATGTTCTCTCCGTTTAAATCATTGAAAATATTGCATATTTCTGAATGATATATAGATGTTATGCCATGAATATTCTCTACCTTAAGGACATATAAAACAACGCATAAATTATTACGTATATATGAGATATACTTTACATACAAGTCCTGCAATATAATAGCTACATTTTTTAGCTATCACTTAGACTTATATTTTGAATATTTCTGATTTATCTCACATTTTAATATGGGAGATATATTTTGAGAAGTGTTTCAGAGTACACAGACGACGAAGTAGAGTTAGCTTGCACAAAAAATAGTAAAAGGACATATAGAATATCGATGTACAGATGATATACTCCACCTGGTATCATGAGAACCACGCGAATTCATTTGAACAAGTTTATCTACGTACACAAATTTTTTCATTTCAAATATGAATGATCAATTAATTTAAAATATACACTACTTTTCATTTAATTTGTAGGAGAAATACGGGAGACGGATGGTGGAGAAATACGGGGAGGACGTCACACAACATCCAAAGATAGATCATGAGTTATGAATAGAGGAAATCGGGCCATTGAAGAAAGGTCAGGTGTACGGTTTTAGACAGAGTTTGAACATGGGAGAGATGATAGCATCTTCCCAAGGTTCAAGCTCTGTCAGGTCCAGTACCTTCACTACAGGCCCCTCCATATCTGCGAGCAACAATATTCAAGAGGCCATTATAGTGGAGACGAACGCAAGATTCACAATAAAGCTCCAGGCTCAGGAGTTGCACATCACACAATCGATAGCGAGTATGATGGCCTCCCTTTTCTCTTATATGGGGATGCATCCTCCCCAAGGAGTATCGTCACCCTCATCACAGCCCCCTCAGGTGAGTACCATGCTTGTTATGATTTTTGATTTGTAAATTTTGACTTAGAATACTAGCATTTAGTCGAAAAGAATTCAATTGAAAACTTAGTTCAAAATAACTCATTTAGGATAAATCAAAAAAGTCAGATTCGGGGATCTAATATTTGAAATATCGGTCTGGTCGGCGTGCCGATTATTCCAACATGATCGGAGATGTAAGAATGACCTATTGAGATGACTGAATCTAAATTAGATTCCTAGTTTGAGCTCGGCGTTCAAATCACTCACTTATGAATTAAGTTCGTTTAAACCAAAGATGTCAGGTTCAGGGAGTCGAAAATCTGAAATACCAGTTCGATCATTGTGTCGATTGTTCTAACACGATCGAAACGGTGAAAGTGGCCTATGAGAACTGACAGAATTTTAATCAGATTCCTGATTTGGGCTCGGCGCTCAAATCACTCACTTATGAGGTAAGTTAGTTTAAAACTAAAGAAGTCTAGTTCGAGGGGCTAAAAATTTGAAATACTAACCCAATCAGTTTGATGATTATTCCAACATGACGGGAACGATGAGAGTTACTTGTAGGAGTTGACGAAATTCAAATCGGATTCCTGATTTGGGTTTGACGCCCAAATCACCGATTCATGGATTTGGTTAGTTTAACACCCAAGAGGGGGGGGGGCAGGGGGCACTTGAAAATATGAAAAACTGATCAATTCGGTGTGTCGATTACTCAAACACGACCAAAGTGGTGAAAGCGACTTGTGGGAGTTTACGAAATCTAAATCGGATTCCTAATTTGGGCTTAGCACTCAAATCACCCACTTATGAATTAACTTAGTTTAAACTAAATATATCGGGTTCGGGAGGTTAAAAATCTAAAATATCAGTCTGATCAGTATGTTGATTATTCCAACATGACCAGGGTGGTGAAAGTGACATGTGAGAACTGACGGAATTCAAATTGGATTCCTGATTTAGGCTCAGCGCTCAAATCATCCACTTATGAATTAAGTTAATTTAAAACTGAAAAAGTCTGATTCAAGAAGTCAAAAATTTGAAATACTGACCTGATCGGTGTGTCGATTGTTCCAACATGACTGAGAAAGTGAGAGTGACATGTGGGAACTAACATAATCCAAATTAGATTCTCAGTTTGGGCTCAATGCTCAAATTTCTCATAAGTTAGTTTAAAACTAAAGATGTCGGATTTGGGGAGGTCGAAATTTAAAATATTGATCTGATCATTGTGCCGATTGTTTCAACACGATTTGAATGTTGAGAGTGACCTGTGAAAATTGACGAAGTCCAAATAGAAGCTCTTATTTTTATTTTTAAAGAATTTATTTACTTCAATTTATTTATTAAGAAATCTATATCATATATGTACATCTAATGTATTTTTTTGTTTTTCTTTTTTAATGTAATTGGATTCTATTACACATCCACGTGAAGGCAACGAGAGAGACGGCGATGTGGAATGAACATTAGATATTTCTTTCTTTTTGGACTAATGATGTAAACAAATTGTACTTTTAAAACACTATATTTGAATAATTTTGGGTATTATTTTAACGATGAAATTGTTTATTTTTTGGTTCAAATTGTGTATTTGATGTGTGATATTTTATATTTTTTTGTAAACATATTTTTATATTTAAATAAAAATATTTTAAAAATAAAAAAATAAATAGCAACATATAGATTTCTTATTAATCTATAGCTAATTGAAATCACATAAGACAAACTAGCGATAGATTAGCGGCGAAGTAGTGACGAAATGGATTAGGGACATAATTGTGTCCGTCTCTAATCTGTCGCTAAATGAATAAAATTAGTAACAAAATATTAGAGATGGCGAATGTTATCACTAATCTGTCTCTATTTAGCGACGAAAAAGAGACGGATTAGCAGCGTTTTAACATCGCAATGGACAACTGTCACCTCTAATCTGTCGCTAAACGCTAAACGAAGAAAAATTAGCGACTAATAATTATACTTAGAGATGGCAATATCTGTCGCTAATCAGTCTCTATTTAGCGATGAAAATTTTTCGTCGATATATTATAGGTAGTGACAGAGTAACGACGCAAATATTTTATCTCTAAACATGATAATCTGGCTGCGGAATAGTGACCGATACTTCTTAGTGGATACTTAACAAGTAAATTCAGTGACGAAAGTCATGCGTCGCTATTCTGTCATTAATCTGTCGGCAACGATTTTTGAGGTGAAGTAGCGAGAGACTAGTGACGGAGGACCTGCGTATTTTCTTATAGTGCACAACAGCTAATGATTCTCTATAAAAAATGGATAATAAGAGATCCAAATGTTTGGGACTATAATCTTACGTCAGTAAGGAACATTGGAAAGAGAAGAGATAAAAAGGGAGAGAGTGTACACTCACGGAATCACATTTAATTCTAGAGAGATGAGATGTAAACCCAAGATTTAGTTAGATACACCCGAGCTGATGTTTACTAAGTTTGGATCCAGATCTCTCGCACTTTCATGCATAGACCAACATACCGCTATGCTACGTTCTTCTTCGTCAATATATGCTACATCCAGTTTAGAAAGGGCATCCATTGACGGTGTGTTCGTTCCCATGAGAAGCAGTCTACACTCTAGAGCCTTTTTCTCACATTCGGAAGCATTTCTGGAAAAAAACGGCCGTTCCATGTGGGCCGTATTGGACCTCAAACGCGGCTATCTAAGGAAAAAGGGCTTTACTAAGCCATTCCAATCTTTATGGAATACTATGTCATAAACCTAACACATGGTTACCAAATGATCTTATTCTTATAAAGGGATGGGTTAGGGACGGATAAGTCATCTCGGGTGGTTCACCTTTAATTAACTCACCTCGAGTGACTTATTCCACTCTTTTGGTTGGAGTGAAAAAAACTTAAACTTATCCCTAACTGATCTCGATTAGGAAAAAAAGAGCCAAACAAGATTAAGTTATCTCGTCCCAGATAATTCACTCTAACCCGACTTATCTTTTTATCAAAATTAATGGCCCATAAGAATGAGAAGTGTTTCATAAGATAAGAGAACGAGGAAATCCTCCCACAGACATCCATTTTGTTAAAGTCATCTTCACTTAAAACGAGGGATAAGTCATTTAAATTCGGCCATCCTCTTCAATGAAACTTTCTAAGGAGCAGGTGGTTATTCCAGAGAGAATAACTATAATGCCTCGAGTCTTCTTTTCATATCTAAAAAGTTTTGCCTCGAAAGAAAATCTTTTTTTTGAGAATAATTGCCCGAGAATAAGAGAATGCTTTCTTACTTCCCCTATATAACGATCGAGAAATGGGAATAAAAAAAAACCAGAATAGGCCCAAATATTCCCTAAACGCTCATTGGACTGGAAATTTATTGTGATTAGATATATAATCGAAAGGGGAAAAAAAGGTTTCATGCCATCCACTTCTTGTTTTTTCGGAAGACCTAGAAACGACGTGGTATATGTATATCTTAGTCGGAATTGTCCTTTTTTTTTTCTTCTAGATGATGGCCTTTCAAGAATTGCCCACAAAAAGAGGCAAAATAATGACCTAGCTATTTGGAATGGTTTACACATAAAACCTTAGAACGGCAAAAATGCGACAATTATTCCATATAATTTTTAAAGAACGTTAACTCATGCAAACCCGCAAGGATTAAAAAAAAATATTTTCTTGTACAATCATAGTGTCGGCCAGAAAGAAGAGTTATCTTTGTCTCCTAGCATTAGAACACCTTGTGTGAGCTGAGATGTTCTTATCATCACCATCATACGGTCTTATCCTACTCACTTACTCGGCATTCCAATATTTGAATGGCCTGATAATGATTGGCATGTATAATTTTCAGAGACGAAAGTGATATATAGAAAACTTTGAATAAATTATTGCATGGGTTTAGCATTTATTTATCCTTGTTAACGAACGAGCTCAACGTACAATAATTGAAAGAGCTCCACCTATTGTGTTATGGGGGACGTACGAGCCCATCCCCATCCACGATGACGCGAAATGGAGCCCCAGTACATGCTGGTGGCAGTTGTGGTCATATGAATGCAAAGTCTATATATATATATATATATATATATATATATATATAGCTCCAGTACTCCAATCGATAATATGAAAATTGAAAGGCTGACCTCATGCATGGATGTGAAGATATTCCATCAGTATACATGCCAAATGCTAGGTGATTAAACTTTGCATGATGTGATTTGATTGCTCTCATTTCGATACGTCAATAAGCGTAGAGATACTCGTAAGGTGATGTTTGTTTTGACGTAATTCTCCGGTTTTAAAATCACAGGTTTTAAAGTCGAAGTATTTCTTTAATTTTAAAATTAAGATTATTTTGTTTGCATGATCGTAAAAAAACAAGATTTTTTTGGTAGTTAGTTGTGATTTTAACTATTTTTTGACCATGTGGTGGCATCAGGGATCGGCTGATCGAGAAGATTAATCAAGCGGGTAAATACGAGTTAATGAGAGATGCCGTAGGTGATGATTGGGGACTTCCCCCGTACTCTCCTCATTTACCGTTAGGGTCACTTTCATATGGAATAGGGCGTGTTAGTACGAGATGTTATTGGATGAGTTATTTAAATTTGAGAGTTATAATACATCACTTAAGATCAGTTAAGATTAATATTTTTAATTATGAGTTAATCTATTTTTGGTCTTTCACGTGAATATCTTACTTGATCTTGAGTAAAATAGATATTAAATAAAAAATATAAAAATTCATGAATAACTCACCCCGAATTCACCCGAGTTAAGTTATCCTAATCTATTATTAAAGTGGCTCCCCATTCTATGTTATTTTGTACAGTGAATAGAGTGGGGGTGCTAACGTGTTCATCTGATTATATCTCAAGAAATGTTGGATGTTATGCTACACCTTAAATTGGATTGCGGGACATACTGAACTTAAGTTTTTGATATTCCCACTCTCAAAATTCAAAATCATTACATTATCTATGAAAATGCTCAAAACAGCGTATAATATGAACGTGCACTACTAAAAAAGGTGGAATTTTAGACAACCAACTTCCGTCTATAATTTGTCTGAAATTATGTGGGAAGAAACTTTTATAATAGATTTCACACGAATTTCGGACGGAAGGAAGTCGTCTCATATTTTTAGTTACAAATTTTGGACAGATTTATTATCTGTCACAAATTCCGTCTGAAATTTCAAACTGAAATATTCCGTGTGAAATCCCATCTGTAAATATAACTTTCAAACATATTAATATCAGTCACAAATGCCGTCTGAAATTTGACACGGAAAATGCTCCGTTTGAAATACCGTCCGAAATTTATTCTGTCTAAAATTTCACACAGAAAATATTCCGTGTGAACTACCGTCTGAAATTATCCGTCCCAAATACCGTTCCAATATCCGTCTGAAATTTTAGATGTACATTTCAGACGTGTGTGACTAAAATCCGTCTGAAATTTCAGACGCAGACGGACGAGTACGTTCAGACGGGAAAACGTCGTCTGAAATACCATCTGTTATCCGTCTGAAATTATTATCCGTCCGAAATAACTTCTATTAAATTTTTTTAAAAAATATAAAATTATTTTAAAAAAACATGTTAAAATTCAAACCAATGACTAAAAATAAAACACATAAATAAGAAACTCAACATTCATAGATAAAAAAATATGTTGATCAAATATCATCCTCCGCATCGTCCATATCCTCGTCCCTACCCTAGTCATCTCCTCTGTCGCCGCCCGCAGAAGGATCCTCCTACATTAACAAAATAATAGCATTTATTCATAGATAAAAAAATTAGTGCGGAGATAAATTAAATATTTTATTACATTGGATAAATTGAAATCAAATATAATATCAAATCGATAACTGCATAGATTTTATAGACCCCAACCAACCTAGCTGTCATCAGAAATTTAAATTAATTACATTTAGAGACTGCACTTTTGAGCGTTGGGCCCAAACCGGGTATCCGATTTAGATTCCGTCAGTTCTGACAAATCATTTTTATCTCCCAGGTCATGTTGGAACAATCGGCACGCCGATCTGATCGATATTTCATATTTTAGACCCCCGGATCCCGACTTCTTTAATTTTAAACTAAGTGTATTTACAAAATGCACTTTTGAGCGCTGTGGCCAAACCGGGTATCCGATTTGGATTCCGCCAGTTCTCACAAGTCACTTTCATCTCCCAGGTCCTGTTGGAACGATCGGCACGCCGATCAGGCCGATATTTCAAATTTCAGACCACCGAAACCCAACGTCTTTAATTTTAAACTAAGTACATTTATAAAATATACGTTTTAGCTCTAGGGCCAAACCGGGTATCCGATTTGGATTCCGCCAGTTCTCAGAAGTCACTTTTATCTCACAGGTCCTGTTGGAACAATCAAACCGCCGATCAGACCAGTATTTCAGATTTTAGACGTCCGGATCTGACATCTTTAATTTTAAACTAAGTGTATTTATAAAATACACTTTTGAGCGTCGGGCCCAAACCAGATATCCGATTTTGATTCCGTCAGTTCTCACAAGTAACTTTCATCTCTCAGGTCCTATTGGAATGATCGGCATGCCGATCAGACCGGTATTTCAGATTTTAGACCCCCGGATTCGACGTCTTTAATTTTAAACTAAGTGCATTTACAAAATGCACTTTTGAGCGTCGGCCCCAAACCAGATATTCGATTTGGATTCCGTCAATTCTCATAAGTCTCTTTTATCTCCCATGTCATGTTGGAACAATCGACACGCCGATCAGACCGGTATTTCAGATTTTAGACCCCCGGACCCGACATCATTAATTTTAAACTAAGTGTATTTACAAAATACACTTTTGAGCGTCGGACCCAAACCAGATATCCGATTTAGATTCCGTCAGTTCTCAAAAGTCACTTTCATCTCCCAGGACCTCTTGGAATGATCGGCACGCCCATCAGACCAGTATTTCAGATTTTAGACCCCCCAGATCCGACTTTTTTAATTTTAAACTAAGTACATTTACAAAATACACTTTTGAGCGTCGGCCCCAAACCAGATATTCGATTTAGATTCCACCAGTTCTCACAAGTCTCTTTTATCTCACAGGTTCTGTTGGAACAATCGGCATGCCGATCAGACCGGTATTTCAGATTTTAGACCTCCGGACCCCGACTTCTTTAAATTTAGACTAAGTGTATTTACAGAATGCACTTTTAAGCGTCGGGCCCAAACCAGATATCCGATTTGGATTCCGTCAGTTCTGACAAGTCACTTTCATCACCCAGATCCTGTTGAAATGATCGGCACGCCGATCAGACCGGTATTTTAGATTTTAGACCCCCGAAATCCAACGTCTTCAATTTTAAATTAAGTACATTTATAAAATACACTTTTGAGCGCTGGAGCCAAACCGGATATCCGATTTGGACTCCGCCAGTTCTCACAAGTCTCTTTTATCTCCTAGGTCCTGTTGGAAAAATCGACACGCCGATCAGATCGATATTTCAGATTTTAGACCCCCGGATCCGACGTCTTTAATTTTAAACTAAGTGTACTTATAAAATACACTTTTGAGTGTCGGGTCCAAACCAGATATCTGATTTGGATTCCGTCTGTTCTCACAAGTCACTTTCATCTCCCAAGTCCTGTTGGAATGACCGGCACGCCGATCAGACTGCTATTTCAGATTTTAGACCATCAGATCCGATGTCTTTAATTTTAAACTATGCGCATTTACAAAATACACTTTTGAGCGTCGGGCCCAAACTAGATATCCGATTTGGATTCCGTTAATTCTAACAAGTCACTTTCATCTCCCAGGTCATGTTGGAACGATCGGCACGTCGATCAGATCGGTATTTCAGATTTTAGACCCCCGAAACCCCGAATTAAATGAATTCTTCTAAACTAAGTTAGTTTTAAAAACACACTTACTTTTGAATTGAGTTATTTGAGCGTCAGGGTCAAACCAGATATCTGATTTGGAATCCGTCAGTTGACTCAGCTCTCACAACTCATGTCTACCTCGCAAGTCGTGTTGGAACGATCGGCACGACGATCAGACTAGTATTTTACATTTTGGACTCCCGAACCCCGAATTTTCCTAATTCTTCTAAACTAAGTTACTTTTGAAAACTAACTTAGTTTTTAAATTAATTATGAATATAATTAAGTAATTCTGTCAAAATAAAAACATAATAAACACAAATCGGATGGGCCTGTGCCGTGGTGGTGGTGGATCCATGATGGAAAATTCTCGCCTGGGAGAGGAGGCCACTGATTGCCTGCAACATAGTTACCTGCTGGCTAGATATCTCCTCTCGGATCTGCCGCGACATCTACTGCTGCAAATCAGAAATCCTTCTTTGGACGATGTCTATGACATCGCTGGCTTGGGAACTAGGGGTAGGTGAAGGTACACTGAATTCACTGCTACATGTTTGGGCAGAGCCTGAACTCGCACACGATGATATCACCGCGCTAGAGTCCAGGCTCTCCCCAAAACCATATAGCCGGCCTTTCTTCAGTACGCCAGTTGCTGCCACCCATTCCGTCTGATCGAACTCCGACTGCTGCATGTCTCCCTCCCCGTAATTCTCTGTCACAGCTCTGCTATATGTTTCCTACAAATTGAATAGCTTGACTAGTCAATTTCATATGAATCAATCCGATTTAAATGAATGGTAGAAGTTGCATATGTAGATAAACTTACTGATGCGGGACGAGACCACGGACACGACAAGCTCGTGATTGCCCCTTAACGAGGGAAGCGTCGGATGTGCGCAGTTGAGAAATCGGCAATGAGCTAGGGTGATCGGCTCTCTTTTGTGCCCGGATCGGGTCACGGGACGGTCACGTACTCTCTCGCAGCAGCGATAATGAACATATAAAGCGAGCTAGATATCCCTACACATGCTCTCTAGCAGCAGCATAAACAAATATATATGAAGTAAGTAAAATGCCGAGAAGGGAGCGAATGCGATACCTCCACGCGCTCGGCGTGGGGAAGACGGACCCGACCGAAACTCGTACTCCCGGGATAAATATTACACAATGATGACAGCAATGAAATATCACCCACTCCACGCAGGGAGGTAAAGGGCTACACAACTAGGCCCGGGAGGACCGAATTCGGGTTGACGGGCGGCTTCTCGCGTCTCTTCGGCAGCACCCGAACTTGTGGTTGTGGGGCCCACGTGCTGTCCGGAGGGGCCGTGTGAGACCCGATGGAACCGCTGTAGTGGAGACACTTAGGGAAGCGCTCCCCGGGCTGGCGGCACGCTGGTTCGCCGGCCGGAGGCCGGGCGGCTCCGTTCGGCACCGGTCGGAATGACCGGCCACGGATCTACCGGTTTTGTTTTCCGGCGCGCGCTCCGGTGACAACGGACGCTGCGATCAGCCCCGACGTCGGAATGCGACGAAACTGGCGCCGTTGGAAAGATGCTTCGAAGGGCTTCAACCCAAGGTGATTACAAAAAAATAATCAAGCCTGTACTTCTGATTGGCGAATTTTTAAGTTTGCTATTGTACAGTTCCTGAAATCTCAGGTCAGCAGTGAACTTTCCTGTAGATTGCCTTTGACCGCGAGGTAGACGTCCGAATCTTGGGTTGTGTTATTTAGAAAAGTTATGGGCAATCAAGTTACAAAACCAGGACAATTTTTTAGATCTGGATTTGGGGAAGACTATGAATTTCTATGATTTTTTCACTAGCAGTGGGTCAGATCTGGAAACTGGCTGACAATATTATAGCTGAGGAAGAACACGAATTTCTAAAAATAGATAGAAGGCTGATAAAAAATTAATAAAGTTTGTGAAAGTAGGGAATGATGGACAGAACTCCCAGTAAAATTGGGAGGGTTTAGAAAAATCAAAACGATGGCCGGAGATGAGAAACACAGGGTTGCTGTCACTGTAGACAAAGATAAAACAGAACTAGGAATGAAAGATGCACGAAAATGGAAAAATATTAAACGATGGAATTTGGGCGTGAAAATTTAGGTGGAGCTTGGGGTACAAGGGAATAATACACCATAAAATTTGCAGACCACGAAGAGGCTATGGATGATAGCAGGAATTTCAGGAAGAGACCTCTATCCAGCAGGACAGAACATCGAGAACGGTTTCGCGGCGGCTCGAAGGCGGCACGAACGGCGGCGGCAGTGGCACCGGTGATGATCAGAAGTTGAGAGGGGGAGATGGAAGATTGATACACTCTAGAATGGGGGTTTGAGAAGAGGAAACCAGGAGGAGAGAGGAAGGGGGCGCAAGAAGCCTTCTAGCATTCACAAAAATTCTGATTTTTCATTGATTTTCTCATGAAAATACAAGCTTATATATGCTACCAATCTAATCTAATGTGGACCCTTGGATCAAGGGTTGGGGATTGAAGGGCTGGGATTAAGTGTGAATGACACATAAAAATTAATAAAATACTAAGGGGAGAGGGGCGCCCCCTTGACCATGGTTAATGGGGTTGAATGGGTAGGTGAGGTAGGTAACCCACCTTGGACTAATTAAGCCACTTGTCTCCCATGTGGTCAAATGGCATTCAACCCTTCTACATGGCCACCTAGGATGGTTGACCAGCCCCACATGGATGACATGGACCAATGGGAAAGGGCTGGGGGCCCCCTTACTGGTCCTACTGACAAATTACATAGAAACCCACACAATCCGTGGGAATGACGCATTGGCCGATAAAGCCGTATAATTGTGCGTATACTTTCCCGTGGATATAAAAATAAACTAAAGGATATAAATGTAATATAAAAAAGTACTGGCTCGGCGTCGATTCTCATCACTTACCGCTACTGAGTGAGCTCTCTCACTCACAAATTGATCTGTCCCCTTCTTTTTGTGTATTTTATCGAACACCTCGAGTAACGACGGAGCTCGATTAAACTCCACAGCCTGTTATACAATTCATAGCAAAAAAATATCATATATATTAAAAAATATATAAGAAGATAAATTGAAACATTACTTACCATTTTTTGTTTATGAGCCGCGAAAGAGATGCACCCATTCGTATGTAAATTTGCGTCTGATTTTGACGCCCTGTTTGCTTTGGTTTTTTTGGACTTTGCTATCCAGCTGGGATCGGCAAATTTGTCATATACTATCTCCCAATCCTCCTTCCTCATCCATAGAGGGCGGTGCTCCTTCCACAGCTGTCGGTCTTCACTCCCACCAGCCTTATTTTTAGCATGTGCTCGGGCCTCATGTACTTTTCTTCGAAAATTGTCCTTCATAGTCTTCTCTCAGGCCCTCCGACATCTCGTCGCGTCATGTCCACACGTGAATTGATAAGTCCACTGTAAATAAATTAAGTTTCACACTTAGTATACTGTTAGGAATTGAGTTTGGAAAATACTTGAATTAAATGATGTAATTACGTACTGAGAACATGTCCCATAAGTTGTCGCGGACTTCCACTAAAAATTCTTTGAAAGACGTTAGTAGGCCGGGCACATGTGCCATTACTAGAGAGTTGGAATGATGGACAGCCTCGTGAGATTCAAATTTCTTACTGCAATTGTAAATGTCAAAACATTCATATTAGACAGTTGAAGGCTAAATAATGAATGTAATAACCTTATAAATTTATTCGGAGATCCAGCACGGGCGACGTCCATCGTGGGTCATGCCTCCCGCGTGACGACTGCCGGCATCGTCAAGTGGCTGAGTGGTGGGGGTGTGCCCTGTTTAAAGACAAGGGGGAGGGGACTGTGAACTATAAGAATTAAATATCATAAGTAATACGAATATTTTGCTGAAAATTAAAATATACGTAATTAGAAAAATATTGCGAACTGTAAGAATTAATAAATATAAGTAAAACGAATATATTACAGAAAATTAAAACATACATACCTGCAGTGGGAGGTGGTGAGGGTGGCGTCTGTACAACAGGTGAGATAGCACTGGGACCTGTAAGAATTAATAAACATAAGTAAAATGAATATTTTGCTGAAAATTAAAATATACATACCTGTAGCGGGAGCTGACGGGGATGGCGTGTAAAACAACATGTGGGAGGGCACTGTGACCTGTAAGAATTAATAAACATAGGTAAAACGATATAAATGATTCTATGGCCCATATTTGGGTTTTTTTGGAAAGGATCATTGGATTTCTCTGTGCTATGTCGAGATGAGCAGCATATTTCTCGTATTCAAATAAATTCAAATATGCCTTCCTTCTACTATTCTTTTGTGTATTGGGCCCATGGCCCATTTATCCTTTTTTTCAGCCCATGTCACCTTTCGGTCGACCGTCGCCACAGGGCCGGTCGACCGGAATTGCCAGAGAGCAATTCTCTCAGCCCTGTGACATTGACGGTCGACCGTCGGATCAATCCCAGTCGACCAGAATTGCCAGCTCCCTGTCTGAGAATTTTTGGTTGACCGCCCCTGTGGGTCCGGTCGACCGGCCGCCCCGAGGTAGCAATCTTTGACTTCTTTCCCATGACCACCCTAGATGTAGTACTGCAACAACCTCTTGATTCAGGGTACTAGGTGGAGGTTAATCCTCAACATATGATATGGACTTTCAGACAAACAGAATTTGTCCTTCCATCTCATATCATTTGATATACCTCTGAAATCAAGACAACAAATGTATGATGTCAATCAAGTATTCACAAGACAAGGTCTGAATCTTTATTCAGAAGCAAGGAACAATCAATCATAAAATCATTCTTAACCATATCAGGTCATTTATTCAGTTCAGTGAATTGAAACTAATAAGGCAATTCAGAGAAATTATTCAAACATGGATTTTCAGACAGACAAATCATGAGCCAATTTCAGTCAGATCAGTAGATTTATTCCAAGGCAGACAGACATGAATTCACAAACCATTTGAGAAGCTTTATTCAAATCATATCAGAAGGTTTCTCTAATAGCATCATAGCCGAAGCCAGAGAACTCATTAGATGGAGTTAAATATCTTCAAACTATCAATAGTCAGTCGGCCCTCATTGAATGTGATTCAAACATCCTTGTGCAGAGTGTTACCAGACGGATATTTTACTGAAAATCAAATATGGTTATGAATTACAGTAGGGCTTTCTAAAAAAAAAATAAAATATTATGCTCAAAATTAAAACATACATACCTGTAGCGGGAGCTAGTGGGGATGGCGTCTGTACAACAGGTGGGAGGGTATTGGGACCTGTAAGAATTAATAAACATAAGAAAAATGAATGTTTTACTGAAAATTAAAACATATATACCTGTAGCGGGAGGTCGTGGGGATGGCATTTGTAAAACAACTGGGAGGATATTGGGACCTGTAAGAATTAATAAACATAAGTAAAATAGATTTTTTGCTTAAAATTAAAACATACATGCCTGTAGCGGGAGGTGGTGGGGGTGGCGTCTGTACAACAGGTGGTCGTGAGCCGACACTTGGACCTATAAGAACATTCTTTTAAGCTAGTAAATGATTATAACATTTATATAGCTAACTATTTTAATAGATATACAAGTACCCGAAGAAGACGTCAAAGAGGAGGTAGTAGAGCCCCTGTCACTGCCCTATCTCCTCCCACTCCCAATACGGCCTCCTCGGACCATTTCTTTATTACTAACAAAATAATTAATACTCAATTAGATAAGGCTAGACCAATATTATTAAAAATTATGAAAAAATGAACAGTTATCTTACAGAATTATCAAAATATGTCTCCCTCGATCATGCTGATGATATATCTAACTCATCATCATCTTCGTCATCCATATTTGCCTTATTAGATTCAAACTTTTCCTCTTCATCCGATTTCTCCTCCCCTCTAACATAAACATTTAACTCTGTCGGATCGACTTCTTCCACTTCATCTCCATTACGTAATGACAGTGGCTCATCAGATTCGTCCAGATTAGTATGCATGCGACTGACAACACCAACTTTGCATGATTGAAAATATTCAGCACTGGCAACTTCTGAGGGGTTTTCACTCATATTTAACTCATAAGTGGGAAAGAGTTCTAATTTAACCCTACAAACTGCCCACCAATCTTTATTCTTGAATGATGGGTAGTTTAAATAATACACTTGTTGGGCTTGTGCGGCTAAAATGAACGGTTCATAGGTATTAAGTTTAGACCTATGTTTGACATCGATAATCTCATAAGTTGTGTAATGTCGGATAGAATTAGAATCAAACCAATGACACTTAAATATGTATACATGATTGTCTCGTCCCAAATACTGAAGTTCTAAGACTTCATCAAGAAGACCGTAGTAGTCCAATTCCACTTCGTTGTATAAACGTCCCTTAACAGATACGCCGTTGTTCATCGTAGACTTACTTTGTCCATAATCCCTCGTGTGAAATCTGTATCCATTTACAATATATCATGGATAGGCACGTGCAACCGTCGAGGGGACATAACTGATCTGTTGTATTCTTTGATCAGTAATGAGACATTGTTCAACCTATATGTAAATTCTGATTAGTTATAATAAAGGTCAATCTCCTCAACATACATAAATATAAACATATATATTCAACGATCGACACTAACCCGATGTCTCAGTCATTTGGTAAAAAACTTCTCGCGTTCCTTTTCAATCTCCACGTCCTGGATATTTGGACATTTTTGTGCTAATTCTGAATCAAATTATCTACAATATAAATACACTACTACTTTAAATGAATTACAGAACAAGAATGAACAACTTATGGACATCGCTAGAAATGTGAGTTAAGAACTTACTCAACATAAGGTTCAATCTCGATACAATTCAGAAGAATATATATCTCAGCGGCATACAACTCTCTAACTTCGAGCGTGCGCGCCGAGCAACGTCCGAACGCACGTCCAGGATGCTTAAATATAGAGAGCCGATCTGACGAATCATCAACTCCCCCATCATCATTACATGGAGGTCGAGTACGACGCGTTAGAATCTCTGGTTCAAAGTACATGGAACAGAAGTTCGATATTTCTTCAAGAATATATGCCTCAGCAATCGAACCCTCCACCTTCGCCTTGTTCTGAACTTTCATTTTTAATTCATGCATGCACCTACAAGAACAAGTTAGATGACAATGAAATGTACCAACCATGGAGGACATGTAACTTAACAAAAAATCTGACATACCTCTCAAATGGATACATCCATCGAAATTGTATTGGTCCTCCGATAATAGCCTCGTATGGCAAATGGACGATCAGGTGCTCCATCGAATCAAAGAATGTCAGCGGAAATATCTTCTCGAGCTTGCAAACGGTTGTGACCACATTTTCTTCGATAGTTTGTACATCCCTCAATCTGAGTTCCGATGCACATAAAATCTTAAAAAATTGACTCAGCTCGGTCAGTGCTCACCATATAGGCTTTGGCAATATGTCACGGAATGTAATGGGCAGAAGTCTCTCCATGAACACATGACAGTCGTGACTTTTCAGATCATATATTTTCCCCTCATTAACATTCACACAACGGGCTATGTTGGATGCATATCCATCTGGGAATCTCAACTGTTTCAACCACTGGCACACTTCCTTGATCTGTGTATCATTAAGCACGTAAGTTGCTTTAGGCTATATAGTTTTTCCATTTACGTGTTGTAATTCCAGTTCTAGACGTTTACAAAATATCTTTAAGTCAATACGCACTTTACCATTATCTTTTGTTTTACCTTTAACATTCATGATCGTATTGAACACATTATCAAAAAAATTCTTCTCGGTATACATAACATCCAGATTGTGTCGTACAAGAAGAGTTCACCAATAAGGTAATTCCCAGAAAATACTTTTTTTATTCCAGTTGTGATCCTTTCCAAAGTCAGAGAGTTGACGTGTGCTACCAGATAATTATACTACATCTGGTAAATTTTGCACCCGTGTCGCCATATGTCGACCCGACACCCTTTGCAAGTCTACTTCATCCATTTCAA
The DNA here is from genome assembly GCA_022559845.1 of Amorphophallus konjac. Classification (NCBI taxonomy): domain Eukaryota; kingdom Viridiplantae; phylum Streptophyta; class Magnoliopsida; order Alismatales; family Araceae; genus Amorphophallus; species Amorphophallus konjac. The sequence goes on along the minus strand of CM040127.1, from coordinate 39,583,072 downwards.
CTGTATTTTTTTTAAAGGAGTCTTTTTACCTTCGAAAAGGATGGTCAGTTGGTAGCAATCGCCGATGGCAATCAAACCAGCATCCTTTCCCACCATGGTTTAATACAAATGATTTGGTATTTTTTATGCAGTAAGGACATGCCAACCTCCCATGTGTGCTCCAACCAGATAGCATTCCATATGCAGGGAAGTCACTTATTGTCCACATCAATGCAGCCTTCATTACAAAATTTTACTTCCTACATGCATCATAAGTTACAACTCCATCAGTCCATAATAAATTGAGCTCATCAATCAACGGCCTGAGATATATGTCCAAATTTTTTCCATGACTTTTGGACCAGGAATTACTAAGGACAAAATTAGATTTTCTCGCTTCATGCACATGTCCGGCGGAAGGTTGCACGGTGTCATGAACACTGACCAACAAGAATAAGATGTCACTGAACCACCGAATGGATTAAAACCATCTATGCATAAACCCAATCGAACATTACGTGGCTCCTTTGAGAAAGCAACATGAATACGACTGAAGTGTGTCCAAGCTTCACCATCGGCAGGATGACTGATTATATCATCGACATGGCGTACTCTTTCGGTGTGCCATGTCATATGTCGAGCCATCTTTGAGGACATATACAGCCGCTGTAGCCTAGGCACAAGAGGGAAGTATCGCAATACTTTGTAAGGTACATCTTTTTACTTTGAATTGCCCCCTCTCTTAGGTTTGAATCTGTCATGGTGACAAATAGAACATGATATCTTATCTGCATCATCTTTGTAATATAACATACAGTGATTCGGGCATGCATCTATTTTCACATATCCAAGTCCTACCTCATTGACCATCTTTTTAGCATGGTAATAAGTTTCTGGCAACTTCTCGTCTCGAGGCAACATACTCTTGATCAAGAGGAGGAGACGGTCAAAACAAGTCTCAATGATGTGAAATTCAGATTTCAAATTCAACAATTGTGACACTGCAGATAACCGAGTGTGCTTTTCACAACCATCCCATAGCGGCTCATCAACATCCCTAAGTAGTTGATAAAATCTTCCGGCTGTCTGATTCGGTGCTTCTTCCATATATGCATGTTCCTCATCAACATTAAAAGTAGGACCATCAGTATCTACAACCATATCCACGTACCCTCTTGTACCTGTAATATTGTCGGGCTCATACCTTAAGTATTCCTTACCATGACACGTCCAATTCGTATAACCATCCACGAACCCTTTCGTGTACAAATGATGTTGCACATCCCATGGTGAATGCCACCTCAAATTTCTACAATTTGAACAAGGGCATCGAATGTGACCTTCACGGTCTGTTGCTGCATTGGGATTCCCCAATGCAAATTCAACGAAACTCTCAACTCCATGCTTAAAGTCATCCGACACCACTCGATCAACTATTCTACGATACATCCATGAACGATCTGTCATCATTTTACCTGCACCCAATAAATGTTAATACACATCCTAACTTTGAAATCATTACTCTTAAAAATATTCACAACAATTTTCTCACATCGTTCGCCATAGACCATTTGCAGTTGGAAGAGGACTATTAATTAGATTATCACTTTTTAACCCATACATGAAGGTTTGATCGCACAATCACTTACTATATGTGTTGCACGATTTGTTGAAAATTTCGACATCATCTCCCCTCACTTCTCCGATATACCAAAAATATTTATTGATTTTAAAATTTTCTTAAACACTTACAAGTAAGTGGTTAAGAAAACACTCAAAATCAATAATGGTATATCAGAGAAGAGTGAGGAGACGCAACTGAAATTCTCAACAAATCATACAAACACATATAGTAAATGACTGCCTAAGTGCGATCAAACATTCACAGACTATCCTAACGGGACAATTCAAGACTTTGAGGTAGATATATATTCTCGTAAAAAAATGAGAACATACACATCAATCCCAAAGTCTTGAACGGGAAGGTTCATTGACATAATTTTAACACGCTCTCCTGAGGTGCGTGTAATGTTACGTTACACCCACGCACCTCAGCTCACAGTGAATACCCCATGTATTTATATAACATAAAATTAAATAATAAGTTAATTATCATTATGCATATAACAAGTTAAATAGCATCCAATTGTTAAAAATTTCCAAATGAAGAATATCAAAGTGAAATAATCCACATTTTTGAGTCAGATCAGCATCAAAAATAAATAAGATAAATAAGATAAAATAAACAAATGAAGCCACATCAGATAGAGGGCTTCAATTTCATGGTGAGATACCTAGTGGGTGATAATCTTGAAGGTTGTATTTTAGCACATGCATCAGGGTCAGGAAATACTTTCATGCTCATTAGCATTCTTCAGAGTTTTTTGGCTAAATATCATTATTCCTAAAGGAATTCTGCCAACGTGAAAGAGAGTTCCATCATTGGCAAGTAGAAGAACTTCTTCTGTATGCCTTCTACTCTATTAAGGCTAACAATAGATCTCAGCAACTTGATGTTCTTCAAAAATAGGAGGAGAACATGAGTATTCTTGTAACGACCCGAGAATCCGATTACCGGGAAGGCCCGATAACCCGAGACTCGCACCGCCACCCACGAGCCCGAAGACTCGGAAGGGTTAAAAGGATGGTGTGGAAACTACACAAGCATCACAAATAATTGCAGAAATTAAACAGTTATGATATTAAGCAGGAAATGAATTAACATTTTACATGGTCCACAATAAAATAACAACAACAGCAACAGTAGTCCACGACTAGTACAGTGACAAGAAAGAAAAGTACAGCTACACGGGGCATCCCCCGGCTCTGACCTCTGGCACTACCTCTGGGCACCCGCACCACGCTTCCGCTGCGCTCCCGACACGCTCCCCGAAGGTGGCGCCTCACCTGAAACACGGTGAAAACACGCAGGGAATGAGTCTCGGAACAAGACTCAGTAGGGATCACTCGAACCCTACCTCGCAAAACGAGAAACCACTACCCTAGCGGTAGGAAGGTACCTCGGAAAGGAAAGCCCTGTACTCTACAGAACTAGACCCAAACGGCACGCAAACCGACACACGTGCCACGGTACGAGAAGACCGAAACTCAACGGTCGAACCGTCAAAACCCGAAGGTCGGAAACACACGACTGACAGTCTGACACTCCGTACTCGACAGGAGTACCACCCACTAGAAGCACAGCCGGTAGCGTCCCCTGACGTCTTACACCGCACCGCAGGTGAACCGCCTGACATGGTAGGTCCTACCCGAGGCGCAAACACCGTACAAGTAACCACAACAAGTGACTAGCTGGGGTCACGCCCGTCGACGTGGGTCCAACCGCCCCCAACCACGTGTGCACACACAGACCGCGCGTCCCTGGTCTGGCCCTCTGACCGGTTTTCCCCTCAGCCGGACTCTGGCTGCAAGACGTGGGGCCCAACGGTAACCGGTCCACAAACCGTCTCTAAAGGTCAGCCCGTACACCACTCCCTGGTGCGACTAGCACACGCGTACTAGTAGGCTACGACTAGTGGAGGGTCACTGAAGGAGTAGACTCTCAAGTCACGGAAAACAACGCCCAAGCCCGACAACGTGTGGGAATCACCCCACGCACTAGTCCCGTCGCACGGAGACCACGGTCGGAGAAAAGCGAGGTTGCCACCCTCATGGGGCAACACAGGAAGTGGCGGTCCGACCCTGGACCGTCACAGCCAAATGGCGGTCCACTCTAGGGCCGTCACTTACAAATGGCGGTCTAAGGCAGACCGTCACACGGCCAGAGGGGTAGGGGAAGTGACGCGCCTGCTCCAGTGCGTCGCTTGAAAGTAACGCGCCTGAGACAGGCCGTCACACGGCGCCCCACACCCTCCAAAACCACAGGGAAAGTAACGCGCTTACCCTGGCGCGTCGCTTGCAAGCAACGCGTCGGGCTCAGTGCGTTACTCGCATGTGACGCACCTAGACCAGCGCGTCGCATGGCCCTCACGCTCGGGATGGAAAGGGAAGTGACGCGCCTGCCCCAGCGCGTCGCTTGTAAGTAACGCGCTGGGCCCAGTGCGTCGCTTGGCCCATCCACATGGGGGACAACAGGAAGTAACGCTCCTGCCCCAGTGCGTTACACGCATGTAACGCGCCTATCTCGGTGCGTTACATGGCCTGACCCCCAACGGTCAAAAACCAACGGTCGAAACGCATGTGACGGCCCAGGCCAGGGGCGTCACTAGCAAACGGCGGCCAGTCACAGGACCGTTACAGCCCTCGACCCCAAAGGCCAACACCCAGGGAAGTAACGCACCCCTCTAGGGGCGTTACAAGCATGTGACGGTCACTGGAGTGACCGTCGCTTGCCCCAGAGCACGCTACGGCGGGAAAACCCCAAAAACACCAACCACGCCCCCGTACCTCCACCGGAGAGGGGGAAAACAAGGGGGAAGACCCCTGGGGACCCCTAGCATGCATCTAAGCCACCAAAACATAGAATCATGGGCTAAAACCATAGATCGGGCGGCTCACCCCAAAACATGGAAAAACCCCAAAAACACCCAAACATGCCTCTCTCGGCCTCCCCGCGGCCTACAAACCACGGAAAAGAACGGCGAAGAGCTAGGGAACGTCACCCTACCTCAATGGAGCGAATGCTCCGCCGGATCGTCCACGAATCGCGAAGAACGCTTGAAAACCCTCGTTCTTCCTTAAGCTTCCCACGCTCGCCGCACGCCCCCACGACCGCCTCGCCGCCGCCCACGTCGCCGCGCCGTCGCCCCGCCGCCGTCTGCAGCCGGAGGGGAGCTCGCCGTGGCCAACCGGGAGGAAGAGAGGGAGAGGGAGGGAGACACGGTGGAGGAGGAAGGAGGAAGAAGAAGAGAGGAAGAAGAAGATGGTGGGGGGAGAGAGAAAAGAAAAAGGGTTTTATAGAAAAACCCGGAAAATCCGTAAAATTCCAAAAATTAGGAAATCACACCCCCGCGATCCTCGGAACGCACCGATCGCAACGGTACCACTCGTGTCCGTGTGAACAGCCCGGTTCACGCGCAACGAGCGTCCGAAGAGAAAAGCCGAAACACACACCGGGAATCGGAAAACACGCGCGGAAAAAGCCGCGGAACGCCTCCGGGCCTCCGAAACGACTCCGGATCGCGCCGATCCGAACACGAAAGATGTCCGAAACGAAATTTCGGACACAACGGAGCCGGACGCTCCGAAAACTAGATCCGGGACCCATGAAGAAGGATCCGAAAGGTCCGGGATATTACAGCCCTCCCCCCTTAAGGAATTTCGTCCTCGAAATTGAGAACAACCCAAGGGGAAAGAAGAGGAAGACTCACTCAAACAGGTACGGGAACTGCTGACGCATCTCGTCCTCACGTTCCCACGAAGCCTCACCACCAGAGTGTCGTTGCCATACGACCTTTACCAAGGGAATGACCTTGTTCCGCAGGCGCTGCTCTCGCCTATCCTCCACGCGGATCGGAAACTCTGGGAGAGAAAGATCTGGAGTCACCTCAGGCCAAACGGAAAACTCGAGCACATGAGAGTCATCGGGCATATACTTCCGCAACATGGAGACGTGGAACACGTCATGCACCGACGCCAACTCAGAGGGTAACTGCAACCGGTAAGCAACCTCACCGATGCGCTCCACAATCGCGAAAGGACCAATATAGCGGGGACTCAGCTTCCCACGCCGTCCAAACCGCATCACCCCCTTCATCGGAGAAACTCTCAAGAACACACGATCGCCCACGGCGAACTCGAGGGGCTGCCGCCTACGGTCAGCATAGCTCTTCTGCCGACTCTGGGCCGCCAACATGTTCTGACGAACCAGGTGCACAACATCCACACATTGCTGCACCAATTCCGGTCCCGTCAAAACACGCTCACCCACCTCAAACCAATCAAGTGGAGTCCGACAAGGACGCCCATACAATGCCTCATAAGGAGCCATGCCGATGCTCGAATGAAAGCTGTTGTTATAGGCAAACTCCACTAACGGTAGGTGATGAATCCAACTCCCCTGCCACTCCAGGCAGCAGGATCTCAGCATGTCCTCCAAAGTCTGAATGGTCCTCTCAGACTGACCATCTGACTGCGGATGATACGCCGAGCTAAATGCCAACTCCGTGCCAAGAGCTCGCTGGAAACTCCTCCAGAATCCAGAAGTGAAGCGCGGATCCCGATCCGACACGATCGAAATGGGAACCCCATGCAACGGCACGATCCGCTCCACATAAAGACGAGCCAACTTAGGCACGCTCCAGCTGACTTTGACCGGTAGCAACCGCGTCACCTTCGTCAGCCGATCCACCAGCAACCAAATACTGTCCTGCCCAGTCGGGGTTCTGGGCAACCCCACCACAAAATCCGTGGTCACATGGTCCCACTTCCAAGCAGGAACATCCAAGGGCTGGAGAGTACCGCCTGGTCGCTGATGCTCCGCCTTCACCTGCTGACAGATCAGGCACCTGGCCACAAACTCGGCCACATCTCTCTTCATGCCAGGCCACCAGAACTGCCTCCGCAAGGTCCGATACATCTTCGTCGCACCCGGGTGCACAGTGTACCTGCTCCCATGAGCCTCGCGTAACACCGCACGACGAACCTGCTCCTCCCCTGGGACGTACAGCCTGCCACGAAACCTCGCAGCACCGTCCTCGCCAAGCTCCACATCAGCCATCGCAAGAATCCGGGGCAACTCAGGGTCCGCATGCTGAGCCTCTGTCACCTGACGACGAATAGCAGGAGTGACAGTCAGACTCGCAAGCACTGCCAACCCTGGCTCCTGGGGAATCTTGAGCCTGAAAGATACTTCGGGCACCTGTTCCCAGAGCCTCCACTTCCTCAGCATCAAGGTACTGACCGCAACCTTCCTACTCAAGGCATCGGCGACGACATTCATCCTGCCCGGCTGATAAGACAGGGTGAAGTCATAGTCCTTCATGAACTCCATCCAACGCCTCTGTCTGAGGTTCAGATCTCTCTGCGAGAACACATACCTCAAACTCTGATGGTCAGTGAACACCTCGAACTTCTCACCGTACAGATAATGCCTCCAGATCTTCAGCGCGAAGATCACTGCCGCCAACTCAAGGTCATGGGTAGGGTAGTTCTCCTCATGGGGCTTTAGCTGCCGAGATGCATAAGCCACCACTCTACCATGCTGCATCAGAACAGCACCCAATCCGACGCCGGAAGCATCTGTACACACCACAAAACCTCCCGATCCAGAAGGCAAAACCAACACCGGAGCCGAGGTGAGCAATCTCTTCAGTTCCCTAAAGCTCTGCTCACACTCCTCGGACCAGACGAAAGGCACATCCTTCCGCGTGAGCCTCGTCATCGGGGTCGCAATGCGGGAAAAATCCTGGATAAACCGGCGATAATAACCCGCAAGCCCCAAGAAACTCCGGATCTCCGTCACCGACCTCGGCCTCGGCCATTGCATCACAGCCTCGACCTTGGCGGGATCCACGGAAATACCATCACCAGAAATCACGTGCCCCAGAAAGTGCACCTCGCTGAGCCAAAACTCGCACTTGCTGAGCTTCGCATACAACTGGTGATCTCGCAACGTCTGCAGCACCACACCCAAATGGTACGCATGCTCCTCGGCAGACTGCGAATAAACAAGGATGTCATCCACGAAAATGACCACGAACTGGTCCAAATACGGATGAAACACCCTCTGCATCAAGTCCATGAAGGCTGCTGGGGCATTGGTGAGCCCAAACGGCATCACCAGAAACTCATAATGCCCGTACCTCGTACTGAACGCAGTCTTCTCCACATCGGACTCGCGAATTCTCAGCTGATAGTAACCGGACCGCAAATCAATCCGCGAGAACACTCGCGCGGACTGCAGCTGGTCGAACAAATCATCAATCCGCGGCAACGGATACTTGTTCTTAATGGTCACTTCATTCAGCTGTCGATAGTCAATGCATAGCCGCAGACTACCGTCCTTCTTCTTCACAAACAGCACGGGCGCACCCCAAGGGGAAAAGCTCGGACGAATATACCCCTTGGCCAACAGCTCATGCAACTGCGCCCTCAACTCCCTCAACTCCGCGGGGGCCATACGGTAGGGAGCCTTCGCCAAAGGTCCCGTACCAGGTACAACCTCGATCACGAAATCGATCTCCCGCTGGGGAGGTAATCCAGGCAACTCCTCAGGAAAAACATCGGGAAACTCGCACACCACCGCAATGTCCTCGACATTCGGCTCCATCCGGTCAGACACAACCACAGACGCGAGAAAACCCTGACAACCTGAATCAAGCAATCGACGGGCTCGAATAGCAGAGATAAGAAATCGAGAAGAGGCGGAACGGATACCTTGGAAATAGAAGGTCCTCTTGCTCGGATGTTGGAAGTAGACCCTCTTCATCCCACAATCCACCACCGCTCCATGAGTCTCGAGCCAATCCATGCCTAGAATCACATCGTAATCCCGAAGCTGCAACGCATACAACCTGCCTGGCATACTCCGCCCATCGATCCACACCGGAACCTGGTCGAAGCAATACGGAGTGACCATAAAGTCACCCGAAGGCAACTCCACAGCCAAATCACAGGACAACTGGGTCACCGGCTCCTCGACGCTCGACGCGAAATCCTCCGAAATGAACGAATGAGACGCGCCAGAATCAAATAAAACCCGAGCCGCACAACCCAAAATCTGAACGGTACCTTCCACGAGCTGCGACGCTACTGCCTCTGCCCTGGTCAAGTGCGTGATCTGGCCACGAGCTCTCTGCCTGCCTCCCACACTAGCTGACCTGGGTAGCGGCGGATACTGTCCCTGCTGCTGCTGCTGCTGGGAAACCTGCTGCTGCGGCGGCCTCTGAGGACAGTCGCGCGCCATGTGCCCTGGCTGGTCACACCGAAAACAGATGATCGGCGCCGTGCACTGCCTGCCTGGGTGGGTCCCACTACACCGTGGACAAGGTCCTCGCGATCCACCCACCGATCCCTGTCGCTGCAAAGGAAACGGCTGCTGCACACTGCCCGATGAAGCCTGCCCCTGATCCTTGGACTTCTTCTTGCCGAACCCCTTCTTGAAGAACTTCTTGACCTTCGTGCCAAAGGACGCAGATCCTGTCACCGAAGCTGCCGATGCCGGTACTCCTGAACCACCCGACGCAGACTGAAAGAAACCCTGCTGCTGAGTCGCCGACTGCTGGCTGCGACCTGACACAGACTGCCCCTGGCTGATCGGTCCTCGAGTCCTCTGCATATCCATCTCCAAGGAAATCGCAACACGAGACGCCGTCTCGAGATCAGTGGCCCCATTCGCGATCAGATGGTGCCTCAGCTCCAACCTCAAGCCCTGCACAAACTGCGTCGTCCTCACCCTCTCATGCTCCATGATATGAGGTGCGTACCGACCCAGCTCGACAAATCGGGCCCTGTACTGCAACACGGACATGTCACCCTGCACCAGCTCCAGAAACTCCCGCATCCGCTGCGTAGCAACAACATCTGGACAGTACGTACGCTCGAAAGCACTGACAAAGTCATCCCACTCGATCTGCTCAAGCGGACGAAGCTGAAAGGACGTCTTCCACTCGGAAGACCACCACCTCCGAGCCGTACCCTGCAACTGGTTGTAGGCCAACACCACTCTGTCCTCGACAGCACTCTTCGCAGAACTGAACACCCGCTCCATCTCATCAAGCCAATCACGAGCCGCATCAGGGTCTGCCTGGCCGCTAAAGTAAGGTGGATGGAACTGCATGAAATCCCTCACTGCTCGGCCTGGCCCACCCCTGACTGACGAGCCCTCACCGGCCTCTCCGCCGAACTGCTGAGCCATGAGATGGTACATGCCACGGAGAAAACCCTCGGCCCCCGGAGCCCTCGCAGCATCCGCGGCCTCGGTAGCTCCCGGAACTCTGCTATGCTCCTCCTGGTCCCTCTGGACCCCCTGCTGGATCTCCTGACCTCCAGCCGACTGCCCCTGCTGAGAGCGAGAACTCCTCCTCGGCGCCATCCTCGCTCCTTAAGCACAAGACAGAAAACACAGAAACGGAAGGTCAGAATAAAACACGCGGTGCCCCATGCCAGCGTCACATGTACATCATCGTCATGGACTAGTGGACCAATACAATTACCTATGATTCTCATGTAATTCCACAACCGCGCTCTGATACCAGCTGTAACGACCCGAGAATCCGATTACCGGGAAGGCCCGATAACCCGAGACTCGCACCGCCACCCACGAGCCCGAAGACTCGGAAGGGTTAAAAGGATGGTGTGGAAACTACACAAGCATCACAAATAATTGCAGAAATTAAACAGTTATGATATTAAGCAGGAAATGAATTAACATTTTACATGGTCCACAATAAAATAACAACAACAGCAACAGTAGTCCACGACTAGTACAGTGACAAGAAAGAAAAGTACAGCTACACGGGGCATCCCCCGGCTCTGACCTCTGGCACTACCTCTGGGCACCCGCACCACGCTTCCGCTGCGCTCCCGACACGCTCCCCGAAGGTGGCGCCTCACCTGAAACACGGTGAAAACACGCAGGGAATGAGTCTCGGAACAAGACTCAGTAGGGATCACTCGAACCCTACCTCGCAAAACGAGAAACCACTACCCTAGCGGTAGGAAGGTACCTCGGAAAGGAAAGCCCTGTACTCTACAGAACTAGACCCAAACGGCACGCAAACCGACACACGTGCCACGGTACGAGAAGACCGAAACTCAACGGTCGAACCGTCAAAACCCGAAGGTCGGAAACACACGACTGACAGTCTGACACTCCGTACTCGACAGGAGTACCACCCACTAGAAGCACAGCCGGTAGCGTCCCCTGACGTCTTACACCGCACCGCAGGTGAACCGCCTGACATGGTAGGTCCTACCCGAGGCGCAAACACCGTACAAGTAACCACAACAAGTGACTAGCTGGGGTCACGCCCGTCGACGTGGGTCCAACCGCCCCCAACCACGTGTGCACACACAGACCGCGCGTCCCTGGTCTGGCCCTCTGACCGGTTTTCCCCTCAGCCGGACTCTGGCTGCAAGACGTGGGGCCCAACGGTAACCGGTCCACAAACCGTCTCTAAAGGTCAGCCCGTACACCACTCCCTGGTGCGACTAGCACACGCGTACTAGTAGGCTACGACTAGTGGAGGGTCACTGAAGGAGTAGACTCTCAAGTCACGGAAAACAACGCCCAAGCCCGACAACGTGTGGGAATCACCCCACGCACTAGTCCCGTCGCACGGAGACCACGGTCGGAGAAAAGCGAGGTTGCCACCCTCATGGGGCAACACAGGAAGTGGCGGTCCGACCCTGGACCGTCACAGCCAAATGGCGGTCCACTCTAGGGCCGTCACTTACAAATGGCGGTCTAAGGCAGACCGTCACACGGCCAGAGGGGTAGGGGAAGTGACGCGCCTGCTCCAGTGCGTCGCTTGAAAGTAACGCGCCTGAGACAGGCCGTCACACGGCGCCCCACACCCTCCAAAACCACAGGGAAAGTAACGCGCTTACCCTGGCGCGTCGCTTGCAAGCAACGCGTCGGGCTCAGTGCGTTACTCGCATGTGACGCACCTAGACCAGCGCGTCGCATGGCCCTCACGCTCGGGATGGAAAGGGAAGTGACGCGCCTGCCCCAGCGCGTCGCTTGTAAGTAACGCGCTGGGCCCAGTGCGTCGCTTGGCCCATCCACATGGGGGACAACAGGAAGTAACGCTCCTGCCCCAGTGCGTTACACGCATGTAACGCGCCTATCTCGGTGCGTTACATGGCCTGACCCCCAACGGTCAAAAACCAACGGTCGAAACGCATGTGACGGCCCAGGCCAGGGGCGTCACTAGCAAACGGCGGCCAGTCACAGGACCGTTACAGCCCTCGACCCCAAAGGCCAACACCCAGGGAAGTAACGCACCCCTCTAGGGGCGTTACAAGCATGTGACGGTCACTGGAGTGACCGTCGCTTGCCCCAGAGCACGCTACGGCGGGAAAACCCCAAAAACACCAACCACGCCCCCGTACCTCCACCGGAGAGGGGGAAAACAAGGGGGAAGACCCCTGGGGACCCCTAGCATGCATCTAAGCCACCAAAACATAGAATCATGGGCTAAAACCATAGATCGGGCGGCTCACCCCAAAACATGGAAAAACCCCAAAAACACCCAAACATGCCTCTCTCGGCCTCCCCGCGGCCTACAAACCACGGAAAAGAACGGCGAAGAGCTAGGGAACGTCACCCTACCTCAATGGAGCGAATGCTCCGCCGGATCGTCCACGAATCGCGAAGAACGCTTGAAAACCCTCGTTCTTCCTTAAGCTTCCCACGCTCGCCGCACGCCCCCACGACCGCCTCGCCGCCGCCCACGTCGCCGCGCCGTCGCCCCGCCGCCGTCTGCAGCCGGAGGGGAGCTCGCCGTGGCCAACCGGGAGGAAGAGAGGGAGAGGGAGGGAGACACGGTGGAGGAGGAAGGAGGAAGAAGAAGAGAGGAAGAAGAAGATGGTGGGGGGAGAGAGAAAAGAAAAAGGGTTTTATAGAAAAACCCGGAAAATCCGTAAAATTCCAAAAATTAGGAAATCACACCCCCGCGATCCTCGGAACGCACCGATCGCAACGGTACCACTCGTGTCCGTGTGAACAGCTCGGTTCACGCGCAACGAGCGTCCGAAGAGAAAAGCCGAAACACACACCGGGAATCGGAAAACACGCGCGGAAAAAGCCGCGGAACGCCTCCGGGCCTCCGAAACGACTCCGGATCGCGCCGATCCGAACACGAAAGATGTCCGAAACGAAATTTCGGACACAACGGAGCCGGACGCTCCGAAAACTAGATCCGGGACCCATGAAGAAGGATCCGAAAGGTCCGGGATATTACAATTCTTTTCTTGGGCTATAAGTAGTTTTCTAGAATTGTGTGCGATGTAAGAGACGAGATAGGGGCTGCATGTCAGGAGAGGTTACTAAAGGTTCCTAACCTTCTCATTTTAGATGAAGGCCATACTCCCAGAAATGAAGACACAAATATTCTTTCTACGCTAGAAAAGGTGCAAACTCCCCATAAGATGGTCTTTTCAGGGACACTATTTTAGAATCATGTCAAAGAAGTTTTTAATATATTAAATCTAGTGCGTCGTAAGTTTGAGAACATGGACTTGGCACGTGCTTGTCATGATGAGTCCATGTTCAGGAAAACTTATGACATACTAGATTCAATATATTGAAATTTTCTTTGACATGATTCTGAAATAGTGTCTATGAAAGGATCACCTTGCGGGGAGTTTGCATATTTTCTAGCGTAGAAAGACTATTTATGTCTTCATTTCTGGGAGTATGACCTTCATCAAAAATGAGAAGGCTAGAGACCTTTACTAACCTCTCGTGACATGCAGCCCCTATCTTGTCTCCTACAACGCACATAATTCTAGAAAATTATTTATAGCCCAAGAAAAGAATACTCATGTTCTCCTCTCATTTTTGAGAACATCAAGTTGCTGAGATCTATTGTCAGCCTTAACAGAGTATAAGTCATACAAAGGAAGTTCTTCTACTTGCCAATGTGTAGCTCCCAAGATATACCATCACGAGATGCCATGAGACTCATCACGAGATGCCATGAGACGAAAGTATCCTGAGTAGAGCATGTATATCAGGTGGCAGTAGGAGGCACCTGAAAGTTGGTGCAGAGGCAACTTTCTTTGATATAATGGAAGAAACATTGCAAAACGAAGATCATTGTAAATTGAGAATTTCTATCATAAAGGACCTTCGGGAGATGACTGGAGATGTCTTACACTACTACAAAGGTGAATTCTTGGATGAGTTGTCAGGACACATTGATTTCACTGTGCTATTGTGTCTGAGTCTCAGATAGAAAAAACTTCTAGGATACTTCGGGAAATATGAGAAGTTTAAGAGAATTACTTAAGGCCTTTTTCAGTTCTGGAAATATATGTTCATATTTTGTTCTTTGATAGAACACCCGTGAACAAGAGTCGACTCCAAGAGTCGACACTTGTCCCGGGCGTCCGGTAACGGGACATCTTTAATTAGTTCTCATTCCAACTGTAATGAATAAACTATTAAAATATGTAAAACCAAACTAGTACTTTAATCACTCAAGTTCTGAATCTAAAGTGCTATATATACTTAAATTTGACTTTATTTTCTCTCTCTGTGTGCGTAAGAAGCTACCCGTATGTGCAAATCACTATTGACCCTAAATGCAAAGATTTTTCTACATGTATATTGTCAACGCTTACAAACTAATGAGCATTATTCTCGAGGTGATTTTTCTACATATGAAAACCTCCCATAAAGACATACATCATCTTACATCTAACTTATATATTAAATAACATTCAAAGAAAAAAATGTAACACTCTCATTTCCCTACATATAGAAGGGTGGGGAATCTTCTCTCATCACAACAATGAACTAGAGAGAGCGAGAGTATAATTCAGGCAAGTATATATATATAGAGAGAGAGAGAGAGACTTGAGTGTGTGTAATTAAGGTATTTATAAAAAAGAGACTGAGTAAGTGAGATAAAGGATGGGACGTCAGTGAAGGGGGGAAAGGGAGAAAGATAAAAAAATTAACTAGATTTAAAGGCGGATATATACTTCACAAATATTGGATATTAACTACATTTGAGAAATACTCGCTGCATATATCATCGTGTGTACTTGTACCGTGCCCTCTTTCATACTCCACTTTTATTAATCTACGGTCGTGCGAATTCGATGAATGTAGTATGTACTATAATTAATCTGACTTCGTACAATTAGATGTATGTGTTATGTATTAAGCAGAGTTAAAAGATCACACCTATATTGAGATTTGAAGTTGTTGAGCATTGCAGAAAGTATTAGTACTCGAATATGAAAGTTCATTGAATCGGTCCGCCCACTAGCTATCCTCCCTAGAATCACTGTTATTCATCGCCCAACTATTCCGCTAGATTTCTCGTCATAAAAAAAATCTTCCTTTTCCTGAATCCAAAGAATACCTACATTTGATTAACATTGATGTAACACTACCAGAAAATCTAATTAATAAATTAATTTACATGCTTTATTTACCCCATCCCATCACCTTAACAATAAATCTATTTAAGATTACAGAAATTAAAATAAATTGAAACAACATATAAAAATAAAATCAAAATTTTACTTACTATTTATTCGCAAAAAAATTCTGATTCTTTCATTCCCGTCCTCTCGACCGATTATCCTATTATGAATAAAAAATATATTAAATAAAATAAATTTAATTTAATTTATCTAATTCACACAGTGAGGGTGAGAGAGGGCGGGAGCAGGGAGGGGGAGGGAGGCCAACGGGAGAGGGAGAGAGGGCGGGAGCAGGGAGGGGGAGGGGGGCCAATGGAGCGTGTGTCTATGTCTATGTGTGCGTGTGTGCCTGTGTCTGTGAGGGGGAGGGGGGCCAACTGGAGAGAGAGAGAGGGCGAGGGAGGGGGCGGGGGGTTGCCAACACAGAGAGGGAGAGGGACAAGATCGTGAGAGGGGGAGGGAGAACGGGAGAGGGAGAGGTAGGGGGTCGACCACCCCCGGCCAGTGCCTCCTCTGCTGGGTGAGTGCCTCCTCTGCCGAGTGTGTGCTTGAGAGGGAGTGACGGAGCGGGAGAGAGAGAGGGAGTGAGGGAGACTAAGAGGGGGAGAGGGAGAGTGTTACAGAGAGAGGGAGAGGAATCGAGAGGGTTTACCTACCGAAGTGAGGATGGCGACGGCGAGTTTCGGCCGGCAATCGAGGACGAAGACAGCGATGGCGAGGACGACCACGGTCGGCGGCGACGGGGAGGACGGCGACGACGACAGCGTCGGCGATGGCTCCAGCGGCGATGGCGGTAGGGAGATGGATGAAAGAGAATATGAAAGGGAGAGTGGGGGGAAGTGAGTGACAGGGAGTGGCGGGGAGGGGCCGATTTGGGCGGGGGATTTCGTGCTTTTCAGACGGCATTTCAGACGGTATTTCAGACGAATAATATTTTCGTCTGAAATTTTAATAAATTTCAGACGGAATAATTTCTGTCTGAATATAAGTCTCAAATTGAGACGGATAGTGTGATAGATAATTATCTGTCTGAAATAGAGATGAAATTTCATACGGAAACTATCCGTATGAAATTCAGACGGATATTGAGACTCAAATAATTTTATCTGAAATTTCCGTCGCTAACAACGCCTTATATATGTATACACACGCATATACATTTACAACTATATATGTAGCAATTATATATGCCATTATACGTTCTTTGAATGTAATAATTGCCACAAACTCCGTCACGTAGATTTGTTGTAAATTCGTCTAGTTTGGATATATGTCACAACGGCGTCATGACAATTGATGTGACAGTTGCGTAGATCCACGTGACAAGTCTGATAAGAGAAAGATGCAGATACACTTAATACAAATAAAATGTATAACAAAAGAATGAAAATATTTTACAATAATATATATCATAATATAAAAAATAGTATGAGAATAAAATAAGTACGGTATATGAAGTGTATGTATTGTAAGAAGAAACTATATGTTTAAAAATAAATCTGCAAATCTTGCAGATATTACTAATTCTTCATATTTAAGAGCCATTTGGAAGTTTTAACTAGTTACATGGGCACCCAATATCTAATTGCGAGGCTTGTGTGATTAAGTCACACTAACTAAGGGATAATGGTTTCATTACATTGTCTAATCATTGGTTTAGAAATGGTGTTAATGAAACAAAATTTCCCTTTCTGCAGCGACACAGTTCAACGTGCCATGAAAGTAGGCTTTATGATAATTACCTGCATAAATGAAACTTTTCCTCCATAAAATAGACATATATTATTGCCCATTATAGCCGACATCAGTCTAATTATTGGTCGTTTAGCACAATGTAAAAAATTATAAAACTGAGAAAAATATCATATTTAGATAATGTATTTCTGTATAACATGTAAATATAATATTGTATAGTATTTTAACCCAGATCAAATCACTCCTAAATAGCATAACTCACTTAGATTAACCAATGGCTAATTGAAAAATAGATCGACTTAATGAGCGATCAGTTTTGCTTCTAAAAGGGTACTTTGGTCTAGGAAAGCTTGCTATTATTGGAATAAGTATTCTCAATAGCATTCCAAAACGAAAGGTAGAAACACCCAACTTGATCGAGGTGCTTTCTTGTCATATTACATGCAATAAGCATGTAAGAGAGTACACATCTGATAATTAGGTAATCTAGATTTACATGCAAATCAATTTAAACAAATGAAGAGGAAAGCCAGGGATCTGTATATGATCAGAATCAAAGGGGCTTTAAGATGGAATGAAACTCACCCGTGGTCTCCCACCCTAAAAAGAAAAAAAAATTGAATTTACATTATGTGATGGCCCCTTTCAATGGAATATTAGTCCTGATATTGCATTACTTTGTACTAATTTTGATCGTCCCCGATATTTCATTGGGATGGTGGGTGATCTGCTAGGGTTTCATGCCGCCAATGATGATCGCCCCTAAGAGGGGCATGCGCATCCCATGATTGCCCCCTCTGCTGTTGACGCTACCGCTGGTCCATCTTCTATGACAGTTGAGGCTTTTAAGGTCCCTACCATGCCTGGGTTGCACACCTTTACCCAAGTTTTAGCGTCCTCTTCCTCGCCTCATTCTATGAGTTTGCCGGTCCACCCCCTTCCTCCATGGATGATGGTGAACTAGCGGTCTTCTTCAACATGAAAGAAATAAAGCTTTCTTATGGTCCGTTGGAATATGCTATCGTCACAAGAATAGCTTAAGATCACTCACCTTTCCAAGAAATCATAGCTCACCTTATGCATAGATGTAACTTCAAGCGTGATTTTATTATTAGTGCTTTTGATTCTCGACGTCTCCTGCTCCGCTTGCAAGCCTATGAAGACTACTTGCAATTTTTGCTCAGGGAGTTCTTGCACGTCCAAGGCCCCCTATTTAGATTTTACAAATAGATGATGGAATTTAATCCTTAAGCGGACTCTCCTATCATCCTAATGTGGGTGGAACTTCCATGGTTGCCAGCAAATATCTACCAAGAAACTTTCCTAAGGTCTTTATTGCTGGAAATCTTGGCCCCATCCTCAAGATAGATCTCAAGTCTTTGATGATGGCCGACACTACTACGGTTAGGGTGTGTGTTGAATTGGATGTGTCTAAAAAGCTTCCTAGTCGGATTTGGATTGGTGTCCATGGGGGTGGTGCCTGGTAGGAAATCATATACCCTTCTACTCTAGCCTACCACACAAGTTGTTTCCGTCTTGGACATGAGGTAGGCGGCTGCAAGTGGAACAAGGAGCACGGTCCTAATTCTGGGCATCCACCGTCAGCTCCTGATCACCTTCAAACTCTCCCTTCGGCCAAAGACATACCTCGACGTGACTTGTCTCCAAAACCCCAGTCTCGTTGCCGTCGTGTAAATCACGCTAATGCTCCTTTAGAGAAGTTTTCTGCTATTTCGACAGGGGTGATCATTTTTTTGGGGTAACGGAGAATATAGTAGAGTGGTACGGAGAACTGAGCGATTACAGGGCCACCCGAGATCGAGTCTTACCCAACGCATCAAGCCACTCCTTTTTTTTGTACCACCGCCATAAAACCCCGGGCTCACATCCCTCGAGGATTAAATGTGAGCCAGGTAAACCCCCCCCCCCCCCCGGGGGCTCGATCTCGGGTCCCTCCTATGAAACTCCTTCGATGCCTTGCAATCTCTTGAGGAGGGGCCGCTAGTTGGTAAACCTAGTGCCCAGGGTGATAGGCCTCCTAATATTTCCATGGTAGTGCAACATGTTGAGGTGATGTTGGTCAAGAATCATGCAGACTAGGGGAAAATTTCTAATGTCGTCAAGGGGAGGCTACTGGTGCTGGAAGATTTTGCGTCGAAAGGCATCGACTTATCTCTACGCATTCCCCAAATCATGTCAACTAGTATGGACGTGATTCAACTTCCCGTTTTGCCTGCACCTGTGCTTTAGTCCTCTATTATCGACAATGTCGTTGCAGCACAGGTTGATCCAACTACTGTGCCAACTCAAATTCTAATTGTTGACTGTGAACGACGTCACAGACAGAAGAAGGAGGAACAAATGAACAGGGCTACGAGAGTTTCTCTCTACATGTTTTAAAGAAAAAATTGAAAAGAAATCAAATCACGCGTAAGTGCATATGTGTTGCATGATGTGTGATCGCCTCGAAGACCCCAAAAATAGTTATGAAAGACAACTCATCGCGCGTATACCTTGGATGCATGAGATCTGTGGATGGTTCCTTCTTTCTCTTCCTTTGACTGGCCGATGAAGAGAGTTTTCTTTTGATTACCCTTATAAGAAAAAAAATGAGACAAATACCGAACTAGATTAGAAACAATGGCAATGTAGTATCAGTCTTTTATGACGAAAGCATTGAAATTATGCACAAATACACACCTGATTGAAATTCTTTTAAACCCCTTTTTGAGTGCAAAAGGTGATGAATCCTATGATGAAATGAGATTTCGTGCGGAAATGTACAAATATGGAGCTCTCTTAAGAAGAGAAATGGAACACAAAAGAAAATGACGGATGATGCATGTAATTAACGAAAGCGAAACATAAAAGAAGTAAAGGAAAAAAGAGCTTATGGTGGCTCCGATGGAGGGCTTCGAGGCGCTCCAACAACGGGAGAACGTCATGCATGAACAAGGGGCGAGGAGATGACTTTTCTCTCGCACGATTGGGCACTCGAAAATCTAACAGAACCTCCCCTTGACTCGAAAGAAATCTCATGAGTTTGGAAGTGATTTTACCAGAGTTCCCCCCTCCTCTTCAAAGGATTTTGAAGCCCTTTGCTTGTGGGAGGGGGTGCCCTATTTATAGGCAGTCGGGTCAAAAACGTGTCCCCTTGGAGGGACGCCTCTTTATCCATGCGTCCAGTGGACCAGCCACTTCTCAAACACGTATGCGTCTTATAAATGAGACATTTTAATATGAATGCATCCCTTTACCATGATGCCTTATTTAAAAGCATCTCCAAAAAGAGATGCGCCCATGTCTTCTCGGTGCTAGACACGGCGACGCACATGTTGAAAACAGGGTCGTTCGGTGCCTAACCTTGACTTCATATACACATCTGGACAGTGAGACGCTCCTTTACAAATTTTCAAACAAAGCGGCATTTTCGATGCCGAACTTTAATTTACTCAAAGAGACATCTTCTGGTAAGGACATCTTCAAAATAGGCGTCTTGTTTATTGGACACCTCACACGAGAAACATTTTGCCAAATTATTTGAACTTGTTAAAAATGCATCGTGGATAGGGGATGTGTACTTGAAGACGCGTCCCTATGCCATGATACGTTCATGTTAAGGTCGCGGCCCTTTTGAAGACCGTGTTTCTAGTCACAGTCTTTAGTTTGACTGTGTTCAGAAGTTTAAGATGCATTTTGAATAAATCTTCAAAAAAATTCACAAAAATAGAAAAAATTAAAAAAATTAGAAAATTTACTCAAATAACTCAATAATGAGAGCCACTTTGGGACATGATAGTGTGATACGAGATTTACTCAATATGATGTCAAAAATAACGTGTCTACATTGACAGTGAAACTCGCTAAGGTGTTCAACCATCTAGTCCTGTTGAGTATATCAATGATGGGGCAACCCGAATGATAGATCCGTCTATGAATCTTCTTCCCAAGGACTTATCGATCATGTGTATCAATGTTCATCCCAGGGCTCTTGATGATGTTGATGATGCTTCTATACTTATGGATAAAATTTTCCTTATTGCTCAGAAGAATTTTATTGCCCCCCCCCAGAAAACTTAGACTGATCAATAATGTGTTATTACCAGAGATGAGGATGATGCCCCTCCCTGCAGTGAGGCTTTACGAGTTGACGATGTGCCTACTTCTGTTGACGATGGTATGGTTGATCATGAAGATGGATCGCCCAAGCTCAGCCAGACTTTGCAAGCTACCGGTGTGCATACTCATGTTGATGGCGCTCCTCCTTCTGAAGATGTCCAGGTTCTCATTTTGATTCCATCCGACTTCTCACCTTCGATGGTTAGTTCTTCAACATCTTCAAGCCGCTAGAAGTATATCTCTTGCCTCAGTTGCAAAGGTGCGTCACAATTTGCATGCTCAAACCTCGTACTCGCTCTCCTGAACCCACTATAGTCCTCCTCGCCCTCCTACTTTTGATTGTCCGATAGTGGATTTGACTTCAGTAACATTTTTGCAAAATTCGTGGACTCAAATATTAAGGAGTTTATTACTCTAAATGTTTATACTGTCCCGTTTATCCCTCGACAGGTTCAAAACTAAAAACCTCTAGATTATGAAGATTTTCTTACTACACACAAGGCTTGGGTTAGAGATTATCTGTCGGAGGAGTACGATTAAGAAGAA
This sequence comes from Amorphophallus konjac, assembly GCA_022559845.1. NCBI lineage: Eukaryota > Viridiplantae > Streptophyta > Magnoliopsida > Alismatales > Araceae > Amorphophallus > Amorphophallus konjac. Next base: position 39,561,670 of record CM040127.1, on the reverse strand, counting down.
GATGATGATGAGAAGTTCGCTACCCCCGTCGTTCGGGTCTTCATTCTTGATCCCTACTTCGTCGTACTTTTTCTTGTGATCACTTGTTTTTATAAATATTAGAGATTATTCTTCCCAACTTAAGATATATTATTTACTTTTGTTGCATAGTCCTTTAATTTAGATTTTTTATTTCTTTGGGCTGACCTTGCCATCGTTAGAAGGCTCTTACCTTTCGTATGGCCTTAGCCCCCATGCCTCTGTACATGACTTTTAACCCTCCGTTTTATTTTTCTTTCTTAGTTGAAGGAGAATTATAGTGGGAGACACAATGATATGAGGAATACCAGGAGTTCGTGTACCCAAAACTCGGAGATCGTAATAGGACGGCTACTAGAGTCGTTCTTGCAGAACCACGCTTCAAATCCCGACCTTTTGGTGATGAGTCCGTAGAGTGAGAACAAGAGAGAGAGAATGTGAGTGGGTTAACACTTTCTGCATGCCCGTGTGATTTCCAGCCTTGAAAGCCCCTTTTATAGGCACACACGAAGGAAAAGGACGGTGCAAAATATATATATATATTTTAAACGCAACACACGTTCGTTCACGAACGGACGCCTGCTGCCCCCTTCGTGGGCAACAGCAGCGGGTTAACATCTCCCACTTGCCCACGAAGGGCAGCTAAAGAAAACTCTCTCTATTCTTAGTTCTCTTACTCTATCATACAGGAAATGAACCGTGCGACCTCACGAGAAAACTCTTAATCACAAGAGTAGTGAACTGTTAAGTTATCAGCAAAACTAACAGAACACTTTAACATCATATATCTCGTAGTACCCTAGACAATCTCATATTCACCTGATTTAACACTCTGGATATCTCAAACAGCAAGTAGTGTTAAATATCATAAGTCATGTGGTCATGACTCTATCATCACAAAGTTAACAGAGTGCCCCGGGGTATGAGCCACAAAACTTGGTGCAATATGTAGAAGTCTTCCCTGAGTTCTTATGTCAATCTAATTGGTCTTGACTGCTTTCCTAGACATGTCACGCTCGACTGTATCAACCATAGTCTTAAGGAGTATGCTAAAGTAGCGACGCCAAGCTTCCTTTTTATGACACAGTCCTTAAGTCATAAAGAGTACAAATGGGATCATCATAAATATGATCCAGGAGCTCACACAATGATGAAACATAGATCCATTCATCATTCTCACTTATGGTCCTATATAGCACATGCGGTATGAGACGCATGTTATGGTGTTCTCCCATCGACATGGGCATGTCACTCAAAGTAATTAAACACCATACGGATTTTAGTGTAGTCACTCTCATTATGACTAACCTAAATCTTATGCCACTGTCGCTCCCACTCAGCGCCATGTCATGAGATTCACGTCCGGCTTAGTTAGACTTCCCAGGATAAGGCAAAGGGAACCCGTAAGCGATCCAAGTGGATCTCATCTTAGCTCTCTCTAAGGCGACATAATAGTTTAATTTTCATACATATCTTGCTCGCTCTTCAAGCGCCACAGATATCTAATGTCTCATCTTGCTCGCTATCTTAGCGCCAAGGTGAATTACCCGTGTGAGAGGGTCAATTCGAGCCTGGTGACATTTTATTTTAAATGATGTGTAAACTTGCATAGTATCTTAAGACACACATGAAAGAATAGCAATATTCATTGATGTCAACAAAAAATATTCACGTTTACAATTTACATAACCCCATAGCTATAATATGGGTTAAGAAGGCCTCTCTAGGAATCTGTTTAGTTAGTGGGTCAGCTACCATACGACCAGTCGATATGTGTCGGACCGACACTAACCCTTTCGCAAGTAGATCCCGAATGTAGTGATAGTGAATGTCAATATGTTTGGTTCTACCATGGTACTTTGGATCCTTAGCGTAGGCCAATGCCGATGTGCTGTCAATGTACAACAACACTGTCTCTTCGGGCTGGTGTGTTATGGCCAATCGTCGCAGAAAATTTCGTAACCAAACAGCCTCTTGACATGCTGCTGAACAAGCCACATATTCCGACTCCATCGTGGATAAAGCAATACACGTTTGTTTCTTGCTGCACCAAGAAATGGCCCCACCTCCTAGCATAAACACATAGCCCGAGGTAGATTTTTGCTCATCTTTGTCGCTGGCCCAATCAACATCGCTATAACCTCTCAGTCTTAAGTCACTTCCTTTGTAACATAAGGCGAGATTTGTCGTTCCACGTAAATATCGAAAGATTATCTTCACTACCTTCCAGTGAGTGAGACCTGGGTTACTGATGTGGGACAGACACGCGACTCGACTCCAAATGGATATGCGATCCTCGGACTCTAAGCAAGCTCGCGATCGTCCCTAACGAGGGAAGCATCGGACGTGTGCGGTTGAGAAACCGACAAAGAGCTAGGGTGGTCTACTCACAAATTCGTGCCTGGATCGGGTCACGGGACAGTCTCGCTCTCTCTCACAGCAGTGGTGATATAAAAAATATAGCGAGCTACGATCCTAGCATGCTCTCTAGCAGCGGCATAAATAAATATATACGAAATAAAGCAAATGCCGAGATGTGAGCGAATACGATACCTCCACGCTACCGGGCGTGGGGTAGACGACCCCGGCCGAACTGATACTCCCGGAACAATTATTACATAAATATTACAGCAATGAATATGAATGCCCACTCCACGCAGGGAGGTAAAGGGCGACACAATGGGACCCGGGAGTAGCAGGTTCGGGTTGACGGGCAGCTTCTTGTGGAGCTTCGGCGGCACACATACTCACGATCGTGGGACCCACGTGCTGGTCCGAGGGGCCGTGTGGGACCGGGGTGGCACCACTATGGTGGGGACACCTGGAGGGGCACTCCCTGGGACGGCGGTACGCTGGTTCGCCGGTCGGAGGCCGGGCGGCTCCGATCTTCACTCGTCGGAGTTGCTGCCCACGGATCTGAACTGTTGTTTCAGACCCGTGCGTCCCGACGAAATCCGCTGCTACGGTCACTCCCGACGTCGGATCGACGCACAAGAGGTACCGTTGGAAAGCTAGCTCGAAATCCTTCGATCTATGGCTAGAGAAAGAAAATTGAATTTCTCTTTGATGGCCTTTGTCGAATATTCAATCTGCTGGTTGACAGGATCTGAAAACTCAGGACATAACTAAGTTTTCCTGAGAGTTGGCGTTGACCGTGATGTAAACCTTCGATTCAGCTTTTGATCCCTTCCTGAAAGTTGTAGAGGCCGAAGAGAGGAAAACGGGGATATATTTTATGAAAGATTTGGTGGAAGTTTCGATTTTTTGTGGATTTTATACTGACCCGGGGTCGGATCTGGACAACAGAGACAAAACTAAATTTGGGGAAAAGACACAATTTCTAAAAATAGGTAGAGAGCTTTTGAAATTCGAAAAAAAATTTGGAGGATGAGGATGGTGGACAGAACCTCCAATAAATTTGGGGATTCAAACAAAAATCAAGAATGGGGTCAAAAGGGCAAAACGCAGAGTGGCTGTGACACAGGACTGTGATCTGACAGATCTGGTGGATTAGAAAACACGAAAATGGAAAAATATAAAACGAAGTCTAAATGACGTGATTTTTTTACTAGAGGTTGGGAATCAAGAGAGGAACCAACTCTGAAAATTTCAGCTCCAGATGATGTCGGAGTTGGGAGATAAAATTTCCGGAGTGAACCCCTATCCAGTAAAACAGAACCTAGGACAGCACTTCAGAACTTGCTTCTCGGCGGCTCGATGGTGGCACGAACGGCGGCGGCGGCACCAGAGATGAATCTAGAGATAGAGGGGCTAAGATAGAAGGGGTCTACACCCTGAAATGTAGAGAGAGGAAGAAGGAACAAGAGGGAGAGAGGAGAGGGGCGCACCAGGCTCCAAGCAATTCACAATATTTTCTTCTTCATTAATTCTAACAAATAGAAATTACAAGCATTTATACAAAATGAAAAATGACTCAAAATGCCCTCAGATCTAGAATTGGGAGGGGTATACAAGGTATAGAACTAATTAGTTCTAATAGAATTTTTTTCAAAATTAAAATTTGGACCAAAATGGGGGCCGCCCCCTTGACTAGATAGGTAAGGTAAGTGGCATCTTTGAATTTTTTTACCACTTGTCTCCCATGTGTCCAATTGACCTTCTAGATGTCACATAGGACTTTGACCAGCCCCACATGGACCCAAATGGTGCCGCTTGGACCAATGAGGAAGGAGTGAGGGCCCCCTTGCTGGTCATACTGACATTTTGCACAAAAACCCACTAAGACTTACAATTGTGTACCCATATAACACAAGGGTATACATACAAATATAAAAGGGCATAAATACAAACAAAATATAAGCGGTCTTGCTTCGATGTCCCCATCAGTTACTCTGATAGCGACTGACCAATCCGACTGCATAACAAATGTCAGGTCGAGTACACAACATAGCATACATCAGACTCCCTATTGTAGCCACATATGGCACTTTAGACATTTCTTTCTTTTCTTCATCAGTCTGTGGGCATTGACTTATGCTCAAAGCACATCCCTTATCAATTTGAGTATCGATGGGTTTGGAATAATGCATTCGGAATCGCTCAAGAATTTTATTTATATAGGTCTCCTGAGACAGACTCAGAAGTCTTTTTGAGCGATCTCTTATAATTTTTACTCCAAGCACGTAATTTGCTTCACCCATGTCTTCTATCTCGAAGAAAGAAGACAACCACTGCTTAGTGGCTTCGATTGACTTTATATCGTTCCCAGCCAACAATATGTCATCGACATACAATGACAAGATAAGAATCTTCTTCTCTATTCGTTTGACATACACACAGTGGTCTTCCTCAATCATCTCACAACCAAATGAAATAATTGCTTTATGAAATTTAAAATACCACTGTCTAGACGATTGTTTGAGGCCATAAATGGAACGCTTGAGGCGGCAAACTTTGCGCTCTTGTCCCTCTACCTCAAATCCTTCTGGTTGAGTCATATAGATCTCCTCGTCTAGTTCTCCATTGAGAAATGCAATCTTAACGTCCATCTGAAAAAGATCCAAATCTAAATGAGCAACAATGGCTAGGATGAGGTGAACTGATGTGAATCTCACCACAGGAGAGAATGTCTCATCAAAGTCTATTCCCTCCTTCTGAGTATAGCCCTTCGCCACAAGTCGTGCTTTATATTTGTCGATCGATCCATCTGCCTTGCGCTTAATTTTAAAAATTCATTTATTTCCAATAGCTTTGCGCCCAGAGGGGAGATCAACTAATTTCCAAACCTCATTTTTAGCCATTGAGTCTATTTCATCTTGCATAGCAGCTTCCCACTCTTTCCTAGAAGATGATGCAAATGCCTCTTTAAAAGAATTAGGCTCATCATCATCTGTGGGCAGACACATTAGAACTTCCCCTTTAATCTCAAATAGACAACGAGGAATATGCCCACGCTTACTGCGACGTATTTGGGTGTGTAGCTGATTCGGTGATGTGCTCCCACTGGGCACACTCCCACTAACTTGGTGATCATCTCTACTATCTTCAGCAGTCACTTGGTTAGGCTCTAATTCCCTAAATTAAGTGCAAGGCAGATGGATCGATCGACAAATATAAAGCACGACTTGTGGCGAAGGGCTATACTCAAAAGGAGGGAATAGACTTTGATGAGACATTCTCTCCTGTGGTGAGATTCACATCAGTTCGCCTCATCCTAGCCATTGTTGCTCGTTTAGATTTGGACATTTTTCAGATGGACGTTAAGACTGTATTTCTCAATGGAGAACTAGACAAGGAGATCTATATGACTCAACCAGAAGGATTTGAGATAGAGGGACAAGAGCGCAAAGTTTACCGCCTCAAGCGTTCCATTTATGGCCTCAAACAATCGTCTAGCCAGTGGTATTTTAAATTCCATAAAGTACTTATTTCATTTGATTTTGAGATGATTGAGGAAGACCATTGTGTGTATGTCAAACGAATAGAGAAGAAGATTCTTATCTTGTCATTGTATATCGATGACATATTGTTGGCTGGGAATGATATAAAGTCAATCGAAGCCACTAAGTAGTGGTTGTCTTCTGTCTTCAAGCTAAAAGACATGGGTGAAGCAAATTACGTGCTTGGAGTAAAAATTGTAAGAGATCGCTCAAAAAGACTTCTGAGTCTGTCTCAGGAGACCTGTATAAATAAAATTCTTGAGCGATTACGAATGCATTATTCCAAACCCATCGATACTCCAATTGATAAGGGATGTGCTTTGAGCATAAGTCAATGCCCACAGACTGATGAAGAAAAGAAAGAAATGTCTCAAGTGCCATATGCGGCTGCAATAGGGAGTCTGATGTATACTATGTTGTGTACTTGACCTGACATTTGTTATGCAGTCGGATTGGTCAGTCGCTATCAGAGTAACCCAGGTCTCACTCACTGGAAGGCAGTGAAGAGAATCTTTTGATATTTACGTGGAACGACAAATCTCGCCTTATGTTACAAAGGAAGTGACTTAAGACTGAGAGGTTATAGCGATGCTGATTGAGCCAGCGACAAAGATGAGCGAAAATCATTATATTATAATTATCATGACAATTAACTAATTTTCCATGATATCAACTTTGAAGAAATTTCATGCTATTCGAGTGATTTGATAAATCAAGAAACTCGACATGAATATGTTTCACGAATATTTCTTACAAAAATAAATAATGAAATAGGAAAATAATCAATGCATAGTATTAATTTTCCTGAGCATATTTTTCTAGTTTATTTATCATGGAAGTTAATGTGTCACTGTAAATCACCAATATCAATCGACTCATGCTCTAAGTATATATAGACTCATTATAAATTTATTTGAGATCCGTTTAATTAACACTTAAGTAAAAACATGATTACGAACACATCCAAAAGTGGTGGGCCCATGTTGTAAATATTTAAAACATAATTTATAATTTTCTATTTTGCATAGTAAGTTCATAATTAATAAGAAAACTGGCATCGTGCAAAACATGAATGGAAATAAGGGTATGAATGCAACTAAGATTTATTTCATCAATACAATTTATTTTATAAACTACGAGCTAGGACATAACGAAATTATCCTAGATATCCTCTAATAACAATCTCTAGACCACTGTCCGTTAACAGGGTTAAAAAATGAGGACATTGACGGAGTGTCATCGCGGGATGACGACGGACATGCCGCGGACGAGGGCGACGAGCATGGGGGCGCACAACGTGGGCTCTACGAAACCACCACCTTCGCGCTGTTTCTCCACCTTGCGGACTTCGGCCGTATGTCCGTGGAGCCCGACGTGGACGTGGTCGTCGAGGCACACGTCGACGTCGCCTCATTCGTCTTGCCGGAGGCCGCACCGATGATGCGCTTACAGGTACACATGGAAGGACTATTGCATCGTCTATAGGATCCGGGCCGATGTTGTGTGCCGCACGTGACGCAGTTGCTCTTACAACATGCACTGGACTCCAGCGTACTGATGCATTATCTTGACGGTGCATTTCATATTACGAGCCGTCAGTGAGATTCGCAGCCGGGTCCTCCCTGGCGCGTTGAAGCATGTCTCTTCCATAAGCGTGATAAGCCCTTGCATTCCCGATATGTTGCGGCGGCCTGGGTAGTACCACGGACTCCCACGTGGAGGCGGGATTGCGGCTTACTTCACTGTCACCATAGTCATCCATCGAGATCTCCTCAGGCTCCCATTGGTCGTCTTCCATTGCAGCAATTCGATCAATGTCTTGCGCAAGGAGATCATCCGAAGCCATGCCTGGGAGATGAACGTAACCATGGGCTCTAATACCAATGAAGTAAAATTATAGTGGGAGACACAATGAGATGAGGAATACCTGGAGTTCGCATTCCCAAAACTCGGAGATCGTAATAAGACAGCTACTAGAGTCATTCTTGCAGAACCACGCTTCAAATCTTGACCTTTTGGTGATGAGTCTGTAGAGTGAGAACAAGAGAGAGAATGTGAGTGGGTTAACATTTTATGCATGCCCGTGTGATTTCCAACCTTGAAACCCCTTTTATAGGCACACACGAAGGAAAAGGACGGTGCAATCTATATATATATATATATATTAAATGCAACACACGTCCGTTCACGAACGGACGCACGCCTGCTGCCCCCTTCGTGGGCAGCAGCAGCGCGTTAACATTAGTAAACTTGACTTTTGAAAAAAAAACTTTTGTAGTTTTAACTTAAAGACTAAAATATAAATATTAAAAAAGATATTTGAAGAATATAGGAGAGAAGCTTCTATCTTTAAGAGACATAAAATGACATTTTCAATCATGGTTCGTCGACTCAGTCCGACCCGGCCTGACTCGGGCCTGCCGTACCGGATCAGAGGAAAGACGGGCCAAGATCCTCATTGAATCGGGCGAGTCAAAACCAGGGTTTCGGATCGGTTTCGGATCGACTCGACTCGCGCGGGTCGGACGGGTCGGATCCGAATCGGATACGATCCGGACCCGAGTCTGTGCGATCCGAAGCGCACGATATTAAAACTGTCTAAAAGTGTAATCGTCGGCCTGTTCGCAGAGGCCCGAAGCCTCACGTTGCAGACAGCCGAAGCAGAGAACGCCCCCTTCGCCCCATTCGTTGCAGACACCGGCGATCCGGTCGTTCCAGACGTGGAAGAAGACGATTGGAGGCGGAATCATCCCCGGAGAAGGTTCAGCATCTGGAAGGAGGCGGTTTTTTGCGCATTGGAGGCGGTTTTAGCAGAGCAAACGTTCACCATCGGAGGTAAACCCTAAACCCGATTCCTTCGATTTCTAGGTCTAGTTTTGTTTTTTTTTTTTCAATTTTTTTGTATTACTTGATGTGAAATCATCTTGTAATTGATTTAGGCTAGAGTTTGGCATATTTCCTTCTTGATTTGCATAGATTTAGGCTAGATCTAAGGTAGATTTGAATTTTAGGAAAAGAATAATAAAAATTTAAAAATAGGGGAAAATTATTACATACTTAATCTAGGTAAAGGATGTATGAAGATGACGTTTTTTACCCCTAATCCAACCTTTCCATGTGAAAGCATGACATTATATTTTCATTGATTTTTGAAATACTATTATATTTATATATGTTAGGTTCAACCAAAATTATAAATTGTTATGGTGTGATTATCTAAAGTTTAGATTTAGATCTTTGAAATTGTTATTTGTCAAATACTATTATATTTTAGATTATGTAACAAAAATTGTTAGATTTTAGATTATCTAACAAAATTGTAATTTGTTAAAGTTGAATACTATTATATTTTTAGATTCTAGACTATTTTTGAAATACTATTATTAGATTAGTTTCACACTAATGTAATTGAAAACTATTTTTTGATTGTAAACTAGTAGGTTTCACACCATGGTGAAGCATCTTATTCCACATTGAAATAGTTTTTTGATAATTTAAAATTAATGTATTGCATAATTGTGCTTTTAATTTGCGTGTGATTTTAGATGCCTCGGAGAACACAAAGCGACGATATTGGGTGACAACATGGTGTCATGATAGATGGAAATAGACATCACTTCAAATGTAACTATTGTGGTTTTATTGCAAAGGGGGGTGGAGTCTCCCGCTTGAAGAAACATCTTGCAGGAGGCAGATTAGTGGGATATAATGAGATCCATGCATGCAAGAGTGTACCTAGAGAGGTCAAACATTTGATGGTCCAACATTTAAAAGACATAAAAGTCGAACAGCAGAGGAAGAAGGCAGAAAAACAAGCAGCTGAACGGATGATGAGTGGCAGAGGCTCATTAAATTCAGATGATGATGAGGTATGGACAGGTTCTGACGAGGAAGATGTCTAGGAGGTCACGGAAGGGAGAGGGATTCCACCTTCTCATGCCACTCGCTCAGCTATGCATCAAAGCAGGGCTGAAGCATGGGAGAGAGATCAGATGAGATCTCATAGAGTTCATTTTGACAGATCTGAATATGATGAAGGTGGAGGTTCAGGGGCTCCTGCATCAAGACTGGTTCAAGGTCGTCATTCAACAAGTAATATCAAGAGCTACTTCACAAATCCCCCTCCTTCAGGTAGTCAAAGAAAAAGAAGCACATGTGTCACAATTGAAGATGTGGATCCCAATGTCTTTTCTAGGGAACATGGGAAGCAAATAAGAATGGAGGATGCCTACAATAAGAAAGGACCAAAGTACAAATTGGGAAGGGCCGTGGCAAAGTTCTGGCACCATGCAGGGTTATCATTTAATGCAGCAAATAGTCCATACTACAAGACCATGTTCCAGGAGGCCCAACAACAAGATTTGCATGTTCAGCCTCCGACTCCAAAAGATTTGGGTGGGAGGTATCTTGATGAGGAAGTTCAAGAAATAAAGGAATACATTGCTTCTTTCAAAAGAAAATGGCAGAAGTTTGGAGTCACCATTATGTGCGATGGTTGGTAAGGTACCACTAAGAGTAGCTTGATTAATTTTCTTGTCTATTGTGAAAAATAGGTCTTCTATCATAAGTCCATTGATGCATCAGACAAAATCCACAGCTACCACTACATATTACAATTAATGAATGAAGTGGTGGAAGAAATCGGAGAAGATTTTATTGTACAGGTTGTGACATACAATGGATCTAACTACAAGAAAGCAGGGGAGGAGTTGATGAAGATGAGACCACACCTATTCTGGACACCTTGTGCAGCCCATTGTGTTGATTTGATGCTGAAAGATATTGGGCAACTTGAGGCGGTGAAGAAAATTGTTGAAGCAGCGCAAAAGATAACAAAATTTATATACAATCATCACATTGTGCTTGCTTGGATGTGGGAGTACACAGGAGGTGAGTTGTTGAGGCCGGCAATCACTCGTTTTGCAACCAACTATATTGCACTTCAAAGTCTTCTAAAGCATGATAATGGCCTCAAACAAATGTTTAGGAGTCGTGTATGGTTAGATTCTTCTTTTGCAAACACTCGTGATGGGAAAGAGGTAGAAGAGTTGATCAATAGCACAAATTTCTGGGAAAGAGTGCAGAAAATTGTCCATATTGTTGAGCCATTATATGAAGTCCTTAGAGTTGTTGATAGTGACAGGACACCAACATTAGGTTTGGTGTATGCAAAGTTGGAGGCTGCCAAACAGAAGATGAAACAGGTGTCTCCCAAATATTCTCCATATTTCTTGAGTATTGTGGAAGATAGGTGGGATCGACAAATGTCCCGTGATTTGCATATGGCAGGTGAGCTTTATGCATCATTTTATTTTATACCAATTTCATTTTAACAAGGTTTTACAAGTGTGCACTTCTCAATTGTAGTGTTCACTTTTTAATGTAGCATACTATCTCCACCCCACGTTCCATTACAAGAAAGAGCTATCATACGATGATGATTTGATAGAAGCCGTCACAAAGGTGGTGGAACGCATGTCCAAAACTCCCGTAGAGGCAGCATATGCAATGAATCAGGTAAAGAGTGTATACACTACGCTCCTACAGTCTTGAAGAACAACCGTAGTACGGATGTCATATGGTGATTAATGTATGCATTCTTTGTTGCTAGATTAAATAATTTCGAGAGGGAGTCGGGTCATTTGCAGAACCATCAACCATTGCTAGTCGGGAGAGGAGTGATGCAGGTAAAATGCTCTTTCTCATACAATGATTAGTTTCCCTTGTATCATTCATGTTCCAAAATTTAGGATGTCATATTTATTCTTTTACAGCTGAGTGGTGGTTGAATTATGAAAGCAGCTCACCCATCTTGAGGAACATTGCTATTAAGGTATTGTCTCAAACATCATCCTCTAGTGGGTGTGAGAGGAATTGGAGCACATTTGCTTTGATACATACAAAGATAAGGAACAGGTTAACACATCAAAGGCTGGACAAGTTGGTGTATGTGCACTACAATATGAGGCTGAGCTTGAAGCACATACAGATGGATGCTAAAAAAGGGGAAGGAGATTATGATCCAACAGATGCTGCATATCTCTGTGACGATGAGGACCCTATCGTGTCATGGGTCGCAAGGACAACTACAGAACGAGGTGAATATGAGCTTGACGAGGAGGCCCCTGATTCTGGGGATGCACCTCTCCCGAACACTTTCTTGGCCACAGCTGCAGCATCAGATGCAGAGGGTATAGCAGGGACATGTCATGTTGAGGAGACAGTGGCAGAGGGTGATGAGATAGACTTAGAAGATGATATCATTTTACTTGACACTTCTAGGAGAGGCAGAGGTAGGAGAGCTGATGATGATGATGCTGAGTGGGAAAGGCTGATGCAGGGTCATACTGTAGGGAGCACTCGGGAGCCACCGTCACAGCCACCACCACAGGAGCGTGCACTCTCACGGCCACCACCACCACCACCACAGCCTGCACCCTTACAGCCACCACCACAACGGGATACATCTTCTACGCAGAGGGGTGTTCCATCTTTGCAGAGATCTCGAACAGTTGGTGATTCTTCACAGACATCTCAGCGCTCTTTGCAGGGGAAGAAAGGGAAAGACACTTCAGGGTCAAAGATTGGGAAGGACCCACCACCACCTCGCCCTCTCCCAAAGAAGGGGTGGTTTGGATTTCGCAGAGGAAAAAATAAAAAGCAACCACCATTAGTAGATCCCGATGCAGAAACACAGATATCTCCAGGATCTGATACTGAGCGCACCATCAGTGATGACTCATCTAGCAGCACACAGGGTACCGTTGGGGGTAATGGTGGTATGTCAGAGTTCACACATGTGGGGGGACATTCACAGTGCACACATTTCCCAGGGGAGTCAGAATTCACACATACTACTCAAGATGGTATTGATCATGGTGCTCCTTTGCCATTTAATGCTAGGAGGAGAGCTGGTGATTCTGCGGCTGATATTGGTAGCTACCAGGGTATGCTATCGGACTTTGAGAGATTGAGTACACAAGATTATGACTCATCTTCAGCAGTTTCCTATAGTGTTCGTCCCATCCCTACACGTCGGACAGGTGCTATCGGAATGTGGGGGGAGTTGATGGCTTCAGACAGTGATCATTCTAGTGTGCCTACACGTCCAGCTCCAGCTGCACATCCTACTACAGGATATGGTTACCATGCACATGTTCATGTTGTCCCAGTTGTGTATGTTTCAGGATCCCAACATTATGCATATTACATGATGCAATACCGTAATATGTATTCAGCGTACATGTCATGGGCTCAGTATCAAGCATATTTGATGGCCACATATCAAGTTCAATTGCATGGAGATATGGAAGGGGCCGATACAAGTTCCGCATCTTCATATTACGACCCTCAGCAGCAGTCTTACTGGGGTTATTATGGTATTTAGGTAGGATCATTATGTTGTTTTGTACTTTAATTGTACTTTTGTATTATAACTTAACTTTGTGTATTTTCTGAACTGGCCGAATATTACACTTGAAACCCCATTCAAATCAAACATAAAAAATGGTTAGATGTTACCTGTTGATCATTGGATAAAAAATGGTTCATGTTGATCATGGTGAAAAAATGGTAGAATGATATTCTCATATTGCATTGTTGCTTGTTGAATTCATTTAAATCTTTAGATGTATAGTTTGGAGACTTATAAATAGTTTATGTATGTTTGTCAAAGATAATACATGTTAAAGTTTGTTTTCATCAACCTTATGTAGATTGGTTTCTTAATGAAAGGGAGTATAGTCTTTCATGTTGTTTTGTAGTTTATTTATGCATTTGTATTATAACTTAACTTTGTGTATTTTCTGTATCTTGCAGATGCCGCGTGACCGACGCCACCCCGCTTGGGAACATGGATACACGAGGCCGGATGATCGACGGATTCATTGCATGTACTGTGAGCATATGGTTAGCGGCATACATAGATTTTCTGAGCATCTCGCGGGACTTGGCAGAGATTGTATTGCATGTCCATCTGTTCCTTCCCATGTTCGTTCACAGTTTGTTACGCGTGTAGCAGCCTCTTATTCGACAGCACCGGCCTCTTCTTCCACAGTAGCAGCTTCTTATTCGAGAGCACCGGCCTCGTCCTCCACAGTAGTAGCCTCTTCTTCCACAGTAGCAGCCTCTTCCTCCACAGTGTTGCAACCTCCAACAGAGTTAGTAAATGTGGTGAGGGTATTCTTTGTAGAGTTTGATTTACCACCCAGTGCTGCACATGCACCATCATATGTCAACATGATTAGATGTGTGCAGAGGCATCCACATGCACCGCCACCCACCGCAGCACATTTACAGTTTGGAGTTCCAGAATCTCAGCGTGAAGATGATAACTTATGGGAATCGTCGTCAAATATTGAGTTTTCTGGTGATGATGATTGACTTGCAGGTTTTCTTTTTTCATGATATATGTATGGACTATCTTTTCTATGGATTATGGACTCTTGTATTAGCGGCACATATTTTTCTTTTTCCCACGATGCATATGGGGGCTATGGACAATATAAAGTTTAAACATAAGGTTCATGCAAAATATTCCATGTGAACTGCAGGGTATGTAGGGAAGTTTACCTTTTTTGAAAAGTGACGAAGTGAGGTTATCTCTTTGGTTAATTTGATAAGAATCTTACTTCAGAATTTTTGTGTTTCATTTGAGGCTAATTACTTTGTTTCTGAACTGGTCGAATGATATTCTCATATTGCATTGTTGCTTGATGAATTCATTTAAATCCTTAGATGTGTAGTTTCGAGACTTACAAATAGTTTATGTATGTTTGTCAAGGATAATACATGTTAAACCTTGAATTGTTGTTGCTAATATTTAGTGTTGAGCTGAAATCCTTATGTGTACTCGTGTTGAGCTTAATTTGTTTTGACATTGCTGTTATTATTGACTGCTCCAATTTCAAGATTACCCTCTGCCTTTTGGTAATGATAAGCTTTTAAATTTGCTCAATCTTGCCCCCTCTTCTTCGACCTTATAATCAACCTTCTACCAAAGTTTCACCAAGCCAGTTAACACAATCGAACAAGGATCAGGAATCTGAACCAGTAACTGCTTATCACGTTGGATGTTATTCTGATGATGTTTAGCAGGTAGTTGGTTTGATCTCCAAGCTTAGCATTTATTACTCCTTTCTATTCTTACTAATTACGTATGGATCCTTTGTTTTAAAAAGTTTATCTGTTGTTTGCCCTTTCTGTCACATTTTAAGATGTTTTTTTGTATTACGAGGTAATGGTGTTATCCATGTTCACCAAATGACTAAAGACCGACAATTGTGTGAATCCTTTGAATGTTTCTCTTTTCATTTGGGAAGCATCTGAAATTTTATAGCATTTTTTGCGAGGCAGGCATTTAATCGGTTATGTGGGTTATTGAAGGTTACGTAACAGAACTTGCAACTTTTTAGGATAAACCATCGTGTGCCTGACTATCTGTGAGGGTGCATGTGGTAATTCTTTATGATTGTTGAAGCTAAGCATTTTCCAGACCATGATTTTCGTAATGGGATTGTATTGCGACAGGTATATGTGTATCAGATGTGTACGATCGATCAGCAATTTGTGAATTTCTTGATCGGGTTAATCGATCATTCCTGACAATTGTCTGGTATATATTCAAGCATGAAAATGATGACTGATCCCATGGATTCAAAGTCAGCAATAATAGGTTGCCGCTATTTTGTTTTTTACCCAATTCCAACAAGTCAATGTGGTTGAGTGGAAAATTTGTAAAAGTATTTTGAGTATGCATCACATTCAGCATTTTACCGAGATAAAATATGTCACTGTCTGGCCCACGTAGAGCTCTAAATTCATGATTGGGTGTTAGATATTGATGGGTTACATGCTATTGTAGACACGCCATTCCTGACGTCTCTTGAGAAAGTCTCATATTACTATACAACGCCCCGCAACGGCTTACGCATTTTGAATCGCTCGAGTGCTTCCTTTTCTTGGGTCTTCTTCTACCTTTTTCGGCATCCGGAATCGTCTCGTCACGGCATTCGGACGACATCAACACCAGTCGGACGCATCAGGAGGTTCCGGAATCAAGAAGGGGGTCTACCGGGCGGCCGCCGATGCCTGATCCGAGGACCCGAGTCGATTTTAATGGGGGCGTCCAGGCCCCAGGACGCCCCCATCTTTTTAATTTCTTTTATTATTTTCTCAGGGCCCTAAACAAAACAAAAAAATATATATATTCATGGAGGCGTCCAGGCCCCTGGACGCCTCCATGAACAATAATAATAAAAAATATTTGTAAGATGCCAGTTGGCATAAAAACACAAAAAATAATAAAAATATATATATTAATGGAGGCGTCCAGGCCCCTGGACGCCTCCATAAAAACATATAAAAAATATATAATGCCAAGCCTGGTATAAAAGACAAAAGAAAAATAATAAAATAATATAATTTTGGAGGCGTCCAGTCCCCTGGACGCCTCCATCAACTCCCTCACGGGTGCCGGCCACCGATTGACGGTCTGTCGTGTGTGAAAAAATCCAAATTATAGAGACGTCCAGTCAACTCGACGCGCCCATTTCTGAATCACGAGGCGCCGCTCACAAAACCACGCGTTGTGCCAAACCGCGTGCGGCCGTCGTCGGCTTTCGGTGGACCTACTTGAGGCGTCCGGGACCCTGGACACCCCCACAAAAGTATTCTAAAAAAATATATAAAAATAGAATAAAATATTATTTCGGCCCTGATGGAGGTGTCCAGGGTCCTGGACACCTCCACCCTCCGGAGCTCTATAAATAGAGCCCCACCCCCTCAGTTATGGGGGAGCTAAGCAGTGATCCGATAGGCTGCCGGAGCCCAGAGGCTACGGAGTCATTTTCTAACCCGTCGGGTCTTTTGTAGGTGGAGGTTCTGCCGGCTTCTCGGGTGCCCACGCTCGCAAGAGGAAGGTCGTCTTCATCCACCGCGCTTCCACGTCGTCCCCACGCTGCTGGAGCTACGCCGGATTTCACCCTCGGCTCATCCAATAAGCCTTTTCTTCCCCTTTTTCTCCATAGTTCTTTACATTCATCATATTACATCCTCTATCCCCCTTCACAAGGGTGCTTCTTCTCTTATACTTCTTGCATCCATCATCTCGTTTTCCTCCTACTCGAGTCCGAGAGGGGTTTAAAAGATAACACCAACCAGGTGTGTGTCTTGCCATCATTTCGTTATTTTTATCGCAAGGATTTGAATACTACACCTCCATCTTTCTAATCCACTTGTCATTTATTTGTCGTTGTTTTGCAAGGGTACCCGAGGAAAGCCCTCTCCGTCGGCCGGCCGGAAGGAGAGGAAGAAGCAACCCGCCATCTCCCGCTCTTGAGGTAGGCGCGATCACTTTCTTATTTTGGGGTCTTTCGGCCCCTGGCGATCACATCTTGTCATCGAGGCCGCGGCGAGTCACTTCCCCAATGGCCGTTTAAATTTCTGTTTCCTATATTCTCTTTATATTTTGTTATATTCTACTTATATCATCGAGGCCGCGGCGAGTCACTTCCCCAATGGCCGTTTAAATTTCTATTCCTATAATCTCTTTATGTTTTGTTATATTCTGCTTATATCATCGAGGCCGCGGCGAGTCACTTCCCCAATGGCCGTTTAAATTTCTGTTCTTATATTCTCTTTATATTCTGTTATATTCTGCTCCTATCATCGAGGCCGCGGCGAGTCACTTCCCCAATGGCCGTTTAAATTCCCGCACTTTGTATTCTCTTCATATTCTGTCATCTTATTATCTGCTCATATTCTCGAGGCCGCGGCGAGTCACTTCCCCAATGGCCGTTTCAATTCTTGTTATTTAATTTTTGCACCATTCCCGTCCCCCCGAGGTCGCGGCGAGTCACTTCCCGCTATGGCCGTTTGAACCTCATATCTTGCTATATTATACTTGTCCCGCTCGCCCCGCCAGAGCAATCTCCCGTGGTGGCCCCTTCTCTCTTCTCTATCATCTCTGTGTTGCAGCAAAACAAGCAAACAAACAAAAAAAAGAGGAGCACGCGCGCTCTCCGCTTCCTCTTCCCCGCTCTCTCTTCCCCGAACCGCGTGACGTCGCTCACAGATTGGCGATCACGGTGGGACGCTTCTACTGCTTCCTTTCGGCTACCCTTGCAAGTTCGGCACCACCCGTGCCTCTCCACCTTCGCGCCCGCGCGCGCCCCCGTTGTGCTCACGGCAGCACTGTCAGTTGATTGGTTCTTTGTTTATTGTATGTCTGTTATTTCTGTTGTTTTCCCACTCCATATATCTGTCGGCATTCCATTGCATACATCCATTCCTCTTTTCTATCTTTTTTTCATTTTTTGAGGATCACCCTTTCCCGGTGAAGGAAGGACTCTCCGTTTGGGAATTCCTCTCAACGGACTAGAATCTCCTACACTGGGACCTCCGTAAGTCCCCGACATCGAAGAATCTCCTCTTCGTTCACTGGGCTGGTTGTACCATTGAAGTTCCCCGGAGTTAGTCATTTCATTCGTGGTGAGACGAGAGACCCTAGCTGACACGGCGGTGAAACAAAAACAAACTAAGGTCCCCATTTTGTGTGAACTTCGGATCTCGTTAAAAACACAAAAAAATCATCAAAATCAAAACACAAAAAAGGGCGTAAAGGCATCCACTTGTTTGATAATCTCTGCTACCTACTTGCTAGTGTATGTTTTTGCGTTCTGGAAAAACTGTGAGCATGTCTCACGAGTCTTCTGAGGAGAATCACCCTAGCCGTGGTTTGACAGCCGACCCGCGAGTCTATGCTATGGACTCGGGTCCTTCTCATGACCCCTCGCATGAGGTGCAGGTTATTGCCGGGGACACGTCCCCGCCACAGGATATCTCTTCCTTACTGGGCGTCCTCGCCAACACGGAGCTTACCTCTGAACAGCTCCGGGCCTTCCAGGCCATCCTAAAAGGGAAATCTGTTTCCCCCACGCCCCAGGAATCAACTCCGGCCATCGCACCTCTCCAAGAGTCCGTGCAAGCCATTCCATCTCCTTCATTGGCGCAAGCCATCCAGTCTCCCTCGCTTCAAGGTCAAGCGAGCCAACAACCACCCTCATTCCAGT